>CM055121.1:525022872-526222872 GCA_029206835.1 Rana muscosa
ATAGATTGATTATCTATCTATCTGATTATCTATCTGATTATCTATCTATCTATCTATCTATCTATCTGATTATCGGATAGATAGATAATAAGATAGATAGATAGATAATCAGATAGATAGATAATCTATCTATCTGATTATCTATCTATCTGTCTATCTGATTATCTATATATCTGATTATCTATCTATCTATCTGATTATCTATCTATCTATCTGATTATCTATCTATCTGATTAGCTATCTGATTAGCTAGCTATCTATCGGCATATCTGTCTATCTGTCTGTCTATCTAATTATCTTATAATGAGAATCAACCAGCGCAGATGATCAAATATACAGCAGCTGGACACTGAGGGTCAATTAATCAAATCCCACAATAATAATAAATAAGCAGCAGTGCAGCGCAAACATTAAAAAATAAAAAAATTTGACCTGACTGATATACTCAGGGGTCTATGTGCTAAGGTGAGCTGCCATTGCTGCCATTGGTGGAGGGTTTCACAGGATCACCTGAATATTGTACTTCTCATCACTCTGGACACTTGGTGTTGTTGTTGTGAGTGCAATTTTTGACCTCCGAAGATTTTCTACTCTGCTCATATATGGACTTCCTTTCATTATCTTAGAAGTGTATTTTTTTTATTTTTTAATGTTTGCGCTGCACTGCTGCTTATTTAATATTATTGTGGGATTTGATTAATTGACCCTCAGTGTCCAGCTGCTGTATATTTGATCATCTGCGCTGGTTGATTCTCATTATAACATTGTCATTTTCCAATTTATCACAACTTCAGCTGCAGGTATGGATGTTTTCCAATACTTGGAAAAAAGAGAGGTGAAGCTGGGAGAAGTGTTTTCTTATAGCTCACCCACTGGACAGGTTAATGACTTAGCCTATTCATTCAGGAAGTTGGGACACATTTTTGAAAAGAAAGTAAAAACATGGTGGGATATCACATCATTCCAGCAGTATACTGTATAAGTGCTAAATTAGTTCCACGTCGTTTGAGGTGGGATGTACCGCCCAATGATGGTCTTATGGATGGTCTTATGGATGAGGTATGGATGAGGTATCCATGAACAAATGGAAAGATTTTTTTGTGAAAAAAGGTTTGGAACTGTTGGAATTCCTACTCATGAGAAAGCAGAGAAAAATGATTATTTTGGAAACCCAAATTTGTGATATTAGGAATCTCATTGAATCACAGAAAGAGAGTGAGGAGTTTTTGAGATTGTCTATTGAGCTTAAAAATAAACTCAGTAAATGGGATTTGGAAGTACAAAATAAGAAAAAGAAAAAGTATATCAGGGATCATGATGATTTCAGTAGTGGGATTATTTTTAAATGGCAGAGTTTGAATACCCCCAGCCTGCCTGTTTCAGAATCATTTCCCAGTCAAGATGCCCCTGAACTCATGGAGTTACCACCTTTCACCCAGAGAAATACCCCAATCTATAGTTATGATTATGGTGAACATGATCCTAATAACCAAAGAGGCGCACAGGCACAGAGAGGTAATAACCAAAGAGGTAGATCAGGAAGGGGTAAGAGAGGAGGTCCCCACACTCCGATGAGAAATAACTCCCAACAGCAATACCAACATCAATATCAATCACCTCGGAGAAATGATAACTACAGACAGGACAGAGGTCCTGAATATGGTTATTATAACAAAGGGGGATCACAGGACCAACGTGGGGGCCAAACATCTGTATCCAATAGATTTGCCCCTTTGCAATATCATTCAGCTAGGGATGGGGGGGATTTTTCGGGGGCTCAGAGTGGCCCGGGGAGGGGTTCGCCAATTTACCAGCAGTATCCGGGAGACTGGTGGAGGCATCAGTCCCAAGCCCAACCATCACCAACAACGAGTGGGCACCCCCGAAAGAGAAAAGAACGAGAGGAAGGAGAGGGGGTAGGAGAACACAAAAAATCAAAACCCCAATAGGTGCTGCTGGCATATTTAATTTGAGTAGTTGTGTGTTGAGTGAGGATGAACTAAAGGTATTGGACAGAGGGCTAAAATTTGCACCTGTCCATAACCTTAACAAATTTCATACTTATGTCAACTGTGAGGGGGTTAGCTCGGCAGCGGGTGTGTGTGACCCCCGGGATGGGCTCCCCACACAAAAACAGGCCCAGCAAACGGAGGTTGTGGTTTTCAAAATCAAAAAAAGGTGCGGTTTATTTTCTATTTACAGTGACAAAACACAGCAAAGCCAAAAGAAACATAAACAAAATAAATCCTGGTCAACTTGACCTCTGACTAAACATACAGGTTTCCTAACTAACAACTGGGATCAGCCTAGTGCTGTCCTAGTCCCTAAGTCCCTGGTTTTAAATGTCCAAGCAAATAGCCACACAGGCTTTGTCTCACCGCACAGGGGTTCACTCTCCCTAGACAGTCCACACAGGTCTGGGTCCAGGCATGAGCTAACATCTAATGAAGCTGGGAGTTCTTATAGAGGCCTAAATGAGCTGACAAGCTTCAGCTGGTCTCATCAACTCCCTGTCTGCACGACGCCCCACACTCTCCCTAGAGGTATGAGTCATCCATGAGCCCACTAGCCTTAGCTGGGCTTATACAACTCTCCACCTAGTTGTATAAGTCGGCGTAAAGCCTGAATCTGGGCGAAATATATCTACCCCCCTGGATGCAACCAGGTGACTTTACCTTCCTGCTGTCACATACCCCCCCCTCTTGTTTTAACCTCGGGGTTGGAACACCAGCAATCAGGCAGTCATGTACTCGAGACAAAGCATCCACATTCCCCATTTGAACGCCAGGGCGATGCTTTACTGTGAAGTTGAATTCCTGGAGGGCCAGGAACCACCTATTCACTCTTCTATTTGTTTCCTTGTTTTGAGCCATCCACTTTAACGGAGCGTGATCCGTAACCATGTCAAAGTGCCTACCTAGCAGGTAGTACCGAAGGGAATCTAGAGCCCACTTCACCGCTAAACACTCCTTTTCAACGGTGGCGTAATTTACCTCATGGGACTTCAACTTCCTGCTGAGGTAAATGACTGGGTGCTCTTCCCCGTTCCAGACCTGGGACAATACTGCTCCTAACCCCACATCTGACGCATCACTTTGTACGACAAAGTCTTTAGAGAAGTCGGGTGAGTACAACACTGGCTGGCTACATAAGGCTTGTTTCAAGAATTGGAATGCTGCCTCAGCCTCGGGGGTCCATTTAATCATGACCGACCCTTTCCCCTTCGTTAGGTTGGTTAGGGGCACAGCCTTAGAAGCAAAGTGGGGAATGAATCGCCGATAATACCCAGCGATTCCCAGAAAGGCTCGTACCTGCTTCTTGCTGTTGGGACGTGGCCAACTCTGGATGGCCTCGACTTTGTTGAGTTGGGGTTTTATTACTCCCCTCCCAATGGTGTACCCAAGATATTTGGCCTCCTCCTGCCCAATGGTACACTTCTTGGGGTTAGCCGTAAACCCCGCTTCCCGAACAGAGTCCAGGACTGCTTGCACTTTTGGCAGATGTGTGGCCCAATCTGTGCTATGGATAATTACGTCATCCAGGTAAGCCGCAGCATACTTCCAATGGGGCCTCAGCATCTGGTCCATTTTCCGCTGGAATGTGGCCGGCGCATTCTGTAACCCGAACGGCATTCTCTTATATTGGAACGCCCCGTCTGGGGTTACAAATGCGGTTTTCTCTTTGGCCGACTTGGCCAGGGGAATTTGCCAATACCCTTTTGTGAGGTCAAGAGTCGTCATGTATCGGGCTGTTCCCAGCCGGTCGATCAACTCATCTATACGTGGCATGGGGTAGGTGTCAAATTTTGTAACTTTGTTCAACTGACGAAAATCGTTACAAAATCGCCAGCTCCCATCCGGTTTAGGCACCAACACAATGGGACTAGACCAATCACTTTGGGACTCCTCTATCACCCCTAAGTTCAGCATTTTCTGTACTTCCTCCCGTATTGCCTCCCGTCGGGCCTCTGGGATCCGATAGGGTTTTAACTTCACCCTTTCACCGGGCGGGGTAATGATGTCATGCTCTACCCCAGATGTTTGTCCCGGCAGCTCAGAGAATACCTCCTTGTTGCGAAGCACAAACTCCTTAACCTCCTGTTGTTGGGGTTGTGACAAGGTGGCTGCTATTCCAACCTCAGGAATCACGCAACCAGTTTGAGCTGGTGACCAAGTGTCTGCGACTAGGGACTCTTTATCCCTCCAGGCTTTCAACAGATTAACGTGATAGATCTGTTCGGGCTTTCGCCTTCCTGGTTGTCTGACCTTGTAATTCACTTCGCTCACTTTTTCCATTATCTCGTAGGGGCCTTGCCATTTGGCAAGGAATTTACTTTCAACCGTAGGGACAAGTACCAGTATCCTATCCCCCGGGGAAAAGGTACGGGTCTTGGCTCCACGGTTGTACACTCTCTGCTGTGCTAACTGCGCTTGGGCCAAATGTTCCTTCACGATGGGCATTACCTGTGCAATTCGGTCTTGCATCAGGGCGACATGCTCAATCACACTCCTGTGGGGAGAACTCTCACTTTCCCAAGTTTCCTTGGCAATATCCAACAGCCCTCTTGGGTGTCTCCCATACAGTAACTCAAAGGGGGAGAATCCCGTAGAGGATTGGGGCACCTCCCTAATAGCAAACATCAGATAAGGAAGTAGACAGTCCCAATCCTTTCCATCTCTATCCACCACTTTCTTCAACATTTGTTTTAGGGTTTTGTTGAATCTTTCAACCAGCCCATCGGTTTGGGGGTGATACACAGATGTACGTAATTGCGTCACTTTGAACAATTTACACAGCTCCTTCATAACCCGGGACATAAAGGGTGTACCTTGGTCCGTAAGCAGTTCTTTACAAATACCCACCCGGCTAAACACAAGAGATAGCTCTTTGGCTATGGTTTTGGCCGAGGTATTTCGGAGAGGGATCGCTTCTGGATAACGGGTGGCATAGTCCATTATAACTAATATGTACTGGTGCCCCCTAGCGGACTTGATTATAGGACCTACCAAATCCATGGCGATCCTCTCAAACGGGACCTCAATGATGGGTAGAGGGACCAGCGGGCTACGGAAATGTGGCATCGGGGCCGACCTCTGACACACAGGGCAGGAGGAACAATAATTTTCTATGTCCTTCATCACCCCCGGCCAATAGAATCTCTGTAATACCCTCTCTCGGGTTTTCTCTGTCCCCAGATGACCTCCAAGAATGTGCCCATGGGCCAACTCCAACACCAACTTCCTGTAAGGTTTGGGCACCACAAGCTGCTCAACGGTTTCTTCTGCCCTTTTTGCCACCCGATACAGTAGGTCCTTCTCTACGCTGAAGTATGGGTAAGTGCAGGTATTATCTGGGTTCACTAACTCGCCATCTATTTTCACTACGTTTTCCCGTGCCTTTATTAGGGCGGGGTCTTTCAACTGTTCTGTGGCAAAGTTTTCCCTGTGAACCTCAAGATCAGAAAACTCCACAGACGGTAGGTTTTCGTCTGAGGAGGTGGGCTCCTCTCCAGTTTCTTGAGTCTCCCCTGCCAATACTGATAAGGGAAATTCCGGAGAGTCCTCACCACTCTCAGGGGAGTTCTGGCTATCACATTCCTGGTACATAGGGGCACCAGTGGGGGGCTCAGGATCATCCCACAGTTCCCAGAACTTCGGAAAATCCCTTCCCACAATGGCGTCATACGGTAACTGAGATACTAAGCCCACTGGATGAGAGAGGGTACCTTTGGGGGTCTCGAAACACACTGTAGTCACTGGATACTCTCGGGTGTCCCCATGCACACAAATAACAGCTACCTTGCTATTCCCAGAGACCTCTGTTTTAACTAACTCAGCCTTTATCAGGGTCACAAGGCTACCCGAATCCAGCAATACCACAACATTTCTACCATTAACACACATTTTGCATAAATGTTTCTCAGTTCCTCGAATGGCAGTGCATGCGACTGTCGCACACAGCGATTGACGTCTGCCCGTCAGAAAGTCACACTGCATGGGTTCCTCCACAACCGGGCAATTGGCTGCAATATGTCCCGCTTGCCGGCAGCGGTAGCAAACGATCCTTCTTGCTGCCTCTTGAGCCGCTGATTTCCCAGGCTGTTCTCGCCAAACTTGGGGTAGAGCTCCCACCCTCTCACTCTCTCCACCCTTACCCCTTGGAATCCTCTTATCCGCCCCTGGGGATGGTCTGGTCTTAGGGTGGAAAGTCCGAGTGTCTCTGGAAGAGGCCGTCAGGTTCTCTGTAGCCAAGTATTTCTCCACACGATCCACAAGACCATCGGCCGTCTCTGGGTCTCCATGGCTTACCCACTTTTGGATGGCAGTAGGAAGAGCTCTCAAAAACCGATCCATTACAACACGTTCCACAATCTTTGGTGCGGACAAAGTCTCTGGCTGTAGCCACTTTCTGCTCAGGTGAATGAGATCATACATTTGAGACCTGGGGGGTTTTCCAAGCTGGAAAGTCCAGTTATGCACACGCTGAGCCCGGACAGCCTGGGTGACACCCAGCCTTGCCAATATTTCAGCTTTTAGCATCACATAGTCTTTTGCTTGGTCAGGCTCTAGGTCATAGTAAGCCTTCTGCGATTCACCAGTTAACAGAGGAGCCACCAGTCCAGCCCACTGCTCCTCAGGCCACTTTTCTCTTTCAGCAGTCCTTTCAAATGTGGTCAAAAATACCTCTGGATCATCCTCTCCACTCATTTTTGTCAATAAACGACTCACCCCAAAGGACGCGGTATTAGTGGGACGGCTTTCCTCACTGGTCTGCGGACGTTGCTGCATTACTGCTTCCATTTGTTGTAGTCTCTGCTCTTGCTTCTGTAACAGGTCTATGAAGCGGGCCTCAGATTGCTTCTGGGCTTGTTGCTGAGCTTCCAGACTCTGTTGGTGAGCTTGCTGCTGGGCTGCAAGGCTCTGTTGATGAGCTTGCTGCTGGGGCTGCGAAGTTCTGTTGTTGAGCTGCAAGGCTCTGTTGATGAGCTGCAAGGCTCTTTTGCAAACCTGCATTTGTCTGCTGTTGATTGGCATTTGCTAGAGCCAGCTGCTTCAGTATCTCCTCCATGCTGGCTTAAAAAAAAACTGCCACTGGTTCTCCACCAACTGTGAGGGGGTTAGCTCGGCAGCGGGTGTGTGTGACCCCCGGGATGGGCTCCCCACACAAAAAATGGCCCAGCAAACGGAGGTTGTGGTTTTCAAAATCAAAAAAAGGTGCGGTTTATTTTCTATTTACAGTGACAAAACACAGCAAAGCCAAAAGAAACATAAACAAAATAAATCCTGGTCAACTTGACCTCTGACTAAACATACAGGTTTCCTAACTAACAACTGGGATCAGCCTAGTGCTGTCCTAGTCCCTAAGTCCCTGGTTTTAAATGTCCAAGCAAATAGCCACACAGGCTTTGTCTCACCGCACAGGGGTTCACTCTCCCTAGACAGTCCACACAGGTCTGGGTCCAGGCATGAGCTAACATCTAATGAAGCTGGGAGTTCTTATAGAGGCCTAAATGAGCTGACAAGCTTCAGCTGGTCTCATCAACTCCCTGTCTGCACGACGCCCCACACTCTCCCTAGAGGTATGAGTCATCCATGAGCCCACTAGCCTTAGCTGGGCTTATACAACTCTCCACCTAGTTGTATAAGTCGGCGTAAAGCCTGAATCTGGGCGAAATATATCTACCCCCCTGGATGCAACCAGGTGACTTTACCTTCCTGCTGTCACACAACATACACAAGTTTGTTAGGAATCTCAATATGCGTAAATATTTTTACTCTTTCGTCCATGGACCGACACAGCTTCTCTATTGACAAAGTGGGTATTATCCGTTAATTAGGAGTGACTAGGCAGAAAAACTTGTAAAAAGTGTTGCATCACACCTTCTACAGTACCGCCCAGGGGGCGGACCCTCTGGGTATACCCTCTCAGTCTGCACATCGCAGATCAGTTTTTTTCTGTCTAGCAAGGAGTAGGACATGGCTCCCTTCGGGCTCATTGGTCCGGGGAAAAAAGATATATATATTTTTTATTTTTTTGCTACATTTGTTGTTTCCTGCGATCTTCGATCAACTGCCGACTGGGTGACAGGCTGGATCCTCGATCCTTGTAGTCTCCCCAGTTTCGGCCATCGAGCGTGTGCCGACCCTAGCTACGCGCTGGGTTTTCCACGACATGCCCGTCGCTCCACGGGTGGCCGGTGAGCCTACGCTCCAGGGCCTGCATCGGACCGCTCAGCTTCGGCTGACCTTACGGCCGAGTCGCAGCAGCCTGGCCGGTGAGCTTACGCTCCAAGGCTTGCATCGGACCGCTCAGCTTCGGCTGACCTTACGGCCGAGTCGCAGCAGCCTGTCCGGTGAGCGTCATGCTCCAGGGCATACATATGATCGTCCCTTCTGGGTCCAATCACAGCATGCCTGGCCAACAGTCACCTTCCGTGCGCGGACGATGATCTGTTTGGAATGTCTTCCAGCAGAATACATGCAGGATAGGTAAGTAAAACTCCCCTGCCTCGGCTGGGTGATTTAGCTGGACATTCCTGGAGAGATCAAGTAAGTGGTTGTGGCCCCTTTCTTCCCTCTCTCCCTGCCTTTCCCTCCTCCCTGGGCTTCTAGCTAAAGGTTGCTGGGTGCTGGGGGTCACCTAGGGGGTCCCACTGGAGCGGGGCTGGCTGTAACTAACATTTAAAAGAAATGTCATTTTTGCTTACCTGTGTTTCTGTGTCTCCATGCTGTCGGCGGCCATTTTGAGGTGGTCCATGCCAAGTTTGGCCTCTTGTAACTGCCTGGCGGCCATCTTCCTGTAGTTCGGCCACACCCACTGGCCCCTATCAGGTGATCGGCGGCCATGTTTGTCCACCCTGTATGCAGATATTGCCGTTCGGCGGCCATCTTTTTTGTGGGCTATGGCTGCCTGACCTCTATCTTCTGTCGGCGGCCATTTTCTTAGAGCCCACATTATCTTCCATACAGACGGTTTTGGCAACCATTTTGCGAGAGCCTCCGGCCTCTAGGGTGCATTACACTGGCGCGAAAATTCACACAGGAAGTGCTGATAAAAGAAGCAGACTGACACAGCAGCAAGGGGACAGCATCATAGGCGCAGCATAGCAGTACCTATCCAGGGTGGTGAGTCCTCTGGGTAACCCAGCATCTCTGCAGCGCAGGAGGGTGGCCTATTGATATCTTGCCTGGAGCCCTGTGAGTGTCAGCGTGTGGTCAGCATGGCATCTGAGCCAGATGTCTTCTCCCCTGAAACACCAGATTTAGCAGCTGGTGTCCCTGAGGTGTCTATGGACGCTATGTCGGCAATCCTAGAGGCGTTTGCTGCCAGGGTGGAAGCAGCACACGGGAATACAGGGGGTAATAAACGCCCCCGTCCCCTGCAATCTTCTGGGGATATTTCTGATGCAGAACCAGGTCCAGCTACGGCTCATGGCCCAGATTCTGATGCATCAGAGACTGCAGACCGTGACCGATCGGACAGTGAGGAGGACTCCAAGTCCAGGTCAGTACGCGAGACGGCTTTGGTATCTGACCTTATTACTGCAGTGCGGGATACGCTAAAGTTGGAAAGGACTGAAGAAGTAGCAGATACTCCAGTCCCCTTTGGGTTTCGTAAACCTGCCCGCACTGCTAAGGTGTTCCCTTGTGTGTCTTATTTTGACAAACTCTTATACAAGGAATGGGAGAACCCACTGAGGGTCTTTACAGCCCCAAAGAGGTTTGCAGTACGGTACCCCTTTGAGGAGAGTTTTCTGAAGATATGGACCTCTCCCCCTATAGTGGACCCTTCGGTGTCCAGACTTAATAGAGCCACCACTATTCCAGTAGAAGGGGCTCCTGTTTTCAAGGACCCTGTGGATAAGAAGGCTGAAGCACTCGCTCGCTACCTATACTCAGTGGTAGGCTCAGCAGTACGCCCGGCATTGGCGGGGGCCCTAGTGTCTCAGACACTTACTGAATGGGCAAAATTGCTACTCCAGGGGTTAAAGGAGCGAGATGCTCCTCCTAATGAGATAACTTTGGCCGACCAGTTGGTCCAGGGCCTTAAGTTTGTCTGCGAGTCAGACATGGATACTATTCCCCTGCTGTCAAGAGCTTCGGTTTATGCAGTAGCAATACGCCGCCTGATCTGGCTAAAGGGCTGGTCTGCGGACCAGACTTCCAAGAAAGCCCTATTGGATCTGCCTTTTAAGGGCGACAGACTTTTTGGGGCTTCTCTGGATGACATCATCAAGGATGCTACAGGAGGTAAAAGCACTTTGCTTCCCCAAACTAGCAAGGGTAGGGGACCACGCCAAGGGCAAGGCCCCTCCTTTACTGCACGTAAGCGTTTTTTTCGCCCTCTTAAGGCGACAGAGAAAAGACCCCAGGCCGATAAAGCACCTGCCCAAGGACAAAAGCGTCCTTGGTCCCGCAGACCCAACAAGCCTGTGGACAAATCTGCGTCCACATGAAGGTCCGCCCCCACCCAGCTCTCGGGTGGGGGGACGTCTTCGCAAATTCGCGACTCAGTGGACTGCTCTAGTCTCCGACAGGTGGGTTTGCGAAGTAATCTCCTCAGGCTACAAGATAGAATTTCTCTCTTGTCCACCAGACAGATTCATCACCTCCAATCTCCAGCTACTACCGACCCGTCGGGAGGCCCTGTATGGGGCGGTCCAGGGTCTACTGGAACGCGGGGTAGTTATTCCAGTTCCAGAACAGGAACGGGGTCAGGGTTTTTACTCAAATCTGTTCATTGTGCCAAAGAAGGAGGGGGTTCGTCCAATCTTGGATCTCAGAGCCCTCAATTGCTTTGTGAAGGTACAAAGATTTCGGATGGAGTCGGTTCGATCCGTAGTCACGGCTCTCCATCCGGGGGACTTTCTGGCCTCCTTGGACATCAAGGACGCATACCTGCATGTCCCCATATACTCCAGACACCAGAGGTTTCTGCGATTTGCTATCGGGAAGAACCACTACCAGTTTGTGGCCCTCCCGTTTGGCCTTGCCTCAGCACCCAGGACGTTCACCAAGGTGCTCGCTCCGATTCTGGCACTTCTAAGACAGCGGGGTATCGCTATCACAGGTTACTTGGACGACCTTCTGCTGAAGGGCCCTTCAAGCTCAGAATTAGAGGTAAGCGTGTCCATTACCTGTCAGACACTTCGAGACTGTGGTTGGATACTAAACACGCAAAAGTCAGTATTGGTGCCCACTCAACGCCTAGTGTACCTGGGGTTGATTCTGGATTCCTCAGAGGCAAAGGTATTCCTCCCTGTGGAGAAGTTGCAGACCCTCCGGGCTGCAGTACGGCAGCTGACTTCCAGGAATTGGTCGTCACTCCGTTTTTGCATGCGAGTGTTGGGCCTCATGGTAGCCTCCTTCGAGGCGGTCCCATATGCTCAATACCACACTCGAGTGTTACAGAGGGAAGTTCTGTCCAGATGGAACAGATGCCCTTCATCTCTGGATTATCAAATCCGAGTGAGCCACCTAGTCAGGAGATCCCTGGTATGGTGGCTGACAGCACCGGCTCTAATGGCCGGGAAGTCATTTCTTCCGGTTTACTGGATAGTGATCACGACGGACGCCAGCCTTACAGGTTGGGGGGGAGTCTGGGGTGTCCAGTCGGCGCAAGGTCGCTGGACCCCAGAGGAAGCCCGCCTGCCGATCAATGTCCTGGAGATCCGGGCGATCAAGCTGTGCCTCTTCAAATGGTCTCAGAGACTGCAAGGGCGTCCAGTCAGGATCCAGTCAGACAACGCCACAGCAGTGGCATATGTCAATCATCAAGGAGGAACAAGAAGCTCAGCTGCAGCATCGGAGATCGCTCGCATCCTGAAGTGGGCAGAGAGGAGCGTACCGGCACTGTCGGCCGTGTACATTCCGGGTGTGGAAAACTGGCAGGCGGACTACCTGAGCCGCCAGATGCTGGACCAGGGAGAATGGTCCTTACACCCGGAGGTGTTCCAACTCCTCTGCCAAAGATGGGGCACACCAGACGTAGATCTTCTGGCTTCCCGACTCAATCGGAAGGTATTGAGGTTTGTGGCCCGGTCAAGAGACCCATGGGCAGACGCAACGGACGCGTTGGTAGCATCGTGGGGCCAGTATCGGCTAATCTATGCCTTCCCTCCCTTAAGGCTTCTTCCTCTTCTGCTCCGCAGAGTGGAGGCAGAGGGAATTCCAATGATCCTAATCGCTCCAGATTGGCCTCAGTGTCCTTGGTACGCCGATCTAGTACGTCTGGTAGCAGACGTCCCCTGGCGCCTACCACTACGGAAGGACCTGCTGTCGCAAGGTCCCATATTCCATCCTGCTTTACAGTCATTGGCTTTAACGGCATGGCTGTTGAGAACCAGGTACTGAGAGACCGGGGCCTGTCAGACTCAGTAATTTCTACTATGAGAAGTGCTCGGAAACCGTCCTCTAGGAAGGTCTATCACCGCACTTGGAGGGCCTACATCTCCATGTGTGAGGAAATGAAATGGCATCCGCGTACCTATTTGGTTTCCAGAATCCTGCTGTTTTTACAGCATGGGGTAGACCAAAGGCTTGCCCTAAGTACGATTAAGGGACAGATATCTGCCCTGGCTGTCTTTTTTCAGCGACCCCTGGCGACTCACTCTCTCGTGAGTACATTTGTGCAGGGGGTTCGACATGTGGCCCCTCCGGTCCGCCCCCCGTTACCTCCGTGGGACTTGAACCTGGTCCTCTCGGTGCTTCAGAAGGCACTGTTTGAGAATATTAGAGATATTCCCCTGTTGACACTTTCTCAGAAGGTGGTCTTTTTGGTGGCTGTTACGTCAGTTAGACGAGTCTCTGAGCTGGCAGCCTTGTCCTGCAAGGCTCCCTATTTGATTTTCCACAAGGATAAGGTGGTGCTGCGGCCGCAGCCTTCCTTTCTTCCGAAGGTCGTTTCGGCTTTTCATCTCAACGAAGACATTGTACTTCCATCCTTGTGTCCTCAGCCGTCGAATCCTAAGGAGTCGGCGTTGCATTCCTTGGACGTTGTCCGAGCTTTGAGAGTATACATATCTGCTACTTCCCTGTTCCGGAAGTCAGACTCACTGTTTGTTTCGGTGGCTGGTCCCAAGAAGGGCCAAGCAGTCTCATCGGCCACCATCTCTAGGTGGATCCGACAGATAGTAATCCAGGCTTACGCCTTAAAGGGTCAGGCGCCCCCCTTTCCTGTCACGGCGCATTCGACCAGGGCAATAGGTGCCTCTTGGGCTTTCCGACATCAAGCGTCTGTTTCCCAACTATGTAAAGCGGCGACTTGGTCGTCCGCTCACACTTTCACAAAATTCTACAAAGTTGATGTAGGTGCATCTTCGGATGCCTCTTTCGGCCGCAAGGTTTTGCAGGCGGCTGTTTAGAGTTGCAACTCCTCCGTTGGAGGAGTGCTGTTTTGTGTTTTGGGGTGAAGTTTGTTTTTATGCTGTTACCACCCCTCGTTTTTTCTCTGACACTGCTTTGGGACGTCCCACTTTGTCAATAGAGAAGCTGTGTCGGTCCATGGACGAAAGAGTAAATAGGATTTTTTACTCACCGTAAAATCCTTTTCTCTGAGTCCATGGACCGACACAACACCCACCCCTCCTTTTAAGTTTGTACTGCTTTTTGACGAACTGATCTGCGATGTGCAGACTGAGAGGGTATACCCAGAGGGTCCGCCCCCTGGGCGGTACTGTAGAAGGTGTGATGCAACACTTTTTACAAGTTTTTCTGCCTAGTCACTCCTAATTAACGGATAATACCCACTTTGTCAATAGAGAAGCTGTGTCGGTCCATGGACTCAGAGAAAAGGATTTTACGGTGAGTAAAAAATCCTATTTTATCCAACTCCAGCAGACCCTCTACTATAGAGGTGGGGATTCATTCCAATCTACATAATAGATCTACGTTTAACCCTTTAAATGCTGATAATAAATTTCTGGAGGTGTTTAAACACAAAGTATTTAATGATCTAGATAAAATGAAAGTACGGAAAGTAGCAGACCCACAGTTTATCAAAAAGGGGATGGAGTCTTTAGAAAAACGCAAGGAGATTATAATACGCCCCGCTGACAAAGGGGGGGGTTGTCATTTTAATTAAAGAAGACTACCTGGCAGAAATGGATCGTCTTTTGAGTGATCATGATACTTATCAGATTCTCAATAGGGATCCTATGTTGACATTTAAGGATGAACTACACAATTTAATAGAGGAAGGAAAAAGTAAAAATATCCTAAATAAAAAAGAAGCTCTTTATTTGGATCCATTATTTTGTAGGACTCCTATTATTTATTGTCTTCCTAAGATCCATAAAGATAGTGCCAAACCACCGGGCAGGCCTATTGTAAATGGAATGGATTCTATTTCCTCTAGACTTGGCCAGTATATTGACAGCTTCTTGCAGCCTCTAGTACGTAAAACAGATGCATACCTCAAAGACACAAAACACATTATTCAAATTATTGAGTCAGCTTCATGTTCATCTTCTAGTATTTTGGTCACTGCAGATGTGAGCTCACTGTACACCATCAGTGGACATGAGGAAGCATTATCCTCAGTACGGTGGGCTCTATCATCTTCTGACCTCCCAAGAAAAAAACAGAAGTTCCTTCTCAAAAGTCTTGAATTTTGTCTTTCGAGGAATTATTTTTGGTATCAGCGTCAATTTTTTCTGCAAACGAGAAGTGTGGCGATGGGGGCCCGTTTCGCTCCCAGTGTGGCCAATTTATTTATGGCCCACTGGGAGGAAGAAGTGGTCTTCACCAATCGCCCCCCCCCAGCTTATCTGCTGCAAACGCTTTATAGACGATCTGATTATGATCTGGGAAAGTGACCGCAGTAGCCTAAATGAGTTCATATGTATTTTGAATAACAATAGTAAAAATATTGAACTCACTTGGAATGTCAGCACTGATATTGTGTCACTTTTCTCGATCTGGAAATAAGCATAGTTAATGGTCGGTTCAATCTGTGTAATCATTTCAAATCTACAGATCGTAACTCGTACATACCTCTCAACAGTTGCCATCATAAATCATGGCTGTGCAATATACCAAAAGGTCAATTTGTCAGATTGAGGCGGAATTGCATGCGAGATAATGATTTCATGTCACAATCCCAATTATTAGCAACCAGATTCCAGGAGAAGGGATATAGTAAAGAATCTCTGAATGCAATAGAGACAGTGCGCAACTATGACAGATCAGTGCTCACAGCGGATAAAGTAAAAGAGACTAGTTCTAGTATCTCCAATTTTAAAATGATCTTGGATTACAATGTGCATCACAAAAAAATTGAAAAAATTGTATCCAATAATTGGTCTATTTTAAAGCAAGATAAAACAGTGGGTTCTTTGCTACCAGACCGTCCCTCTTTCATATATAAAAAAGCTCCTTCATTACGTGACAGACTGGCACCCAGGGTAATAGACCCCCCAGTCCACTCTGAAAACCGACTTTTCTCCTTCCTCTCTGGATTTTATGCATGCGGTCGGTGCACCGCATGCAAACATTCTAAAGGTAATGTCAAAAAATGTAAAGATTTTGTATCATCAGCTACTAATAAACAGTTTAAGATTGATCAACTCATTACCTGTAATACAATAGGCGTTGTCTACATGCTTGAATGCGAATGCGGCCTACAATATGTGGGCAGAACATCAAGACCCTTACATGTCAGATTGGGCGAGCATGTAAATAACATCAAAAAGGGGCTTAAAACGCACAATGTAACTAAACATTTTAAGCTGGTCCACAAACAGAATCCCAGAGGATTAAAATTCTGGGGTATTGAGAGGGTCATAAAACATTGGAGAGGTGGCAATTTTTTGAGGCAGTTTAGCCGGAGGGAATCCCATTGGATTCATTTAACCAAGGTTTTAGTGCCGGGAGGCCTCAATGTCGAATTCGACATAAATTGTTTTATTTCTGATAGATGATCTTATATATTTTTCCCTTTAAATTTTATTTTAAAATTTATTTTTGGTATATTTATGTTGGTATTATATTGTTTGATCCTTTTTTGTGATTATAGTGATGTACATGTATGTGTTAGGACATAGTATGGACGCGGGATGACACATTGGACATGATCCTTTTTCTTTTTTGTATATTTCTTTTTTGTATATTTGTTCTCTCTGTGTTTTTAAAATGAGCCATTATAATCATATGTAGATATTCAAACTATGATTTGAATTGCGGCTCTAATTTTTAGAGTTTTCATAGATATATACATTTATTATAGCAGCACTGGTGCTGTTTAACATTGGCTCCTCATATAGGGGCAGATGGGATGCTGAATTTTATATAGCAGCGTTGGTGCTGTTTAATATTGGCTCCTCCTATAGGGGCGGATAGGATGCTGGTCTCAGATATAAGCGGGTGACTCGCGTACCTCCGTCACCGCTGATGAAGTCCCGCCTACTTTTGGGGATGTAACGCGTACGGACGGATCGTGAACAGGGATCGTGACGTCACCCGCGTCCACACATACTGTCTCGCGCTGTGTACCATCGTTACTGCTGTTTGCTACTGCTGTGCATTGTTCGCTGTGGATCCCTTGCACTGTGGAACAGTGCCATCTATTGTGAGTTTAACTTTTATATGCTTATTTTAATAAATTTTATACGGAGAGCACTAGATTTTACTTTATTTTTTCACATGAATTACGCCTTGGAGATCAAGTCTGGGGTATCTGATTGTCCTGAAACGGAGTTCCAGTTATATTCCCTGCAGTGGGAAATGTCTGTTTGATCTGACTGATATACTCAGGGGTCTATGTGCTAAGGTGAGCTGCCATTGCTGCCATTGGTGGAGGGTTTCACAGGATCACCTGAATATTGTACTTCTCATCACTCTGGACACTTGGTGTTGTTGTTGTGGATGCAATTTTTGACCTCTGAAGATTTTCTACTCTGCTCATATATGGACTTCCTTTCATTATCTAATTATCTATCTATCTGTATATCTGTATATCTATCTATGTATCTGTCTCTGTCCTATCCAATCTATCCCTCTGTCTGTTTGCAGGTCCCATTGTCTGCGGGGAGGGGGTGGGGTTGGTTGGGGTTTTGTTAGCGCCCCCCCCAAAAAAATGGAGCCCCAGCCGCCACTGGGTCAAAGGGATATAATATTTTTAGCAATTCATCTACTGTTTCATTGTAATCTGCTCTTCCTTCTTTAACATGGTCTGGTAGGGAAGACCATGTGTTTAAGTTAACTGGTAATAGTAAAACTTTAACCTGATCTATGGAGTTGGCAACTCCCAGCAATTTACATCGTTGCAAGACATTGTCTGCATGCAATGTTATGTGCACTCCTGGCAGTAGTTTGCCAATATTGTTAGCTACAAGTAGCACATTTTCTAAAGAGTTTCTGTCCTCCCTAGCCATCTTTTTTAAATAGACTGAATCTTCATGCATAGAAACATTGGGCAACAGCTCTTTTCCTCGCCTTCTAATGCATCTGGACTCTTCAAATACAAATTCTATATTATATTTAGCTTTCGACTTAAGTTAAGTGCTCCTCAGTGTAGCGGCCTCACCCTCTCTCTCTTCTTTAACGGTTACTTTGGCTTCGGTCTAGGGGTACCTTGAAGGGGAGAGCGAGGTGCGCCACGGCCCATGTCCTCTAGATTACAGCATGTAGAGGTGAAGGCCAGTATCAGATTACATTCGGGCTGTGTATACGCTCAGAGCCAGGTCTGTTCTGCTGATAACCCCCCTTTGCTCCCAGTAATTGGAGTACCACACACTGAAAAAGGTCCAACACGTATTTATTCCATAACGGCAAACAAATAGTCCTTTGCGAGCAGACAGTTTGAGACCCATAGAACAGTTCAGTATTGGTGGGGAGTAGGTCAAGGCACAATCCTCAAAGAAACTAAACCGTTGAGGTTTCACCAACGGTTGCTAAGCACAGTGGCTGTTAAATAGACTTTTGGTACAGAGTCTCTTCCAGCGACTCTAGTGAACAGGAACTGGAGTTACCTTCGCTACGTTGCAGCCCCTGTCAGGGGAAAGACATCCCTCCAAGGGAGTTACCAGAGGCCCAGCCATCACCGGATTAATGCTGTACCGGGCTATTCGGAAGGGTTACACTCCCCGGCCTCCTCGCCTCAGATACGGGTCCCAACACCTTAGGACCCCTCTGACTCCTCCACCCTTGCGGAACCCAGTCGAAGTTACTGGGTCCCAGGCCTTGGCCGTAGTACCTCACCCCAGGCTTAAGGTGCCTGGGATGGACTCCATCCCTCGCTCCGGCCAGGTCAAGGGCACCTGGGCCCTGAACCCCAGATCGCCAGCACCCAGGCCGAAGGTGCCTGGGCGCGGCCGCGTCCTCCAACTCTGACCCCAAGGTCAGGGCGTCCGCCCCTTTTATCTCCTCTCCCTTTGCGTCACAGCGGGTTCCCCGCCCCGCTGTACCGGCGCCAGGAAAGGACAAAAAGGTACAGTTTTGCGGTGCAGGTTCAACTCCGACCCAGGGCGACAACACCACCTGCAGGCCACAGGGAACCTTGCACCACCAGAGTCCTCCAAGAACCACAAAAGGGATTCTCAGATTCCCTAACAATTAGTACATCTGGGTTAAATAACCCAGATGCTCCCCCCCAAATTTAAATACCCGCTACATCAGTATACTAACAGTAGTCTCCCTATTGATTACACACTGTACAACACAGCTATTTCTTATAGCCCCTTTCCTTTATTGAGCCCATAAAACACCAAATGTTCATTTTTAGCATTCAAATGAAAAACCCTTTCATAGTTTGCCTTTTGTAGATATAGCAACCCCTTGAGGTATTGCTGAAAGAGACCACCAAATCTTCTCTGCCCCTTCGTGGTCGCCATTTGTTGCTCTGAGAGATCTTATACAAAAAGAGGTAGTTCTATCCGCAATACACATTTATTGATAGGGTAAGGGTTACATAATATATACAAATTACAGTATTTACAACACAATGTACAGTGCAGGTCCCCTGGCTTACATGGTATTTACAAATTACCCACAATGCCCATATTTACAATACTATATAAGCTACAAGTATAGTTAGATTACCTGTTAACTTCAGGTCAGCCCATCGTGGCTGCTGTCTGTTCCCACCAGGGGCGGATCCAGAGTCTTTTCTCGGGAGGGGCACTGCCAAAAAATGATTTTTTTGTGGGAAATTTATCGGGGAAATGGTTGGTGTCGGCGCTTCAATCATCCCGGCACCATGGTTGTTATGGTGTCAGGATGATTGAAGCGCATTATTTCTATTATTACATTGTAATATGAAATTAAATAGTTCAATGCAGAATCAGTGGGAGCCCCGAGTGTGTCACTTGCCACCGTCGCCTGCAACTAGTGGGAGCCCTGAGCGTGTCACTTGCCACACCTTGTGGATTGTCACTTCCCACATCACCTGCCACACCTTGCGGATTGTCACTTGCCACATCACCTGCCACACCTTGCTGATTGTCACTTGCCTGCCACCAGATGCAGATTGTCATTTACCACGTCACCTGACACAATTTGCGGATTGTCACTTGCCACGTCGCCTGCCACACCTTGTGGATTGTCACTAACTTGCCTGCTAAGGTGTAGTTTTGGTTGTCTCTTGCTGTGTCCCAGACTCCCAGAGTCAGGCAGCAGAGAGATAATGTAATCTCTCTGCTGTCTGCACAGTGAGGGCGGAAGTCACTGCAGGAATGCAGGGCAGGCACGGGCGGTGAGAGATGATCTCATCTCTCTGCTCCCCCGCTCCCGGCTAGCTGATTGGCCAGCTGCCACACTGAGCCTGGTCTCTCACTCTCACCTGCGCTGCCAACACACTGAGCAGCACGGTCTGCCCACGAACCGCGCTGCCCCCCGACAACAAACCGCGCCGCAAGCGGAGCCGCCCGCTTTCTTACCCGTCTGTGGAGCCGCACGCTATTGCACCTGCCCACAGAGCGGCCTGACGTAACTCACTGACGTCACTCGTTGCTAGACGCCAAGCGGCCCAGGCGTTATCAGCGAGTGCAGGGAAGAGGCTCCACCCACCTCCTCCTCCGCTCCTGGTATTGTGTCAGTGCGCCACGTAACTACATTAGACGAGTCTCTCTCTCAACGCCGCTGATCGGCTGATGTGAGAAACTGAGAGAGAGACTCAGAGAGGCAGCGGCAGCCGCAGAACAAGTACTGTATATACTTGAGTATAGGCCGACCCGAATATAAGCCGAGGCACCTAATTTTACCCCAAAAAACAGGGAAAACGTATTGACTCAAGTATAAGCCTAGGGTGTCCTAGGCTTATACTTGCCTCACTTTGCCTCACTGTGCCCATGCCTCACTGTGCCCATGACTAGACTGATGTTTAACATGGAAGTCTATGGAAGGAGTGCCCGGCTTTGAAAAATCGGTTCTCCCAGACACCAAACTTTTCAAACTTATAGAGGAGACATGGGGCTACATGTGTGCCAAGTTTGGGGTCCAGAGGACCTACGACCGGCCGGTACCGGGTCCGCAAAATCACTGGAGAAATTACCGTTTAACATTGGAGTCTATGGAAGGGGTGCCCGGTTTTAAAAAATCAGTGCTCCACGGCCGTAGGTCCTCCAGACACCAAACTTTGCACACTTGTAGATAAGACATGGGGCTACATGTGTGCCAAGTTTGGGGTCCAGGGGTCATACGGCCGGCCGGCCGGTACCGGGTCCCCAAAGTTCGGGAGATCAGGCGCAAAAAAAAAAAACAGAGCAAGCAAGTTAGTGTGACAGATGGTCTCGGGGGGGGCAATTGCCCTGTTGCCCCCCCCCCCCTGGATCAGCCACTGGTTCCCACACACCAAAAGCAAGAGACCTTAGCTTGCTCACAAAAGCATTATATACCCCCCCTCCTTTCTGTAAGGTGGCTAATATAATTCTCCCTGATTGGTCACTGTACCTAGTAAATGTATATTGGGCACAGCCTGATTGGATGAGTCACAGCAGGTTTTTGTTTACGGCCCATGTGCAATGTAAACAGGAAAACAAAAGGCCACCCTTTGAAGTTGTAGCTAATTACAGTAAGAAATACACAGCACTCAATACTTTAAATATATTTCCTTCTACCTGAAATATATATATTTCTATATGCAATTTTATTTACAGCTGTTAATTGAGATTTCTCATAACCCATAAGGCAACAGGGCCTTGAGGTCCAGGATTGGACGGACCCCATCCTTCTTTGGGACTACAAACATATTGGAGTAGAATCCCTGAAACCTTTCCGTCAGCGGCACAGGTACTATTACTCCACGCCTCAGCAGGTCCTGCATTGCCCCAAATAGGGCGTTCCGACGAGCCAGAGGAAAATGAAGGTTGGAGGGAAAAAATCTGTTTGGTGGACAAGAAAGAAATTCTATCTTATACCCTGATGAAACCACTTCGCAAACCCACAGGTCGGAAAGCAGGGAGGTCCACCGAGCTGCAAACTCGCGAAGGCGACCGCCCACCCGAGAGTCGGGCGGGGGTAAACCTTCATGCAGTCGCAGATTTGTTCGCAGGCTTGTTTGGCTTGCGAACCCAGGGACACTTTTGTCCCTCAGCTGGCCCCTTGTCGGCCTGGGAACGCTTACCTGCGGGCCCGGACTGACGAAAAAAAATGCTTCTTACCTTTTCTGGATTGTGGGAGCAGCGTGCTCTTACCCCCAGTGACATTCTTAATAATGTCATCCAGCGAGGCTCCAAATAGCCTCTCACCCTGGAAGGGTAAATCAGCCAGAGCCTTCTTGGAGGTCTGGTCCGCGGACCAACATTTTAACCAAATCAGGTGAAGCAGTACCACAGCAGATACGGAGGCTCTGGAAATCAGGGGAGCTGTGTCCAGGGCTGCATCGCAGACATATTTGAGGCCATGCACCAACTGGTCAGCCAGTTCTACGCAGACCGGGGGAAACTTGTTGCTTCTCCAACTCCCGGTGCAACAATTTTGCCCATTCAGTAAAGTGTCTGTGACACCAGGGCCGCAGCCAAAACTGGCTTTAATGCTGACCCCAGCATGGTGAACATGGACCGAGCCAACGCCTCGGACCTCCTATCTGCAGGATCCTTAAATGCAGGGGTCCCCTCAACCGGAATCGTGGTTACCTTGTTTAACCTGGATACCGGGGGGTCCACAACCGGGGGAGATGCCCAGTTTTTCAGAAGGCTCTCCTCAAAGGGGTAACGGACCACCATGCGTTTTGAGACCGAAAAGGTCCTCTGCGGTCATTCCCATTTTTTGTCTATAAACTTATCAAAATAAGTTACATAAGGAAACACCTTACTAGTTCGGGTCGGCTTGTGGGACCCAAAAGGGACTGACACATCAGAAGATGCATTCTCCAGCTTGAGGGTTTCCCGCACTGCGGTGATAAGTGATCCAACAAGCGCCGAGCCTGCGCTGACCCGGACACAGAGTCTTCCTCACTGTACGAATGGTCCTGGTCCTGGTCCTCATACTCTGACAATTCAGAACAGGGGTCCTGTGTCACAGCCAGGCCCGAGTCTGAGTCAGAGCTTTCCCCAGAAGATGGTGGGGGTGTTTTTTAACCCCCTTTCGCCGGCACACCGCCTCCACCCTGGCAACAAATGATTCCAGGACCAAAGCGTCCACAGATACTGCAGGTACAGGGGCACCGGTTGCTACCACCGGAATGTCTGGGGAAGAAACGCCAGCTTCTGGTGCCATGCTGACCCGCTCACCTGACAGCCACTCAGGGACTAAGTCGAGGTACAAAAAAGGCCCACCCTCCTAGTTGCCCAGACCGAGGGGTATTCCCAGAGGACTCACCGCCCTGAGTGAGTGAGTGAGTGAATAACTTGTATAGCGCTACAAATGCGAACTAAATCGCCTCAAGGCGCTTTGCATCTAGTGACGTCCTGATCCATCAGAATAGGTGGGTCTTAAGTTTTTTTCGATGGTTTTCTTCCATGCGGATATCCTTGGGTAGAGCGTTCCATAGCCGTGGTCCTTGGACTGCGAATCTTCGTTCTCCCTTTGATTTGTAGCGGGACTTCTGGATGTGAAGGAGGTTTTGGTTGGTTGATCGGAGAGTGTGATTGGGGGTGTAGTGTTTTATCTTCTCGCATTGATATTGTGGAGCGTTTCCCTGTGTGCACTTGTGGGTGAGGCAGAGTGTCTTGAATGTGATTCGATCCTTTATGGTTAGCCAATGAAGGGTCCTCAGTGATGGGGTGATGGATTCCCAAGGTTTTTTTCCCGTTACCAGCCTGGCAGCCGTGTTCTGGGCGACTTGTAGGCGCAAAATCTGGTATTTGGGTAGTCCGAGGTAGAGGGCGTTTGCGAAATCGAGTCGGGAGTTGATAATTGTTCCAACTACTACTGCTGTATCCTCTTCTGGGATGAAGGGGATGAGTCTACGTAGCAGGCGGAGGAGATGGTGAGATCCGCTGACTACTGATCCAATTTGTGCATCCATCGACATCTCCGAGTCAAAGATGACTCCGAGACTTTTGACTTTGGTACTTGGGGTGGTGGTCTGTCCAAGGATGGTGGGGAATGTCCAAGGTGTCTTTCGGTTTGCGTGGAGGAGAAGGAGTTTTTGGATCCGTTGAGTTTGAGGGAATTCTCAGTCATCCAATCATCGATCACTGTGAGGCAGTTTTCCAATCCGTGATATTGGTCTTTTTTCCCGGTGATACAAAAGTAGAGTTGGGTGTCGTCAGCGTATGAGTGGTAACACAGGTGCTGTTTGCTGATGATTTTGAGGAGTGGGCGGAGGTAGATGTTAAAGAGCACGGGTGACAGGGGTGACCCTTGAGGGACTCCGCAGGTAATTGCGCGAGTTTCAGAGGTGAAGGCTCCTAGTTTCACTGTCTAGGAACGATTATCTAGGAAGGATGCGAACCAGGGTAGGTCAGGGTCTGCGACTCCTGCTACTTCTTTAAGGCGAATGAGTAGCGTTTTGTGATCTACTGTGTCGAACGCTGCACTGAGGTCCAGCAGCACCAGGAGACATGATTCTCCGTCATCTGCTGCTTTGAGGGTGTCATCCCATATTTTAAGAAGTGCTGTTTCTGTGCCATGGCCTGGGCGGAAGCCTGATTGTAGTGGATCCAAGAGTTTGTAAGTGACCCAGGCACTGACCAGCGCTGCCGTCCGCTGTAACTCCAGCACAGTGTGTGCCTGAGGTGTCTCTGAGGTGATCTGCCGTTCGTGCCGTTCAGAATGACAAACTAGCGATAAAGGCAAAAACCAATGTTAAAAGCCCCAAAAAGATGGCCGCCGGCTGCCTCAGGAAAAAAGAGCGCGAGCTGCAAGAAAATGGCCAACCACTGTATTAGCCATAGAAACAGCGCGGCTACAGGAAAATGGCCTCCGCTGTATTAGCAATAGGAACAGGGTGGCTACAGCAAAAATGGCTCCGGCGCATCCAAAATGGCCAAAATGGCGCAGATTTGTTTCTGAGGTAAAAATAAAGGCCACGAAAACACTGGGTACCCGAACAGAGGCCCCCCAAAAGGCAGACCACCCACACTAGAGCGGACCCGGACACCCCACGCAGCCCCAGCCAGGACCCGGAGCCCCCTCAGGGACCCCCCGGTTAGGTACACAGCAGGCCCAGCAAAGCATGGGGAGGAGGGATGGACGGGGAGAAAGGAAAGGGAGGACTAGAAGAGACCCCCTAATTGACCACCCCAGGAATGCCCAGCTGTTCCATCCTGCCAAGACAGGAGGAACCTTACTTACCCGTCCCTGCGAGGACTGCTGGACGCGTTCCTGACAGACCCATCAACGAGCAGTGTCGGCCACGGCCCACTGTGACTGGACAGCAGTAGCCCGATCTTATGTGGGCCCCGGAGCATATAGCTCACGGGCCACCCCTGGAGCAAACGGGGTATGTTGTGGCCGACCCAGCGCATAGCTAAAGGCCTGCTCACGCTCGATGGCTGGACTGGGGAGACTACAAGGATTTATATTAACCAGCCTGTCACCCAGCCGGCAGTTGATAGTAGATCTCAGGATCAAAAAGTAAAAAGTTCTCCAGGACCAATAGGCCCCTAGGGAGCCAGGTCCTTCTTCTACACTAGGCAGAAAAAAACTAAGCTGCTGAGTGCAGGGTGAGGGGTTATGACCAGAGGGACCGCCCCTTGTGCGGGGCTGTTCAACTTTGGTAAAATTACATGTTTTTAAATATCTAACATGTCTGCCTAGTCCTCTCCTAATAGACGGAACATAACCCTAATGTCAAGACTTAAGGAAGCTGTGTCTATCCATGGACGAAAGAGAAAATACGTTTTTCTTTTGTTTCTGTTATAAAATTTTGTAAATAAGTACGTTTTATCCTTCACTGATGGGCACTGATAAGGTGGCACTGATAGGCGACACTGAAAGGCTGCACTGATGGGTGGCACTGATATACAGCACTGATGGGCATAGATAGGCGGCAGTGATGGGCACTGATAGGCATCACTGATGGCACTGACACTGGCAGGCATTGGGGATGGGCACTGATTGGCAGCTGCCTGGGCACTGATTGGCATTTCCCTGGTGGTCCTGGCGGCATCCTGGGCGGGCATCCGAGGGGGGCTGCACTGATAAACAATCAGTACAGACCCCCTCGTCAGGAAAGCAGCCGATCGGCACTCCTCTACTCGCGTCTGTCAGACGCGAGTGAGGAAAAGCCGGTCAATGGCTCTTCCTGTTTACATCGTGATCAGCAGTGATTGGACACAGCTAATCACGAGGTAAAGAGTCTCCGTCAAAGGCTCTTTACCGAAATCGGTGTAGCGATGTGTCAGACTGACACGCAGCACCGCCGATCGCCGCGATGCGCGCCCCCCCAGATCGTGTGGATGAGGAGTCAGTTGCCTCTGCCAGAGCACCGGTGATAAAGCTGCATTACAGTACTGGGAGGTAATAGCACCTACTTTCATGTATGTAGCCTTGAAATATATATTCTAACGGCTCTGACTACGTCCAGGCAATGTAGAGAGACTTCCTTTGGATGCTCAGGAGTAGGGCAGAAGGATGGAAAGACAAAGTTATTGTAAATAGGGATGAGCTTCGTGTTCGAGTCGAACATACGTTCGACTCGAACATCGGCTGTTCGATCGTTCGACGAAGATCGAACGATTTGGGCCGTTCGCGCCAAATTCGAGTGACGCGAACGGCCCACAATGCACTACGCCATCGCAGTGTCATCCAGGCGCTGTGATTGGCCAAGCATGCACTGTGACCCCGCATGCTTGGCCAATCACAGCGCCGGCAGCGAGGAGAGCAATGATTGGCCACAGGCAGGATGCCTGTGGCCAATTATTGCTGAGGGTGTTTAGTACACGCCCCACACTATAAAAGGCCGCCAGCACGGCGGCCTAGTGTAGTGTGTTCCGGAGCAGGGATAGAGCAGCATAGGCAGGGACAGTGACTGTTATTTCTTTCTTGCTTAACCTGGATTCCTTTAGTTTAGGGAAAGAGAAGGATAGGTAGGGAGAGTGTCAGTGTGTTTTGTGCTTGTGCTATAGTGTGCTTAAAAAAAACATTTATTCTAGGGACAGAAAACTGTAGGTAGGGACAGTGTCAGTTTCTTTCACTCTGCAAGTCCTTGTTTCCAGGGACCTGGAAGGACAGTGAGTGAATTGTCCTTGTGCTATATTGTGCTTAAAAAAACATTTATTCTAGGGACAGAAAACTGTAGGTAGGGAGAGTGTCAGTTTCTTTCACTCTGCAAGTCCTTGTTTCCAGGGACCTGTAAGGACAGTGAGTGAATTGTCCTTGTGCTATATTGTGCTTAAAAAAAACATTTATTCTAGGGACAGAAAACTGTAGGTAGGGAGAGTGTCAGTTTATTTCACTCTGCAAGTCCTTGTTTCCAGGGACCTGGAAGGACAGTGAGTGAATTCTCCTTGTGCTATATTGTGCTTAAAAAAAACATTTATTCTAGGGACAGAAAACTGTAGGTAGGGACAGTGTCAGTTTCTTTCACTCTGCAAGTCCTTGTTTCCAGGGACCTGTAAGGACAGTGAGTGAATTGTCCTTGTGCTATATTGTGATTAAAAAAAACATTTTTTCTAGGGACAGAAAACTGTAGGTAGGGAGAGTGTTTTTTTTCTTTCACTCTGCAAGTCCTTGTTTCCAGGGACCTGGAAGGACAGTGAGTGAATTGTCCTTGTGTTATATTGTGATTAAAAAAAACATTTTTTCTAGGGACAGAAAACTGTAGGTAGGGAGAGTGTTTTTTTTCTTTCACTCTGCAAGTCCTTGTTTCCAGGGACCTGTAAGGACAGTGAGTGAATTGTCCTTGTGCTATATTGTGCTTAAAAAAAACATTTATTCTAGGGACAGAAAACTGTAGGTAGGGAGAGTGTCAGTTTATTTCACTCTGCAAGTCCTTGTTTCCAGGGACCTGGAAGGACAGTGACTGAATTGTCCTTGTGCTATATTGTGATTAAAAAAAACATTTATTCTAGGGACAGAAAACTGTAGGTAGGGAGAGTGTCAGTTTATTTCACTCTGCAAGTCCTTGTTTCCAGGGACCTGTAAGGACAGTGAGTGAATTGTCCTTGTGCTATATTGTGATTAAAAAAAACATTTTTTCTAGGGACAGAAAACTGTAGGTAGGGAGAGTGTTTTTTTTCTTTCACTCTGCAAGTCCTTGTTTCCAGGGACCTGTAAGGACAGTGAGTGAATTGTCCTTGTGCTATATTGTGCTTAAAAAAAACATTTATTCTAGGGACAGAAAACTGTAGGTAGGGAGAGTGTCAGTTTATTTCACTCTGCAAGTCCTTGTTTCCAGGGACCTGGAAGGACAGTGAGTGAATTGTCCTTGTGTTATATTGTGATTAAAAAAAACATTTTTTCTAGGGACAGAAAACTGTAGGTAGGGAGAGTGTTTTTTTTCTTTCACTCTGCAAGTCCTTGTTTCCAGGGACCTGTAAGGACAGTGAGTGAATTGTCCTTGTGCTATATTGTGCTTAAAAAAAACATTTATTCTAGGGACAGAAAACTGTAGGTAGGGAGAGTGTCAGTTTATTTCACTCTGCAAGTCCTTGTTTCCAGGGACCTGGAAGGACAGTGACTGAATTGTCCTTGTGCTATATTGTGATTAAAAAAAACATTTATTCTAGGGACAGAAAACTGTAGGTAGGGAGAGTGTCAGTTTATTTCACTCTGCAAGTCCTTGTTTCCAGGGACCTGGAAGGACAGTGAGTGAATTGTCCTTGTGTTATATTGTGATTAAAAAAAACATTTTTTCTAGGGACAGAAAACTGTAGGTAGGGAGAGTGTTTTTTTTCTTTCACTCTGCAAGTCCTTGTTTCCAGGGACCTGTAAGGACAGTGAGTGAATTGTCCTTGTGCTATATTGTGATTAAAAAAAACATTTTTTCTAGGGACAGAAAACTGTAGGTAGGGAGAGTGTTTTTTTTCTTTCACTCTGCAAGTCCTTGTTTCCAGGGACCTGTAAGGACAGTGAGTGAATTGTCCTTGTGCTATATTGTGCTTAAAAAAACATTTATTCTAGGGACAGAAAACTGTAGGTAGGGAGAGTGTCAGTTTATTTCACTCTGCAAGTCCTTGTTTCCAGGGACCTGGAAGGACAGTGACTGAATTGTCCTTGTGCTATATTGTGATTAAAAAAAACATTTATTCTAGGGACAGAAAACTGTAGGTAGGGAGAGTGTCAGTTTATTTCACTCTGCAAGTCCTTGTTTCCAGGGACCTGTAAGGACAGTGAGTGAATTGTCCTTGTGCTATATTGTGATTAAAAAAAAAATTTTTTCTAGGGACAGAAAACTGTAGGTAGGGAGAGTGTTTTTTTTCTTTCACTCTGCAAGTCCTTGTTTCCAGGGACCTGTAAGGACAGTGAGTGAATTGTCCTTGTGCTATATTGTGCTTAAAAAAAACATTTATTCTAGGGACAGAAAACTGTAGGTAGGGAGAGTGTCAGTTTATTTCACTCTGCAAGTCCTTGTTTCCAGGGACCTGGAAGGACAGTGAGTGAATTGTCCTTGTGCTATATTGTGATTAAAAAAAACATTTATTCTAGGGACAGAAAACTGTAGGTAGGGAGAGTGTCAGTTTATTTCACTCTGCAAGTCCTTGTTTCCAGGGACCTGGAAGGACAGTGAGTGAATTGTCCTTGTGTTATATTGTGATTAAAAAAAACATTTTTTCTAGGGACAGAAAACTGTAGGTAGGGAGAGTGTTTTTTTTCTTTCACTCTGCAAGTCCTTGTTTCCAGGGACCTGTAAGGACAGTGAGTGAATTGTCCTTGTGCTATATTGTGATTAAAAAAAACATTTTTTCTAGGGACAGAAAACTGTAGGTAGGGAGAGTGTTTTTTTTCTTTCACTCTGCAAGTCCTTGTTTCCAGGGACCTGTAAGGACAGTGAGTGAATTGTCCTTGTGCTATATTGTGCTTAAAAAAAACATTTATTCTAGGGACAGAAAACTGTAGGTAGGGAGAGTGTCAGTTTATTTCACTCTGCAAGTCCTTGTTTCCAGGGACCTGGAAGGACAGTGAGTGAATTGTCCTTGTGTTATATTGTGATTAAAAAAAACATTTTTTCTAGGGACAGAAAACTGTAGGTAGGGAGAGTGTTTTTTTTCTTTCACTCTGCAAGTCCTTGTTTCCAGGGACCTGTAAGGACAGTGAGTGAATTGTCCTTGTGCTATATTGTGATTAAAAAAAACATTTTTTCTAGGGACAGAAAACTGTAGGTAGGGAGAGTGTCAGTTTCTTTCACTGTGAAAGTCCTTGTTTCAAGGGACAGAGAAGGACACCTGAAGGTAGCCCTTATTGCTTTTTTCCCATCTCCCTGCAGGCCATCTATTAGAATGTCTGGAAGGCAAACAAGGAGAGGCAGACAGTCAGGAGGCAATAAAAGAGGGCAAGCAGGCTCTGTGTCTGGGGGCAACAGTGCTGGTCGTGGACGCGGTGCATTGTCATCAGCACATGGCCATGGGACACGCTTGTCCTTCTTTTCGGCAGCTGGACATGTTGAGCCACATCATGCCGAAGACTTGGTAGAGTGGATGACCAAGCCCTCCTCCTCCTCCTCATCCTCTCTCACCCAGGCTCAGGGTACTGGAAAAGCAGCTGCCAAAGCGTCGTCTTCCCTGGTATCAATGTCAGACAAATCATCAGTCACTCCTTCCCTAGACCCACCATGTCCTCCTCCTGAGGAGTCCCCCGAACTGTTTCAGCACAGTGTTGGGTACATGCTCCAGGAGGATGCCCAGCGTTTCGAAGGGTCTGATGATGAAACCCAGCTAGAGGAAGGCAGTAGCGTGAGAGCAGACAGAGGGGATGCTCAAGAAGGACACCAATCTGGCAGTCATGTTCCAGCAGCTGCAGCATACTGCCAGATTGGCTCCAGTGATGAGGAGGGAGGGGATGATGAGGTCACTGACTCCACGTGGGTGCCTAATAGGAGAGAGGAGGAGGAGGAGGATGAGGAGGAGGCACATCTCCAACGAGGCAGGATGCCCTTTGGTGGCCAGCGTAAGGGCAGTACACCGACGGAATCACACCGCAGAGCTCCGCCTGTGCAGGGCGCTGCCTCTGCCCGTCATTCAAAAAGTTCTTTGGTGTGGGCCTTTTTTGAGGCTAGTGCATCAGATCGCACAGCTGCTGTTTGCAACATATGTCTCAAGCGTATATCGCGTGGCCAAAACATCAGCCGCTTGGGTACCACATGCCTGACCAGACATATGTTGACCTGCCATGCAGCTCGTTGGCAAGCCTACCTCAAAGACCCACACCAAAGAACAAAGCGGACCTCTCCTTGCACCGCATCAGCTGGGATCTCCAACCCCACTATAACTTCAGTCCTCTCTGAAACATGCACTGAGAGGAATGAAGGTGTAGAATTAGGTGTGTCACAGCCAAGTACTTGCGCCCACTCTTCTAGCAGTACACCGACGTCCGATTCTAGCAGGCAAATTTCCCTGCCCCAGCTGCTGGACCGTCGAAAGAAGTTCACTCCCAGCCATCCACATGCCCAGCGGTTGAATGCTAGCTTGGCTAAATTGCTAGCGCTTCAACTGCTGCCTTTTCAGTTGGTAGACTCGGCCCCCTTCCGTGAGTTTGTGCAATGTGCAGTTCCTCAGTGGCAGGTTCCCAAACGCCACTTTTTCTCACGGAAGGCTATTCCGGCTCTCTACCGGCATGTGGAAGGCAATGTCTTGGCCTCGCTGGACAGGGCGGTCAGCGGTAAGGTGCATATTACCGCTGACTCATGGTCCAGCAGGCATGGACAGGGACGTTACCTTTCTTTCACGGCCCATTGGGTCACTCTTTTGGCAGCTGGGAAGGATTCAGGACAAGGTGCAGTAGTGTTGGAGGTTGTCCCACCGCCACGCCTCCAAAATGCTACTACTGGTTGTGACACACCTCTCTCCTCCACCCCCTCCTCTTCTTCTTCCTCCATGGCCTCTTCCTGTGGTTTGTCCTATGAACCAGCGGTGCTCCGTAGCCGTTCACGGGGCTACGCAAGTACGCAGGCAAAAAGATGCCATGCCGTGCTTGCGCTGGTGTGTTTGGGGGACAGAAGCCACACTGGGGCAGAGGTCCTGTCTGCTCTGCAGGGCCAGGCCGAGAGGTGGTTGATGCCACGCCAGCTTAAGCCAGGAATGGTGGTTTGCGACAATGGCACCAACCTCCTCTCCGCCCTCCGACAGGGACAACTGACCCATGTGCCCTGTGTGGCTCACGTCCTTAACCTGGTGGTGCAGCGCTTCTTGGGCAGGTACCCGGGCTTACAGGATGTCCTGAGGCAGGCCAGGAAAGTCTGTGTGCATTTCCGCAGATCTTATAATGCCAGTGCTCGCCTGGCTGAGCTGCAAAAGGAGTTGAACCTGCCCAAGAACCGCCTTATATGTGACATGCCCACCAGGTGGAACTCAACGTTGGCCATGCTGCAGCGGCTGCACACGCAGCAGAGGGCCATCAATGAGTACCTGTGTGACTACGGCACCAGGACAGGGTCAGGGGAGCTTGGTTTTTTTTCTCCACGCCAGTGGGGCATGATCAGGGATGCATGCACTGTCCTGGCACCATTTGAGGAGGCCACGAGGATGGTGAGCAGTGACAGTGCATGCATCAGTGACACTGTACCTCTTGTCCACCTGTTGGAGCACACGCTGCGTGGAATAATGGACAGGGCACTTGAGGCAGAACAGAGGCAGGAAGAGGAGGACTTCCTTGCCTCTCAAGGCCCCCTTTACCCAGACAGTGTTCCTTCTGTCCCACCCATCGCACAGGAAGAGGAGGAGGAGGAGGAGGATTGTGTCAGCATGGAGGTGGAGGCTGGCACTCAGCATCATCAGCAGCAGTCTTTTAGGGATGATTTACAGTCCCAAGAAACCAGTGGACTTGTACGTGGCTGGGAGGAGGTGGCTGCGGATCATGTCGTCCTTAGTGACCCAGAGGACTCCGGAGCGAATGCCTCAGCAAACCTACGCTGCATGGCCTCCCTGATCCTGCAAAGTCTGCGGAAGGATCCTCGTATTCTTCGGATCAAGGAGAGGGACCATTACTGGCTGGCCACTCTCCTTGATCCACGGTACAAGGGTAAGGTTGCGGACCTTATGTTACCGTCGCAGAGGGAGCAGAGGATGAGACAACTCCGGGAGGCCTTGCAGAAAGGTCTGTGCAACGCGTTCCCAGAGACTGGGAGGTTGCAAACTCCTGGTCCTGGACAACGAGTTGCTGAGGCTTCGGCCAGTCAAAGAAGGAGCGGTGGGGAAGGTGGCCGTCTGACCGATGCGTTCAGACAATTCTTTAGTCCGCAGCCCCAAAGTATGATCGGTTCCAGCAACCATCGCCAGCGTCTGATAAACATGGTGCAGGAATATCTAGGGGCAAGGTCAGACTTGGACACCTTCCCCACCGAAAATCCTCTGGCTTACTGGGTCTTGAGGATGGATCACTGGCCAGAGCTTGCACAGTATGCAATTGAGCTACTGGCCTGTCCTGCATCCAGCGTTCTTTCGGAACGCACATTCAGTGCTGCTGGAGGATTTGTCACGGATCACAGGGTGCGCCTGTCCACCGACTCGGTTGATCGACTGACTTTCATCAAGATGAACCAGTCTTGGATCACCACCAGCTACCACACACCTGATGCTGATATAACAGACTAATTGATTTTAACATGTCACATCCCTTCAAGACTGATGCTGATGCTGAGTGCCTGTGCTGTTATGTTGACTGGCTATCCTCCTCCTCCGAGTCCTCAATGATACGATTGATGATGATAGCTTGTAAGATCATTTTTGTTTATGGGTGCCGCCACCAGTGCCTAACGCCCAATTTTTCAGCCCCTGTTTAACAGGGGCGTGTAATTACAATTTTTGAAGCAATACTTTGCAACAGGGCTCATTGCTGTGCTCCAAGTACAGTATCTGTGAGGAGTTGCAGTGTTGTGCCACCAGTGCCTAACGCCCAATTTTTCAGCCCCTGTTTAACAGGGGCGTGTAATTACAATTTTTGAAGCAATACTTTGCAACAGGGCTCATTGCTGTGCTCCAAGTACAGTATCTGTGAGGAGTTGCAGTGTTGTGCCACCAGTGCCTAAGGCCCAATTTTTCAGACCCTGTTTAACAGGGGCGTGTCATTACAATTTTTGAAGCAATACTTTGCAACAGGGCTCATTGGTGTGCTCCAAGTACAGTATCTGTGAGGAGTTGCAGTGTTGTGCCACCAGTGCCTAAGGCCCAATTTTTCAGCCCCTGTTTAACAGGGGCGTGTCATTACAATTTTTGAAGCAATACTTTGCAACAGGGCTCATTGCTGTGCTCCAAGTACAGTATCTGTGAGGGGTTGCAGTGTTGTGCCACCAGTGCCTAAGGCCCAATTTTTCAGCCCCTGTTCAACAGGGGCATGTAATTACAATTCTTGATCTAATAATTCACAGCAGGGCCCATTGCTGCACCCACCAAGAGTAACTGTCAGGGCTTACAGTGTTGTGGCACCAGCACCACCATCAAAGGCCCAATTTTTACTACCACTGTTCAACAATTATATGTAATTAAAATTCCTGATATAATAGTTGACAGCAGGGCGTTCCAGCACCAACCAAGAGTAACTGTGAGTGCTTACAGTGTTGTGCCAACACCAACAACTAAGGGGCCTATTTCTGCAGAGTATATACGGCAGGTCCCTACTTTCAAACATCCAACTTACAAACGACTCCTACTTGCAAACGCAAGAAGACAACAGGAAGTGAGAGGAAATCTACCACTAGGAAGGAAAATTCTCTCCTGTAAGAATAAATATGGGAGAAAGGTGTCTCCTCTGTACTGATGCTTTATCAGCAATCCTTGTTTCAAGAAAAACACCACATTTCAAAAACAGTTGTCATTGGGACGGAAAGTGAGGTGAAATGTTCTGAACAGGGGCACAGACAGCAAAACAAATGTTACAGGGGTGATAACCCTTACCTATGTTTTCCAAAAAGTTTAAAAATAGATTTTGGGTCTGGAGCTACACTTCAACAATGTACCTGTTCAAAATTACAAACAGACTCTACATAAGAACAAACCTACAGTCCCTGTCTTGTATGCACCGCCTGTATAGGGCTGTTCAGAGTATATAGGGCCTTTTTTATTTTATGTGCGGGGTTCCCCTTAATATCCATACAAGACCCAAAGGGGCTGGTAATGGGCTGGGGTAGGGGGGGGGTCATGGGGTAGCTATGCCATTTTTCTTAAAGAATTTCATCCATATTACCGGGACCAGACATTACATTAAAGCCGCAAGCAGTTTTAAATGGCTTTTTTTTCCTTTAGAAGTGTCATTTTGTGCAGGGACAGTTCTAAACACGGGAAACACGTGGCACTTCACAGGCATACTTTAGACACCCCCCAGGTACGATATTTAAAGGAATATTTGACTTTTTTTTTTTCACTTTATGCATCATTAAAATGACTGCTCCCGAAAAACGACCGTTTTTAAAACTTCTTTTTGCATTGATACATGTCCCCTGGTGCAGAACCCGGGTTCCCAAACCCTTTTTAGGACAATAACATGCATAATAGTTGTTATAATTAGCACTTTAGAATTCGAACGTTCGCATCCATTGTATTTAATAGGGTTCTAATGTTCGTTCGAACTTTCGGTCCGTTCGCGGGTTCTGGTGCGAACCGAACCCGGGGGTGTTCGGCTCATCACTAATTGTAAACCACTTTTTTTTTTAAATAACAAAAATGTTATACTTGCCTGCTCTGTGCAATGGTTTTGCGCAGAGCAGCCCCGATCATCCTCTTCTTGGGTCCCCTGCCGGTGCGTCTGGCTCCTCCCTCCCTGAGTGCCCACCATAGCAACCCGCTTGCTCTTGGGCACTGGCTGTGATCAAGAGCAGTGGGAGCCCATGGCTCCTGCTGTTGTCGCTGAGACTATACAGAGGGAGAGAGCGGAGAGACACACTGCTTTCCTGTACATCGCTGGATCGAGATTGGGTAAGTATAAGAGGGAGCTAGGGAGCTGTATTCAGGTTTTTTATCTTATGCAGAGAATGCATTAAGGTAATAAGCCTTCAGCCTTTAGGATCACTTTAAGGTGGAATGCTGAGACCGCCTTCGGGAGAGAGGATATTCTTTGGCGTAGGACAGCCTTGATATACAGTGCATCCGGAAAGTATTCACATTGCTTCACTTTTTCCACATTTTGTTATGTTACAGCCTTATTCCAAAATGGTTTAAATTCATTCTTTTCCTTAAAATTCTACAAACAATACCCCATAATAACAACATTAACCACTTAAGCCCCGGACCAATATGCAGCATAAAGACCAGAGGTGTTTTTACGATTTGGCACTGCGCTGCTTTAACTAGAAATTGCGCGGACATGCAATGTTGTACCCAAACGAAATTTGCGTCCTTTTCTTCCCACAAAATAGGATTTTTATAACAGCTTACCTGTAAAATCCTTTTCTTGGAGTACATCACGGGACACAGAGCGACATAGTCATTACTATGTGGGTTATATAGATACCTTCAGGTGCTGGCACTGGCAACTTCCAAAACCGGAAGTACCCTCCCCTATATAAGCCCCTCCCATCCGGGAGTACCTCAGTTTTGTAGCAAAGCAATAAGTGTCCCCAAAAGAGGGGTGGGAGCTCTGTGTCCCGTGATGTACTCCAAGAAAAGGATTTTACAGGTAAGCTGTTATAAAAATCCTATTTTCTTTCTCGTACATCACGGGACACAGAGCGACATAGTCATTACTATGTGGGATGTCCTAAAGCAATGCCCAATGAGTGGGGGGGATACACCATACATAAGCTGAGCGCTATCAGACATGAGGATCTTTTGCGGCCTGCAACACACTGCGCCCAAAGGCGACATCCTCCTGACTTCTAACGTCCACCTGGTAGAACCTAGTAAACGTGTGTACTGAAGACCATGTTGCGGCCTTACAGATTTGAGCCAGGGAGACCTGGTGATGCACTGCCCATGAAGTTCCAACTGCTCTCGTGGAGTGCGCCCTAACTTTGAACGGAGGCGGTCTCCTTCTCAAGCCATAGGCTTGCATTATGACCTGTCGAATCCACTTGGCTAAAGTAGATTTTGACGCTGCCTGACCCTTTCTGGGGCCTTCCGGCAGAATAAACAAAGTATCCGTTCTGCGAATCTGAGCAGTGGCTTTTAGATAAGCTTTAACTGCTCTTACTACATCCAAAGAATGCAATAACTTTTCCTCTACCGAACTAGGTTTGGGGAAAAAAGAAGTAAGAACCACATCTTGGTTCAAATGAAACCTCGATACCACCTTAGGAAGAAAGGCTGGATGAGGACGTAACACTACTCTGTCCTTATGGATAACCAGATATGGCTCTTTACAGGACATAGCTGCTAATTCCGACACTCTTTTAGCCGAACAAATGGCTACTAGAAAAATCAATTTCCTGGTGAGAAGAACCAGGGAAATATGCTGCAATGGTTCAAATGGTTGTTTCTGTAGAACCGACAGAACCAGGTTTAGATCCCATGGACATATGGGAATATTAACCGGAGGACTAATACGCATCACTCCTTGTATAAAGGCTTTGACTAGTGAATGCGAAGCCAAGGGCCTTTGAAAAAATATTGACAAGGCCGAAATCTGACCCTTGATAGTACTCAAGGCAAGCTTCCTATCTACAGCCCACTGTAGGAAGTCCAGAATCCTACCTATTACGTACTTTCGTGGATGCCATTTCTTGGCCTCACACCAGGCGATGTACGCCTTCCAGATTCTATAGTAGATCTGCCTGGATACCGGCTTCCTGGCATTGATCATGGTAGATACCACAGGATTAGAGAGACCTCTCTTTTTTAGAATGTGGGCTTCAATAGCCAGGCCATCAAACCTAGGGCTGGTAAGGAAGGGTGGTATATCGGTCCTTGCGAAAGCAGGTCCGGGCGATGTGGGAGGGTCCAAGGACTCCCCACAGACATTTTTACAATCTCCGCGTACCATGCTCTTCGGGGCCACGCTGGAGCCACCAGAATCACTGGTTTCTTTTCTACCCTGATTCTGCAGAGTAATCGAGGTAACAATTGTGGCGGTGGGAATGCATATATCAGCTTGAACTGATCCCAAGGGAACACTAGGGCATCCGAGCCGCAAGCTAGGGGATCCCTTGTCCAAGAGACAAACCTGTCCACCTTTGCGTTGAATCTGGATGCTAGCAGATCTACATCCGGTGTTCCCCACCGCTGACATATTGTCCGAAAAACCTCGGGGTGAAGGGACCATTCCCCTGGGCATAATTGTTGGCGACTTAGAAAGTCCGCCTTCCAATTCTCCACTCCTGGAATGAATACTGCGGATATGGCTGGGACATATCTTTCTGCCCATTTCAGGATGCAATTTACTTCCCTCTGGGCTGCACGACTCCTGGTGCCACCCTGATGATTGATATATGCCACTGCCGTGGCATTGTCTGATTGAATTCTGACAGGGGACCCTTGGAGTTTGGATGTCCATGCTACTAGGGCATACCGGGCTGCTCGTATCTCTAAGAGATTGATGGGCAGGGCCTTTTCCGCATCCGACCATCTGCCCTGGAGAGACCATTGCTCCAGTACTGCTCCCCAGCCTATAAGGCTGGCATCTGTAGTGACCACCTTCCAAGAAATCGGACTGAAGGATTTCCCTTTTTCCAGATTCTGGGGAACCAACCACCAACGGAGGCTCTTGCGAACGGAAGGGGACAAGGACATTGGTAAGTCTAGGGCCTGAACTTTCTTGTTCCAGGCTGACAGTATGGCCCTTTGCAAATTCCTTGAATGGAATTGTGACCGTAGGGTACTGCTTCGAATGATGCCACCATTTTTCCCAGCAGCCTCATGCACAGGCGTATGGACGGCTGTCTTTTTGTACCCACTAAGTGGATCAAATCTCTCAAAGACAACACCTTTTTTCGAGGCAAGAATATTTTCCTCTGGCCTGAATCTAGCCTTAGCCCCAAGTATTCCAGACTTTTGACTGGTTTTAGGGCTGACTTGTCTCGGTTGATAATCCAACCGTGAGATTCCAGATACTTGATTGTCTTGTGAACGACCACTTCTAGTTTTTTCACTGAGTGGTCTATCAGCAACAAGTCGTCTAGATATGCCATTATCGTTACACCTTGCGTTCTTAGATTGGCCAATAATGGGGCCAGAATTTTTGTGAACACTCGCGGTGCTGTGGCCAGACCGAAGGGTAAGGCTCTGAACTGAAAATGGCGCCCTTCTACTGCAAAGCGTAGAAATTTTTGGTGGACTGGAAAGATGGGAATGTGCAAATAAGCATCTTTGATGTCGATCGAGGCTAACCATTCCTCCCCTTCTAGGGCAGTGGCCACCGATCGGATCGACTCCATCCGGAAAGTCCTGATATGCAGGAATTTGTTTAGCCCTTTTAGATTTAATATGGGCCTCACGTCCCCGTTTGGCTTCGGGACTGTAAAGAGGTTTGAGTAAAACCCGAACCTCCATTCTTCCAGGGGAACCTCCATAATTACTCCTTGGAGCAATAGTTGTTCTAGTGCCAACAGGAGGGACTCTCTCTTCCGGGGATCCCTTGGCACGTTTGACCTCATAAAATGGGAAGGAGGAGAGTCTTTTAACTCCAATCTGTATCCCAGACTTACTGCGGAGAGCACCCATCTGTCTCTGATCGTGTCCCGCCAGGTCTCTGCGAACAACTGGAGTCTTCCCCCCACCCGATTGAGTGGGGGCAACCCTTCATGCATTTGACTTTGGGGGAGGTTTTGTACCTCTCCTGACCCAGGGTTTTTTATTACCCTGCGATTGTCCCTGATTTTTACCACCGGGATTTGACCGAGGAGGCCGTCGGAACTGTTTCACAGCCGATGCCCCAGGGACTGGAGAAGCAGGCCTCTTAAAAGAGGGACCTCTAACTCTGTTTTTAACCGGCAAGAGTGTACTTTTACCGTTGGAAATTTTCTGGATATATTTGTCCAGGTCTTCCCCGAATAGGCGTTCACCATGAAATGGGAAGCTAACCAGCAATTTTTTACAGGGAGCTTCAGCAGACCAGTTTTTGAGCCATAGAAGCCTGCGCATATGTACTACAGACAGCGTAAGGCGGGAGGCCTGATGGATTGAATCCTTTATGGCGTCAACCGCAAAGCATAAGGCTCTAGGTAGATCAGCTAGGGCAAGGGCCTGCTGATCTGGCAGGTCCCTTAAGACCTGTTTCAACTGATCCTTCACTGCTTGGCAGACCCCAATAGCTGCCACTGCTGGTTGTGTCACCAAGCCTGCTGTAGAAAAAGCAGATTTTAATAAGGACTCCAATTTTTTATCTATTGGGTCCTTGAACATTTGGACATTATCCACTGGACATGTCAGTGATTTATTCACACAAGAGATGGCTGCGTCCACTGTAGGGACCCTCCATTTTTTGATGAACTTATCCTCCATGGGATAGACCACCGGAAATCTCTTGGGGGGAGTAAATATTTTATCAGGATGTTCCCAATCCTGGTACATGAGCCCTTCCAATAAAGGGTGAAGTGGAAAGGAACAGACAGTCTGGGGAGCTTTTAGCGACCCCAGCGAGGAGACAGTAGTGGTTGATGGTTCCGCAAGGTGCATTTTAAATGCTGATCGGACCATGTTAGTCAAAGACTGAACCCATAATCTTTCAGCTTGAGAAGCTGAGAAAGGTTCCTCCACAGTTGATTCCTCTATAACAGAATCAACCTCCTCCTGATCCCCTTCACGCAGGTCGATCCCTGTATGGGACTGTTGCTCCGCTAACAGGTACTCTGAAGGAGGAGACGGAGATCGGGCGTGCTTTCCCTGTGACAGGGAGGCAGCGATTAATGTTGACAATCTCTCTTCTAATCCTCCCAGAGCTGAGGAAAAAACCTCCTCCGTTACATACACAGGAGCAGGTGAACTGAGGACAGCCACAGTACCAGGTACTCCTGCGGGGTCTCTACGGTCACTAACCTCTGAATTTTCAGGGGAGACTGGTGCAGCAGAAGCATGCCCAAGATCCTCAGAGCCCGATGGAGACCCCTTTCGCTTCCTGGAAGATTTAGTTCCGGAGCTTCTGGACGGCATATTCCTAAGCCCAAAGCTGAGGTATTCCAGCCGTAATACACCACTTTTACTGAGAATAGTCTAGCACAATTGCTGCTATATAACAGTTGGTGTCTACTAAAGTGCCTTTCTAGGGGATGCCTGCATCAACCGCCTCTGTGTGCCTTTTTACTGTTGCTAGCTCTGTCTGTGCACTTCAATAGCCAGCTGTGATTGCCTTTAACCATGCTGGACGCCCGCACATGCGCAGTAGCGCCGCGGCGCACACCGAGCGTCATCCATCCGCTCCGCCCCTTTTTCCAGATCGCCTCTATATAGAGAGGCACGTGCATGCGCACGCGCGCGGGCACGTGCGCCTTCGGCGCCTTTTTTGAAAAAATAAGGAGCTAGATGGGAGCCAGGGTCCCTGCCGCAGGGCCCGGGGATGGATGAGCGCAGCAACAGGGCAGAGGAGACAGCTTCCCAAAGAGAACTTACCAACTGCCTGGATTTGACTTCGGAAGAAAAAAATCCACATTACAAGAAAAAGAACCATAGCGGCCTCTAGTGTTTAACACAGGTACCGCGGTCTTACATTTTATTTTTTTATTTTTTCTTGCCTACTATTAAAATATTTACATTTTCTCAGTAGTAACAGGCATGCACAGAATATTAGCGGGAATACCTTAGGTAACAGGCAGAAAGACAAAATAGGCTTGGGGGTCCCCCAATAGAACCAAGTTCCTGAGGGCCCCCACTTACCTTTTCCTCGCCGCAGGACTCTGTTTGGTCCACAGAAGCCCAAACTTCACCTATCACGGCAGGCATTGTAATTAAACCTTCAGGGACCGGGTTCCCAAGGATTCCACTCCCCTGGACCTGTATAGCACCCTGCACAGAAAACATCTTGGTCGTGGGTATGACCAGAGCTCTGGATCCCAGGGTCCAGCCCTCCTAAGAGAGGCATTACAGGCAAAACCTTGCTCTTCTCTTGCAAGGCCCGGGTACCGACCGTTTAGCTATGAAGCTTTTTTGGTCGGATCCGGAATAGCTTACTGAGGCCCAAAAGAACCTGTACGCAAGCTCAGTGAAAAACACATGTTACTTCTTGGCCAAGTCCTTAGACACTGGCAAAAAACTGAGGTACTCCCGGATGGGAGGGGCTTATATAGGGGAGGGTACTTCCGATTTTGGAAGTTGCCAGTGCCAGCACCTGAAGGTATCTATATAACCCACATAGTAATGACTATGTCGCTCTGTGTCCCGTGATGTACGCGAAAGAAATAGAGCTTTCTTTTATTGGTATTTGATTGCCTCTGCGATTTTTTTTTTGCAATATAAACGGAAAAAGTCTGAAAACTTTGAAAAAAAATGATATTTTCGACTTTTTGTTATAAGAGGAATTGAATAAACTAAATTTTAGTCATACATTTAGGCCAAAATGTATTCAGCCACATGTCTTTAGTAAAAAATAATTCAATAAGCGTATATTTATTGGTTTGCGCAAAAGTTATAGCGTCTACAAACTAGGGTACAGTTTCTGGAATTTACACATCTCATTTCTTGAGGTGCTAAAATGACAAGGCAGTACAAAGCCCCCCCAAATGACCCCATTTTGGAAAGTAGACACCCCAAGGAAATTGCTGAGTGGCATGTTGAGCCCATTGAATATTTTTTTTTTGTCCCAAGTGATTGAATAATGACAAAAAAATAAAAATTACAAAAAGTTGACACTAAATAATATATTGCTCACACATGCCATGGTTATATGTGGAATTGCACCCCAAAATACATGTTGCTGCTTCTCCTGAGTATGGGGATACCACATGTGTGGGACTTTTTGGGAGCCTAGCCGCGTACGGGACCCCGAAAACCAATCACCGCCTTCAGGCTTTCTAATTTTTGATTTCACTCCTTACTACCTATCAGTTCGAAGGCCATAAAATGCCAAAATAGCACAACCCCCCCCCCCCCAAATGACCCCATTTTGGAAAGTAGACACCCCAAGCTATTTGCTGAGAGGCATGGTGAGTATTTTACAGCTCTCATTTGTTTTTGAAAATGAAAAAATAAAATAATTCTTATTTTTTTTTCCAATTTTCAAAACTTTGTGACAACAAGCGAGATCTGCAAAATACTCACGGTGATACCTCACATGCATGGTGCAATTGCTGTTTACATATGATGCCAGACCGACGCTTGCGTTCGCCTTTGCGCAAGAGCAGGGCAGGACAGGGGTGCTTTTTTTTTTTTTTATTATTTATTTTGCTTTTTTTATTTTATTTTTAAACTGTTCCTTCCATTTTTTTTTTTTTTTATCATTTTTATTGTTATCTCAGGGAATGTAAATATCCCCTATGATAGCAATAGGTAGTGACAGGTACTCTTTTTTTGAAAAAACTGGGGTCTATTAGACCCTAGATCTTTTCTCTGCCCTCAAAGCATCTGACCACACCAAGATCGGTGTGATAAAATGCTTTCCCAATTTCCCAATGGCGCTTTTTATATCCAGGGGGGGCATTCCCTCCCACTGCTTGTAAAAGCAGTCCAGAGGCTAATTAGCTGCTAGGATTGCTGTTACATGAAAGCCGGCCGCTGGCTGAAAAGAGTGATACCAAGATGATACCTAAACCCACAGGCATCATTCTGGTATAACCATTCAAAGTCCAGCAACATACCAGTACGTTGCTGGTCCTTGTTGGACATGTATTGTAATCTTTTTTTTTCATGCAGCCTGTTGGCTGAACGAAAAAAAAAGATTGATCGGTGGGTATGCCCACCATTAGAATACCTCCCTTCATTCACCCACTTCTAATGATGGGCATACATGCACCATTTATATATGCCGAAGCATGGGGGCATCCTCCCACAAAAGTTATGCCGCGTACACACGGTCAGACTTTTCCACGGGCAAGCCTCCATCGGAATTTTGGAATATGTACGCGGCATTAGGAGCAAAATCGCTCCTCCGCCCCTGTTGCCCCCATGCTTCGGCATATATACTCTTTTTTTTTAACTGTGGTGGTGAAATCACCTCCTACAGCACTGGAGTCGCAGGGATCAGGCCTGTCTCTGCGAATGCTGCAGTTATGTGTGTTGTGTTTTGTAAGTGACAGTGATCGATCGATACTGCACTTGGGTGGCCTGGGCTGGACGGAGGGGCAAAACGCAGGTGCTAGCAGGTATCTGGGCTGATCCCGCTAACACTGCGTTTTTGGGAACTCTAAACTGCTGAGGACGCTAGTATACATCTGATCAGATCAGATATTGATCTGTTCAGATACTATACCACTAAGGGAGGTGTATGCTTTGCGCGTGGGTGTTAGCGCTACTGGCACTAACCTGACGCTGCCTGGGGTGACGCAGACCCTAACGGATGCTAAAACCTAATTGATATCACCCGCCGGGCGATCAGGGGGTTAAACATTTATTGGGTTATATACGGCGGGTGCCCTGACACTATAAAAAGCAAACTAACTAACCAGCGTCACCCGTAACACTTATACAGTGATCACTGGTGAAAGGGTTAACTAGGGGCAATCAGGGGGTTAAAACCTTTATTAGGTAATATATGGGGGTACCTGACGCTATATAAAAACCTGACGGGGAACCTAAATAACGAAATAACTAACTGGTAGTGATGAGCCGAACACCCCCGGGTTCGGTTCGCACCAGAACCCGCGAACGGACCGAAAGTTCGTACGAACATTAGAACCCTATTAAATACAATGGATGCGAACGTTCGAATTCTAAAGTGCTAATTATAACAACTATTATGCATGTTATTGTCCTAAAAAGGGTTTGGGAACCCGGGTTCTGCACCAGGGGACATGTATCAATGCAAAAAGAAGTTTTAAAAACGGTCGTTTTTCGGGAGCAGTCATTTTAATGATGCATAAAGTGAAAAAAAAAAAGTCAAATATTCCTTTAAATATCGTACCTGGGGGGTGTCTAAAGTATGCCTGTGAAGTGCCACGTGTTTCCCGTGTTTAGAACTGTCCCTGCACAAAATGACACTTCTAAAGGAAAAAAAAGCCATTTAAAACTGCTTGCGGCTTTAATGTAATGTCTGGTCCCGGTAATATGGATGAAAATCTTTAAGAAAAATGGCATAGCTACCCCATGACCCCCCCCCCTACCCCAGCCCATTACCAGCCCCTTTGGGTCTTGTATGGATATTAAGGGGAACCCCGCACATAAAATAAAAAAGGCCCTATATACTCTGAACAGCCGTATACAGGCGGTGCATACAAGACAGGGACTGTATGTTTGTTCTTATGTAGAATGTGTTTGTAATTTTGAACAGGTACATTGTTTAAGTGTAGCTCCAGCCCAAAAATCTATTTTTAAACTTTTTGGAAAACATAGGTAAGGGTTATCACCCCTGTAACATTTGTTTTGCTGTCTGTGCCCCTGTTCAGAACATTTCACCTCACTTTCCGTCCCAATGACAACTGTTTTTGAAATGTGGTGTTTTTCTTGAAACAACGATTGCTGATAAAGCATCAGTACAGAGGAGACACCTTTCTCCCATATTAATTCTTACAGGAGAGAATTTTCCTTCCTAGGGGTAGATTTCCTCTCACTTCCTGTTGTCTTCTTGCGTTTGCAAGTAGGAGTCGTTTGTAAGTTGGATGTTTGAAAGTAGGGACCTGCCGTATATAATCTGCAGAAATAGGCCCCTTAGTTGGTGTTGGCACAACACTGTAAGCACTCACAGTTACTCTTGGTTGGTGCTGGAACGCCCTGCTGTCAACTATTATATCAGGAATTGTAATTACATATAATTGTTGAACAGTGGTAGTAAAAATTGGGCCTTTGATGGTGGTGCTGGTGCCACAACACTGTAAGCCCTGACAGTTACTCTTGGTGGGTGCAGCAATGGGCCCTGCTGTGAATTATTAGATCAAGAATTGTAATTGCATGCCCCTGTTGAACAGGGGCTGAAAAATTGGGCCTTTCGTGGTGGTGGTGGTGGTGTTGCCACAACACTGTAAGCCCTCAGAGTTACTCTTGCTTGGTGGGTGCAGGAATGGGCCCTGCTGTGAATTATTAGATCAATAATTGTAATTACATGCCCCTGTTGAACAGGGGCTGAAAAATTGGGCCTTAGGCACTGGTGGCACAACACTGCAACCCCTCACAGATACTGTACTTGGAGCACAGCAATGAGCCCTGTTGCAAAGTATTGCTTCAAAAATTGTAATGACACGCCCCTGTTAAACAGGGGCTGAAAAATTGGGCCTTAGGCACTGGTGGCACAACACTCCAACCCCTCACACATACTGTACTTGGAGCACAGCAATGAGCCCTGTTGCAAAGTATTGCTTCAAAAATTGTAATTACACGCCCCTGTTAAACAGGGGCTGAAAAATTGGGCCTTAGCCACTGGTGGCGGCACCCATAAACAAAAATGATCTTCCAAGCTATCATCATCAATCGTATCATTGAGGACTCGGAGGAGGAGGATAGCCAGTCAACATAACAGCACAGGCACTCAGCATCAGCATCAGTCTTGAAGGGATGTGACATGTTAAAATCAATTAGTCTGTTATATCAGCATCAGGTGTGTGGTAGCTGGTGGTGATCCAAGACTGGTTCATCTTGATGAAAGTCAGTCGATCAACCGAGTCGGTGGACAGGCGCACCCTGTGATCCGTGACAAATCCTCCAGCAGCACTGAATGTGCGTTCCGAAAGAACGCTGGATGCAGGACAGGCCAGTAGCTCAATTGCATACTGTGCAAGCTCTGGCCAGTGATCCATCCTCAAGACCCAGTAAGCCAGAGGATTTTCGGTGGGGAAGGTGTCCAAGTCTGACATTGCCCCTAGATATTCCTGCACCATGTTTATCAGACGCTGGCGATGGTTGCTGGAACCGATCATACTTTGGGGCTGCGGACTAAAGAATTGTCTGAACGCATCGGTCAGACGGCCACCTTCCCCACCACTCCTTCTTTGACTGGCCGAAGCCTCAGCAACTCGTTGTCCAGGACCAGGAGTTTGTAACCTCCCAGTCTCTGGGAACGCGTTGCACAGACCTTTCTGCAAGGCCTCCCGGAGTTGTCTCATCCTCTGCTCCCTCTGCGACGGTAACATAAGGTCCGCAACCTTACCCTTGTACCGTGGATCAAGGAGAGTGGCCAGCCAGTAATGGTCCCTCTCCTTGATCCGAAGAATACGAGGATCCTTCCGCAGACTTTGCAGGATCAGGGAGGCCATGCAGCGTAGGTTTGCTGAGGCATTCGCTCCGGAGTCCTCTGGGTCACTAAGGACGACATGATCCGCAGTCACCTCCTCCCAGCCACGTACAAGTCCACTGGTTTCTTGGGACTGTAAATCATCCCTAAAAGACTGCTGCTGATGATGCTGAGTGCCAGCCTCCACCTCCATGCTGACACAATCCTCCTCCTCCTCCTCCTCCTCTTCCTGTGCGATGGGTGGGACAGAAGGAACACTGTCTGGGTAAAGGGGGCCTTGAGAGGCAAGGAAGTCCTCCTCTTCCTGCCTCTGTTCTGCCTCAAGTGCCCTGTCCATTATTCCACGCAGCGTGTGCTCCAACAGGTGGACAAGAGGTACAGTGTCACTGATGCATGCACTGTCACTGCTCACCATCCTCGTGGCCTCCTCAAATGGTGCCAGGACAGTGCATGCATCCCTGATCATGCCCCACTGGCGTGGAGAAAAAAAACCAAGCTCCCCTGACCCTGTCCTGGTGCCGTAGTCGCACAGGTACTTATTGATGGCCCTCTGCTGCGTGTGCAGCCGCTGCAGCATGGCCAACGTTGAGTTCCACCTGGTGGGCATGTCACATATAAGGCGGTTCTTGGGCAGGTTCAACTCCTTTTGCAGCTCAGCCAGGCGAGCACTGGCATTATAAGATCTGCGGAAATGCACACAGACTTTCCTGGCCTGCCTCAGGACATCCTGTAAGCCCGGGTACCTGCCCAAGAAACGCTGCACCACCAGGTTAAGGAGGTGAGCCACACAGGGCACATGGGTCAGTTGTCCCTGTCGAAGGGCGGAGAGGAGGTTGGTGCCATTGTCGCAAACCACCATTCCTGGCTTAAGCTGGCGTGGCGTCAACCACCTCTCGGCCTGGCCCTGCAGAGCAGACAGGACCTCTGCCCCAGTGTGGCTTCTGTCCCCCAAACACACCAGCGCAAGCACGGCATGGCATCTTTTTGCCTGCGTACTTGCGTAGCCCCGTGAACGGCTACGGAGCACCGCTGGTTCATAGGACAAACCACAGGAAGAGGCCATGGAGGAAGAAGAAGAGGAGGGGGTGGAGGAGAGAGGTGTGTCACAACCAGTAGTAGCATTTTGGAGGCGTGGCGGTGGGACAACCTCCAACACTACTGCACCTTGTCCTGCATCCTTCCCAGCTGCCAAAAGAGTGACCCAATGGGCCGTGAAAGAAAGGTAACGTCCCTGTCCATGCCTGCTGGACCATGAGTCAGCGGTAATATGCACCTTACCGCTGACCGCCCTGTCCAGCGAGGCCAAGACATTGCCTTCCACATGCCGGTAGAGAGCCGGAATAGCCTTCCGTGAGAAAAAGTGGCGTTTGGGAACCTGCCACTGAGGAACCGCACATTGCACAAACTCACGGAAGGGGGCCGAGTCTACCAACTGAAAAGGCAGCAGTTGAAGCGCTAGCAATTTAGCCAAGCTAGCATTCAACCGCTGGGCATGTGGATGGCTGGGAGTGAACTTCTTTCGACGGTCCAGCAGCTGGGGCAGGGAAATTTGCCTGCTAGAATCGGACGTCGGTGTACTGCTAGCAGAGTGGCCGCAAGTACTTGGCTGTGACACACCTAATTCTACACCTTCATTCCTCTCAGTGCATGTTTCAGAGAGGACTGAAGTTATAGTGGGGTTGGAGATCCCAGCTGATGCGGTGCAAGGAGAGGTCCGCTTTGTTCTTTGGTGTGGGTCTTTGAGGTAGGCTTGCCAACGAGCTGCATGGCAGGTCAACATATGTCTGGTCAGGCATGTGGTACCCAAGCGGCTGATGTTTTGGCCACGCGATATACGCTTGAGACATATGTTGCAAACAGCAGCTGTGCGATCTGATGCACTAGCCTCAAAAAAGGCCCACACCAAGGAACTTTTTGAATGACGGGCAGAGGCAGCGCCCTGCACAGGCGGAGCTCTGCGGTGTGATTCCGTCGGTGTACTGCCCTTACGCTGGCCACCAAAGGGCATCCTGCCTCGTTGGAGATGTGCCTCCTCCTCATCCTCCTCCTCCTCCTCTCTCCTATTAGGCACCCATGTGGAGTCAGTGACCTCATCATCCCCTCCCTCCTCATCACTGGAGCCAATCTGGCAGTATGCTGCAGCTGCTGGAACATGACTGCCAGATTGGTGTCCTTCTTGAGCATCCCCTCTGTCTGCTCTCACCCTACTGCCTTCCTGTAGCTGGGTTTCATCATCAGACCCTTCGAAACGCTGGGCATCCTCCTGGAGCATGTACCCAACACTGTGCTCAAACAGTTCGGGGGACTCCTCAGGAGGAGGACATGGTGGGTCTAGGGAAGGAGTGACTGATGATGAGTCTGACATTGATACCAGGGAAGAGGACGCTTTGGCAGCTGCTTTGCCAGTACCCTGAGCCTGGGTGAGAGAGGATGAGGAGGAGGAGGAGGGCTTGGTCATCCACTCTACCAAGTCTTCGGCATGATGTGGCTCAACATGTCCAGCTGCCGAAAAGAAGGACAAGCGTGTCCCATGGCCATGTGCTGATGACAATGCACCGCGTCCACGACCAGCACTGTTGCCCCCAGACACAGAGCCTGCTTGCCCTCTTTTATTGCCTCCTGACTGTCTGCCTCTCCTTGTTTGCCTTCCAGACATTCTAATAGATGGCCTGCAGGGAGATGGGAAAAAAGCAATAAGGGCTACCTTCAGGTGTCCTTCTCTGTCCCTTTACTTAAGGATTTCTAAATATGGTTCAGGATGATTGCTTTTGCACAGAATAGCACAACGACAATTTCCCTGACTGTCCAAAAAACAAGGATTTCAAAGATGGTTGATGAGGAATGCTTTAGCACACTATAGCACAAGGAGAATTCACTCACTGTCCTTCCCAGTCCCTAGAAACAAGGACTTGCACAGTGAAAGAAACTGACACTCTCCCTACCTACAGTTTTCTGTCCCTAGAAAAAATGTTTTTTTTAAGCACACTATAGCACAAGGAGAATTCACTCACTGTCCTTCCCAGTCCCTAGAAACAAGGACTTGCACAGTGAAAGAAACTGACACTCTCCCTACCTACAGTTTTCTGTCCCTAGAAAAAATGTTTTTTTAAGCACACTATAGCACAAGGAGAATTCACTCACTGTCCTTCCCAGTCCCTAGAAACAAGGACTTGCACAGTGAAAGAAACTGACACTCTCCCTACCTACAGTTTTCTGTCCCTAGAAAAAATGTTTTTTTTAAGCACACTAGAGCACAAGGAGAATTCACTCACTGTCCTTCCGAGTCCCTAGAAACAAGGACTTGCACAGTGAAAGAAACTGACACTCTCCCTACCTACAGTTTTCTGTCCCTAGAAAAAATGTTTTTTTAAGCACACTATAGCACAAGGAGAATTCACTCACTGTCCTTTCCAGTCCCTAGAAACAAGGACTTGCACAGTGAAAGAAACTGACACTCTCCCTACCTACAGTTTTCTGTCCCTAGAAAAAATGTTTTTTTTAAGCACACTATAGCACAAGGAGAATTCACTCACTGTCCTTCCCAGTCCCTAGAAACAAGGACTTGCACAGTGAAAGAAACTGACACTCTCCCTACCTACAGTTTTCTGTCCCTAGAAAAAATGTTTTTTTTAAGCACACTATAGCACAAGGAGAATTCACTCACTGTCCTTCCCAGTCCCTAGAAACAAGGACTTGCACAGTGAAAGAAACTGACACTCTCCCTACCTACAGTTTTCTGTCCCTAGAAAAAATGTTTTTTTTAAGCACACTATAGCACAAGGAGAATTCACTCACTGTCCTTCCCAGTCCCTAGAAACAAGGACTTGCACAGTGAAAGAAACTGACACTCTCCCTACCTACAGTTTTCTGTCCCTAGAAAAAATGTTTTTTTAAGCACACTATAGCACAAGGAGAATTCACTCACTGTCCTTCCCAGTCCCTAGAAACAAGGACTTGCACAGTGAAAGAAACTGACACTCTCCCTACCTACAGTTTTCTGTCCCTAGAAAAAATGTTTTTTTTAAGCACACTATAGCACAAGCACAAAACACACTGACACTCTCCCTACCTATCCTTCTCTTTCCCTAAACTAAAGGAATCCAGGTTAAGCAAGAAAGAAATAAAAGTCACTGTCCCTGCCTATGCTGCTCTTTCCCTGCTCCGGAACACACTACACTAGGCCGCCGTGCTGGCGGCCTTTTATAGTGTGGGGCGTGTACTAAACACCCTCAGCAATAATTGGCCACAGGCATCCTGCCTGTGGCCAATCATTGCTCTCCTCGCTGCCGGCGCTGTGATTGGCCAAGCATGCGGGGTCACAGTGCATGCTTGGCCAATCACAGCGCCTGGATGACACTGCGATGGCGTAGTGCATTGTGGGCCGTTCGCGTCACTCGAATTTGGCGCGAACGGCCCAAATCGTTCGATCTTCGTCGAACGATCGAACAGCCGATGTTCGAGTCGAACGTATGTTCGACTCGAACACGAAGCTCATCCCTACTAACTGGCTAACCAGCGTCACCAGTGACACTTATACAGTGATCACTGGTGAAAGGGTTAACTCTAGGGGCAATCAGGGGGTTAAAACCTTTATTAGGTAATATATGGGGGTACCTGACGCTATAAAAAGCTGGCGGCGAACCTAAAAAAATAACTGGCTACCTAGCGGCACCAGCATAACTAATACAGCGATCAGAAAAATGATTGCTTAGTGACACTGGTGATAGGGGGTGAAAGGGTTACCTGGGGGGCGATCAAGGGGTTAAACCTTTATTAGGTAATATATGGGGGTACCTAATGCTATAAAAACCTGGCGGCGAACCTAAAAAAATAACTGGCTACCTAGCGGCACCACTGACAGTGATCAGAAAAACGATCAGAAAAACGATCGCTTAGTGACAGTGGTGATAGGGGGTGAAAGGGTTACCTGGGGGGCGATCAAGGGGTTAAACCTTTATTAGGGGGGGTTAGGGGGCTACCCTGGACCTAAAGGGACCTAACACTAACTGCCCTGACACTTTAACTATCACAAATGTCACCGATTGCAGTGATCAGTACATAAATGATCACTGCAATCGGTGACACTGTGAATGGGGGCTGGGGAGTGATCTGGGGATGACTGGGGGGTGAAATATGTGCCTATGTGTACCTACGTGTCAGTGTGCTGTTGGTGCACTAACCTGATGTCTTCTCTCCTTGGCGCTCAGGACGAATATTGCGCCGCATGGAGAGATAACATCACTTCACCTGCCTGTGTTTACATTACACAGGCAGGGGAAGCATCTCATTCGCCGGGAGCGATCGCGAGGGGGTGGCCAGAAACCAATGGCCGCCCCCTCATCACGGATCGCTCCCGAACCGATACCGACCACCGCATGTACCAGAGGGGGTCCGATCGGACCCCCCACCCATACGAATGCAGTCACGTCCTGGTACGTGATTGTGCATGTCCGTGCCATTTTGCCGACGTATATGTACATGTGGCGGTCGTTAAGTGGTTAAAGGAACACTAAAGAGAATTTTTTTTTTTTTTTTTAAATAACAAACATGTTATACTTACCTCCACTGTGCAGCTCGTTTTGCACAGAATGGCCCCGAACCTGGTCTTCTGGGGTCCCTCGGCTGCTGTCTCAGCTCGCCCATGCAAGAACTTTCCACCTTCATGCGAGCTCCCTCGCATGGTGGAAAGTTCTTGCGGGCGTGCTCCCGTGATACAGCCGGTGGCTAGAGCCGCTCACTGTATCACTCGGCCCCGCCCCACGGCGTGCCGCGTCATTGGATATGATTGACAGCAGCGCGAGCCAATGGCTGCGCTGCTTTCAATCAACCAATGAATGAGCCGACACCCTAGGGAATAAAATGGCGGTCATTGCAACTTTTTATCTTGCACGGTATTTGCGCAATCATTTTTCAAACGCCTTTTTTTGGGAAAAAAACGGTTTCACAAAACAGTAAGTTAGCCCAATTTTTTTGTATAATGTGAAAGATGCTGTTACGCCGAGTAAATAGATACCTAACATGTCACGCTTTAAAATTGCACACACTCATGGAATGGCGCCAAGCTTCGGTACTTAACCACTTCCATACAGGGCTTTTTGTACCACTTCAATACCGGGCCTATTCTAGCACTTCTCTCCTACATGTACAAATCATCATTCTTTTGCTAGAAAATTACTCAGAACCCCCAAACATTATATATGTTTTTTTAGCAGACACCCTAGGGAATAAAATGACGGTCATTGCAACATTTTTTTCTTGCACGATATTTGCGCAATAATTTTTCAAACGCCTTTTTAAAAAAAAAAAATGGTTTCATGAATTAAAAAATAACAAAACAGTAAAGTTAGCCCAATTTTTTGGGAAAATATGAAAGATGATGTTACGCCGAGTAAATAGATACCTAACATGTCACGCTTTAAAATTGCGCACACTCATGGAATGGCGCCAAACTTCGGTACTTAAAAATCTCCATAGGCGACGCTTTAATTTTTTTTACAGGTTACCAGGTTAGAATTACAGAGGAGGTCTAGTGCTAGAATTGTTGCACGCGCTCTAATGCACGCGGCGATGCCTCACATGCATGGTTTGAACGGCGTTTACATATGTGGGAACTTACGTGTGCATTCGCTTCTGATCGCGAGCTACCGGGGACAGGGGCGTTTTAATTTTTTTTTTTTTATTATTTTTTTTTTTACTTTATTTATTTTTTTACAATTATTTAACTTTTTTTTTTTTTTCATCACTTTTATTCCTATTACAAGGAATGTGTGTGACAGGTCCTCTTTATTGAGAGATGCGGGGTCAATAAGACCCCACATCTCTCCTCCAGGCTGGAAAGCATGAGATCAGTGAAAATTTTTTCACTGATCTCATACAGCCGCAATGGCAGCTTTGTTTACATTTGAGGCCCGGGCGTGACGTCATCACATCGCGCCCGGGCCTCCGACGATCATAGAGATGACTGGTGACCATCTGGTCACCAGTCATCTCTATGCTCGTCACGTGACCCACCAACGACGCCGAAAGATTCGCTCCGGGTCCCCGATCGCACGGGAGAGCCCGGAGAAGCACCGGATGGCGGCGGGAGGGGGGGATGTCCCCTCCCGCTGCCTATAAGAACGATCATGCGGCGGAACCGCCGCTATGATCATTCTTATGGTGCACAGAATCGCCGGCCCAAGAAGAGGATATCTGAATGATGCCTCTAGCTGCAGGCATCATTCAGATATCCCCCTACAAAGCCGAGGACGTCACATGACGTCCACCCAGGATGGGAGATCCCATCTGTGGACGTCATTTGACTATGGCTGGGTAGGGAAGTGGTTAAAAGTCTCCATAGGCAACGCTTTAAATTTTTTTTGCAGGTTACTATTTTCGAGTTACAGAGGAGGTCTAGTACTAGAATTGTTGCTCGCACTCTACCACACGCAGCAATACCTCACATGTGGGGTTTGAATGGTGTTTACATATGTGGGCGGGACTTACATGCGTGTTCGCTTCTGAGCGCGAGCTACCGGGGACAGGGCGTTTTCCTTTTTTTTTTTTACTGAATTTTTTTATTTTGACACTTTTTTTTTTTTTTTTTGGATCACTTTTATTCCTAAGACCTGGTTCACACTGGTGCGATTTGACATGCGATTTGACATGTCAAATCGCATGTCAAATCGGCGAAATTTGCCGCAAATTGCGGGCAATGGCACCGTCCTAATCCGTGCAACGCCGCATCTCGGCGCTGCACAGATTTCAAAAAGTAGTTTCTGTACTACTTTTTGCGATTTCAGCCGCGATTTACATTGACATCTGTGTCAGATGTCTCTGTAATCAAGCTGAAATCGGGACTGACAGGCAGGAGTGAAATCGTGCGAGTTCAGCTGAACTCGCACGGCTTCACTCCCGCAGCCCCAGTGTGAACCAGGGCTAATACAAGGAATGTAAACATCCCTTGTAATAGGAATCATTGTGACAGGTCCTCTTTATGGAGAGATGCGGGGTCAATAAGACCCCACACATCTCCTCCAGGCTGGAAAGCATGAGATCGGTGAAAAAAAAATTCACCAATCTCATGCTGACAGCCGCAATTGCAGCTTTGTTTACTTCCGGGAACTGGGCGTGACGTCAAAACGTAGCGCCCGGGACTCCGACGGTCATAGAGAAATCTCTATCGTCGTGAGCCGGCCGATTCGTTCTCCGGGCCCCCGATGGCACAGGAGAACCCGGAGAAGCACCGGATTGCGGCAGGAGGGGGGGATGACCCCTTCCACCGCCTATAAGAACAATCAAGCGGCGGAACTGCCGGCATGACAGAATGATATCTGAATGATGCCTGTAGCTGCAGGCATCATTCAGATATCCCCCCTCAAAGTCAAGGACATCATATGACGTCCTTGGTGGAGAAGTGGTTAAAAAAGAAAAAAAATGTACACAAGTATTCACAGCTTTTGCCACGACACTCAAAATTGAGCTCAGGTGCATCCTGTTTACACTGATCATCCTTGAGGAGTTTCTACAACTTGATTGGAGTCATCCTGTGGTAAATTCAGTTGATTGGACATGATTTGGAAAGGCACACACCTGTCTATATAAAGGTCCCACAGTTAACAGTGCATGACAGCGCACAACCCAAGCCATAAAGTCCAAGGAATTGTCTGTAGACAAGATTGTATCGAGGCACAGATCTGGAGAAGGGTACAGGAGAGAAAAAAAAGCTCCAGCGTTTCTCTGCAGAGAGAGGAGAACCTTCCAGAAGAACAACCATCTCTGCAGCACTCCACCAATCAGGCCTGTATGGTAGTGTAGCCAGATAGAAGCCACTCCTCAGTAAAAGGCACATGACTGAGTTTGCCAAAAGGCACCTGAAGGACTCTCAGACCATGAGAAACAAACGTCTCTGGTCTGATGAAACAAAGGTTGAACTATTTGGCCTGAATAGCATACGTCATGTCTGGAGGAAACCAGGCACCGCTCATCACCTGGCCAATACCATCCCTACAGTGAAGCATTATGTGGGCAGCATCATGCTGTGGGGATGTTTTTCAGTGGCAGGAACTGGGAGACTAGTCAGGATTGAGGGAAAGATGAATGCAGTAATGTACAGAGACATCCTTGATGAAAACCTGCTTCAGAGCGTTCTGGACCTGTCTGGGGCAAAGGTGCATCTTCCAACAGGACAAGAACCCTAAGCACACAGCCAAGATAACAAAGCAGTGGCTACGGGACAACTCTGTGTATGTCCTTGAGTGGCCCAGCCAGAGCCTAGACTTGAACCCGATTGAACATCTCTGGAGAGATCTGAAAATGGCTGTGCATCAACGCTCCCCATCCAACCTGATGGATCTTAAGAGGTCCTGCAAAAAAGAATGGGAGAAACTGCCCAAAAATATATATGCCAAGCTTGTAGCATCATACTCAAAAAGACTTGAGGCTGTAATTGGTGCCAAAGGTGCTTCAACAAAGTTTTGAGCAAAGTCTGTGATTACTTATGTACATGTGATTTCAAACAAACTTCTTTCACATTGTTATTATGGGGTATTGCTTGTAAAATTTTTAGGAAAAGAATGAATTTAATAAATTTTGGAATAAGGCCGTAACATAACAAAATGTGGAAAACGTGAAGCGCTGTGAATACTTTCTGGATGCACTGTATACAATGCCGTGTTTCGGCAGTGGGATGGGAATTTCTCATCCTGCTCCAGGAACAAAATCGAGAATGTGACATCATCTGCCCACCTCAGCAAAACAGAGGAAGCTTTGTATTAATTCTATAGAAGAAGCTCCCTGTAAATGGCTGAGCAACGCTCAGCCCGACTCGATTTTGTTCCAGGAGTAGGATGGGAAGTTCCTGTTCCATTGTCGAAGCACAGCATTGTATAATGTTTGTAGTCGAGGCTACATACAACACTCACAGCTGCTGCATCTGTTAGTGAAGTAAATAGTTTGTTTAGTTTAGCTTGGTCCAAACTATTTAACCACTTCAGCCCCGGAAGGATTTACCCCCTTCCTGACCAAGCCCTTTTTTGTGATACAGCACTGCGTCGCTTTAACTGTCAATTGTGCATTTATGCGACGTTGTACCCAAACAAAATTAATGTCCTTTTTCCCACAAATAGAGCTTTCTTTTGGTGGTATTTGATCACCTCTGCAGGTTTTATTTTTTGCGCTATAAACAAAAGAGCATCAATTTTGAAAAAAAGCAATATTTTTTACTTTTTGCTATAATAAATATCCCCAAAAAATATTAAAAAACGATTTTTTTCCTCAATTTAGGCCAATATGTATTATTCTACATATTTAAAACAAAAAAAAAAATGCAATAAGCGTATATTGATTGGTTTGTGCAAAAGTTATCATGTCTACAAAATAGGGGATAGATTTATAGCATTTTTATTATTTTTTATTTATTAGTAATGGTGGCGATCTGCGATTTTTATTGGACTGCGACATTGCGGCGGAAAGATTGCACACTTTTGACACTATTTTGGGACCATTGTCATTTATACAGCTATCAGTGCTATAAAAATGCACTGATTACTGTGTAAATGACACTGGCAGGTAAGGGGTTAAACACTAGGGGGGCGATCAAGGGGTTAAGTGTGTCCTAGGGAGTGATTCTAACTGTAGGGGGGATTGTCTCACTAGAACATGACAGAGATCACTGCTCCCGATGACAGGGAGCAGTAGATCTCTGTCATGTTTCTAGGCAGAACAGAGAAATGCCTTGTTTACATAGGCATCTCCCCGTTCTGCCTCTCCGTGACACGATCGCGGACCCCCGGCGGACATCGAGTCCGTGAGACCCGCTAGCACGCTCACATAGTACGTGGCGCGTGAGCGCCCACTATGCCGTGATTTAAAGGGGACATACAGGTACCCATTTGCGCAGCCTTGCCATTGTGCCAAGGTACATTGTCGTGCGCTGGTCGGCAAACGCTTAATGTTAAGTTTTTAAGGTCTATTCCTAATTCTTTCCTCTGTTAGCCATGAGGGAGCTTCCTGTGATGTGTCATGAGGATAAACACTACAGTTTTGGTTACTGAAGCCCCCCCCCCTCCCCCTCCGATTCCCTCGTGAAGACTAAGGAGAAGAATAAATTCAATACCTTCACCATCTCACCATCCTTTGTAACCAGATTCCTTTCCTCATTCTTTATGGGGCCAATATGGTCTGTCCTCCTTTTACTGTTTTTATACTTAAAAAATTTCTTGAGATTTTTTTTGCTCTTCTCCGCTTTGTGTCTTTCGTGTTCTATCTTAGCCGCCCTAATTGCACCCTTACATTTCTTGATGCATTCTTTGTAAAGTTTGAATGCTAATGATGATCCCTCTCAGCCTTGTATTTTTTGAAGGCCTTCTCCTTTGCTTTTATATGCATTTTTACATTGGAGTTAAGCCACCCGGGACTTTTGTTGGCTCTTTTAAATTTATTGCACTGGCTAATGCCCTCATTTAATATGCTCTTAAAGCAAACCCATCTCTCTACCGTGTTCTTTGTTCCTAAGATTTTATCCCAATTTGGAGCTTTTCAAATTCAGTGTCTTTGTATTCCCCTTACTATTTGTGTGATTTATACTGAAGCTGAAGACATATAGAAAGGGAGAGAGGAGCGCACGCGCCATAGTGTAACACTGTTTATTGTAGAAGTTTGAGATTTAAAAATGAGGAATATTGCACTCACAAACAGGAACTTGTACGTTCACATCGACAATTGGCTCTTAGTTCCGACCTCCTCTCCTGGCCTATGCAGGGCGATTGACTTGTGGGGCGACAGCAGCGATGTAGGGATATGCCTTCCGGATCAGCTACCATGTGTTCCTCGCCGTGCTCCCCGCTGACATCCACTAACGAACGGACCAGCCGGCCGAGCGTGACGTCAACCGCAGCTAAGAGGGGGGGGGGGGGGGCGCCAAGCCGTGCGTGCTGCTTCCTCTAAGCGTTTTCTGTTGCTATGACGACATGTTTCGGAGTTTCCTCCTTTATCAGGTAACTCCCCCTTTCCCTCTAATGGTATTATATATGTCTCATTAATCGCCACTCCTACACCGCAGCCAATAGACTGCAATAGACCAGGAGCTGGAGGTGTACAGCTGATTAACATGACAGGAAGCTTGGGTTTTGGAGTTTGGATGGCAACAACATCCTTAGAGTGATTTTGTAATCACTACTATTGCACTTTATACCTCTATGGATAAAAATACAATTAGCACTTAAAATATAATATAAAATATACAATAAATAACTAGATATTTCTAGTCATCAGCACATATCCACTATGAGTATATAAACATTATACATATATTCATAGTTACAAATGCTATCTACAGTTTTTACAGCATTTAAGCGGGAACTACATAGGAAATAGAATTAATTAAATAATTAATATATATATAAAATATATATTATAATTGGTAATTAATAATTGGTACATAATATCCCACATATCTTATTGGTGTATATACAGCTTGTATGTGGAATACATAATTGTCATAAATGTCTATATATAAAATTATTGTTAACATTGCTAAGTTAAAGTTTTGATATATTATCTCTATGTATATACCATATAAGAATTATATTAATTAAAATATATAGTACTAGAAAGTCTATATACATTAATAAAATTATACTTTTCCCATGAACACATATATGTATACATAAAAATTATATATATATATATAATGTATATATTAAAAGGCAAATATATATGTGTGGGTATTAGAGGAAATAACAATAATTAGAAAATAATTAGAAAAATAGGGACCTATTAAATAGAAAGTATAAAAAATTATGTGTTATGTTATATTAGCATACAACACATGTCACATAAAAAATCATACTAAAAATAATGAACAATAAAAAACGCGGAGATAAAATGAAATAAATTAAATCAATTAGTTAATAAATAATAAAATAAAAATAAAAAGTAATACATAAAATACAATTATATATATTCAGGGAGGGACACAGAGAAAGAGGGGGGACGATGGATGACCAAGAGGGGAAGCAAAATTATTAATGTAGCTTATATAAGTGTTCCTATCTCTAGTTCTTCATTTAACCCATCAGGTGACATACTGTTAAGAGTGAATATCCAATAGGATTCTCGTCTACAAAGGCGGGCAAATCTTTCCCCTTCTGGAATGGACATAGATATAGATTCTATCCCAAACAATTCTAGACCCTCAGTACTACCCCCATGTTTGGATTTGAAATGGCGTGGTACACTATGTTTTTCGTTTTTCTTTTCTATGAGTCTACGGTGCTCTCCAAAACGGATTCTCATAGTACGCACCGTCCTGCCCACATAGAGGTACCCACATGGGCACTTGAGCCCATAGACAACAAACTGGGTGCTGCAGCATATAAATTGTCTAATGCTGTATGTGTTCCCTTCTCGACTATTAAAGGATTTCTGACCATGGATGATGAATCTACATGCTTTACATCTAGTAACTTTGCATCTATAGCATCCAATAAAGTTGAACATTTGAGGGATAGTCTGCATCCTTGCGTTATTGTTATTTTCTTTCAGACGACTAGGAGCAATAATGCTTTTAATATTAGTTGCTCGTCGAAAGACTACTTTAGGCCTACTAGGGAGAACTTTCCCAAGTGCTTTATCTTGTCCTAAAATAGGCCAATGTTTTTGGACAGCTTTTTTGATAGCCCAATGTTGATCATTATATGTAGTTATGAAGAGTGCATCATATTGGTTTTTATTTTTGTTCGATGTGGACTTTGTTTCTCTGTGGATGCCTCCTCTATAACGGTCATTGGCTCTTTTTATATGTTGAGGTTCATATCCCTTTTCTATAAATTTTGTAGACAGTATAGCTGCTTGGTCGTCATAATCCTTGGTGCTAGTACAGTTTCTACGTAATCTGCAGAACTGACTATAAGGTACATTTTCTTTCCACTTTGGATGGTGGCAACTCCTTTCATGTAGATACGAATTGCCAGCTGTTTTCTTAAAGTGGGTTTTGGAGATGATGTTACCGTCTTCATCACTACCCAATTCTAAATCCAGAAAAACAAGAGTTTCAACATCCACTACATGAGTGAAGTGGATTCCAAAATTGTTACTATTGTAATATGAAACAAATTTTATTAACTAATTGATTTAATTTATTTCATTTTATCTCCGCGTTTTTTATTGTTCATTATTTTTAGTATGATTTTTTATGTGACGTGTTGTATGCTAATATAATATAACACATAATTTTTTATACTTTCTATTTAATAGGTCCCTATTTTCTAATTATTTTCTAATTATTGTTATTTCCTCTAAAACCCACACATATATATTTGCCTTTTAATATATACATTATATATATATATATATATATATATATATATAATTTTTATGTATACATATATGTGTTCATGGGAAAAGTATAATTTTATTAATGTATATAGACTTTCTAGTACTATATATTTTAATTAATATAATTCTTATATGGTATATACATAGAGATAATATATCAAAACTTTAACTTAGCAATGTTAACAATAATTTTATATATAGACATTTATGACAATTATGTATTCCACATACAAGCTGTATATACACCAATAAGATATGTGGGATATTATGTACCAATTATTAATTACCAATTATAATATATATTTTATATATATATTAATTATTTAATAAATTCTATTTCCTATGTAGTTCCTGCTTAAATGCTGTAAAAACTGTAGATAGCATTTGTAACTATGAATATATGTATAATGTTTATATACTCATAGTGGATATGTGCTGATGACTAGAAATATCTAGTTATTTATTGTATATTTTATATTATATTTTAAGTGCTAATTGTATTTTTATCCATAGAGGTATAAAGTGCAATAGTAGTGATTACAAAATCACTCTAAGGATGTTGTTGCCATCCAAACTCCAAAACCCAAGCTTCCTGTCATGTTAATCAGCTGTACACCTCCAGCTCCTGGTCTATTGCAGTCTATTGGCTGTGGTGTAGGAGTGGCGATTAATGAGACATATATAATACCATTAGAGGGAAAGGGGGAGTTACCTGATGAAGGAGGAAACTCCGAAACATGTCGTCATAGCAACAGAAAACGCTTAGAGGAAGCAGCACACACGGCTTGCCCCCCCCCTCTTAGCTGCGGTTGACGTCACGTTCGGCCGGCTGGTCCGTTCGTTAGTGGATGTCAGCGGGGAGCATGGCGAGGAACACAGGGTAGCTGATCCGGAAGGCATATCCCTACACCGCTGCTGTCGCCCCACAAGTCAATCGCCCTGCATAGGCCAGGAGAGGAGGTCGGAACTGAGAGCCAATTGTCGATGTGAACGTACAAGTTCCTGTTTGTGAGTGCAATATTCCTCATTTTTAAATCTCAAACTTCTACAATAAACAGTGTTACACTATGGCGCGTGCGCTCCTCTCTCCCTTTCTATATGTTTTCAGATGCAAGTTCGCCACCCAGTGAATTTAAGAGGGAGCTGCAGTGCCTAAGATAAGGGAACTTTCTTTAATCATCAAGTATTTTCAAGAAATTTCTTGTTGATTATTGTTGTGATGGTGGTGTGTGTGTGTGAGGGCTGCGCTGCATCTGGTATTTGTTTCTTTATTTATACTGAAGCTGAAGACCTGTGATCGCCGTTTCCTATATTGCCCCATATTTCCACATCCGTGATCAGGTCTGTATTGTTGGTAATCAGTAGGTCTAGTAACGCTTTGTTTCTAGTTGGTGCATCTACCATCTGACCCATTAAATTGTCCTGCAAGACATTTAGGAACTGGTGAGCCTTCGAGCCTTAAGCCTCGTACACACGGTTGGACTTCCATCGGACTTTTCCGTGGATTTTAGTCCGAACGGAGTTGGCTGGGCACACCCATAGCATACACACCACAGGACTTTTCTGCAAACTTTCCCAACATCACGTGGTTTTTCTGCTCTTTACCACCACCCTTTGGTCAACTTCTGCTATTGTTGGTTGATTTTAACATTATTTGTTTTGTTTTGTCCATCGGACAAAAGTCCGATGGTTTTCTGTACACACGGTCGGACTTTGCTCCATCGGACTTTTGTTGGCCAAAAGTTTGTCCGTTTGCAGACCGAACTTTTGTCCGATGAAAACCAAAAAAGTTTGTCCGATGGAGCGTACACACGGTCGGATTTTTTGGCAAACTTGCTCAAAATGAAGTTTGTTGGCAAGAAGTCTGACCGTGTGTACGGGGCTTTAGATGAATGTGCGGTTCCTTCCGCCCAGTCTATGTTTGGATAATTAAAATCCCCCATTATGATGACACTTCCCATCCTTTTCGCTAATCCAAATTGTGATAGAAGGTCTGCCTCCCCCAGATTAGGGGGGCTATAGCATACTCCCAGTATTACTTTCATCCCTTTGGAGCTCTACCCAAAAGGATTCTGCTTCCTCCCTAGCTCCCTTCGTGATGTCATCTCTCACATTCACTTGTACATTATTCTTGATATACAGGCATACCCCTGTATGTAGTAATGTCTTTCCAGCGTTAGGGAAGGGAGGACTTCCCCCCCAATTGTTGGACAGGCGCAAATCGAGAGAAGGAACCTACTTTTTCCCAGGTCAATAAGAGGTTTTGTTGGATAGTTCTTGAATGAAACTGGGCAAATTGTGCTCTCATGGGGAAATCTCAATTCAGGATGTCTCTTGGATCATACAGTAAGCACTTAGCGATAAGCAAACCAGCCCTTAGGAGCACATTGAAGGTGATATACAAGATCCTCTCAGGTGAGGATCTGGGGAAAAGGGACTTCCATATACAGTGAGGGGGGGGGGGAAGTATTTGATCCCCTGCTGATTTTGTACATTTGCCCACTGACAAATGATCAGTCCATAATTTTATTTTTATTTTTTAAACAGTGAGAGACAGAACAAAAAAATCCAGAAAAACACATTTCAAAAAAGTTATAAATTGATTTGCATTTTAATGAGTGAAATAAGTATTTGACCCCTTCGCAAAACTAGACTTAGTACTTGGTGGCAAAACCCTTGCTGGCAATCACCGAAGTCAGAAGTTTCTTGTAGTTGGCCACGAGGTTTGCTCACATCTCAGGAGGGATTTTGTCCCACTCCTCTTTGCAGATCCTCTTTAAGTCAAGGTTTCGAGGCTGTTTGGTAACTCGAACCTTCAACTCCTTCCACATATTTTCTTTGGGATTAAGGTCTGGAGACTAGAGATGAGCCGAACACCACCCGGTTCGGTTCGCACCAGAACCTGCGAACGGACCGAAAGTTCGCGCAAACTTTAGAACCCTATTAAATACAATAGACTCAAACGTTCAAAATCAAAAGTGCTAATTAGAAAGGCTAATATGCAAGTTATTGTCCTAAAAAGTGAAATATTCCTTTCAATATCGTACCTGGGGGTGTTTATAGTATGTCTGTGAAGTGGCACATGTTTCCCGTGTTTAGAACTGACCCTGCACAAAATAACATTTCTAAAAGGAAAAAAAGTCATTTAAAACTGCTTGCGGCTTTAATGTAATGTCTGGTCCCAGCAATATGGATGAAAATCATTAAGAAAAATGGCATGGGTACCCCCCCCCCCCAATTACAATCCCCTTTGAGTCTTGTATGGATATTAAGGGGAATCTCGCACCCAAAAAAAAAAAAAAAGGAAAAGCGTGGGGGCCCCAGGCCCTATATACTCTGAACAAGACAGGGACTGTAGGTTTGTTGTTACGTAGAATCTGTTTGTAATTTTGAACCTGCCTGTGGTATTAGTATGAGAACACAAGCAATTGTATTCAGGTAAGCTTTAGGTGCACTCTGTGCAAAGGACACTAAAACAAAATACTGCAGCTCCCTGCCCGTATTTGTATCCGAACACCAGCAATTGTATTAAGGTAAGCTTTAGGTGAACGCTATGCAAAGGACACAGTACACTAAGTGAAACACTGCAGCTAGCACAATCACCTGCCTGCCTGTCACAGTATAGAGAATAACAGGAACGGATCTGGCTAAACTGAATAGTGTATAAATATATATACACACACACAACACCTAGGATGCATATATATAGCCTCTACACACTGTAACTGCAGCTAACTGACTCGCCTGCCTGCTCTATCTAACTCAAATCAAAATACACTATAGCCTCGTACACACGACTGAGTTTCTCGGCAAGAACCAGCAAGAAACATCACAATAAGCGTACATTGATTGGTTTGCGCAAATGTACTAGCGTCTAAAAACTATGGGAAAGATTCATGGCATTTTTTTTATATTAATGCCAGTGATCTGCAATTTTTAATCAGGACTTCGATGTTGTGTCGGACAGATCAGACACTTTTGACACATTTTTGGGACCATTGACATTTATACAGCGATCAGTGCTATAAAAATGCACTGATTACGGTATAAATGTCACTGGCAGGGAAGGGGCTAACACTAGGGGGGGGGGGGGCGGGAATCGCGACCACACACATCCATTCCCCCGCTGTGCGCGCCTGCTATACCTGCCTAAAGGGCCAACGTACAGGTAGGACGGCTCGAAATGCATTTTTCTGGATATTTTTGTTGCTATTCTGTCTCACTGTTAAAATAAAATGTACCATTAAAACTATAGACTTATAATTTCTTTGTCAGTGGGAAAACCTACAAAATCAGCAAGGGATCAAATATTTTTTTTTTCCCCTCACTGTATTCAGAGGAGGAAATTCAAGGGCCAGGACTTCCTATAGTGGCAAAGACCAGGATTTCAGGATCCCACTTGTTGAGAAACAAGAATAGGAAGAGGCAGTGTTTTTTCTGAGGCTGTAATCTGTTCCAGGAAATGCGACACAGATGCAGAGAACTTAATCAAATAGACTGCTTGTTGCATGCCTAAAATACAGCCAATATTGGATGCTGAGACTGGGCTTAGAGTCAGTTCTTGCAAAGGATTCATCGTCACTCTGATGTTAAGTGTTGTGCAGACCTACAGCAGAGCAAATGTTCGCCTGCAATTGCAGCGACTGTCGTTTGCGTAATACCTTCAACGGCAGCTTTGGCAGAGATTAGGCAGTGGGGCACTCACAGAATAAGGTGCAGAGTATAGGGTAAAGGAGAACACAGTAACCCAGGTGTAGACCAACCATCCTGTAACAAATTCTTGTGGCAGGAGGAAGCGCCGGAGTAACTTATTAGAGTGATCGTGGTATAATGTAAAACCAGATCATCCACCTGAGACTGAAAGCTCTGAGTGGGTTAATTTATTGTCAAGTTTAAAAAAAAGTTTACACTGTGAGGTGAACACAATCCCAATATAGAGCTGTTTTTACAGTAATAGCCAGAGATACAGGAGACCCTGACTTAAATATCCTTGACACTTCCACATTCACAATGGGAATACTGTTGAAAGAGTGTTCCATAGTGATGGACTAAAGATTGGGTTCCATAGTGATGAACCACAGCCATGCACTTTTATCGCAACCTGTGGCTAATTCACTGCCATTAAAACCAAGTGCCAAGGTGAGACCATACAGGATCCAGTGCCTGAAGCAACATTAGAGACTGTCTCTACAGTGTGGGGTCTGGGTATGATTCCCAAGGTTTTACAGAGGTTGCACCAATCCAGACACGCTGCTTCTGTGCTGGCATTAGAAAACAGTGAGGGCTTGACTGAAGAATTGGGAAGAAAAAAATAAAATCTGAGAAACTATAAACAAGTTCAGCAAATGGTGGTTTTCTCCATCTCCTGCAAATGCTAGCACAAAACTGAAGACTCATGGCGTCGATTAGGGCAATTGGAGAGGCGCCAAGGATCCATGTCCTCTAAATCTTTGAGTGTGTCCAATCACCCGCAGGTATACTGCCATTACCCATGGTGTATGCATACTCCATCTGTGCCCTGTACTGTACAATTAAATGCATGTTTTTTTTTTGCGACAGTCCTTTTTTTTCCCCCAGCCATATAACATGCTATTTCCAGCTCTACCAACCCTGCTGGTAAGGCAAACACCACAAACTATAGCTTAGTGACTTACATCCTTAGCTTCTAAAATTATACAAAAAGTGTCCAGAATAGTTTAAACACAGTTACTAACCAATGGTAGCAGAATAAAAAGAATATGCACGTAGTACAGGACATTCTGATCTTACAACCATACCTATATTAATGTTATGCGCCTGTTAACAGACCATCTTTTCATAATTTTTTACATGACAGCAATCAGATCTCAGCTCAGTTTTGCCTCTCATGAACAGGGTTCATTGTGTGTAAGGGTAGGATTTCAGAGCCAGAAGGTCGCGCCCCCACAGCGGAGGTCCATGTGGCGGTGGTAAATGCGAGCCTAGCTGCATGATCTATTGTTTTATGCAGTTTTACCTGTTCATTGTGTGTCCTTTTAATACATACTACACCATGAGGCGTATCTTTTGGTTATGGCCTTTGGTATTTTGGGACATATAAATGGAGCTCTACTCTGTGAAGCAAGATAATATGAGAGGAAATCCTTGTACTGAAACCTGTGGACATTCCCATTTTCACCTTTGATACTTATGATCTTTTGTTCAGTGAGTGTGCACTGCATTGGGGTGAAAGCTGGTGGAGGTTGGTGACCTGCAGTTGCACTTATATTTATGCATATGGAGTGTTACGCACCTGGGTATAAATTTATCAGAATGGTAACAATATTACTCCATATTCATTTTTTGCTATTTTTTTTTTTTAGGCCTATCTGGAGTTCCAGGGATCAGGATCAAAGGAGAGGATTCCTCATACTCCACAAGTGGCATTATCAAAGCGTGTTTGCTGCACTTAATTGTGCAGCCACAATATCTGGTAAGCCTTATCGTGGTCGGACACCTTCTTTTGCACTTACGGAGTGGGAATATTGGCCTTTTTTGTTTAACACAGAAGGACATGTTTGTGTAACTAGCGTTTATAATTATTACAGCACTGCATATTTTGTGTTTATTGCTTTGGAGGATTAGATATATTGCCTTTTTTTGCTAGCAGCTGTTATTTCATTTTATTTTTCTGTTTAGTGCTCACTTTATTTTTTTTCAATAACATTTAACATAATCTGTGTTGCAAAACATCTCTGCTTAGCCTTTCCAGCATGCCATAAATCTGCTCACATTCTTAACACTTATGTATTTATCCCCAAATATCTGTATTTATGGCAAAAAACAAACAATGTAATGCGTAGGTACCTGCAATGAGCAAAACAACCCTCAGGAGCACCCTGGGGTTGATATGCAAGATAACCCCCTAGGTGGGGATTCGGGGGGGGGGGGGAAGGGATTCACAGGTCACATTAAGGAGTAGGATATTCTGGTGTCAGAACTTCTGCTCTAGCACTGATTGAGGCACAAAAAGTATATCTTCAGTGTTGAAGATCCAAGCACAAAAAAGTGAACAAGCAAACAAGGCATAAAGCTTACATAAACTAGTATTAGGCAGACTTTAAGTTCTCCATGGTTTCCCCAGCACTGACAGACAATGTATTGTGGAAAGCTCCTAGAATTGTCATGACAGTTTTGAAATGATTAGGTACTAGCAACTCATGGTGCTTGCATTTGACACCATTTACCGTTTTCATTTTCTGCATAAAAGGGGTCTTCTACAAAAAACCAATTGATGATAATTATGCACTCTGTATCCAGTGACTCATTTTAAATCTATAAAACATCATCCCTCACAAAACAGATCAATATCTGCTCTGTACAGTGAAACTGTCCAGGTACATTAACGTATTAAAAAAAATACTTCCACGTTACAGGCTCCATGTTGTGCCTTGATAATTCTGTTACAATGTTGCCCTACCTGGAAGCCAAGGATCAGAGGAACATTGTGTCCAACCTGAAGCTAATGCCTAGTACACACCATCAGATAATTTTTTTCATTCAATCCAGTGAGCTGAACAAAAAAAAAAAACCGAGGTGCTCGATGTACCAACTATCCAATGTTAGTACAGCCTCCCTTCCAGAACACACTGGTCAGCGCTCACAGCCATTGGCTTTCAGCACTGATTAGATGTCGATCGGCTTCTGGTTTTCCAGCATGTTTGTTTGGCTGGCTTCTGTCAACAGGCTGGTGTACACACAGGCTGAATGTTGGCCAGTTTCTGTTGAACCGGCCGATATTCAGCCAGTGTGTATCAGGTTTAACCTCTGCCATGTACAAGTACAATGTGTGAGAATCTAAATGTCACTAAGAATCTGGCATTGACCTGCTAACAGCAATGGGTTAGCCAGACATCAGACATGAGTCAACACTCTCTATATATTGTGTGTGCAGGGTTCAGAAGATCATTAACTATACTCTGATATGAGTTCAGAAGAACTCATAGAGTAACATGTAGGCACCACAAGGTGCCTCTAGTTTGAAAGTATTTTCAGAAAACACAAATAGACCTGACAGATTCACCTTTAACTGAGAACTACGGTCACAGCATACACTTTCATTGTATAACATCAGCATTGTAATAGTAGTACAAACAATAGTTATTTTTGACAACCCAATATAAGCATACTTGAAAAAACCCTTTCCACAACTTCATGGATCCCCTCTGCATGCTTTACTGCTTCTCTTCTGCTGTAAACTTTTAATTTCTAAGGAGAACATATGCCATGGTACCTTGCTACATGCAAGCAGTGATTCTTGTACCGATTCCACCTCTGAAACACTTTCTCCCAGCTCCTCTGTAGCTCAAAAGGCAGGCTGTGTAAAATGTGTGAGACAGCAGTGCCGACTTTCAGGGTATAATGAATATATGACACAGAATTCAAAGGAAGTAAACATGTGAGGATCTTCACAAAGTAAGTTTACAAACTTAAAGATCATTCAGAATATGAGTAGTCTAAAAATAATTGAAATACAATGTGGAAAAATAATTTGACTTTATGACCATGCTTTAAGCATACTGCCATGATATTGCTGAAAGCCGCTCAGCAGCTGCATGTAAGCACATATTCAATGTGAAAGCTGTCATTCATTTCCTTGACTTTGGAAAAATTAACAAAATAGTATACAACATTAAATCACAATTTCTACACTCAGATCCAAATAGCTCACGCTGATTGCCAGCAGAAGCATCTTTTCTCTGAGCAAGGCCCAAGCAAGGTAATAATCATTTCAGATTTTATTTGAAACCTAACGCAAATTCTGCAAAGCTACAAAAATGAGGGCAAGGAAACAAGTTCACATTTTAAAAACAAACAAGAATAGGGGAGGCAGAGAAAAAAAAAAATGATGTTTACTACCGCCAGCAGATCATATACAGACAGTGGTGGAGAAATCCCTAACACGAACAGTTCATTTGGTGGAAATACATAGTCATGGTGGACAGGGCTTTCTTTGTACAATATAAAACAGTGACAAGTTCTACAGATGCAGTTGCTTACATGCATTCACAGAAAATGTAGGAATGCTGCCTTATTGGGTTTTTGATATTTTTACGGTTTCTTTTTCTTCTCAAACGTCTCAGGCACAAAGAAAAAAAAAAAAAAAAGCAATTTAAATGACATCTTCATTAAAAAAAAGAAAAAAAAAAAAAAAAAAAAGGGTGGTGGTAAGAAGTCCTGTCAGTGTTTGCTTTTCTTTGACTTTTTGTGAGATCTGTGTGGGGATCGGGACTGGGATCTGGACTTTTTCATAGATTTTTTAGGGGACCTCGATCGTGACCGTCGAGATCTTTTAGGCGTTCGAGATCCAGATGGCGACCTGAAAAACACAATGTTTGTGCTTGTATGAGACATTTGTGTGTAGAAACAGTTGCATACTGATTATATCAATTCACATGGTTAAATTCTCAAAAGACGACAATATCTTCAATTTACCTTTAAAAAACAATCACTCAGTCACGAAGAAAGGGTAGCTGAAGACAATGCTACAGGGTTATGACCGACAGCTGCACTGCAGCCATTACCCCAGTAGAACCACTTGAAGTCAATCATGTACATGATTTGATGGCAAGTAGTTAAGAAAAACAGAATGTAAACCATTAAGGCAGTTGACGAGGCAGCAACTGTCAAAGGTCACAATGATCTCTAGCCTCTAATTAATGCACTGAAAATCACAGGAAGGTAACAGAATATGCTCTTAAAGTGTAAGTCCACCCTAAAACTAAAATCTCTGCATCTACAATCTAACACTAACCCTGTAACAAAGAAATCAGTATACATACCTTTTTTGAAGCCGATCTGACCCGATTCTCCAGTGGTGGAAGCTCTGCAGAGGGCACAGACAACCGCTGTGAAATGAATGGGGAGTGATGTCACCCATAGGACTTACTATGGGGCTTTCGTTGTCGGATGTGTCCTCTGCACCCGCCTCCACAGCGAAGCCGTGGCTGACAACAGCTCAGCCTAGGATCAGGTCGGATCGGCTTCAAAAAAAGGCATGTATACTGATTTCTTCTTTACAGGGCTAGGTAGGTTAGTGTTAGATCGTGGATGTCTGTAGATGCAAGGATTTTAGTGTTAGGGTGGGACTTCTACTTTAAGCTAAATTCTTGATTTCTGAATGCTGCCTTCGCCTAAACAAGCTGCATATTAGTTCTAAGGCTGAAACAGATTCTGAACAGGCTCCTTACCACTTGTTCAGTAGGACTGTGGCAGGATTTAACCTGGTAACAGACTGCCTATTAAGAAGTATTCAGAACTACAATTAGAAGCCACGCCACGAGTTAGAGGTGCCAGGCTCTTCACACAAATATATTTTTACACATTTTCCCTGCAACTGTGATTATGCCAGAATGTCATTGTTATAGTGCAAACTAACTCAATAAAATGCCACACCCTTAATGAAGATAGAAGAAATTTTCTTTTTCGGTTTGTATTTGCAAAAATAAGTGTATGTGAAAATAATTTATTTAACATTTTAAAATGGTATGGATGAATTTATAGCTCACCTTTTGGACTTCTTAGTGGCATCTCTGGGAGAGTCTTTATGAGAGGATCGTGATCTGGAGCCGTCCTTGTGTGACCTCTCAGATCGTTCTGATTTTGGTGAAGGAGATTTGCCTCGCTTACTACTGCTACTGCGTGATGGACTAGGGGAACCACTGTGACGTTTTTTCCTGAAGGAATGTGAATAAACAGAAATTATAAATCTAGTAACAGGAACCACCATTTATAAATACATATTTTAGAAGCCTGAAAACTACTCCCATCCAATTACTGCTTAAACACGCATCAATTAACTCAAAACGTGCCTCTCATAGTAATAAACATAGCTGAACTAACGTGCAAAAAGCAAGTTAAAAGTAAAGATTAGAATTTTGCCAAAATCCTTAGGAGAAAGGCCAATAGTGAATCGACAGAAAAAAAACAAATGTAATAAAGTCAAACACGCTGAGATAAAACATAACTGATGTGTATGGACAAATCTGTAAGCCCATTGGCAGTCATCAGGTTAATGTTTTTTTTTTTAATCAAGAGACTCTCTGCTTCCCTATATTGTAGCCATTTGACAAGTGAGCTCTAATAAAATAACAGCTTTTGGACAGGGAAGGTTGGGCCCCATACATGTTGCAGTAACGATATCCTGTATCCTTGGATTATACTGTGCTGGCATTTCTCTCTGCTGCTGGCCATGTGAAAAGGATTCCCGGTTCAGTCCTGACCGTCGAGATTTCACAAGTGCAATTTAAAAAAAAAAATTATGCATACCATAAGTTACCTCACTTCCAAAAAAGTTGGGACGCTTTGTAAAATTTACACAACAAAATAGAACAATCTGCAAATCTCATAAACCTTATTGTATTCACAATAGAAAATAGAAGACATATCAAATGTTTAAACTGAGAAAATGCCCCAAGAAAAAAAATTGGGAATATTTAAAATTGATGGCAGCAACAAGTCTCAAAAAGGCTGGGGCAGGGCCATGTTTACCACAGTGCATCATTCCCTCTTCTTTTTACAAAACTCTGTAAACATCTGGGAACTGAGACCAGTTGCTTGAGTTTTTGGAGAGAAAGATTATCTCATTTTTATAAGATTCTAACAGCTCTTGGGACGTCATGGTTGCATTTTTTATGTCAAGATGCGCCAAATATTTTCAATTAGTTAAAGGTCTGGACTGCAGGCAGGCCAATTAAGCACCCAGACTCTTCTACTACCAAGCCATGATGATTTCATAGAAGCAGTATGTGGTTTAGCATTGTCCTGCTGAAGTATGCAGACAAATGCACTCCCTAAGGAGTTAACTACAAAGTTTATCAAAGCTATAAGCTGTATCAAAAATATATATAATAGACATAAAAAAAACTGGTCCCCTATAACAAATAGGTGAACCTACTCAGATCATTCCCCATAGGTAAAACCCAGTGACGGCATGTGCTGGTAACTAAGAAGGAATCAATTCCCCCAGAGGAGGGGAATATAGATCACAAAAAGCACACCCACCCTCCCGCAAATCACAGACACCCCCTAGTACACCTAACAATAGACTAAGTCACTAAATAATAAACCCCTAGTGTATTCCCACACAGGACAGTGATTCCCTGTAATAGGCTATTGGTGTCCACTGTTTTTAAGGATCCATAGAAACTGTACCCAAATAAAAGATTTTCATAAAGAAAGTAGGGAACTAGGTCAAAGATTTAGGAAAAGGGGATACCCTAACTCCACGATAAAACAAGCAAAATTTAAAGCATGGAAAAAACGACGGGAAAAGATCTTGGGTCTAGAATTGGATGAGGAGAGAAAAGACAAAATGAATACAGATCGGATAGGCCTGGTGACTACTTATGGTACGCATTGGGACTACCTTAACCACTTCCCGACCGCGCCATGTACAAAAGACGTCCACAGCGCGGTCGAGTTATCCTGAGTGGACGTCCCAGGGACGTCCTCACAGAATCTTGCTCCCGCGCGCCCCCAGGGGCGCGCTCCAGGATATGTCCGTGACCGCCGGGTCCGGAAGACCCGGCGCATCACGGTAGATGGCCGCTAATCGCGGCCGTTTACCACGTGATCGCTCCGTCAAATGACGGAGCGATCACTTGTAAACAGACCGGCGTCATTTGATGACGCCGGTTCCTCCCTCCCCTCTCTGTACCGATCGGTACAGTGTGAGAGGAGAGGGGAGGGAGCGGATCATGTCCGCTCCCTCCCCCATGTCAGCTGTGGGCTGGATCTGTGACAATTGCAGTCACAGATCCAGCAATCCATCCATCCCTGCTCAGCCATCCCTGTGCAATACTCTGCCAATACTCTGCAATACACCCTGTGCAATACTCTGCAATACACCCTGTGCAATACTCTGCAATACACCCTGTGCAATACTCTGCAATACACCCTGTGCAATACTCTGCAATACACCCTGTGCAATACTCTGCAATACACCCTGTGCAATACTCTGCAATACACCCTGTGCAATACTCTGCAATACACCCTGTGCAATACTCTGCAATACACCCTGTGCAATACTCTGCAATACACCCTGTGCAATACTCTGCAATACACCCTGTGCAATACTCTGCAATACACCCTGTGCAATACTCTGCAATACACCCTGTGCAATACTCTGCAATACACCCTGTGCAATACTCTGCAATACACCCTGTGCAATACTCTGCAATACACCCTGTGCAATACTCTGCAATACACCCTGTGCAATACTCTGCAATACACCCTGTGCAATACTCTGCAATACACCCTGTGCAATACTCTGCAATACACCCTGTGCAATACTCTGCAATACACCCTGTGCAATACTCTGCAATACACCCTGTGCAATACTCTGCAATACACCCTGTGCAATACTCTGCAATACACCCTGTGCAATACTCTGCAATACACCCTGTGCAATACTCTGCAATACACCCTGTGCAATACTCTGCAATACACCCTGTGCAATACTCTGCAATACACCCTGTGCAATACTCTGCAATACACCCTGTGCAATACTCTGCAATACACCCTGTGCAATACTCTGCAATACACCCTGTGCAATACTCTGCAATACACCCTGTGCAATACTCTGCAATACACCCTGTGCAATACTCTGCAATACACCCTGTGCAATACTCTGCAATACACCCTGTGCAATACTCTGCAATACACCCTGTGCAATACTCTGCAATACACCCTGTGCAATACTCTGCAATACACCCTGTGCAATACTCTGCAATACACCCTGTGCAATACTCTGCAATACACCCTGTGCAATACTCTGCAATACACCCTGTGCAATACTCTGCAATACACCCTGTGCAATACTCTGCAATACACCCTGTGCAATACTCTGCAATACACCCTGTGCAATACTCTGCAATACACCCTGTGCAATACTCTGCAATACACCCTGTGCAATACTCTGCAATACACCCTGTGCAATACTCTGCAATACACCCTGTGCATACCCTGCCCATACTCCACAATACCCGGCAATACTCCACAATACCCGGCAATACTCCACAATACCCGGCAATACTCCACAATACCCGGCAATACTCCACAATACCCGGCAATACTCCACAATACCCGGCAATACTCCACAATACCCGGCAATACTCCACAATACCCGGCAATACTCCACAATACCCGGCAATACTCCACAATACCCGGCAATACTCCACAATACCCGGCAATACTCCACAATACCCGGCAATACTCCACAATACCCGGCAATACTCCACAATACCCGGCAATACTCCACAATACCCGGCAATACTCCACAATACCCGGCAATACTCCACAATACCCTGCAATACTCCACAATACCCTGCAATACTCCACAATACCCCGCAATACTCGTCAATACCCCGCAATACTCGTCAATACTCGGCAATACTCCTCAATACCCGGCAATACTCCTCAATACCCGGCAATACTCCTCAATACCCGGCAATACTCCTCAATACCCGGCAATACTCCGCAATACCCGGCAATACTCTGCAATAACCACTTCCCGCCCGCCGGCCGTCATATGACGTCCTTGACTTTGTGCGGAGATATCTGAATGATGGGAGCAGCTACAGGCATCAGATATTCGCTTTTTCAGCTGGCGATTCCCTACACCATAAGAACAATCATAGCGGCTGTTCCACCGCTTGATCGCTCTTACGGAAGGTGAGAGGGGATGCCCCCTCCCGCTGCCCTCCGGTGCTTCTACCGACTCACCGCTACGATCAAAGCCAAGATTGTTTTTTTTTTTGTTTTTTTTTTAGGCTTCCCAGCCTAGAGGTGAGATGTGGGGTCTTATTGACACCCCCCCCCCATATCTCACTGTAAAGAGGACCTGTCATGCCATATTCCTATTACAAGGGATGTTTACATTCCTTGTAATAGGAATAAAAGTGCTAAAAAAAAAAATTTGGGGCGGAAAAACATGTCAAACTAAAATAAATAAAGTAAAATGAACAATAAAATATATATATTTTTTTTAAAGCGCCCCTGCCCCCGCGAGCTCGCATGCAGAAGTGAACGCATACGTAAGCCCCGCCCACATATGAAAACGGTGTTCAAGCCACACATGTGAGGTATCGTTGCGAACGTTAGAGCGAGAGCAATAATTTTGGCCCTAGACCTCCTCTGTAACTCAAAACATATAACCAGTAAAAATATTTAAAGCATTGCCTATGGGGATTTTTAAGTAGCGAAGTTTGGCGCCATTCCACGAGCGTGTGCAATTTTGAAGGGTGAAATGTTAGGTATCTATTTACTCGGCGTAACTTCATCTTTCACATTATGCAAAAACACTGGGCTAACTTTACGTTTTTTTTTTTCTTTTAGGCACAAAACAGTTTTTTTCCGTAAAAAACACGTTAGAAAAATTTCTGCGCAAATACCGTGCAAGATAAAAAGTTGCAATGACCACCATTATATTCTTTAAGGTCTTTGCTAAAAAAACATATATAATGTTTTGGGGTTCTATGTAATTTTATAGCAAATAAATGATGATTTTTACATGTAGGAGAGAAATGTCAGAATTGGCCTGGGTGCTCCAGAACGCCTGAAGGTGCTCCCTGCATGTTGGGCCTCTGTATGTGGCCACGCTGTGTAAAAGTCTCACACATGTGGTATCGCCATACTCGGGAGGAATAGCAGAATGTGTTTTGGGGTGTAATTTGTGGTATGCATATGCTGTGTGTGAGAAATAACCTGCTAATATGACAATTTTGTGGAAAAAAAAAAAAAGAAAAAAAAAATCTTGATTTTTGCAAAGAATTGTGGGAAAAAATGACAACTTCAAAAAACTCACAATGACTCTTTCTAAATACCTTGGAATGTCTTCTTTCCAAAAAGGGGTAATTTGGGGGGTATTTGTACTTTTCTGGCATGTTAGGGTCTCAAGAAATGAGATCGGCCGTCAGTACTTCAGGTGTGATCAATTTTCAGATATTGGCACCATAGCTTGTGGACTCTATAACTTTCACAAAGACCAAAAAATATCCACCAATTTGTACTTATTTTTACCAAAGATATGTAGCAGTATAAATTTTGGCCAAAATGTATGAAGAAAAAATACTAATTTGCAAAATTTTATAACGGAAACAAAGAAAAATTCATTTTTTTACAAAATTTTCAGTCTTTTTTCTCTTATAGCGCAAAAAATAAAAAACCCAACAGTGATTAAATACCACCAAAAGAAAGCTCTATTTGTGTGAAAAAAAGGACAAAAATTTCATATGGGTACAGTGTTGTATGACTGAGTAATTGTCATTCAAAATGTGAGAGCACCGAAAGCTGAAAATTCGTCTGGTTAGGAAGGGGGTTTAAGTGCCCAGTTGTCAAGTGGTTAAACAAGCATTGGGCAAACATTGGCATTTGCTCATGCTTGATAACAGATTGAAACAAATATTAGGCTTCCATCCTAACATGATAGCCAAGCGCGCACCCACCATAGGTGATGCGCTAGTCCATAGTGAGTACATTCGAGGAAATCCAAAAAATCTAACTACTTTATCTTTTGCTACACAGACTGAAGGAATGTACCCATGTGGACATTGTTCTGTATGTAAACATGTCATGAAAACAAATTCATTTAAAGACTCCTCTGGGAAACATACATATAGAATTAAACCATTCGTAAATTGCTCTACCACCTACGTTATCTACCAAATTATCTGCCCATGTGGGAATATTTACATGGGTAAAACCATTAGAGAATTTAGAAAAAGAATGGGGGAACATGTATCTAGTATAACCACTAGGGATGATACATCACCTGTGGCTATGCATTTTTTGGACTACCATGGAGCAAAAGCTACTGGTATGCAATGTATGGTAATTTACAAACTGGAACTATCCAATAGAAGGGGAGTTTGGGATAAAATCCTATTGCCAAAGGAAGCCATGTGGATATTTCTACTGAACTCTATGGCACAGAAGGGGTTAAATAGTGGCACGTCTCTACAGTGCTTCCTGTGAGTTTACATGGACCACCCACCTCCATCGGGTTGGTGTGTTCACCCAATTGACCCCCTATGTATAGTTGATTATCTATTCATTTATGGCTTTATCCATAATTTAATATTTTTAAGTTTGTAAAAAACAATTTGATCTTACAGCATGCAAAGGTCATATAGTAACATGCATATGAAGGCGTATTTTCTTGTTTAGGCCACTCTGTTGATTTTCTTCTATGCTTTGGGTCGTTGTTCTGTTGCAACACCTATCTTCTGTTGAGCTTCAGTTGGTGGACAGATGGCCTTAAGTTCTCCTGCAAAATGTCTTGATAAACTTGGGAATTTATTTTTCCTTCGATGATAGCAATCCGCCCAGGCCCTGACGCAGCAAAGCAGCCCCAAACCATGATGCCCCCACCACCATACCTCATAGTTGGGATGAGGTTTTTATGTTGGTGTGCTGTGCCTCTTTCTCCACACAGTGTTGTGCGTTTCTTCCAAACTCAACTTTGGTTTCATCTGTCCACGGAACATTTTGCCAGTACTGCTGTGGAACATCCAGGTGCTCTTGTGCAAACTGCAAATGTGCAGCAATGTTTTTTTGGACAGCAGTGGCTTCCTCTGTGGTATCCTCCCATGAAATCCATTCTTGTTTAGTGTTTTACATATCGTAGATTCGCTAACAGGGATGTTAGCATATGCCAGAGACTTTTGTAAGTCTTTAGCTGACACTCTAGGATTCTTCTTCACCTCATTGAGCAGTCTGCACTGTGCTCTTGCAGTCATCTTTACAGGACGCCCACTCCTAGGGAGAGTAGCAGCAGTGCTGAACTTTCTCCATTTATAGACAATTTGTCTTACCGTGGACTGATGAACAGCGAGGCTTTTGGAGATACTTTTATAACCCTTTCCAGCTTTATGCAAGTCAACAATTCTTAATCGTAGGTCTTCTGAGAGCTCTTTTGTGCGAGGCATCATGCACATCAGGCAATGCTTCTTGTGAAAAGCAAACCCAGAACTGGTTTGTGTTTTTTATAGTTCAGGGCAGCTGTAACCAACACCTCCAATCTCATCTCATTGATTGGACTCCAGTTGGCTGACACATCACTCCAATTAGCTCTTGGAGATCTCATTAGTCTAGGGGTTCACATACTTTTTCCACCTGCACTGTGAATGTTTACATGGTGTGTTCAATAAAAACATGGTAACATTTAATTCTGTGTGTTATTAGTTTAAGCAGACTGATTGTCTATTGTTGTGACTTCGATGAAGATCAGATCACATTTTATGACCAATTTGTGCAGAAATCCATATCATTCCAAAGGGGATCACATACTTTTTTTTGCAACTGTATATTTTTGATACAGCTTATAGCTTTAATAAACTTTGTAGTTACTCTTTAGAGAGTGCATTTGTCTTTTATTTTACATTTTTTGGTCATATGGAATCTTGATTGCACCCCCCAATATATATTGGTGAGTACTGCAGTTTTACAATTAGGTGGGAACCCCATACTCTCTCTCTATTTTTGTGCTGCTGAAGTATGCCTTCCCTAAATAAGACGCTGTCTGGACGCTGCTTTAAAACCTCTAAACATCTTTCAGCATTGAGTGCTTTTCCAGATGTGCAAGACGTCCATTCCATAGGCACGAATGCACCCCCATACCATCAGAGATGTAGGCTTTTGAACTGAGCTCTGATAACCTGTTGTAAGTTCTCTCTGCTCTTTAGTCGAGGATGCGGAGTCCATGGTTGCCAAAAAGAATGTCAACATTTTCATTCATCTGACCACATAAGGTTTTCCACTTTGCATCATTTAAAAATCGAGCTTTGGTTCAAAGAAGATGTTGGCGTTTCTGGATCATTTTCAGATATGGCTTCTACTTTGCATCTTTGGATGGCACAGTGAACGGTGTTCATAGGCAGCGAATTTTGGAAGTATTTCTGAGCCCATGCTGCAATGTCCATCACAGAATTATGCCCATTTTTATTGCAATGCCATCCTCTTGCGCACGGAGATTTCTTCAGATTCCCGGAATCTTTTGATGATGGTATGTACTGTAGGTGATATATTTAAAGTTTTTGCAATTTTACGATGTAACTTTTCATGGACTGGTGAACCTCTGGTCATCTGTACTCCTGAGACACTCTCACTCTGTGATGCTCTTTAAGTCCAGTCATGTTACGGACATGTTGCCAATGAACTTCATTAGTTGCAAAATGTCCTTCCAACTCTTCCTTGCTAGTACCAATTACTTTGCCAGCTTTTTGTTGCCCTGTTCCAACTTTTGACACGTGTTGCTGCCACCAATTTCAAATTTACCTTATTTTTTTCTTAAAATTGTAAATTTCTCAGACTATGTTTTCTAATTTCTACTGTGAATAAATAATAAAATATAGGTTTAAGAGATTTGCAAAGCATTGCATTCTGTTTTTATGTAGATTTTACACACTGTCGCAACTTTTTTGGAATTGGGGTTGTGCTACACTATGGAACGGTGTTTCGTTACCAGTTATAGAATGCTGACTAGTATCCCCAACCTCATTAAATCTGAAGTCCAAAAGGGTTAATTCTTTTTTACATTTTTGACTTCAAGAAAAGGATTTTACAGGTAAATCAATGATCATAATTTCTTCATTGGTTATCACAGGACAAAAGAAATTGGTATTCATGACTACTTGGGTGTCGTAAATCACTGAACATGAGGGGTGGGCATAACAGGAACAGGGCAAACATGCCCAAAAGAGAACAGCGGGTAAACCCCACTACAAAGCCACCTGTAAGACCTTCCACCCAAAACTGGCATCTGAAAAGGCATGAACATCTACCTGGTAAAACTTGAACAGTTGATGCTGAATAGCCCAGGGAGCTTTGAAAACCCCTAGTGAAAAGGGCCTTTCCTGGGAAAGGAGGAACCTTGTCCTCTTTACTACAGACCTAAGAAATTAGCGGACAAATCCATCTAGAATTAGATGCAGCCTGACCCTCACGAGGAACCTCAGACAGAACAAAGGGGAACCAGACTGTCGAAATTAAGTTGTAGTGGATAAACTCAAAGATCTCCAACATCCAATCAGTGAAGCACCTTTTTTTTCGGATGGTGGATTTATTAGCTGAAGAACCAGGAAAGGTTCCCTGCAGGAAAGCGCAATCAACTCTGAGACGTTGTGGGGTTGATCTACTAAAACCTGGAGAGTGCAAAATCTGGTGCAGCTTTGAATGCTAGCTAATCAGGTTCTAATTTCAGCTTCAATTAAGCATTGACAATAAAACCTGAAAGCCGATTGGTTTATATACAGAACTGCACCAGATTTTGCATTCTCCAGTTTTAGTAAATCAACCCCTCCTGTGAGTCAAGATCATGGCCAACAAAAAGACCATCTTGCATGTAAGAAGCCACAAGGTAAGCAGTCTGCAAAAAAGACAGAACCAAGTTAAGGTCCCATGGAGACAAGGGGGCCATGTAGGTGGAACAATCCCTGTGATAATCCATTTGACACCCTGCACAATGCTTTTAACAATGAAGATGAGTTAGGTCTCTGAAAACAAAACAGCCAAGGCAAATATCAAGTGCCATCCCTTGATGGTGCTTAATACCAGAGTACATCAAGTGCCATCGTAGTTTACTGGTTTGTGAATGTGAGAAAAATATTTAAATGTGTATTTTTTCAATATTGCCTTGCACTGAGATCTCCATTTTTGTAGGACAATTTGCAAAAGTGAACAATATAAGACTTAATGGTTGGTTGTTGTAGTTTTTGCATATTTTTTTGTTAAATCAAAGTGACAGGATGCAAGCTGGCCATAAGTTGTAATAAATAAGTTGACCAGTCGCACATAATTCATTGCTGTGTTCAACAGGGAACAGGCAAACCCAGAAACTGACTGAGTGTTTTGTTTCAAAAGTGTCTTGTATCAAAAGTATTGCTCAGAGACAACATACACTTCTCTAGCTTATTCTGAAACAGAAAAGCTTTTGTAAAGTCAAGGTAACAGTGTCAAATGCAAAAGGTATTAACAAGCAAATATAAGCAAATTATCATTAGACATGGCAATAAAATACAGCTTCACCTTAGTTTGTTCTACCAGGAAGACTATATTTAAAGTTTTAATGCACCAAAAAATTGGTAACACGGAGGGAACTGCACTGATTAAAGCTACTTATAAAGCCTGAATATTTTTTTTTAAACATCCTTACTAAGATTATGCAGATGAGATTTTAGATATTTGAAAAAGGAGTGCTAAAGATAAACCAAAAGGCTCCATATACTGACCTCTCTTTTCTTGTTGGTGTGGACTCGTCTTTGTCTTTTTTGTCTTTTGTTCGATATTCAAACTTTTCCTTATCTTTCTTATCTCTGTCTCTTTCCCTCTCCATCTCTTTTTCTCTTTCCTGAAAAAAAGATACCCGGTAATGACTATTACTGAAAACATACTGCCACCTAGTGGTTTCAAAAGGTAACATCTTTATCATTAATGCATATGCCAAGGCAAAGAAAGAAAAAAACATGCAGTAAATCTCTGCAATACATGAACATTTCCTAATGTTTTAGCCCTTTAAAGACCCTGCAAGTACAGAAAATGGGTGGATGAATGAACAAGGGAAGCTAAATGGGAGACACCCTGTATAAAAGTCTTAGTGCATAGAACCAGAGACTGTTGGCCTCGCTCCTTGACTATCAAGAGCCAGGTTTCTGCCATTCATCTGTTTAAAACACTGCACAACGCCAGAAAGTAGAGGATTTGCCCCATGGAGAAACTCCTATGGCAGAAGTCCTCGACTCAAACCAAGCGAAGTATGTCTTCCGATGATGTCCGATGATAGACCTTGCAGAAAGTCACCTTCCTGTTCGCATGGTCGGAACCACTGATTGCGAGATGCCCTTGTCTCTTAAAACTTCAGCTTTAACAGCCATGCCACTGAAGCCAGAGACTGAAGTAAGATGGTAAATTAGTCCTCAAGACAAAAAAATCCAGACGATGTGCAAGAGCTCACAAAGCATCTGCCAAGAGTCATACCAGGTTAACATAATACATTGACTGGGCCAGTCTGGAGCAATGAGAATAACCAGAATGCCCTCGGGGGTCTGGGTTGACAGGACCCACTTTTGCCTCCCCCCCACACTTTTTTCCCCCTCTTTTCTGTCTCTTTCTAAATCTCCCCTTCTCTTCTCCCATTTTTTTACTTTGCTTTTTAAAAAATTTTGTATGGATGCTAATGAGGCGGCCACGGTGTATCTTTCAGACAAACCTATATTGGGATGTAAGGCATAGTACTTTGTGGTAAAGGAAACAGTTGGTATTGCGATACCCTATTTTTCAGGAGAGCTGGGAGAATACCTGTGTTGTTCTTTAATAGCATGCATTTGTGTAGTTCTGGCTTATCCTGTTTGATGAACTTGGGCATTTCTAAATACTGAGCTTTACACCATTGGAAAGTTATTGTTTCACTTGAAAAAATCTGCCTGCTAGAAGTGGTTCTTCTACGGTTTTTATGTCAGCGAGACGGGTGGGCCCATGATTTGCTTTCAGGTTGCACCCACCCTTTTATACTTGTATGCTACTTTTTGTATTTCATATTTCTTTGAATAAAAACTATTGAAAAGAAGAAGCCATAAAAATATTCTAAATACATTTTTTGTACAATGCAGAAAAACATACAGTACAATCATTCAAAAAGGCTACGGTATTGCAGCAACACTGAAATCATCCAGATTGTTATTCAACACTAGGCAATTCATTCTAGTGAGGAAAGTCCTAAGAAAGTGCTGACCTGACAGACATTTGCATAACAGAGCTTTTCTATCTAGATGAATCAATTGGCCACTGTGAAAAAGGGCTCCAGTTTCACACAGGTGATCAGAAAAATCATGACTTTTGTAAGTTGAAAGACACAAGAGACCCTAAAGCCAGGTGGTTATCTGATAAGGAAGAGACTACAGGCTAGCATTTGTTACCGACACACTACACCTCCATGCTATTCCTTGAATATTTTACTTAACTACTAATCTGATGCACTTATCAATCTGAGGACTTGACTTGAGTTCACTTGGGCATTCTCCCTGGGTAAAGTAATATGTGGCAGGAGATGGAGATTGATGATGCTCAGGTATCTGTACTGACCATAAGCTTCTCTACTCAGGTGTCTGACCTAATGTTGCAGCGAAGAACAAGTATCAAAGTGCAGATCAGTGTAACCACCTCCCTAATTTGGTGAACAAATACCCAACGTGAGAACTCGTTACATTATTTACCAGGAACAAAAGTCACTTCCGAAACACAACACTTCTGTCTAAATGGAAGCGATCTTTAGAAAACTAAAAAAGAAAGATGGGTGGTGACCTCCCAATGTAGCCTGTAAGCAGAAATGTACCCCAAGGCAAATAGGAGATGAAAACTTAAATATGTAAAAACTGTACCCTTTGCAGAAGCTTGTCTCGATAGTGTTCAACTTGTTCCTGAATATTCTGTCCTGACTTCTTTGGCCTTTTTCCAGATTCAATTTCATCTTGAAACTTCATTACTTTCAGCTAAAGAGGAAAAAGTAAGCAATGAACATAAAAAGTAGAACTATTGACAGTTTTTCTATTCATTAAAAGGTGTAATTGAAATGGTAAAATATCAAATGTCATTGCCCTTCCCCCCACCTTTCGCAGAAAGAGCACTATGTGAAAATAACCTCAGATTAGCCATTGGATACCTGGCATGTGCTTTGACCCTGTTCCAATTACATTGTATTCCAGTAATGTGCAATCACCCAATTCATGTCCATCAATCTCTTGATCTATTCTCTATTATTCTACAGGTTGACCATAATAGGTAATCCAAAGAGCACCTGTATCTGCAACCTGCTGGCTTAAAACGTAAACAGAGAGGCGCAAACACAAGGCAATTAAAATGAGAGTAATAGCAGATCTAAGGTCTGGCAATTGCGTTTGGAGGGGGAAAGGGAGGTGATGTGGCATATTAGTAAATACCCGTAATTTTATTTTCACTTTCAAATGAAGCGATCTGTTCATAAAAAACACCATAAAGTAGCTCTCTTGGTCAATTGTATTACATTTTTAACCTTACAAATTTATTAGAGTGCAAATTCAGCTATACACCCAACTGGCTATACACCTAGCTGGCTTAAAACTGTCCTCTCTCTCTCTCCCACTTCCAACACCTATGCTAATCTAAGAAAGATGTATACACTTGCCTATTTCCAGCCCACTCCAGTCTGGTCAAATAAATCTTCTCTGTAAGCCAGCATTGGTAGCCAGGCAGAGGAGAAAGCGCTTAAAGTAGAACTATAGGCAAAACATTTTTTTTCATAGTGTAAGGGAGGGTTATAATCCTGTATTTTTTTTTCCTGCCATCTGTGTCCGATTGCAGAGATTTACCTTTACTTCCTGCCCCAAATCCAAAACAGGAAGTGAGAGGAAAACTCTGCAAATTAAGGACATTTCTTGGGGATCCCCAGGTCACCAGAACAAGTGCCCCACATTGGAAGATTTTCTACTACTTTTTGGGAACAACCCAAAATTTGTGGTTTTCCTTTACTTTCAACGATAATGGTAAACAGGAAAAATTGAGAGGGTGAATCTCCTTAACAGGGGCACAGACAGCAATAAAAACTGACAGGGTTCTAATCCCTTTCCATTCTATCCAAAAGGGGGCGGTGCGCCCCGGGTGCCACACATTTCAGGGGCGTCATCCAGGCGCGCCCCTGTCAGAGTCCTCCCCTCCATCCTTGTGAGTGTCATGCAGAGCGGCGATCTCCCGCTGTGTTACAGAGCTTTAATCTGAATTGTTCGGCAGCCCCTGTAACAATGACCGGCCTTGACCTAGATCACTGCTCTGTGATCCATGCAATTCGAGGCTGCATCTGATGGGCACTGGTGAGGCTGCATTGATCTCTTGTATCATATCTGCAGTCTCTGACCATTTCCTGTATCGTGTCTGCGGTCTCTGACCATTTCTTGTATCATATCTGCAGTCTGACCATCTCCTGTATCATGTCGGCAGTCTCTCACCATCTCTTGTATCACGTCGGCAGTCATTCACCATCTCCTGTATCATGTCTGCTAGAGGTGCACCGAATGGAAATTTTGCTAATACTATTAACAATGTGTTTAAGTTTAAGTAAAAGATTGCAGACATGATACAGGAGATGGTTAGAGACTGAGGGCATGATACAAGAGATGATCAGAGACTGCAGACTGCATTTTTCTTGAGCTTTTCTTGCACTAAAAAAGGTACCAATAATGGCCAACAATAAATTCATATTAATTAAAATTGATATTAATTAAAAAGTCTAAATATAATAGTTCCATATAAATAAAAAAAAATCTGTAATTTTCGGCTAATTTCACCCGGCATTTTCGGTTTTGGCACCAAAATGTCGATTCGGTGCACCTCTAGTTATAGGCCGCTACCTTTGGATCAATGGACACTGGCAAAAGCTTTGCAGAAACAGAACCCCTATTTTATTGATATAATGCTGTCTCTGATCAGAGAAAAGAGGGAAGGGATCTGTGCCCTGTACTGTACACCAAAATATAACATTTAAAGGAATGGTAAAATTCCCATTATCTGTATATTGTACAGTACAGGACACATGAATCGATTAAAAAGGAAAAGATCCATAAGATCTGCACATCATATAAAACAGACCCATGTGCATGAAGTGAGATCAATGGCAGCTTCAGCCTGGGCTACAGCCAGGCCACGTTCCCAATGCATTTCACTCTGCCCCTTACAACTTAATCATGGAGAAACGGTGGCAACAGGCCCACAGGAAAAGAAGAGTCAATGGACCCGAACAGACAAATGAGAGCAGAAGCACAAAGAAGTCAAAGCTGCATCAGCAGAGGCCCAAACAGCCACCGGGCAAAAAATGGTTTCCAAAATATGAGGATGGTGGCCCTGCAACTTCTGAGATAAAGAGATACTAGATGCTGTAAAAAGCCCAAGAGACCTGACATCTCTGAAAGAATGGACTTGTTCCCTAAGGGCAGAAGCTCTAGAAAAAGAAAAAAAAACACCGCCCAGTGGAAGAGGAAGGAGGACTTCCATATAGGAAAAAGGAAAGGCACCAGTTCCGGAGGAAACATTTGGCAGGTAGGCATATATGACCCCATCCCCTAAGAGGGATAATAAATTGCATGGTATGCCTTCAAGGCAGGGAATGGGAGAGGAGAACAACAATCACACAGAAGGCGATATGAGCATCAGGGAAGAAGAAACTTGCTTCCTAAACACTTGGTCCCCATGTGGCATAATAATAATAAAAACAAAAAAAAAAGGAGGGGGCTACCAAGAATACAATAGCCAAGGCGGAACTATGACTGCCAGCGGAAACAAAGAAGAAGGTTCCTTTATTACAGAGGACCTTTTTGGTGAGTAACCATCTTCAAACACAAGTGGAGGGCTCTGCATGGGCAAGAGCACCTGAAAAAAGCCCCTGCAGCACAAAGGTGTTTACAGCAGGCAGCAAAGAGCAACATCTCATAAAGAGTCCACGGGTAATGCAAGTCAAGCGTTAGGAAAAGGATATACAAGGCAGAACCAGGACCTGCAGGGCATGAATGGCCAGGTACTTGGCAATTTCAAAGAGAAGCTGCAGGGTGAGGAACAGGAACAAGTTCTGGAATGGGGTTCCTTATACTAGATGTGAACTACCAAACATGACAGATTGCAGAGTATGGAGCAATCTGCATGCCACCAGGAAAGATGGGCACTCGACCTAGAGATTGGAATGTGCCTAACTGGTGAATATGAGGAAATTAAAGATGCTGGGATATTTCTATCAAACGTCTTGCAGAGCAGTCATTCAACTAGAAGAGAATTCAATAGGGTGGTCAATTGTGCATAGGATAGGAACTCTCCTCCCTCCGTACCTGCCTCGATGTATTCATCAAGGGATTTTTCAAAGAGGAACTTGCCTTTGAAGGGCATGGGCAAAAGGCACCTTTCTCGGAGCAGGGTCAGCAAAAAAAAAAAAAGAAAAAAAGCTAAGCCATAAAAATCTGCTCAGATGCACATGAAGTTCTGGATATTTGATGAATCACTTTCTTAAATGGTGGCTAAGCAGAATATTAGGCGTGAGGGCAAAATTTGTCATTATCTATATGAAGAGAGAGCTCACTATTGAGTTTTCCAGTCCAGTTTGTCAAAGTCTGAGATACAAAGTGACAAAAAGCTGGCTGCAGGGCTAAACCTTCCAGAGCAAAAGGATAACTTCAAAAGAGTTTCCAAAGCCTATCAACCAAATTCTTAAAGGAGGGAATGCCCTTAATAGAAACAGTAGATTATTTAGTGCAAGAATAGCCAGGTCCACAGGTGGGAACAGCCATTTATATCCAAACTCCTCTTCAATTTGTTACAAGCCAGCAAAGGAAAGAACAACCTTTGGGCCAGTCATTATATAAAGTCTACTTTGCTGGATCAAGAATAGGAAAAAGCTTTCTAGGAATTGCCTTCTTTTATGTCCCCTATTGTTTTACGTGGAGGCTGTGCCAAACTGGGTATGTCTAGCCAGAGACTAGTATGCCCTACCTTAATCAATGAGTCCACCATAACCAGTACAGTGCATCCAGAAAGTATTCACAGTGCTTCACTTTTTTCACGTTTTTTTGTTACAGCCTTATTTCAAAATAGATTAAAATTATTTCCTTAAAATTCTACAAACAATACCCCATAATGACAATGTGCAAGAAGTTTGTTTGAAATCTTTGCTAATTTATTAAAAATAAAATAAATCACATGTACATATTTATATATGTACAGCCTTTGCCATGACACTCAAAAATGAGTTTAGGTGCATCACGTTTCCACTGATCATCCTTGAGATGTTTCTACAACTTGATTGGAGTCCACCTGTGGTAAATTCAGTTGGTGGACATGATTTGGAAAGGCACACTCCTGTCTATACAAGGTCCCACAGTTAACAGTGCATGTCAGAGCACAAACCAAGCCATGAAGACCAAGGAATTGTCTGTAGACCTCGGACAGGATTGTATCGAGGCACAGATCTGGGGAACCACCAGGACTCTTCCTAGAGTGGGCCTCTCAGCCTAACTGAGCAATCGGGGGAGAAGGGCCTTAGTCAGGGAGGTGACCAAGGACCCAATTGGTCACTCTGACAGAGCTACAGCGTTTCACTGTAGAGAGAGGAGAACCTTCCAGAAGAACAATCATCTGTGCAGAACGCCACCAATCAGGCCTGTATGGTAGAGTGGCCAGACGGAAGCCACTCCTCAGTAAAAGGCACATGACAGCCCTCCTGGTGTTTGCCAAAAAGGCACCCGAAGGACTCTTGGACCATGAGAAACAAAATTCTCTGGTCTGATGAAACAAAGATTGAACTCTTTGGCCTGAATATCTGGAGGAACCCAGGCACAGCTCATCACCTAGCCAATACCATCCCTACAGTGAAGCATATTGGAGGCAGCATCATGCTGTGGGGATGTTTTTCAGTGGCAGGAACTGGGGAGACAAGTCAGACTCGAGGGAAAGATGAACATCCTTGATGAAAACCTGCTCCAGAGCACTCTGGACCTCAGACTGGGGCGAAGGCTCATCTTCCAACAGGACAACAAACCTAAGCACACAGCCAAGATAAAGGAGTGGCTACAGGGCAACTCTGAATGGCCTAGCCAGAGCCCAGACTTGAACGCGACTGAACATCTCTGGAGAGATCTGAAAATGGCTGTGCACCGACTCTCCCCATACAACCTGATGGAGCTTGGGAGGTCCCACAAAGAAGAATGGGAGAAACTGCCCAAAAATAGGTATGCCAAACTTGTAGCATCATATTTAAAAAGACTTGAGGCTGTAATTGGTGCCAAATGTGCTTCAACAAAGTATTGAGCACAGGCTGTGAATTCTTATGTACATGTGATTTTTATTTTATTTTATTATTCTTAATAAATTTGCAAAGATTTAAACAAACTTCTTTCACGTTGTCCTTATGGGATATTGTTTGTAGAATTTTGATGAAAATAATCAATTGATTCTATTTTGGAATAAGGCTGTAACATAACAAAACTCTGGAAAAAGTGATTCGCTGTGAATACTTTCTGGATGCACTGTATATGGATACCCCGTCATTGCGACTTCTGTTCAGGGTCCCCTGAAGGGGTCTTTAATGTCTGGATGCCATAGGAATGGACTCCAGTCCTGGACTTGTATTGCACCTTATTTGCTCATTGCACCATATGCCAAGGTTACATAGTTGCATAGTGTGAGACCATCCAAGCAAATAACTTTCCACTTCCAAGTCTTCATTTGCGTAAGCAATATTTTGGCCTACACAGGGATGCCCAAGAATGTGTGGGAAGATCCTTAATAAAAAGAAGTTGAAAAAAAAATCTGTTGGTGCTGAGGGGAATGGTGTCTGCAGTAGAAATCTACTTGCGGCCTATGCTATCAACTATATTTTAAAGCCGTTATCTATTTTTTTTTTTAAATGCTGACTACACAGGTCTACGAAAAGCTAGCTAAATAACACACAATGGTCAGACAAAGTGACACGTTCCAATTGCACACTCCTGTCGTTTGAGCACTTTCCAAATATCAACAAAGTGTGCACATAGCATTGCTTGGGAAAACATTCTACGGTCTAAAAGAATGTCCCTACTACTAGGTTATCCTGAAACAGAAAAGCTTTTGTACAGTCAAAAGTGCCTATACATGCAAACAAAATTTACATGGCAAATACAGGGGAATACGTGGTAGAAAGTGCAATAAAATGCAAACTTGTCAGAGAGGCAAGAAAAATAAATATTGTATGACTTGAGTCTGGAATACCAAGCAAGCAAAAAAAAGAGCATTTATAGGGAAAAAAATAAATAAAAAAAGAGAGAGAAACGCATAGGCTACGGCTTATGTTAACCCTTTCCTGCCGACTGTAAACATACATGCAGCCTCACTAAAGTGAGTCTTTTTCTGTAAGCACACAAATCCCTGTGCCGTCAGAGGAGAGGAGCCATATCGTTTGTTCCTACTAAGTAGGAAAAACAATATGTCTCCTCTCCTAGTCAATGATACCCCCATACAGTTAGAACACACAGAGGGAACACACAATTACGGTAACCCCTTGATCACCCCGTTAATCCCTTCCCTGCCAGTGACATTTACACAGCAATCAGCGCATTTTTTTATAGCGCTGATCGCTGTATAAATGCCAATGGTCAAAAAAAAAAGAAAAAAAGTGTCAGATCCCCGCCATTACTAGTAATAAAAATAAGGATTTTTTCAGGTAAGCTGTTATAAAAATCCTTTCTTGGAGTACACCACGGGACACAGAGCCAGTCATTACATAATGGGTTAAGGGTCACCAGCGGTGATTGGACACTGGCACAACCAATTGAAGACAGTTCCCCTCCATATAACCCCTCCCATCAGGGAAGTACCTCAGTTTTGTAGCAAGCAATAAGGTTCCCATAAGAAGGGGGGGACCTCTGTGTCCCGTGGTGTACTCCAAGAAAAGGATTTTACAGGTAAGCTGTTATAAAAATCCTGTTTTCTTTATCGTACACCACGGGACAGAGCCAGTCCTTACATAATGGGATGTCCCAGAGCAATGCTCAATGAAGGGTGGGAGACACAGATCAATCAGGCCGCTTACAGACAAGAAGCCCTATACTGCTGCCTGCAGCACACTACGCCCAAAGGCGGCATCCTCATGTCCTTTCACATCTACTTGATAGAATTTGGAAAATGTATGGACTGAAGACCAAGTTGCAGCTTTACAGATCTGAGTCATCGAAACCTGGTGATGCACTGCCCATGAAGCACTTATCGCCCTGGTAGAGTGCGCTTTAACAGAAAACGGAGGAATACTGTTCTTTAAACCATAAGCTTGAATAATTACTTGTCGAATCCACCTAGAAATGGTGGATTTTGATGCCGTTTGTCCTTTCTTGGGACCATCTGGCAAAATAAACAAAACATCCATTATACGTATCTGAGCGGTTGCCTGCAGATACACTTTTACTGCTCTCACTACATCTAGAGAGTGCAATAACCTTTCCTCCGCTGTCCGCGGATCAGGAAAAAAAAAGAAGGCAGAACAATATCTTGATTCAAATGAAACTCCGACACCACCTTTGGTAAAAAGGTAGGATGGGGTCGTAGAACAATTTTGTCTTTGTGACAAATTAAATAAGGCTCTTTACAAGAAAGAGCTTCTAATTCTGATATTCTCCTAGCAGAAGAGATAGCAATCAAAAAATAGGATTTTTTGTACTCAACGTAAAATCCTTTTCTCTGTCGTCCATGGACGGACACAGCTTCATTCTTGACAAAGTGGGTTATGTTCCTGTTCTATAGGAGAGGACTAGGCAGAACATGTTAGATATTTAAATACATGTTACTTTAACAGAGTTGAACAGCCCTGCCCAGGGGGCGGTCCCTCCGGACATAACCCTCCGCCCTACAGTCAGCAGCTCAGTTCGTAAAAAGCAATACAAAAACTAAAAAGGAGGGGTGGGTGCTGTGTACGTCCATGGACGACAGAGAAAAAGGATTTTACTGCGAGTACAAAAAAATCCTATTTTCTCTTTTTGTCCATGGACGGACACAGCTTCATTCTTGATAAAGTGGGACATCCCAAAGCAGTGTCAAAAAACGAGGGGCGGGAACAGCATTAAAACAAACTTCATCCCAAACAAGCAGAGCTCCTCAACGGAGGAGTTGCAACCTTAAACAACCGCCTGCAAAACCTTGCAGCCGAAGGAAGCATCCAAAGATGTACTCACATCAACCTTGTAAAAATTTGGAGAAAGTGTGAACGAACTACCAGGTCACCGCCTTACACACCTGTGAGACAGACGCTTGATGTTGGAAAACCCAGGAGGCACCAATAGCCCTGGTTGAATGCGCCGTGACAGGAAAGGGAGGTGCCCGCCCCTTAAGGGCATATGCCTGGATTACGGTCTGTCTGACCCACCGAGAAATGGTGGCCGACGAGACCGCCAGGCCCTTCTGTGGACTAGACAATGACACAAATAGTGAGTCAGACCTCCGGAACGGAGCCGTAGCTGACAGGTACACTCGCAGAGCATGTACTACGTCTAAAGTATGTAGCACAGCCTCTCTGGGATGGGATGGCCGAGGACACAAGGATGGAAGTACAATGTCCTCATTTAGGTGAAAAGCTGAAACCACCTTCGGAAGGAAGGCAGGCTGCGGGCGTAGCACCGCTTTATCCTTATGGAGGACCAAGTATGGTGACTTGCAAGACAAGGCCGCCAATTCAGAAACCCTTCTGACCGAGATAATGGCAACTAGAAAGGCAACTTTCTGAGAGAGCGTCAAGAGAGGAATCTCTCTGATGTTCTCAAAGGGAGGTTCCTGAAGAACCGAGAGCACCAGATTCAAATCCCACAGAGGAAGTGGCGGTCTAATTGGAGGAAACCTCATGTCGGACCCCCCCCCCCCCGGACAAAACGTACCCACCAGTGAATGGGTCGCTGAAAGAAAACAGCCAAGGCTGAACTCTGCCCCTTAATGGTGCATAAGGCAAGTTTCTGATCGACTCCACGCTGTAAAAAACAGAAGGATCCTGGAAACCGAATATGCCCGTGGACGGCACTCCATCTCCTCACGCATAGAAATGTAGGCTCTCCACGTGCAATGGTAGATCTTCCGAGAAGATGACTTCCGTGCCCTCAACATGGTTGAAATGACCGAATCAGACAGGCCTCGGTCCCTTAGTACCTGGCTTTCAATAGCCATGCAGTTAAGGCCAGCGACTGTAAAGCAAGATGAAGTATGGGACCTTGAGACAGAAGGTCCTCCCGCATTGGCAGTCGCCAGGATGCATCCGCCACCTGGCCGGCGTACCAGGGAGCAACTTCAGTGGGGGAAAGGCATAAATCAGCCGATACTGACCCCACGGGGCCACCAACGTGTCTGCCCAGGGATCTCTGGACCTGGCCACGAACCTCGACACCTTGCGATTGAGTCAAGAAGCCAGGAGATCCACGTCTGTCGTGCCCCAACTCCGGCAAAGGAGTTGAAATACCTCCGGATGTAATACCCATTCCCCTTGGTCCAGCATCTGGCGACTCATAGTCGGCCTGCCAGTTTTCTTCGCCCGGAATGTAAACTGCCGATAGAGCCGGCACGCTCCTTCCCGCCCACCGCAGGATGTGAGCGATCTCCGACGCTGCAGCCGAGCTTCTTGTTCCTCCCTGATTGTTGACATATGCCACTGCCATGGCGTTGTCTGACTGGATCCTGACTGGATGCCCCTGTAGCCTCTGAGACCACATGGAGGGGCACAGCCTGATCGCCCGAAGGTCAAGTACATTGATCGGCAGATGGGATTCGTCCATTGTCTAGCGGCCCTGGGCCGCCTGATCTCCCCAGACTTCTCCCCAACCGGTTAGGCTGGCGTCCGTTGTGATCACAGTCCAATGTAAGGGGAGGAACGACTTCCCGGACCGAAGAGCCGGGGATCTTAGCCACCAACTGAGAGAGACCCAGACAAGATGATTTATCTGGATCTGACGATCCAGACACAACGGAGATTTGTTCCACTTGGACAGAATCTCCTTCTGCAAGACCGGAGTGTGGAATTAGGCAAACGGTACCGCCTCGAAAGAGGCTACCATGAGGCCCAGGACTCGTATTGCAACTTTTCCAAAAGAAGAAAGACTCTTGACTTGGAGGAGTCCAGAATCAACCCCAGGTACTCTAGGCACAGGGTCGGTACTAACACCGACTTCTGGAGGTTCAGCACCCAACCATACTCCCAGAGGGTCTGACTAGCTATAGACACGTCCTCCTCTAATTCTGAGCTTGAAGCAGCTCTCAGAAGATGATCGTCGAAGTAGCCCACGATAGTAATGCCACGCTGTCTCAGCAAAGCTAGAATTGGGGCGAGCTCCCTGGTGAAAACTCTTGGTGCCGACGCTAGGCCAAAGGGAAGAGCCACAAATTGATAGTGGTCTTTGCCGATCGCAAAGCGCAGGAACCTCTGATGCCCGACGCAGATGGAGACATGCAAGTATGCGTCCTTGATATCCAAGGACGCCAGAAAGTCCCCCGGATGAAGCGCAGCAACCACCGAAAGATCGATTCCATCCGGAACTTTTGAACCTTTACAAAAGCATGGACGGACTCCGTCCTTCTTTTGGACCACAAACAGATTGGAATAGAATCCCTGAAACCTGTCCTGCGGTGGTGGTACGGGTATGATCACCCCGCACCTCAACAAGTCTTGCACTGCCCCAGCAGGGCAGTCCAACGAGCCGGAAGGAGAGGCAGAATTGAGGGAAGAATCTGTTTGGTGGACAAGAAAGAAACTCGATCTTGTATCCCGAAGTGACCACCTTGCAGAAAAAAAATATTAATTTCTTCAGGAACCTGGGCCCAAAAGGGAGCCAGGTCCTTCTCTACTAGGCAGAAAAAAACTGAGCTGCTGACTGCAGGGCGGAGGGTTATGCCTGAAGGGACCGCCCCCTGGGCGGGGCTGTTCAACTCTGTTAAAGTAACATGTATTTAAATATCTAACATGTTCCGCCTAGTCCTCTCCTATAGAACAGGAACATAAACCACTTTGTCAAGAATGAAGCTGTGTCCGTCCACGGACGAAAAGAGAAAGGCCAATTTCCTGCTCAAAAGGATCAAAGGAATATGGTGAATAGGTTCAAAAGGTTGCTTTTGCAATACTGACAATACCAAATTCAAATCCCATGGGCACAAGGGAGATTTGACTGGCGGACTGATCCGCAGTCCCCCTAAATGAAAGCCCAAACTAGGGAATGAGATGCCAGCGGTCTTTGAAAAAAGACTGATAGTACCATCAAGGGTCAAATATCGGCTCTAAGGGCTAATTTCATTTCCACTCCTAACTGGCAAAAAAGGCAAGAATCCTACTTATGTTATACTTCTGAGGATTCCATCTTCTGGTTTCACACCAGGAAACATATGCCTTCCAGACTCTATAGTAGATAAGCCTGGATGCTGGCTTTCTAGCATTAATGAGTGTAGAAAGAACTGGACCCAAGATTCCTAGTTTCTTCAAAATGTAGGTCTCAGTAGCCAGACCGTCAAATTTAGCTTTTGTAAGGAAGGATGGAACACTGGACCCTGCGACAGCAGGTCGTGACGAAGCGGAAGCTTCCAAGGTCTTCCTACCGCCATCTTTATGATCTCGGCGTACCAGGGCTTTCTGGGTCAATTTGGGGCCACTAGGATTACGGGAATTCCCTCCTTAATCCTGCAAAGTAGCCTTTGTAAGAGAGGGATCGGAGGAAATGCATAGATCAGTGAGAACCGATTCCAGGGAATTATTAGAGCATCTGATCCGTGGCCAGAGGATCTCTCATCCAAAGTTGTCCAACTTCCTGTTGAACCTGGAAGCTAGCAGGTCTACATCCGGGGTCCCTCATTTCTGACATATTGCCTGAAAGATATTGGGGTGGAGAGACCACTCTCCTGGTGATAGCTGCTGGCGACACAGATAATTTTTTTTTTTTTGATTTCCACTTATTCACATTTATTACACTGTTACCACTTGCAGCTATGGAAGCTATTAATTATCTGTCGAGTAGACAAATGATTGCTGAATGTGTCTTCTCCTCCAATCAAGAGATGATTGAGTGTGTAGAGGATTTTTCAGGGGCACTTAAAACGCTAGATACCCTGCTTGAAAAACAGGTGAAGGCGTGGTGGGATGTGTTCACTTTTGAACACTATAACAAAGAGGAGTTGATTTTTAGAAGCTTGAGGTGGGAGGTTCCACCTCAAGATGGACTTGATGACACCAAGTACATGGATGAATGGCTTGGTTTTTTTAATAGAGTAGGGAGGGAATTGCAGCACCTAGTACTAAAACGGAAACAAATTAAATTAAATATACTTAATGAAAAAATTAGGACAATACAGGAGAAGTTGGAGCCTATCAAAGATTCCACTACAATGAAAGATTTTAATGTTAATATAAAGAAGAAACTGGAAAAGATTGATCGAGACACCCAAAAAAGAAAGGTAAAGAAATTTAACAGAGATTCTAATGATTTTAAAACTAACAACATTTACGCCTGGCAAAGTGTGAATATATCTAGTGATGAGACTACTGGTGAAAATGTGGTAGTAAGAAACATCGCCCCTGTTCCCAAGAAGGATCCACCTAAATCTAATGGGAATAAAGGGACAACTAACAGAGGTGACCAGAAAACATTAAATCAACCTCGAGTTAATGGTACACAGGCACCTAAAGGAGGTCAATATGGAACTCAGTATGGATCTCCAGGTCCTCAATACCTAGAGAGAGGTAGTTACCAAGGAAATCCAAACTACCAATCACCACGGCCATCACAACAATATGGGAGAAGTGTCCCCCTTAATTACTACCCCCAACAGGAATTCCAACAATGGCAACAATACCCACCTCCGGAATACCAACAAGGTTCGGGGTATATACCTACCTTTAATAGGTTTCAACCTTTAGTAGAAGAAAATCAAGTGGGTTATTATCAACCACCTTTTTTAGGGTATCAGGGGAGGGGAGGAATACCGAAGAGGAATCTCCATTATGTCAACAACAGAGGAGGAGGGGGCAGAGGGGGGCCTCAAAACCTCCCACACAGGGATTCAATACCGCTTCAAAGAGAAGAAGGGGATGTAGGGCTGGTAGACGCAAACAATCCCAAAAAAAGAATGAGGAACAATTAGTTACAGGAATTTATAATCTCAGTAAAGCAACTCTAGGCCCTAAAGATTTGAATATACTGAACACAGGTTTGAAATGCGCACCAAGGAGGATGATGAATAAATTCGACATCTATATTGATACGCATAAATTCATAAGGACCATGAATATGAAAAAATATTTCTTGAGCCACCCTGTTGAGTCTAGTATGAGAAGTTCACTAGCTCCCATCCGGATAGTGGTCTAAAAAATAGATCCATATTTAACCCGCAAATCTCGAGCAATCATTTTGTTGAAGTATTCAAACAGATGGTTCTCAAGGATATTGAGGATCTGCCTCAGAAGAAGCTTATAAATCCTCAGTATATAAGGGAGGGCATTAAATCTTTGGAGAAAAATAAGGACATCATTATCCGCCCCGCGGACAAGGGAGGAGGGGTAGTAGTAATGGATAGAACATTTTACCAGGATCAATTATCAGAACTATTGGGAGACCATTTAACTTATAGAAGATTGGTGTCTGATCCAACTGATTCCTACAAATGCCAATTAGAAGCATTGGTGGAATGGGGCTATCAAATAGACGCCATCAATCAAAAAGAGAAAAGATATTTAACTCCTTCGGTTTGTAGGATTCCAGTGATTTACACACTACCGAAAATCCATAAAAATGCAGTCACACCTCCGGCTCGACCCATAGTTAATGGGATTGGATCAGTTACTGCCAGACTAGGGGAATACCTTAATAAGTTCCTCCAACCAAGCGTACGAATAACTAAAGCATATTTAAAAGACACATCTGATTTGTTATTATCCTTGGAGAAGGTGAACATCAAACCTAACTCTGAAATTTTTCTAATAACAGCGGATGTCGCGTCTCTATATACTATTATTCAACATGAGGACGCGGCTCTGGCACTGAATTGGGCATTAAGCAAGAGAGAAGACATCCCACATACACAAAGAAGATTTTTGGGACATGTCTTGGATTTTTGTATGACACACAATTACTTTTGGTTTAATGGTTTTTTCTTTTCCCAACAGGTTGGCGTGGCTATGGGAGCTAAGTTTGCTCCCAGCCTAGCCAACCTGTTCATGTCAGAATGGGAGGATAAATTTATTTTTAGGAACCAGAAGCCACAGATGATCTTTTACCGATGGTTCATAGATGACCTGTTGATTTGGGAAGGACCGGAGGAACCTCTTAAGAAATACCTGGATGCTCTGAACAACAATAATAATAATATTAAATTGGAATATACTATGAGCAAGAAATCTGTAAATTTCTTAGACGTAACTATTGAGAATATGGGTGATAGTTTGAAGACCAAAGTCTTCTTCAAACCCACTGATCGGAACAGTTATTTATCGATCTGTAGTGGGCACCACCCTGCTTGGATTAAAAATATTCCAAAAGGACAAGTCTTAAGAGTACGTCGCAATTGCACGGAAGAAAGCGACTTCAGGATACAAGCAAACATACTGAAGGAGAAGTTTACACAGAAAGGTTATTCGGATGAGGTGTTGGAAGATACTATACAACAAGTGGCGACACTCCCTAGAAATTTATGTTTCAAAAAGAAGGAAAATCAGAACGAGACTAATCATCACCAATGGGCTTTCCTAACAGGGTTTCATGTGCAATATAAAGACATTGAATCCATTTTTAGGAAACATTGGTACATCCTGAGTAGAGATAAGCATTTGGGACAAGTCCTCCCCTCACAACCAAAGTTTATATATAGAAGGGCCCCGAATTTTGGGGATCGGGTTGTTAAGAAGATTTTGGACCCCCCAGGTCAGCAAACTCTAAAAATTGACCTCAAAGGTTTCTTCCCGTGCAGGAGATGTATCTGCTGTAGGACTGTAAAAGTACACAATAGGGGGAAGAAACAAATTATGAGCACTGATCAAAAAGTTTTTGATATTGAGGAATTCATCACATGTAATTCCTCACATGTTGTGTACCTGTTATGGTGCCCATGTGGGTTATTATATGTGGGTAGAACAAAGAGATTATTAAGAGTTCGTATCTCTGAGCATTTAACCAATATCAAAAATGGATTTAAATATCATAGCGTGTCAGTACATTTCAAAGAGAAGCATAATCAGGACCCTTCTTTAGCCCAGTTTTGTGGCATTGATTGTGTTTATCCAACTTGGAGGGGATCTAATAGGGTCAGGGATCTCTCACAACGTGAAACCAAGTGGATTTTTCTTTTAAAGTGCCTCTCTCCCCGGGGGTTAAATGTGGAGGTGGATTTGAACTGCTTCATAAATGATTTTTAAGAGTGTTTGTGGGTAGGTTCAATTACATGATAACCAGGATCAATGGGGAGAGTTAGGCATTTAAGTTCAGTTCTTCTTCATAAAATATATATAATTATTAATTTTAAACATTTTAATTATAATAATTAATAGTGCACTGCTATTTAATTTTATCTATTAATATATATTCCTCATTTTATTAATATAACTCCATATTTTATTGTCCTATTTATTCCATATAATGTATTCACAAAGCTATCAACCAGTTATGATAGTAAGGATGGATATCATTTTGATATGTGTACCAAGAATTGGTTAATGATTTTATCTAAAATTATTGTGACTAATATTGGTAATATGTGGTAATGTACTAGAGGCAGCAATTATTAGATGATTTTATTTAATAATGTATGTATAAATAGCTTTGGTTATGAGCTGATATTATAGTGTTTATAATATGTAGAATTTGTATTTAGTTTTTTTAGATATGCTTCAATGCGCATATTAAGTATAGGGCAGATAGTGGGAATTCAGCCTCCTAATATATGTGCATGTGAATGAGGGCTACGGGGACACTCGATCAGCGTGAGTATTAAATTACGACACTTCCGCCCTTGGGTGCAGGATCCCCTGTTCAGCACTTCCGCCCGTCCATGATGTGACACGCATGCGCAATATCTTTGAACCAACTCCGACGAATTACAGATGTGGGTATAAAGGGGAGTCCATTACGGAGTGTAGCCAATCCCATGATTAAGTCCATCGTGACGAAACATGTCGGGGCGTGGCTACATTGCGATCGTTTGAGTGTTTGAACCATCGTGAAGGAGTGACGTGTGACGCGTTACGCATCCAACCACAGTAGGAAGCGAGGGATCTATATGAGAAGCGAGCGGTGAGAGCGTTCATATTAGAATTGATCACTGCTGATCCTGGGTCCGCCGTGACCATCCTTCACTGGCTGTAGTTTTCTGGATGTTTTTGGTGTGCATTACGGCTTGCTTTCATAATTTTCTTGTGAGTGTAACTTTTGAAGGTTTTTTTATTGATTAAACTGGTTTTACGATATCACACTATTGTGCACCTTATTTTTTGTTACACATATACGGAGCCACCTGGAGGACACTTTATGAAGTGCATCATCTGGTTTTCCATTGAAAGGAGTGTTGCTTTGCTTGCACGCCGAACACGCGAGTGTGAGGCATATTTTTTTGGTGAGTGTTTTATCTGAAGGGAGAGGTCTCACTGAACACTTGGGTGTGGTGGAAGAAATGAAGATTGAAGACACTGATTATTAATTTATGAACTTTAAACACTATTGTCACTTTATGCACGGGTTCTTGCTGATTTATAGTGACTGGATTAATATATTTTTTTCAGCCATAATCTGATTTATATTTATTGGAGTAGTTTATGTATTTAGTTACATGTTTTTGCGCCACTTATAATAATATGTTTTCAGTTTAGATCATCATCATTATTATATTAGACACAGATAATCCGCTTGCCAGTTTTCTACCCCTGGAATGAAGATTGCAGAGAGACAAGGAACATGATCTTCTGCCCATGCCAAAATCCGATTCACCTCCTGAGCACCCTGACTGCGGGTGCCTCCTTGGTGATTGATGTAAGCTACTGCAGTAGCATTGTCGGATTGAATCCAAACAGGGTGGCCGTGTAATCTGTGTGTCTAGGTTCTGAGGGCTAGATCTAATGCCCGAATCTCCAGTATGTTGATGGGCAGGCTCCCTTCGGTCTTGGCCCAGATTCCCTGGGCTGAAGCTTCTTCTAACATTGCTCCCCAGCCCAATAGGCTGGCATCCGTAGACACCACCTTCCAGGTGACTGGGAGAAAGGATCTTCCTTTCCGCAAGTTCTTGGTTTTTAACCATCAACTGAAGCTTTGGCGCACTTGTGGAGACAGGCGCATGGGTAAATCCAGAGCTTGGATCTTCCTGTTCCAGGCGGCGAAGATACCACCTTGAAGTAGTCTCGAATTAAATTGGGCGTAAGGGACAGTCTCGAAGGAGGTCACCATCTTCCCCAATAGCCTCATGCAAAGGCGAATAGACGGTCCCTTCTTTGCCTTGACCTTGTGGATCAGGTCCTTTAGAGACTTGATCTTTGGCTCTAGCAGGAATACCCAGCTTTGTGGGCTGTGTCTATGATCATGCCAAAATACTCTACCCTTCTTTGGGCTTGTAAAGAGGACTTTTGTAGGTTTACGATCCATCCTAAAAATGATCCAGATAACTTACTGTAGTGAGCACAGCGTGATCTAATCCTGCCAATGAGCGATCTATGACAAGTAGATTGTCTAAATAGGCAGTTACCGCTATGCCTTGTGCCCTCAGATTTGCCAATAGAGGTGCTAGCGCCTTTGTAAATACCCGGGGTGCCGTAGCCACACCAAAGGGCAGAGCCACAAACTGGAAGTGGTGATGTTCTACTGCGAACCTTAGGAATTTTTGGTGAGCGGGATGGATAGGCACATGTAAATATGCGTCCTTGATGTCTATAGACGCCACAAATTCTCCACCTTGTAGGGTGGCGACAACGGATCGAATAGTTTCCATTCGGAAATGGTGAATGTTCAGAAACTGATTTAGAGATCTTAGATGGAGGATGGGTCTGACGTCTCCGTTTGGTTTTGGAATCACAAAGAGGTTTGAATAAAAACCTGAACCTTGCTCTTTTAGGGGTACTTCTGTGATCACCCCTTGAGACAGCAAGTGATCCAAACCTTTAAAGAAGGATCCTCCTTTTAATGGATCTTTGGAAAGCCTTGAGCTTCGGAACTGAGAAGATGGGATAGGGATACTGTGGATACTACCCATTTTTCCTGGATTTCTGTCTGCCATGCCGCTGAAAACGGCCAAAGCCGCCCCCCCCCCACTCGGCCGAGCGGGGGCGCCTCTTCACAAAGAGGCTTTGGGGTTTTGCTCATTTGCTTTTGAACCCCACGGTTTCTTGTTCTTCCGAGTCTGATTTTCTTTAGCCTTTGTGGCGGGCTGAAAATGCAGTGGCCACTGGCTGGAGGCAGATCTTCCGGAAGCCGGGGAAAGAGAACGTTTAAAACAAGGCCGCTTGTTTTTCTTCTTCTCTGGTGTAATATAGTCTTATCACTCGATATCTTTTGGATATATTTTTCCAAATCCTCCCCAACAAGGCATTCGCCATGGGGGGGGGAAACTGGCCAAGAGTTGTTTGCATGGAGCTTCTGCTGACCAATGTTTTAGCCAAAGAACTCTGCGCATATGCACCAGCTGGAGTGTGAGGCGAGATGCTTGCTGAATCGAATCTCTCATGGCATTTACTGTAAAACATAAGGCTTTAGGCAAATTCTCCCAAAATGTGACTTGTTCCGGAGGCAGATCCTTCAGCCCGTTTTACCTGATCCTTGAGGACCTGACACATACCAACTGCCGCTATAGCAGGTTGGACAACTGAACCAGCCAAAAGGAAGGAAGATTTCAGTAAAGATTCCAGTTTCTTTTCCGAAGGATCTTTAAACACCTGTACATTATCCACCAGACAAGTCAGGTTTTTATTTATACAGGAAATAGCTGCATCTACAGAAGGCAGACTCCACTTCTTGGAAAACTTTTCCTCCATAGGATAAAGAATGTCAAACTTCTTAGGAGGTGACAAACGCTTATCTGGGTGTTGGCAGTCTGCGTAAATTCGCTTTTCTAGTAACGGATGAACCGGAAAAGAGCATGCACCCTGCAGGGATTTTAGTGAACCCAGGGAGGAGACAGGCGATTCAGTTAACTCCGAAGAGGGTAACTTGAATGCAGAACGCACTGTTTCCGCATAACATTGTACCTGTGATCTTAGCATCTGGGAAGCAGAGAAAGGTTGCTCTGATATCCCTGATCCATCCGACTCCTCATCCTTATCCCCTGCAGGTGTTCCCTCATCCTCCTCAGATTTTTCTGAAAGGAGACCTAGAACAACCGAAGGAAATCTGCTTCGCTTCTTGTCCTTTTGCGAGGACTTTGCCATTAGCGTAGCGATTCTCCCTTCTAAGTTGTCCAGAGCTGTCAAAGTGTCCTCAGTGACATATGCAGGCCCAGGTACCACAGGGGAAGATGCTACTCCTTATAGTGGCAATTGCTCATCCTGTACAGGTGCATCAGAAATTACAGGAGAGGAAGGTACCGAGCAGGCACGGCTAAAGCCACCTGTCTCAGACGGCGGTGCTTTGTCTCTTAGTCCCCGCATTCTTTCTAAGGGAAGACATATTACTAAGCAAAAGCCGAGGTACCATAACACATATACTACTGTGCTCAGTCTAGCAATCTACATAAAGTATGCAACTTAAAACACACCGTTTCATGCATAGAGCATAGGTGTCTCTCTAGGGAGTCCCCCACCAACCACCTAGAGCTTACGTGCCCCCGTAATGCTGCTGTGTCCCAGGGAGAGAGCTGCTGGCCTTTGAGTCCTTTTATGGCTCCTGTATTGAGCGCCATCTTTAAAAATAAACGTGCGCACGCTCCTCCCCCCGCCGATAAAGCACGGCCCCGTGCGCGCGCGACCTAGGGCTAATGGCGGCGGTCCTGGGGTGAGGGAAGCCTCCTTCTGCCTGACTCCATATTAGCTTCATGTCCCCATGGCTGTGAAGATCTTACCCGGCATCCTAAAAGGAGAGAAGCGGCGGCCGTCTCATGGCAGAGCTCTGCAGCGGAGGAAGTGTGCTTGTCTGTGGGATCTGACACTGTTTGGAGCATGGCGAGTACAACTCGGCTCTTTACTCCCTCTAGTGGCGGAAAAACAGAAGACACCTTACTCAACATTAGGAAAGGTCCTTAAGACTATGCTTAGGACTCTTTCTCTTACCTTTATCCCCGCCGCAGGTTTTTCTGCTGAAATCAGACAGAAACAATCTTCACCCTTCACGGCGGGTTTTGTGTGCCAACCTTCAGGAATATGGGTTCCTACTTAAAGGAGACCTCTCCCCTGGGCCTTGTAAGGGACTCTTACCAGGACTTTTAGCGTAAGTAGCGAAAGTGCTGGACCCTAGAGCCCAGTCCTCCGAAGAGAGACATTACAGGCGACGCCTCTTGCATGAGGCCCAGATACCATCCAGGTTTAGCGTAAATCTTTGGAGTCTTGGATGGATCCGAAAGCATAGCTCTTTTTACCCCCAGGAGGGTCTCTTTGGCAGAGCTTTCATCCTACTCGTGTCCAACACCTTAGACACTGGTGGAAAAACTGAGGTACTTCCCTGATGAGAGGGATTATATGGAGGGGAACTGTCTTCAATTGGATGTGCCAGTGTCCAATCACCGCTGGTGACCCTTAACCCATTATGTAATGACTGGCTCTGTGTCCCCTGGTGTACGATAAAGAAAAATAAAATAGTAAAAATGTCATAAATCTTTCCCATAGTTTGTAGACACTAACTTTTGCACAAAGCAATCAATATACACTTATTGCAATTTTTTTTACCAAGAATATATATTGGCCTAAGCTCATGAAGAAATTTGTTTTTTAAAAAATTATTTGGGGATATTTATTATAGCAAAAAATATATATTTTTTTCAAAATTGACACTTTTTTTTTTGTTTATAGCGCAAAAAATAAAAAAACTGCAGAGGTGATCAAATACCACCAAAAGAAAGCTATATTTGTGGGGGAAAAGGACGCAAATTTTGTTTGGGTACCGCGTCGAATGACCGCGCAATTGTCAGTTAAAGTGACGCAGTGCCAAATTGTAAAAAGTGCTCTGGTCAAAAAGGGGGTAAAATCTTCAGGGGCTGAAGTGGTTAAGAAGGTTTTGCTACAAAGTGTTAAACGAATATGTATGCAATGCAGTTTAAAGAGGAGCTCCAGTCTCCCACAAACAAAATTAAAGATTAGCAGCTACAAATACTGTAGCTGCTGACTTTTAATATAAGGACACTTACCTGTCCAGGCAGGGACCCCACGATGTTGGTACTCGAGCCGATTCTTCCACCGGCTTCGGGTGCAAGCGCCGGCATTGTAAGTAAGGGAAACCAGCTGTAAAACCAGCCGGTTTCCCTGCTGCGCTTTGTGAATAGTCCCAAAGTCTAGGACCTTTGTGTGGCCCAGAAAGCTGTGGGGTGGGGGGGGGGGGAGGGAGGAGGGGCCGAACATGTTCATAGATCGCTGCAATGATCTGAGCCAGAAGTGGGAGCAGGTACTTGTCAAAACCAGGTAGCCGACCCCCCAAAAACAGTGCCAAATGTGACAGTGCAGGGGACAGGGTGCAAATAAGTTGAGTCACACTTTAAAGCTTAGCCGCTTTCATTAGTCTTATGCCAATTATTTTTACTCCATGTGATTTGCTTCAGTTCAAAGCACTTTTTTATGCCTAATATACTTTGATTATCGTGTTTAAAGCTGAGTTCCACCCAAAAATAGAACTTTTCAAAACCCTCCCCCCCCTCCGGTGTCACATTTGGCACCCTTTCAGGGGGAGCAGATACCTGTTTAATACAGGTATTTGCTCTAACTTCCGGGCATAGATAGTGCGGGTATCTATGCCCCCCCGCTGTCTTCAGGGAGACACACAGGTCCCAGAAGACAGCAGGGACCATTCGGATCGCGCAGCGCGACTCGGGCATGCGCAGTAGGGAACCAGGAAGTCAAGGCTTCACTTCCTGAAGATGGCGGCGGCAGCATCCGAGAGATCGATCGGCTTCAGACATTGCGGGCGCCCTGGACAGGCAAGTGTCCTTATATTAAAAGTCAGCAGCTGCAGTATTTGTAGCTGACTTTAAAAAAAAAAAAAAATTTTGCAGACCTCCGCTTTGAGTTAAGAATTTTATTAAATGTGTGTGTGTCTGTGCGCATATAATAAAAGAGCAAAACTGGAAAAAAAAAAAGTAGAAGCTGCCATTTTTACCAACCTCAATTTCTCGAAGTTTGGCACGTTTTTCTTCACTCATTTCAGAATATTTAAATGATTTAGAATCCGACATATCATCTCTAATTGGGTTGGAGTAGTAATGGTCCTCTGATTTAGAACTCTGTGTATCATCTTCATCATCACTCTCCTCCTCTTGACTATAATGAAACAAACATGCATGATTATAAAGGTTTAGAAAGACTGTCATGATACAAAATATTGACGCTGAGAAGTTTAGGTAGGAACAAGGTCCTGAGCTGGCATACCTATTCCTATTTTACCACGTTTTTAATCTGTAACCTTGAACAAGCATGTGTACCACTGAATTCTTGCACAGGCTAAAGCCCTGTACACAAGGGGCGAAAAAAAAATTATGGGCGACATTCGGCTCATGTGTGTGTCGGACATGCATGCTGGAAAACCTGCAGCTGGCCAACTCCCGATCTGTGCGAAAGCGCTGATCTGAGTGTTCTGGGGGGCGCGCATCAGAACACACCAGCTCAGCGGGGAGATTGCGGAACTAACCTTGCAGGGTTAGTACAGCTGCTCCGACCGGATCGGTCAGCCCGCTGGGTTGCCCGGGGAAAAACAACAGTAGTGTGTACCTGGCTTTAGTATTTCACAAAGTATGAAAGCAATAATAAGGATTTAACATAGGAACAGCCATATGGCGTACACAATTAAAAACCACAATGACAGCTTCCATAACATGTTCAGGGGTTCAAGCACAATCAGCTTTGACCACACATGCTGCAGTATTAGAAGAAAGCTGCACAAGGTCAATCCCTGCTGAGGTTATGTAACCAAGCCATTTTAGTGTGCTTGGGCTGTCCACTCCACGTGTGCTTCAAGGGAGCACAAAACACTGGGATTCAAGCACAGTAGCTAGATTCCCTGTGTGCAAAGGAACTTAGAGTAAAGTTTTTCTCACCAGTGGTGATGTTTTATGTATGACATGACAGAACAGACTTATTTACAGGCTGTACAAACAGTTTTGACAACACTTTTCTGTACAAAAGATTAAAATAAAATATTTATAGATAAATAGATGCCTTTACCATATCAGATATTGCAGTGAATTTGCCACATCCCTGTATACATAGAAAAGGTTGAGCACCCCCCCAAAAGTGGGATTTTAAATTGGCAAAAACCTAATGAATTTCACTAAAAAAATCATCACGATGATTACTAAAACATACACTGCCATATAAACACAGTTACGCATAACATAACTTGCAAATAGAATGTGAAGGTACATTTCTCTCCAGTATGGTCTTGCCCTTGTCAGCTTGGATGGCATGCCCCACGGACCCCCTAAATACAGCTTAAATGAATGATAGTGACCATTTGAAAAGCAATTCTACCACTGATGCAGGACTTTGACCAGAATCCCTAATCAATTTGTACTGCGAGACCCCCATTTGAGACTTTAAGCTTCTGCTTTTAGCTGTATATCCTTCCATCAGAGGGACCAGGTTTATGATCCTCCCCCGTTGGACTATTATACTCCAAAAGTCTGTAGGTTGAACAAAAAACCTCCACACACGCCACCCATTGACAACTCCAATTCTACTCTTGCTTCAATACTTTGTGTGTTTGATTACGGTGCCATTAACCCATATCTTTAATATAAACCCTCCTATATAATTACCCCTGATGAAAGGACCTTGAACATGAAACGTGTTGGGTACCATTAAGCTTATCCTGGACGTTTGTTACCAGAAAGTATTATCGGATACCGGAGAGAAATTACTTTGTATATGTACCTTCACATTCTATTTGCGAGATATTATGTTATGTGTAACCGTGTTATATGTCAGTGTATGTTTTAGTAATCATCATGTGATCATTTTTTAGTTTGGGTTTTCTTTTTTGTATAATACAATAATCTTTTAAGTAATTTATTAGTGTTTTGCCAATTTAAAGTCCCACTTTTGGAGGGGTGCTCAACCTTTTCTATAAAAAAAAATATATATTTATGCAACGGGCCAGATAAATCAAACCGAAACCCTTAATGGCTAGAATCATGCAAGTGTATAACAATTATTCTACCATCTGAAGATGAATTGCGAGGTAATTTTTTTTTATAAATCTACAGCTAAATAGATTGACTTTTCTGGCAGTTTCTTTACATACATTCTTTGGTAAGTTCTTAAATCACACAAATGGTACTAGCAACAAATCAAATAGATTTCCACTTGTGCTTATAGCAGGACCAAATCTATGGAACTATTGTTGGTGTACAGTTAAGTAACTGCAATAAGTCCTCTTGATACGTACTCTACATACTTTTGATTTTCTTCCTCATCAGACTCTTCATGCTGGTCAAACAATTCCCACTTTGATGTGGTGACCGCTAAAATAAAAAAGCAAAAATAAATTTTATTTGGTAACATAACTTGCATCCCTACATTTTTTTTAGTCCTTATATTATCCCATACTTCCGATACATTAAGAATAATTCCATGCTCATATGTAAAAGTGTTGGTTACTCCCCTTCATGGCAGTGTAGAGGATTTCCTTAGCTGTAATTACCTTGTGACTCCAGCTCTGCTTCATCTACAGCCTCCCATTTAGATGGTGCTACTTTAAAAATTGGCTCATTCTTTTTAGAATCTTCAGAAATGTCCACTTTTAATAATAAAAAAAAAAAAAATCATTTAGACAAGATGTCAGTAATCAGACTCCTGACAAACAATAAGTTTGATTTTGAGGTAGTGTAAAAATTCTCTTACGTGGAATTCCATCCAGATCATCATCAAGAGCTTTTATAGGCACGCCATCCAAGTCGTCAATTGGAGCTATTATATCAAGTGGAATTCCATCAACATCTTCCAGTGGAGCCCCATCCAATTCTTCTTCAATTGGAGCACCATCCAAATCATCTATTACCTCCTATGAGCACAAGAGAATTGTCCGCTATTGTCTTGTATTATGGACAAAGCCAAGACTTGTGTAGCATTTTGATATTTAGCTATTTTGCTATTGTGCTGCATACAAAGACTTGCAAGCATGTGCGCGCACACACGCACGCACACATTAAAACAGGGTACTTTTTATGGGAATACAAGCAGTATTTCAGCCAATCTTTATCCAGCCACCGGGATTTGTTTACAATTTCAAACCGGTGTGGGCAAACCCATGATCACCCAGTCTAAACTGAGAAAGTCCAGTGAATTTTTATACACTGGTTTACTCTCTGCAAGCGATCATTATTAATATGCACTTACCTCAGGTTCCTTCTCATCAATATTTACAAGACCAAGGAAAATATTTTGCAGCTTGATTAAAAAGGGTTCAGGATAAATAGTCCAGTCTTCCCAGGCCCGGAAGCAGGCCATAACACGTTGCTGCATAAAAAGAATATAGTATATTTATTTATTCAGTGTCCAACATTTCCTGCAATGAGCCAGTAATCATATGATACCAACAATGTTCACATTAAGACTTAGGAGAAGATATAAATGCTAAAGTTTTAGTTCCATCTGAACCAGAACATTAAGGGTAGATTCACATCTATGTGGATGCAGGACAGTATGTAAATCGCTAAACTAAAATGTACTGCCGTTAGTGGTTGCAAACCCTTCCATATACCCAGTAAAGTGACTGTCCTCAGGTGTTACAGAGATGAAAGAAATCCTCCTATACAAGTTGTACCTGTGTCTATCTGCAGCCCTTTCTTCTATACAGCCATTCAACGCCCAGAATTTTAAAGCCTGTCAGAGTTCAGAAAAAAGGAGGCTGAGAGCTGAAGTTACACTGCAGAGCTCAGGAAGAAGAGCTCAGAGCTGCGGGAAGGGACACTCACCCCGGGACATGCCCGCTTTCACGCAAACAGAGCTGAGGCTGTCAATGATCCCTCCCCTGCCATCTTTTCTCTTGGTGTCAGGAATACCGGTCAAAAGTGATTCATGCCGATAGAGGAACGAGGCAGCAGACAGAAATTAAACACTATAGAGGGATATGCTTTGCTTATATTTCATGTCTAAGGCTTACAACCACTTTAAGACACACTAGCGTGCCAATAATTCTTAATGGACCCCCACGCATTGCAAACTGCAACGTGTTTTCCTGTGCTGGGAAACGCATAGCACTATGCAGGTTCCCTGTGGCTACGATTTTGGAAAAAAAGGTACAGGGACCTTTTCGCCATCGTTTCCCGCTGGTACAGAAGCTCAGTCAAATGACTGGGCTGCTGTGCCAGCGCAAACACAACTGCAGGGAAATCGACATAGTGTGAACCTAGCCTAAAAACTACAATACTCCTAAATTCCAACCCTTAAAGAGACACTGTCACCAATATTAAATTGCAGGTAAAAGCACACAAAATCATGCATTATAAAATGCTTACTTGCGGGGTTTTGCTTACCTAATCATATATTCACTGCAACGTGCCTTTGATTTTTATATGAAATTTGACCACCCCAGGTGGTGTCAATTCCCTAACACCACCCTACCCCCTACTACCACATCATAGCCCTCTCCATGTCTGGAACGGTCTAATGACTGTACTGGATGGGCTCCTCTGCCAGGTGAGAGATTCTATGTTTGTTGTGCCTTTAACCCACTTATTTGAAAATACTGATTTTGTTAGTCTGAATTTAACTGGCAATTGTTGGGAAATTAGGCCCCATGCACACGAGACGCTGTTAAACGCGCGTTCAGAGGCAGTTGAACACTTTTTTTCAACTGCCCCTGAACCCATTCAATGTTATCCTATGTGACCATGCACACAGTCTCGTTTATTGCCGTTTATATGCAGTTGCGTTTAACCTCGTTTTTCCAGAAGCAAAAAAATGGGTTCAGACGCAAAAGTTTTCCACGTTTCAGGCGCGAAACATGGCTAAACGGGGTACCGGCGTTTTCGTTTTTAAAGGGGACCTATTTTTTTACATTAGAAATCTCAAAAATGATGGCAAATGATGAAAAACCATTAAAAAAATATAAAAAATAAAAACGAATTGCTTGCATTGTGGACAATCCACAACTTGTGGCAGGTGACGTGGCAAGTGGACAACCCAAAGCTTGTGGCAGGTAACGTGGCAAGTGGACAATCCACAGCTTGTGGCAGGTAACGTGGCAAGTGGACAATCCACAGCTTGTGGCAGGCAACGTGGCAAGTGGACAATCCACAGCTTGTGGCAGGCAACGTGGCAAGTGGACAATCCACAGCTTGTGGCAGGCAACGTGGCAAGTGGACAATCCACAGCTTGTGGCAGGTAACATGGCCAGGTGAGGTGGCCAGTGGACAATCCACAACTTGTGGCAGGTGACGTGGCCAGTGGAAAAGCCAAAACTTGTGGCAGGTGAGGTGACGTGGCAAGTGGACAATCCACAACTTGTGGCAGGTGACGTGGCAAGTGGACAATCCACAGCTTGTGGCAGGTGACGTGGCCAGGTGAAGTGGCCAGTGGACAATCAACAACTTGTGGCAGGTGACGTGGCCAGGTGACAATCCACAACTTGTGGCAGGTGACGTGGCAAGTGGACAATCCACAGCTTGTAGCAGGTGACGTGGCAAGTGATACACTAAATACAAGTACACTGCTGCTGCTACTCACTCTGGTCTCACAAAATGGCTGAAATGGTTAAATAATACTGTTTTCTTGAGCTTAGGGAGGGTCTTATGATGTTATTCAACTAAATGCTTATAGGTGCAAACGCGGTAAACCACTGCTAAATGCGGCTGCAATCGCGGCAAAATGGGCGTTTCTAAACGCCGGTTTCAGCCTTTAACCACTTCAACACCAGGCTTTTTTTTTACTACATCAATACCGGGCCTATTCTGGCACTTCTCTCCTACATGTACAAATCATCATTCTTTTGCTAGAAAATTACTCAGAACCCCCAAACATTATATATGTTTTTTTAGCAGACACCCTAGGGAATAAAATGACGGTCATTGCAACTTTTTTTCTTGCACGGTATTTGCGCAATAATTTTTCAAATGCCTTTTTTTTTGAAAAAAAAATATGGTTTCGTGAATTAAAAAACAAAACAGAAAAGTTAGCCCAATTTTTGTAAAATATGAAAGATGATGTTACGCCAAGTAAATAGATACCTAACATGTCACGCTTTAAAATTGCGCACACTCATGGAATGGCGCCAAACTTCGGTACTTAAAAATCTCCATTAGGCAACGCTTTATTTTTTTTTACAGGTTACCAGGTTAGAGTTACAGAGGTGGTCTAGTGCTAGAATTGTTGCATGCGCTCTAACGCATGCGGCGATACCTCACATATGTAGTTTGAACGGCGTTTACATATGTGGGCGGGACTTGCGTGTGCGTTCGCTTCTGATCGCGAGCTACCGGGGACAGGGGCGTTTTAATTTTTTTTTTATTTTACTTATTTTTTAACACTTATTCTACTTTTTTTTTTTTTTTTTATCACTTCTATTCCTATTACAAGGAATGTAAACATCCCTTGTAATAGGAATGTGTGTGACAGGTCCTCTTTATGGAGAGATGCGGGGTCAATAAGACCCCACATCTCTCTTCCAGGCTGGAAAGTATGAGATCAGTGAAAAAAATTTCACCGATCTCATACTTACAAGCCGCAATGGCGGCTTTGTTTACATCTGAGGACCCGGGCGTGACGTCATCACATCGCGCCCGGGCCTCCGACGATCATAGAGATGACTGGTGACCATCTGGTCACCAGTCATCTCTATGCTCGTCACGTGACCCACCAACGACGCCGGAAGATTCGCTCCAGGTCCCCGATCGCACGGGAGAGCCCGGAGAAGCACCGGGAGGGGGTGGGGGATGTCCCCTCCCGCCGTCTATAAGAACGATCAAGCGGCGGAACCGCCGCTATGATCGTTCTTATGGTGCGCAGAATCGCCGGCACAAAAAATGGATATCTGAATGATGCCTCTAGCTGCAGGCATCATTCAGATATCCCCCCTCAAAGCAGAGGACGTCACATGACGTCCACCCAGGATGGGAGATCCCATCTGTGGACGTCATATGACTATGGGCGGTAAAGAAGTGGTTAAAACGTGTGTTCAGCAGAGTTTGCACCGGCGTCTCGTGTGCATGGGGCCTTACTCTCAGAGTTTAGTGTCTGATGAACACAGACCAGTGTGTCTTTTTTTTTGCGATTCCTGGGCACAGCAACTGCAGGTATAAAGGCAACACGAATATAAAGTGACTGCTATTGGGCATCAGTGACTGCACAACATTACGGCTGGAAGTGATGGAAAATCTCTTCAACAGGGGCACAGACAAAAAAAATGCATATGAGTAGAAAAGGGTTAGAACTGTTGAAAATGTTTTTACTGCTGTCTGTGCTTGCTTGTTCTTGTGACAACCCTGACAAAAAGTATAGAATAAACAAACATACTTTGGAAGGTTTTAACACTTTGAAAATACAATTCTTTTACTACGAAACAAATCCTGAATATAATTTTAACCACAGGGACATGGATCTATGCCTTCCCCCAGTTAAAAGCACCTCCCACACTACACATAATCACTAGCTAAGCACACAGTTAACCCTTTGATCTCCCGTTAACCCCTTCCCAGACCGTGTCATTACTAGTTACAGTGCATATTTTTTAGCACTAATCACTGTATTAGTGTCACTAGCCCTTAAAGTGTTTAAAAGTGTCAGAATGTCCGTTGCATTATCGCAGTTGCGGATCACCGCCATTACTAGTTTAAAAAAAAAAATATCCCAGTTTGTAGACTAACTTTTGCGCAAACCAACCAAAAATATGTAGCAGAACATATATTGGCCTAAATTGAAGAAATTCAATTGTTTTTTTTTTTTGATTTCAATGTATTTATTATTTTTGGTACAGATCAAGCAGTCTGTACAGAGAAAGTAAGCCAAATACATGGATAAACAATAAAGCAAACTGGTATCCAATAGACATTATAAAACGATCAGTGAAGATGTGACATTGTTGGAGCGTATCTCGGTACAATGGGAAGAACAAATCATCACACAAAGTGTTGATAACAAGTCACATCATACATATGGGACAAGACGACCAAGATGGAGACGAAAAAGGAGGAAAAAGGGGAGTGGAGGGAATGTAGAAAGAGAAAGTAGAAGTAGTAAAAAAGGAAGATGGGGAGAGGGTAAAGCCCATACTATAGGAGGAGAGAGGAGAGGAGAGCGGAAAGGAGAGGGAGGTTGGCATGCGGGACCCCCACCACACCAGGTTATTGAGACAGGAGGCAGAGAGGTACACATCACGGAAGGAAATTTGATGTTTTCAATTTCTTTATATGTTTTATAGCAGAAAGTAAACAATATTGTTTTTTCAAAATTGTCAGTTTTTTTTGTTTATAGTGCAAATAAACGCAGAGGTGATCAAATACCACCAAAAGCAAGCTCTATTTGAGGGGGTAAAAAATAAATAAAATTAACAGCATTTTTTTTTTGGAAAACAAAACTCCAAGTAGAAAGCTAAACTCACAGCTAATCAACATACATGATGTTACCAAAAGTATTAGGACGCCTGCCTTTACACGCACATGAAATTTAATGGCATTGTGCACTGGTCCAAATCATTTGGTGGAGGGGGGATTATGGCGTGGGGTTGTTTTTCAGGGGTTGGGCTTGGCCCCTTAGTTCCAGTGAAGGGAACGCTTAAAGTGGTTGTAAACCCTAGGGGAAAAAACCCCCCAAAAAACCTGCAAGACAAAAGGCATAATAACGCATAGCATACTTGCTCATTATGAATTACTTACCTTACATCAAAGCCCCGGCAGCGGTCCCCGTACCCCCCTTCGGCTGGCGACATCGCTCCCGGAGTTGCTTCTGGGTATCGCGGCTCCGGTGCTGTGATTGGCCAGAGCTGCAATGACGTCACTCCCGCACATGCGTGCGGGAGCCTCCAGTGAAGGCACACTCACTGAAGTAACGGCACGTACATGCCATTGCTTCAGTGCGCATGTGCCGATGACATTGGCACATGCAAATACAGGGGATATCTCCTAAACCGTGTAGGTTTAGGAGATATCTTGGGTAGCTACAGGTAAGCCTTATTATAGGCTTACCTGTAGCAAAAAAGGGATTTTTATAACAGCTTACCTGTAAAATCCTTTTCTTGGAGTACATCACGGGACACAGAGCGACATAGTCATTACTATGTGGGATTATATAGATTACCTTCAGGTGCTGGCACTGGCAACTTCCAAGACAGGAAGTACCCTCCCCTATATAAGCCCCTCCCATCCGGGAGTACCTCAGTTTTGTAGCAAAGCAATACGTGTCCCCAAAAAGAGGGGTGGGAGCTCTGTGTCCCGTGATGTACTCCAAGAAAAGGATTTTACAGGTAAGCTGTTATAAAAATCCCTTTTTCTTTTTCGTACATCACGGGACACAGAGCGACATAGTCATTACTATGTGGGACGTCCCAAAGCAATGCCAAATGAGGGGGGGATACACCATACATAAGCTGGGCGCCATCAGACATGAGGATCTTTTGCGGCCTGCAACACACTGCGCCCAAAGGCGATATCCTCCTGACTTCTAACGTCCACCTGGTAGAACCTAGTAAACGTGTGTATTGAAGACCATGTTGCGGCCTTACAGATTTGAGCCAGGGAGGCCTGGTGATGCACTGCCCATGAAGTTCCAACTGCTCTCGTGGAGTGCGCCCTAACTTTGAACGGAGGCGGTCTCTTTTTCAAGCCATAGGCTTGCATTATGACCTGTCGAATCCACTTGGCTAAAGTAGATTTTGACGCTGCCTGACCCTTTCTGGGGCCTTCCGGCAGAATAAATAAAGTATCCGTTCTACGAATCTGAGCAGTGGCTTTTAGATAAGCTTTAACTGCTCTTACTACATCTAAAGAATGTAATAACTTTTTCTCTACCGAACTAGGTTTGGGGTAAAAGGAAGGAAGAACCACATCTTGGTTCAAATGAAACCTCGATACCACCTTAGGAAGAAAGGCTGGATGAGGACGCAACACTACTCTGGCCTTATAAATGACTAGATATGGCTCTTTACAGGACATGGCGGCTAATTCCGACACTCTTCTAGCCGAACATATGGCTACTAAAAAATAGGATTTTTATAACAGCTTACCTGTAAAATCCTTTTCTTGGAGTACACCACGGGACACAGAGCTAGTCATTACATAATGGGTTAAGGGTCACCAGCGGTGATTGGACACTGGCACAACCAATGGAAGACAGTTCCCCTCCATATAACCCCTCCCATCAGGGAAGTACCCCAGTTTTGTAGCAAAGCAGTAAGGTTCCCATAAGAAGGGTGGGACCTCTGTGTCCCGTGGTGTACTCCAAGAAAAGGATTTTACAGGTAAGCTGTTATAAAAATCCTATTTTCTTTATCGTACACCACGGGACACAGAGCTAGTCATTACATAATGGGACGTCCCAGAGCAATGCTCATATGAAGGGGGGGAGACACAGATCAAACCGACCGCTTGCGGACCAGAAGCCCTATACTGCTGCCTGCAGCACACTTCGCCCGAAGGCGGAATCCTCATGTCCTTTCACATCTATTTGATAGAATTTGGAAAATGTATGGACTGAGGACCAAGTTGCAGCCTTACAGATCTGAGCCATCGAAGCCTGGTGGTGCACTGCCCATGAAGCGCTTATCGCCCTGGTAGAGTGCGCCTTAACAGGAAAAGGAGGAGTCCTGTTCTTTAAACCATAAGCTTGAACAATTACTTGTCTAATCCACCTGGAAATGGTGGATTTTGATACCGCTTGGCCCTTCTTGGGACCATCTGGTAAAATAAACAAAACATCTGTTTTACGTATCTGAGCGGTTGCTTGCAGATACACCCTTACCGCTCTCACTAGATCTAGAGAGTGTAATAATTTTTCCCCCGCCGTCCGCGGGTTTGGAAAAAAGGAAGGCAGAACAATGTCTTGATTCAAGTGAAAAGCCGACACCACCTTAGGTAGAAAAGCCGGATGGGGTCGTAGTACGATCTTGTCCTTGTGACAAATTAGATAAGGCTCTTTACAAGAAAGAGCTGCTAGCTCTGATACTCTCCTAGCAGAAGCTATAGCAATCAGAAAGGCCAATTTCCTACTTAATATAATTAAAGGAATATGGCGAATAGGTTCAAAAGGTTGCTTTTGCAACACTGACAATACCAAATTCAAATCCCATGGACACAAGGGAGACCTGACTGGAGGATTTATCCTCAGTACCCCCTGAATGAATGTCCGAACTAGGGAGTGAGATGCCAATGGTCTCTGAAAGAAGACTGATAGAGCCGATATTTGCCCTTTGATGGTGCTAAGGGCTAATTTCATATCCACTCCTAACTGGCAAAAAGCAAGAATCCTACTTATTTCATATTTCAGAGGATTCCAACTTCTGGATTCACACCAGGAAACGTATGCTTTCCAGACTCTATGATAGATGAGTCTGGAGGCTGGCTTTCTAGCATTAATGAGCGTAGAAAGAACCAGGCCAGAGACCCCTCTCTTTTTCAAAATGTGGGTCTCAGCAGCCAGGCCGTCAAATTTAGCCTTTGTAAGGAAGGGTGGAATACTGGACCCTGTGACAACAGGTCGTGTCGAAGTGGAAGCTTCCAGGGCCTTCCTATCGCCATTTTTACGATCTCGGCATACCAAGGCCTCCTGGGCCAGTTTGGGGCCACTAGGATTACTGGTATTCCCTCCTCCTTGATCCTGCGAAGCAGTCTTTGTAGAAGAGGGATCGGAGGGAATGCATAGATCAGTGAGAACTGATTCCATGGAGTTATTAGAGCGTCTGTCCCGTAGGCTAGAGGATCTCTCGTTCTGGACACAAAGTTGTCCAATTTCTTGTTGAACCTGGAAGCTAGCAGGTCTACATCTGGGTTTCCCCATCTCAGACATATGGCCTGAAAGATCTCTGGGTGAAGAGACCACTCTCCTGGTAGCAGCTGCTGACGACTCAGGTAGTCTGCTTGCCAGTTTTCTATCCCTGGAATGAAGATTGCAGAGATGCAAGGTACATGCTCTTCTGCCCATGCCAAGATCCGGTTCACCTCTCTTTGGGCTGCCCGACTGTGGGTGCCTCCTTGGTGATTGATGTAAGCTACTGCCGTAGCATTGTCGGATTGAACCCGAACTGGGTAGCCCTGTAACCTGTATGTCCAGGTTTTGAGGGCTAGATATACCGCCCGGATCTCTAGCACATTGATGGGCAGGATCCCCTGAGTCTTGGCCCAGGTTCCCTGGGTAGAAGCCTCCTCGAATACTGCACCCCAGCCCGATAGACTGGCATCCGTAGATACCACCTTCCAGGCCACTGGGAGGAAGGACTTTCCCTTCCGTAAATTCCTGGCTTCTAGCCACCAATTGAAGCTGTGGCGTACTTGTGAGGACAGGCGCATGGGTATATCCAGAGCTTGGCTCTTCCTGTTCCAGGAGGCTAAAATATTGCCTTGAAGTAGTCTCGAATGAAACTGGGCGTAAGGGACCGCCTCGAAGGAGGCTACCATCTTTCCCAATAGTCTCATGCAAAGGCGAATAGACGGCCTCTTGTTTGCTTTGACCTTGTGGATCAGGTCTTTCAGAGACTGTATCTTTGGCTCTGGCAGGTATACCCTGTTTTGGGCTGTATCTATGATCATGCCCAGGTACACTATCCTTCTTTGGGCCTGGAGAGAGGATTTTTGTAAGTTTATAATCCATCCTAAATGCTCCAGGTATCCTACTGTAGTGTCTACAGCGTGATCCAATCCCTCCTTTGACTGATCTATTAATAGTAGATCGTCTAGATAGGCTGTTACCGCAATGCCCCGTGTTCTTAGGTTTGCTAACAGAGGAGCTAGCACCTTTGTGAATACTCTGGGCGCGGTGGCTACACCAAATGGCAGGGCCACAAATTGAAAGTGGCGATCTTCTACCGCAAACCTTAGGAATCTTTGGTGAGCGGGGAGGATTGGTATGTGTAGATATGCGTCTTTGATATCTATGGACGCAATGAATTCTCCGCCTTTTAAAGTAGCGACCACGGATCGAATCGTTTCCATTCGAAAATGGCGAACGTTCAGAAACTGGTTTAGATTTTTTAGATCCAGGATGGGTCTGACTTCTCCGTTCGGTTTTGGAATCACAAAGAGGTTTGAGTAAAAACCTGAACCTTGCTCCTTTTGGGGTACCTCTGTAACCACACCTTGAGCTATTAAGTGATTCAAACCTTTGAAGAAGGATCCTCTTTTTTGTGGATCCTTGGAGAGTCTTGAACTTCGGAATTGAGAAGATGGGATCTCTCGAAATTCCAGTCTGTACCCTGAGGATATTGTGGATACCACCCATTTGTCCTGGGTTTCTGTCCGCCAAGTCGCTGAGAACTGACGAAGCCTTCCCCCCACTCGGCCGAGCGGGGGCGCCCCTTCAATGAGAGGTTTTGGGGGCTTGCTTATTAGCTCTTGAACCCCACGGCTTCTTGTTCTTCTGAGCCTGTTCTTTGGCTTTTTTGGGCGGCTGAAAAGGCCGTCGCCACTGGCTGGAGTCCGATTTCCCGGGAGCTGGGGAGAGAGTGTGTTTAAAACAAGGTCTCTTGTTTTTCTTTCTCTCAGGTAAAAGTGTCGTTTTACCACTTGATATCTTTTGGATATATCTTTCTAAATCTTCCCCAAAAAGGCGTTCGCCATGGAACGGGAAACTTGCCAACAACTTTTTGCATGGGGCTTCCGCTGACCAATGCTTAAGCCAAAGTACTCTGCGCATCTGTACCAGCTGGAGTGTAAGGCGTGATGCCTGTATGATAGAATCTCTCATGGCATCCACTGTGAAGCATAAGGCTTTAGGTAAATTCTCCCAATTTTTAGCCTGCTCTGAAGGCAGCTCCTTCAGCCCCTGCTTTACCTGTTGGCTGACGACCTGACACATACCAACTGCTGCTACTGCAGGTTGGATAACTGAGCCGGCCAAAAGGAAGGAGGATTTCAGTAAGGATTCCAACTTCTTCTCAGAAGGATCTTTAAACACTTGTACATTATCCACTGGACACGTCAGGTTTTTATTTACACAAGAAATAGCCGCATCTACCGTAGGCAGGCTCCATTTCTTTAAAAAATTTTCCTCCATAGGATAAAGAATGTTAAACTTTTTTGGAGGTGAAAAACGCTTATCTGGATGTTGCCAGTCTGCGTACAATAGATCCTCTAGTAACGGATGAACCGGGAAGGAGCATGCACCTTGCAGGGATCTTAATGATCCTAGGGGGGAGACAGGTGATTCTGTTACCTCCAAAGAGGGTAACCTAAATGCAGCTTGCACGGCTCCTGCATAGCATTGCACCTGTGACTTTAAAATCTGGGATACCGAAAAAGGCTCATCCGATATCCCTGATCCGTCTGACTCCTCATCCTCTGCTGATGTAGCCTCCTCCTCATCCTCCTCCTCCTCAGGTACTTCTGAAGGGAGGTCCAATACTGGAGGAGATCTGCTTCGCTTATTGTCCTTTTTAGAGGATTTAGCGATTAAAGTAGCAATTTTCTCCTCCAGATTATTTAGGGCAGCTGATAAAGTGTCCTCAGTGACATATGCAGGCCCAGGCTTCACTGGGGAAGCCGCCATACCTGACAGAGGTAATGGCTCATCCTGTACAGGTGCTTTTGGCAACACAGGAGAGGAAGGTACCGAATCAGCACAGCTACAGCCCCCTGTCTCAGGCGGCGGTGCTCTTTTATCTCTTTTTGTCCGCATTACTTCCCCTGGAAGACTTACTGTTTAGACAAAATACAAGGTACCTAAATGCATATACTACCGTGTTCAGTTTAGCAAATACATTAAGTATGCAACTTTTAACACATAACTATGCATAACATGGATGTCTTCTAGGAAGTACCCAATCCAACCACATGGAGTCTTACGTCCCTGTATAGCTGCTGTGTTTCTCTGCCAGGAACAAGAGAACTAACGAGCTTGCTTGCTGCTGCAGTGCTTTTTACACTGACAGTCTTTTAAATTTGGCGCCGTTTCTGTGCCTGCGCGCGCCACGTGCCCGCGCACGCCTCGGCCCCCCCCTCCGATAAAGCGCGCTCCCGCGCGCGCGCGCGGCCTTTAGCGCTATGGTGGTGGCCATAGTGAGAGAGGACTCTCATCAGCCCCTGTCCCCACTTACCTGCATCTGCAGGTGTCTGTATCGGCCACCGGAAGGAGGAGCGGGGTGCTCAAGCAAGCTCAGCAGCGGAGGTGACGAGCAGTGTACTTCGCCGAAGCCGACACTGAACAGAGTGAGGTGAGTATATTCAGCTCTTTACTCCCCCCAGTGGTGGAAAAAAAGAAGACATCCACTTTTTGAAAAAGGTCCCAACCTAGTTATGGACCTTCTAATCTCACCTTATCCACGCCGCAGGTTTTTCTGCTGAAAGTTTTCAGACAGATACCAAACTTCACCCTTCACGGTGGGCTATGTGTGCCAACCTTCAGGGATATGGGTTCCTATTTAAAGGATACCTCTCCCCTGGGCCTTGTACAAGACTCTTACCAGGACTTTATAGCGAAATAGCGAAAGTGCTGGATCTTAGAGCCCAGTCCTCCGAAGAGAGACATTACAGGCGACGCCTCATGGATGAGGCCCGGATCCCATCCAGATTCAGCTCATTTGTAGGCGTCTTGGATGGATCCGAAAGCATAGCTCTTTTACCCCCAGAGGGTCTCTTTGGTAGAGCTTTCCTTTAGCACCTCCTAACGCGTCCAACACCTTTCGACACTGGCGAAAAAACTGTGGTACTTCCTTGATGGGAGGGGTTATATGGAGGGGAACTGTCTTCCATTGGTTGTGCCAGTGTCCAATCACCGCTGGTGACCCTTAACCCATTATGTAATGACTAGCTCTGTGTCCCGTGGTGTACGATAAAGAAATATCAATTTCCTGGTGAGTAGAACCAAGGAAATGTGTCGCAAAGGTTCAAATGGCTGCTTTTGTAGAACCGATAGAACCAAATTTAGATCCCATGGGCATATGGGAGCTTTAACCGGTGGAATAATACGAGTCACCCCTTGTACAAAGGATTTGACAAGTGAATGCATAGCCAGGGGCCTTTGAAATAGTATTGACAAGGCCGAAACCTGACCCTTGATAGTACTTAAGGCAAACTTCCTGTCTACAGCCCACTGCAGGAAGTCCAGAATTCTGCCTATAACGTACTTACGTGGATGCCATTTCCTGGCCTCACACCAAGTGATGTACGCCTTCCAGACTCTATAGTAAATCTGCCTGGATACAGGCTTCCTGGCATTGATTATAGTAGATACCACAGAGTTAGAGAGACCTCTCTTTTTTAGGATGTGGGATTCAATAGCCAGGCCGTTAAACCTAGAGTTAGTAAGGAAGGGTGGTATATCGGTCCTTGCGAAAGCAGGTCCGAACGACGTGGAAGGGTCCAAGGACTCCCCACAGACATTTTTACAATCTCCGCGTACCAGGCCCTTCGGGGCCACGCTGGAGCCACCAGGATCACCGGCCTCTTTTCCAACCTGACTCTGCGAAGGAGTCGAGGCAACAATTGTAGCGGAGGGAAAGCATATATCAGTTTGAACTGATCCCAAGGGAACACCAGAGCATCCGAGCCGCAAGCGAGGGGATCCCTTGTCCGGAAGACAAATCTGTCCACCTTTGCGTTGAATCTGGATGCTAGCAGATCTACATCCGGTGTTCCCCACCGCTGACATATTGCTCGGAAGACCTGGGGATGAAGGGACCATTCCCCTGGGCATAACTGTTGGCGACTCAGAAAGTCCGCCTTCCAATTCTCCACCCCTGGAATGAAGACAGCTGATATGCATGGGACATGCTTTTCTGCCCATTCCAGGATGTGACTTACTTCCCTCTGGGCTGCACGACTCCTGGTGCCCCCTTGATGATTGATATATGCCACTGCCGTGGCACTGTCTGATTGAATTCTGACAGGGGACCCTAGGAGTTTGGATGTCCATGCTACTAGGGCATACCGGGCTGCTCGTATCTCTAAGAGATTGATGGGCAGGGTCTTTTCTGTATCTGACCATCTGCCCTGGAGAGACCATTGCTCCAGTACTGCCCCCCAGCCCATAAGGCCGGCATCCGCAGCAACCACCCTCCAGGAAATCGGACTGAAGGACTTTCCCTTCTGGAAATTCTGGGGGACCAACCACCAGCAGAGACTCTTCCGAACGGAAGGGGATAAGGACATCGGGAAGTCTAGAGCCTGAACCTTTCTGTTCCAGGCTGACAGTATGGCCCTCTGCAAATTCCTTGAGTGGAATTGGGCGTATGGCACAGCTTCGAATGATGCTACCATCTTTCCCAGCAGCCTCATGCACAGGCGTATAGACGGCTGTCTTTTTGCACAAAGTAGGCGGACCAAGTCCCTCAAAGAGGATACTTTGTCTTGAGGTAGGAAAATCTTCCTCTGGTCTGAATCCAGCCGTAGCCCTAAGTACACCAGACTCTTGACTGGCTGTAGGGCTGACTTGCCCAGGTTGATGATCCAACCGTGAGATTCTAGATACCTGATCGTATCGAGAATTACCACCTCTAGTTTGGCAACTGAGTGGTCAATCAACAACAGGTCGTCTAGGTATGCCATTATCGTTACACCTCGTGTTCTTAGATCGGCCACCAGTGGGGCCAGAATTTTTGTGAACACCCGTGGTGCTGTGGCCAGACCGAAGGGTAAGGCTCTGAACTGAAAATGGCGCCCTTCTACCGCAAAGCGTAGAAATCTTTGATGACCTGGAAAGATGGGAACATGCAAGTAAGCATCTTTGATGTCGATCGAGGCTAACCATTCTTCCCCTTGTAGGGCAGCGGCTACCGACCGGATCAACTCCATCCGAAAGGATCGGATGTTCAGGAATTTGTTTAGACCCTTTAGATCCAATATGGGTCTTATGTCCCCGTTTGGTTTCGGGACTGTGAAAAGGTTTGAGTAGAAACCCAACCCCCACTCTTCCATAGGAACCTCCATAATTACTCCTTGGAGCAATAGTTGTTCTAACGCCAACAGGAGAGACCTCCTTTTTAGAGGGTCTTTTGGCATGCCTGACCACATAAAATGGGAAGGAGGAGATTCTTTTAACTCCAACTTGTATCCCAGAGTTACAGTGGAGAGCACCCATCTGTCTCTGATCGTCTCCTGCCAGGTCTCTGCGAACAACCGAAGTCTTCCCCCCCACCCGTTTGAGTGGGGGCAGCCCTTCATAGGCTTGACTTGGAGGCTGGTTTAGTACCTCTTCGGATCCAGGGTCTTTTGTTACCCTGTGATTGTCCCTGATCTTTACCTCCGGAGTTTGACCGAGGAGGCCGTCGGAACTGCTTAGCAGCAGATGTCCCAGGGATTGGAGAGGTAGGCCTCTTAAAAGATGGACCTCTAGACCTCTTTTTAACCGGTAAGAGAGTACTTTTACCACTGGAAATCTTCTGGATATACTTATCCAGGTCTTCGCCAAATAGGCGTTCACCATGAAATAGGAAGCTAACTAGGAGCTTCTTACAGGGAGCTTCAGCAGACCAGTTCTTAAGCCACAGAAGTCTACGCATATGTACCAAAGACAGCGTAAGGCGGGAGGCCTGATGGATAGAATCCTTAAGGGTGTCAACCGCAAAGCATAATGCTCTAGGCAGATCAGCCAGAGCCTGGGTTTGCTGGTCTGGCAAATCCCTTAAGATCAGTTTCATCTGATCCTTCAAAGCTTGGCAAACCCCAATGGCTGCCACTGCTGGCTGTGTAACCGCCCTTGCTGTGGAAAAAGCAGATTTTAACAAGGACTCCATTTTTTTATCTATTGGATCCTTGAACATTTGAACATTATCTACTGGACATGTCAGTGATTTGTTCACAGAAGAGATGGCTGAGTCCACCGTAGGAACACTCCATCTTTGGGTGAACTTATCCTCCATGGGATAGATCACCTGAAATCTCTTAGGTGGAACAAATAGTTTATCAGGATGTTCCCAGTCCTGGTATATAAGTCCTTCCAGTAACGGATGAACTGGAAAGGAACAATTAGTCTGGGGAGCTTTTAGCGACCCCAATGAGGAGACAGAAGTAGTTGATGGTTCAACAAGAGGCATTTTAAATGCTGATCGAACCATGTCAGTTAGGGTCTGAACCCATAATCTTTCAGCTTGTGATGCTGAGAATGGTTCTTCTACTGTCGATTCCTCAAAGACAGAGTCAACCTCATCCTGATCCCCTTCAGGTAGGTCAATCCCTTCTTGGGACTGTTGCTCTGCCAACAGGTACTCTGACGGAGGTGACGGAGATCTGGCGCGCTTTCTTTCCCGTAGGGAAGAAGCGATCAACGCTGCCAATCTTTCCTCCAATCCTCCCAGAGTTGAGGCAAAAACCTCCTCTGTTATATACACAGGAGCAGGTGGACTGAGGACAGACACAATACCTGGCACTCCTGGGGGTTCTCTATGGGTGCTAACCTCTGATTTCTCAGGGGAGGTAGGTGCAGATGCCTGCTCCAGATCCTCAGAGCCCGATGGAGACCCCTTACACTTCCTGAGAGGTAAGTCCCGGAGTTTTTTTAGGCGGCATATTCCTTAGTCCAAAGCTGAGGTATTCCAGCCGCAGTACACCCTTTACTGAAATAGTCTAATGCAATTTGCTGCTATGTGTATCAGTGGGTGTCTACCAATGTGCCTTTCTAGGGGGATGCCTGTATCAACCGCCTGCTGTAAACCTGCTATGACATGTTACCAGCCCCCTCTTTTGCTCTGTTCTCCACAGCTAGTGCATCGGACTGAGTCCTTTTACCTTGCTGGGACGCTCGCACATGCGCAGAAGCGCCCGGCGCACAGAGCGCGTCATCCCCCCGGGTCCACCCCTTTTTGCGGCCTGTCTTTATAAAAGAAAGCGTGTGCGCGCGCACGTGCGCGCTATCGGCGCTATCCAGGGAGAGGAGCCAGGGTCCCTGTTTCCACCAGGACCCGGGATGGAAGAGACTTTCTAGGCAACATGACAGAAGGATGCAGCTTCCCTTACAGAGAGCTTACCATCTGCCTGGACTTTTACCATGGAAGGAATAGTCCCAGAAAAAAAAAGGACGTTCCACAGCGGCCTCTAGTGGACAAACACAGGTACCGCACCTTGTCTTTTTTTTTTTTTTTTTTAAACTTCCTCTATGAAAAAACATTTCTAGGATTTAGCAATTTTTTAGGCATATACAGCTATTAGCGGGAATACCGTTAGGTAACAGGCAGAAAGACATATCAGGATTGAGGGCCCCTCAATAGAACCAAGTTCCTGAGGGGCCCCCACTTACCTTTTCCCCGCCGCAGGACTCTGTTTGGTCCACAGGAGCCCAAACTTCACCTCTCACGGCAGGCATTGTACGTAGACCTTCAGGGACCGGGTTCCCAAGGATTCCACTCCCCTGGACCTGTATAGCACCCTGCACAGAAAACATCTTGGTCGTGGGTATGACCAGAGCTCTGGATCCCAGGGTCCAGCCCTCCTAAGAGAGGCATTACAGGCAAAACCTTGCTCTTCTCTGCAAGGCCCGGGTACCGACCGTTTAGCTATGAAGCTTTTTTGGTCGGATCCGGAATAGCTTACTGAGGCCCAAAAGAACCGATACGCAAGCCCAGTGAAAAAAACATGTTACTTCTTGGCCAACACCTTAGACACTGGCAAAAAACTGAGGTACTCCCGGATGGGAGGGGCTTATATAGGGGAGGGTACTTCCTGTCTTGGAAGTTGCCAGTGCCAGCACCTGAAGGTAATCTATATAATCCCACAAAGTAATGACTATGTCGCTCTGTGTCCCGTGATGTACGAAAAAGAAAAGTGGATTGTTAAAGTTTACAACCACTTTAAGGCGTCAGCATACCAAAACATTTGACAATTTCATGCTCCCAACTTTGTGGAAACCGTTTGGGGATGGCCCCTTCCTGTTACAACATAACTGTGCACCAGTGAACGAAGCAAGGTCCATAAAGACACGGATGAGCGAGTTTGCGGTGGAGGAAACTGACTGGCCTGCACGGAATTCTGACCTCAACCCAATAGAACACCTTTGGGAAGAATTTGAGCGGAGACTGCGAGCCAGGCCTTCCTACCCAACATCAGTGCCTGACCTCACAAATGCGCTTCTGGAAGAATGGTCAACCATTCCCATAGTAACACTCCTAAATCTTGTGGACAACCTTCCCAGAAGAGTTGAAGCTGTTATAGCTGCAAAGGGTGGGCCAAATCAATATTGAACCCTACAGACTAAGACTGGGATGCCATTAAAGTTCATGTGCGTGTAAAGGCAGGCGTTTCAATACTTTTGGTAATATACTTCATCTATGTTCCTAAACTGCCAATGAATTTGTAATTCTGGCAAGCCAGTCTTATGATCTAGAAACCACTACCAGACAGCACAACCAGGTCATGCTTTGCTTCCCTGTACTCTATGAAGTCTACATTACAGCAGAGAGTACACCCTGGCCCCCTTTTGAACAGTGATAAGTGGTACAATGAGTTACAATAACCATATTCAAAGAAAACGCAGTGCTGCTCCTCTATTTCTTAGTCTGAGTGCTACAGAAGGCTGATGTAAAGATAAATTCAGGTGTTTTTGCCAGATTACTGTATATGCAAAAAACCCACAGTATGGCTTTAATGAAACTAAAAATAGATTAAAATGTTGGTTTCTAACGCATCAATATCCATGTAAAAGTAAATAACCAACTTCAAGAGCTTTTGGAATATGACGAATGTCCAGAAATTAGGGTTGTCCCGATACAACTTTAAGACCGAGTACAAGTACCGATACTTTTTTTCAAGTACTCGCCGATACCGATTACGATACTTTTTTTTAATGTCATGTGTCGGGGTTTTTTTCCCCCTTTTTTTTAGCGCTGTTGGGGGGCTTTGGTGAGATTTCAGGGGTCTTAACAGACCCCTGACAATCTCCCCTATGAGACAGAGAAAGGGACTGAGGACACAGATTCCCCAGTCCCTTTCTCTGCAGCCTCAGCTAAAATGAATGGACAGGAGGCTCCTCTCCATTCATAAACTGAAGCATCGTAAACACAGGTTACGATGTTTCAGTTATATGAATGAACAGAGTCAGTAATCACTGACTCCGTTCATTCGAAAAGGAAGGAGCCCGGTTTAGCGGCTCCTACCTCCGCTCTCCATCCTGACAGATCGAGGACAGAGGGGGTGAAGGAGGACATGGTGGGGGGACTCCGAGCGCGGAGGGGGAGAGCAGCAGGAGGGTGACACGGAGCACGGACAGCAGCAGCACGGAGGGGGATACAAGGACACCTGGAGAAGGAGAGCAGCACAGAGGGGAGCACGGAGGGGGAGAGCAGCGCCGAGGGGGACACAGAGCACGGAGGGGGAGAGCAGCACAGAGGGGGACACAGAGCGTGGAGGAGTATAGCAGCAGCACGGAGAAAGATACAGGGACAGTCAGCAGTGATTGGTGCGGCTTTGGGGGGAGTTACAAGCACCGATCACCGCTGTATAAATTTCACTAAAGCAGCTGAAAGGGGGAGGGGGGGAGAAGCGGTCAGGCTTTATTAAAATGTATACAGGCAGATCAGTGCTTGTAACTCCCCCTGCCGCACCGATCATCCCTGACTGCCCATGTATCGGGTGAAGCATCGGAGCATTTCCCCCGAGTACAAGTACTTGGGGAAATGCTCGGTATCTGTGCCTATACTAGTATCGGGACAACCCTACCGGAAATATTTAAAAACAAATCTGCATTTCCGTGCCAAGAAAAGATCATCTTACACGAGTGAACACACAAAGTTCAATAAGAGCGAACACCGATAAAGTTCAAAACTGACCTTAAAATTTTCTGACTGCAAATGTCCTTGTATGGCTCTGTAGGCGGCATTCAAATCAGCAAAGACTTGGCCTAATTTATTTTCAAAGCTAATGAGGTAAACAGAGATGTTAATTTATTTCACATGTCCAGGACAGATAAACCACATAAATGGTTAAAGATACCGACTACAAATTTATTTGATAATCAATAAAACTTCCATCTTTTGTTTTTATCTATTGGTAGTGTAAATATCTCCTAAATGTGCACCGTTTAGAAGATATTTGCATTACATGCAGCCAGTGACATCACTGGTGTATGCACTCTGAAGAAACACACCCCTGTGCCGTTCCTTCAGAGCCCTGTGCTGTGAATGGCGGCTCCTGCGCGTGACGTCATCGCGGCTCCAGCCAGTCACAAAGCCTGCGAACCCGAAGCAAGACAGGTGAAGATAGGAGCCCCAGCAATGCTGACTTCTCGGCACGGGAGAGCTTAGTTTTAAGGTGCATACTAGCACATTATGGCTTTACTTTGCAGGTTCAGAAAAAAAACAATTCAATTAAGCTGATCCCTTAAATTATAACCAAATGCAATTATTTTTTTAAAATTTTTGGATAGTGGAGTTTTTTTTATTGCTGTCTATGTCCCTTTTAAGGAGATTCACTCTCTATTTGTCCTGTCCCAAATTTTGGGTTGTCTCCAGAACAGAAAGAGGGGAAATCTTCCAATCGGGACACTAGTTCTGGTGACAACCAGGAATTCCTTAACTTGAGGGTATTTCTCCTCACTTCCTGTTTTGGCTATTTGCCTTTAGTTGTACTTTAACCACTTCCATACCGGGCCTATTCTGGCACTTCTCTCCATGTAAAAATCATAATTTTTTTGCTAGAAAATTACTTAAAACCCCCAAACATTATATATATTTTTTTAAGCAGATACCCTAGAGAATAAAGTGGCGGTCATTGCAACTTTTTATTTTGCACAATATTTGGGCAATCATTTTTCAAATGTCTTTTTTTTTGGGGGGGGGGGGGGGGGGGGACGGTTTCATGAATTAAAAAAACAACAAAATAGTAAAGTTAGATAAAATTTTTTGTATAATGTGAAAGATGATGTTACGCCGAGTAAATAGATACCCAACATGTCATGCTTTAAAAATTGCGCACACTCAAGGAATGGCGCCAAACTTCGGTACTTAAAAATCTCCACAGGCGACGCTTTGTTTACAGGTTACCAGTTTAGAGTTACAGAGGAGGTCTAGTGTTAGAATTATTGCTCTTGCTCTAACGCAAGCGGCGATACCTCACATGTGTGGTTTGAACAGCGTTTACATATGTGGGCGGGACTTATGTGCATGTTCGTCTGAGCGCGAGCTACTGGGGACAGAGGCGGTTTAAATTTTTATTTTTATTTTACTTAATTTTTTTTTATTTTTAAACTTTTTTTTTGATCACTTTTATTCCTATTACAATGAATGTATATATCCCTTGTAATAGGAATCATTGTGACAGGTCCTCTTTATGGAGAGATGCGGGGTCAATAAGACCCCACATCTCTCCTCCAGGCTGGAAAGCATGAGGAGATCGGGAAAAAAAAATTCACCGATCTCATGCTTTCAGCCGCGATTGCGGCTTTGTTTACTTCCGGGTACCCGGGCGTGACTTCCTAACGTTGCGCCCGGGCCTCCGACGGTCAAAGATGACCAGTGACCATCTGGTCACCAGAAATCTCTATCCTCCTCATCCGGCGCTGGCAGATTCATTCTCCGGGCCCCCGACGGCACGGGAGAGCCCGGAGAAGCACCAGATGGCAGCGGGAGTGGGGGGACGTCCCCTCCCGCCGCCTAAAGGAACGATCAAGCGGCGGAACCACCGGTATTGATCATTCTTATGGTGCACACAATCGCCGCTTGAAAAGAAGGATATCTGAATGATGCCTGTAGCTGCAGGCATCATTCAGATATCCCCCCCCCCCCCCCCAAAGTCCAGGACGTCATATGACGTCCTACAGTAGGGAAGTGGTTAAAGGGGTTGTAAAGGTTCGTTTTTATTTTCTAAATTAGTTCCTTTAGGCTAGTGTATTGTTGGTTCACTTACCTTTTACTTCGATTTCCTTTCTAAATGTTTTTTTTTCTTTGTCTGAATTTCTCACTTCCTGTTTCCCCTCAGTAAGCTTGCGCCCATCATCCAAGCTGGGGGTTAGTCAGCCAGAACAGCTTACTGAGGAGGAACAGGAAGTGAGAAATTCAGACAAAGAAAAAAAACATTTAGAAGAAAAATCTAAAGAAAGGGTAAGTGAACCAACAATGCACTAGCTTAAAGGAACCTATTTAGAAAATAAAAAACAAACCTTTACAACCCCTTTCACACTTGTGCGACTTGTCCTGTAACTTGGGACTGCATGTCAAGTCGTTCCCCATGATTTCCAATGATAACCATTCATATATGTGCGATTTCAAGTCATGCCGACTTCAAAGAAGTCCCTGTACTACTTTGGTCTGTCTTACATGCAAATTGAGGTCCATAGACATCAAATTTACACAGGCATTCCCTAAAATCACAGTAAAATCGTGGCAGTGTTAAAGGGGCCTAAAGTGGTTTAAATATAAAAAAAAAAAAATATATATATATATATATCTGTTAGCCCCTCTTTTATGCAGGCATCCTACACGGTGTAAGCAGTTTGTGGAAAACAAAGCCTCTAAATACCTTTTTTCAGATCTGTTCTGGCCGGTCATGTGATCTCCGGCCACTCTCCTCCCCCAAGGGTAGCCTAGGGGCTACAGTGGGTGGGGCTGAGGGGACAAGCACAGAGGTCAAGTGACATCCCCGGCTGACATCAGAGGGGGATCTCCGCCCTTCCTGCTGTAGCACTTAGATTGGAGTAGGAGAGCGGCCGGAGGTCATGTGACTGGCCAGAACAGATCTGAAAAAGGGTATTTGGAGGCATCGTTTTCCACAAACACATACACAGCGTAGGAAGCCTGCATAAAAGAGGGGCCGGCAGCGATATTTTTTTTTTAGTTTACAACCACTAAGGCAAAAAAAAAAAAGCACAGTGTTGCACAGTGGCCAATTAGAATACATCTTAGATAGATCTGATTTAAAGGACAATAGACAACAAAACATCTTGGTGTGGCCAACTCATCAGTAGATAGATCAGCACAATAACAGATTAACATAAGATCTCTCTACTATTTAGCAGCACCTTCATTGCCACAATGCACAATGGCATCATACACCCACAACCAATGAAATACCTGTAAAGCATGTTACACATACTTTTATGGCTAAATGCAAACATTCGCATGTGAATAAAACACACATTACATTTTTAAAACCACTTTTTAAAAGGATAAGTTCACAAAATTAATAAATGCATTTTTTTTTTGCAGGTAAAAAAATATGCATTTATTATGTGTTTTGTTAGGGATCTGTAAAGCATTGCACCCACGAACAGCAAATTCTGGGTGTAATGCCATGGTCCTGCAGACAGTCTTGTCTGCCAGCACCTCAGACATGAGCAGGCAGTTATCCTCCGACAGGAAGCTCAAAGAACAACCTAAAGAACTCAACAGCTTCCTGGTAGTTCATTGAAGACTACAACCCGACAGCTGCAAAGGCTGTGAATGAATAACGGGGCCGTCCCCTGCAACACTTGCTGTTAAAACGGGATCTGGGGAGTGTGGGGGCCAGTGCATTTGAATATGGGTGTAACATGTTACAAAAAGTGAACTTGTGCTTTAAAGCAACAAGTAACAATGACTCACAATTTTCTGTAGTATGATGCATTGGCAACTTTAGCAGATGAGTTAAACAAGACATCGGACACCAGGTAAAGTCTCGCAATCTATAGGAAAAAGAAACAATCATGAAACTTTTGTAAATAACACGTGCAATTCCAGTAAATGGCAGACAATTTGAGATGGGCTTGGACGAACTCCAAACTCTCCTCTATCTGAACTATTGCTTTTTTGCTGTTTTTATTTTATTTTTGAAAATGAGCCGTGGGCCAAGCCATTCCCACCCACAGCTCATGTAAACAAAGACATGGGCTGGAATGACCAAGACTGCAGCACAACTGCAATAAAAACAAAAAGGAGCACAAATTTGGAGTTTATCTAGAGTAGAGTTTTGAAGGACACCCAAGCGCATCTCTAATATCAATCAGCAAAACTTTAACTTTTCTCAACTGACCATGGATAATTCAAAAGCTTACACAAGCAAAAAGTGGAAAAAGGTCATACTAATAAATAATTTCACTACCCTGCCTGACAAAATCCTGCAGGTTTGAAAGATGGGGTTGGGTTTTAAGGCACATTCAATAGATAAACATGCATAAGCAATAGACATGGCAATACCTTTTTAGGGAGGGGGGTTTTCAAGATCGACAAAGACTCCGCTATGCAGTCTACAATCTCTTCTGCTGCTTCAGCATGGTTAAGACAGAACATCATGGCATCACCAATGTCATTTTTCCGTGGCGTTAATCCTCGTAACACCTCCTCTAATTTGTCTCTTTGTCTAAAACAGAAACTGATGTCAAAAGTACTAGACAAAATGTAAAAAAGTGATGGATAAAACAAAAAATAATAAAAGTAAATTTGTACCATCCAACAATATGTACTTAAAGTGGAACGTTACCCATAACAACTTAATAAAAATAATGTTCTTTAGCAAGGGACAGTCCAAAAATTATGCCATCAATATTAATGTGTGCTGTAAACTGCCCCCAGCACTGTTACAGTTTCTTCTTGATGAAGGCTGCCATTTTACTGCTCCTGAACAGGAGGAAATCTTAAAGCGGAGTTCCGGCCACATTATAATTTTTTTTTTATTGTTCCGAGCATAATTCATTCTTAAATAAAAAAATTATTATATAATTTTAAATATGGATGTTGCTAAAATATAAATTTACTACTTACTAGTTTGTCCCTCCTGTTGTGGCCATTGCCATCATGATTGTGGGCATGTGAAGCCCAATCGATAACTCTTCCTGGATAACCGTAGAAGTGCATGCTGGGTAACCAGCATGCACCTCTCGATCTCGCGCATGCGAGATTCACTGGCGGCCGTAGCATTATTTCTAAAGTTGCCATAATAACGAGCGGCGACCGAGGAAGGTCCTGCCCCGTTGTTATGGCAACATAAACACATCTCGGCAATGTGATCCGCCCTAAATCGCGTAATTTTCTGTCAGGAAATAACGCGATTTTTGATCACAGTACTGCACAGACGCCTGGGAAATGATGACACATAATTTCCAAGGAGCACAGGCGAGGGAGGTCGCGACGAAGAGCTCCGCGGACAAGGAAATGGCAGATTAGGAGCCACCACATGACAGACAGTATAAAAAAAAAAATCCTCCAAATGGTTTTTTTTATAGGTTTAGATGAGTCCGATTCTGACTAAAAAATATTCAGGGTGGTACTCCGCTTTAAGGCTGTCAGCAGATCAGCCTCTACAAATTCGGCAGTGCCTAAAAATAGCAAGTAACTAAGCACGTGTAAAGTAGTGTATTACTGGATTTTAAACCACATAGGCACTTGTTTTAAATGTATTGCATTCTATACCTGCAAAAGTTCCACTTTAACAGGATTAGTCACTGGAGTTCTGACTGGCTGGGATGGCAACAAACGATAAGCTGGATATTGATCATATACTTTAGAGTGCATGTATAATATATCTAAAAATCATATCTAAATGATTGCTTATAAGTTTCCTTACAAAGACAAGCTGTTGAGAATGAGCAGTTACAGACAAAGCGTCATTTGTTTTTTTTGGAATACAGCAGTAAACACAATTAGTTATGTGTAATGGTGTGTATCCCAATACCTGCAGGCAGTGACTTCTGGTAAAGATATTCTGTTCAGTGCCTCCTTAGCGGCTGTTGGATACTGCCCTGAGCGGTTATCTACTAGCACTGTGTGAGTAAACAGCAGCCACTGCTACTGAGTTGCACTGCTTGCAAGAGCCCATCTGTCTTTTTCACCAATCACAAAACTTATATTACTATTCCTCCATAATGAATCACGTTCTGTGAGTGAAGGAGCAGCTGAATGACAGGATCTTCACTGCCCATTCACAGAACACATTTTGGGAGAGTAGCGATATGAGCAATATGAATGGCAGAGAACCTTTCTCACTAGCACATGCTACTAACTTTCACAGAGTAGGAAGACTGCCACTCAGGGCAATAATCTGGTGGCTCCAAAGGAGGCAATGAAAAGGTTTGTTACCCAAAGCAGCCTTATGCATGTAATGGAATGCACCCCATTGCACATAACTAATGTGTTTGATGCTTTATTAAAAAAAAAACACACATTAAAAATTGCAGTATCAGCTTATGGCGAAATTCAGCATTGACACCTGATAATAAATGCAAAGATTTTATAGTAAGAACAACTGTAACTGGCCAAACTTCAGGTCTTCATCTGACTGGAGCAACCAGATAAGAAATGTAATGTTAAACAGAAAAAAAGAAAAGAAACAGTACAGTAGTGAACATAAGCTTTTTAAAAACATTAAAACTGGGTTATATGCAGCTACCTTCAGGTGATTGGACAAATAGAAAGGCTGTAAGACACCCCCTATATAATCCCTCCCACTCCCACGCTAGAATCAGTTCTGTAACAAACAATAGGGAGATCATAACAGAGGGGAGGGTTCTGGTCTAAAAATATATGCATGGAAACAAATTTCACTGGCGAGTCAATTCTATTTTCCTGATCATATAGCACACAAGCTTCTTTAATAAAGGGGTTGCAAAGGTTCGTATTTTTTCACCTTAATGCATCCTATGCATTAAGGTGAAAAAACACCTGGCAATCACTGCCCCCCCCCCCCAGTTTTACTCACCTGGGGCCGTTCACCTGCTCGGCGCGTCCCCGGCATCCTCTTCTCCACAGAGTCCTGGCGTTGATTGGATAGATTGATAGCAGCCATTGGCTGCCGCTGCTGTCAATCTAATCCAATGACGCGGGGGGCGGGGCTGAGTCATATACTCAGCGTCTATGGACGCAGAGTGCATGACTCAGGAACGCACCCGCAAGGTAACCCTCTCGGGAGAGCTCTCCTCCAAGGGGGTTATCTAATGCAAGGAGGAGCCGCCGAGGGACCCCAGAAGAGGATGTTTGGGGCCACTCTGTGCAAAACGAGCTGCACAGTGGAAGTATAACATATGTTTGTCATTTTAAAAAAATAAAAAAGGAACCTTTAGTGTCCCTTTAAATCATTACGACTGGGATGTCCAAAAAGTAGTCAAACTGAGGGGTGGGGGAACAGAGTAAACAATGCCAACAGGCCCACATAAAAATAAAAAAAACAGCAGCTCATGAAGGGCTTGACAGACTCAGGAGGGCAGCTTGTAGCACCTTGAGCCCAAAACTGGCATCAGAGAAGGCTTGAATATCCATCCAGTGGAACTCATCAAACATAGTAACAGAAGCCTAGGTGGCAGTTGTTTAATTATGAGAACAGATGCAGGATGCTGAAAAGCGCATAAAGCAGATCTAATAGAATGTACTTTAACAGGGAAGGTAGGAAGCCTATCCTTCAGACTATGGTCCTTAATAATAACTTGTCTGAACCACCTAGCAATGGTGGAGTGAGAACCCTCAGAAAGCACAAAAAATAGGAAATGCGATTTCCTACAAGTGGCAGCAGCTGAGAGGTAACCCCCTTACTTCACGCACAATTAGTAGGACTATTAGATAACACTACTCCAAGCATCTATATCCTCTGAGTTGTCCCAAGAGCTTGCTCAATGCACCCTGTAACAGAGGTATGACTGGCTGCACACCGATGATGTCAAGGAAGTAAAAATCAACTTTGTTGCGGTCAAACATGCCAAGCATCCAACCTTGACGCCGTTTCAACGCGGTCTATCATTCCTCTCACCGTGCGCACCACTTCCAGATAGAGGGATTCCCTTAGCTGCTTCAAGGTAGGGCATAAGGAGGGAAGGACCATATCCTGATTAAAGTAGATGTAAAAACTCACATATACCCAGTGAAGTGTACAGCCTCAGCTGATAAACAGGGATGAAAAAGAAATCTCCCTACATAAAAGTTTTACATGTATATCTGCTGTCTTCAGCTTTATATACCGTTTAGAAAGTGCACATCCTGTTAGAATTTCCTCTTCCTGATTCACTTGTGAGTGTGGATTTTTGCCATACACGGAGACAGCTGATTGGAGAAAAAGCGCATACCTTCTCTCCACATAGGCAGAAAAAGAAACAAACAATGCAGAGCTGTGCTGTGAATAGACCAGCTGTCAGCTAATCTATTTTTATGCATCCACCCTGACACAAAATTCGGCCTGGTTTTATCTCAGTTGACAGAGAACTTGTCAGAAGTTATCATGCTGATAACAGAAGAACAGAGCAGCAGAAAGCCACGGGACTTAGGGCTTTGAAGAGAGATAAGTAAACACTACTGATATATGTCAAATTTCATGAATGGGGTAAAACGCCAAGAAAGGCTCCTTACAAGGTAAAGTGATACTTAACACACACTGTTTAAAAGAGAAGTATGTTTTTTGTTTTATAATCATACTTACCCTAGGTGGATGGAGCATCAGACTGATGCTACAGCTGTCCTCCGGTGTCACTGCACTGTGTACCGAGCCACCGAACACCGCCGATGGCTCAGTTATCTCAGCTCCCAGAGTGGAGAGATGTTGCCTGTCAGTCATCTCTCCTGCTCTGATCCTCCACGCTCATTGGAGTGATGAGCTGTGGAGGGGCGGGGAGCGTCCGTCTCAGCGGCTCGTAGTGTAGTGGTTAACACTTTCACCTACCAGTTCGAATCCCGACCACGACACCATCTGCCTGGAGTTTGCATGTTCTCCCTGTGTCTGCGCGGGTTTCCTCCGGGTACTCCGGTTTCCTCCCACGCTCCAAAGACATGCTGGTAGGTTAATTGGATCTTGTCCAAATTGGCCCAGTATATATGTGTGTACGACTGTGTCCCAAGCGTGTCGAGATACTACGGGGTAAAATGACCGCACCAGCCAAGCAGACACTGGCTGCAAAAGCACCTAGAGGCGATTCAGTTTGACTTGTATAGCGCTACACATGCTCTCATTACTTCACTGCCATCAATGAAGGCAGCTGGCGGATCCAGACTTGGGAAGTAGGGATGACGCGCTGCCTTGACTGATGGCAGTGACGGATTAAGGACTTCAGACTGCTCTCCACTGAAAACCGGTCACAGGAGTGCTAAACGAAGTGCACTCCTGTGACCCACAGGAGAAGCCCAGCCTAAAAAGCTCAGGCTGGACTTATCCTTTAATTTACATTATCACTTCTATTTCTGTATACGGATGATGGCATTGTAATTATTTTCATAAAAAATAAAAAATCATCTAAATACCTTTTTCCAAATTGATATACAGCTGTCAAATGACCCAGCTCTTTCCCAGCCTGTCTGCAGGGAAACATAAGCAGGAGGAGCTTCTAGTCCTCTGCTGCTGGTCACATGTTTAAAAAAAAAGAAAAGAAAGCCGCCTCTTCTTGTCTACCCTGTGTGAAACAAAATAGTCCCATGGTGGTAATCCTGACCTGCAGTGGTGCAAGGGGGGAGGGGGAATGCTATAGTGCAGATCCTTACATCAGTTTGGATAGGGTATCCCAAGGCTCTGATCCTGAAGAGTGGAGTACCAATTACCTGAAAGCAGCTGCATATAACTTCAGAATAATTTCAAGACAACTTTTTTAAGCAAAAATATAATTCCCTCCACTGTGCAATTCGTTTTGCACAGTGTGGCCCCGAACCTCGTCTTCTGGGGTCCTCCGGTCGCTTGCGGCTCCACCTCGCATCTGTAAACCCCCTGGGAGAAGCGCTTTCCCTGGAGGTTACCTTGCGGGCGCACTTCCGAGTCCAGCATTTGAAAGACCCGCTTAATTGGATTTGATTGACAGCAGCAGGAACCCCAGGCAGAGAGGTACAGCGATAAAAAGGTAAAATAAACTGAATCCTATCCTAACAATATGCTATGCCAACAGTGCAAATCGTCCAGTGGACGGGATCCGCTTCGTGTGACCAAAAAATAACACTGAAAAAAAAGCAAGAAAATTGGAACAAAAGGAGTTCCAATGAAAGGTCAATGAAGTGAATCAACTATACCTGTTGGGTTGTATCAAAAAGGAGAAAGAGACTTTATTGGTGAAAGTAACACAAAAGTGAAGATTCAAACTGCTTCCAGCAGGGGGCTACGCCTCCAGATAATCTGAGGTATAGCAAGTGAAGAAACTTCCTTAGAGTCCAGCAGCACACAAGTCTAATCAGGAAGCATTTCAGGTCACAGCAACAATGTCTTTAGATACCTGCAGCAACAAACATCTACATGTTTCGTGACCTGGTAGTTGCTGCAGGTATCTAAAGACATTGTTGCTGTGACCTGAAATGCTTTCTGATTAGACTTGTGTGCTGCTGGACTCTAAGGAAGTTTCTTCACTTGCTATACCTCTACTTCACCACAATGCTCCTATTGCGCATCATCACGCCGCCACGCCATTCCGCTCCTTGCCATCGTGAATTTTGGATCAGACGGATGCGATCACGTGACTTGGGACACCAAGCAGTAAACAAGACCTGCAGGCGCGGGTCCCTGCCACACTCGGGCAGTTTATCCATCGAGGGTCTTGTCCACGCTTATAGGACCAGCTTCTTATGTAAAGAGCAGATCTGCATTCTGGAGTGTCCCTCCACTGTGAGTATAAGAGTATAAGCATTGCGCTTGTGAGGTAAGAGATGTACTTTCTAAGCAGGCCTCTACCATGGAACATGTGGACAGCGGAGCTAGAGGATGGTAAGCAGATTCACCTATTGACTTTGCCAGGTGGCTATTTATTCCTATCTATTGAATAAATCATATGTGGAGCTTGTGATATGTGATCACAATCAATGTCAAGTTTAATTTTTTGGCGCAAGTGAATTGACTTATTTTTAAACGTTTTGTGACAAGACCGAAATTATTATAACAGCTTTTCAGCACCAATATAAAGCTACCTGTATTGGATCACCATCTTCAATTTGCTGGGCTGCCTATGTGATTCATTACAAACAGGTTTTTGTGCTGTTTCACCTGTTTGAAGTTGTGCGAACAATTGTCCTTTTTCTATTATTATTTGAATCCTTTGTTCACGTTATTTTGGTGGACCAGGGCATACATGAACGGTCATACTTCTTGCACCAACAAATGGGATTTATCCTCCAGTCCACACCAGTGATACACTGATAAGTCTAGGAATAATGAGCTTAAATTTTTTGGTTAGCACAGCAACATGTCTGCTATACCTGTATTTTTAAATTACAACGTTGTACTTTTTACTGTATATATTTTGATTCAGATTATCTGAAGGCGTAGCCCCCTGCTGGAAGCTTTTTGAATCTTCACCTTTGTGTTGCTTTCACCAATAAAGTCTCTCCTTTTTGATACAACCCAACAGGTATAGTTGATTCACTTCATTGACCTTTCATTGGAACTCCTTTTGTTCCAATTTTCTTGCTTTTTTTCCAGAGAGGTACAGCGTGTCTCCGCCGAGGGCATGAAGGGCTCAGGTGAGTAAAACGGGGGGGCTGGTCAGTGTCAGAAGTTTTTTCACCTTAATGCATAGGATGCATTAAGGTGAAAAAACACAAGGGTTTACAACCCCCTTTAAGCAAAATTTTAGAGATTAATCTGACATCTGAAGCAATATATTAGAAACCTACTCTTCTTTAAGGGATCCCTTTTTGATGGGCTCTTCAATAAAAGGCTCAGGTTCCTGTTCTTCAGCCATTCCGTGCAGATAAGGATTTAATGGTGGTGGTCTCCAGAAAGAACCATTTTTAAACATTCGGAAATCTTCTGTCCTCCATTTTGTAGGAGAATCTCCCTAAGTGACAAGGTACAAAGGATAAAGTTTATTTTGTATAAAACTACAAACACACACAGTGTGAGAATGTGTAAACGGAGGTATTATTCACCTGTAGTATTGAGTAAAGCTTCCATCTGTAATACACGTGGGCAGGGGTCTGATTTTCAAATAAGAACCTAGAAAAGTGAAAGGAAAAAAAAAATTTTACTTTTCACTAACGGCATTGGAAAAGTATGCACCAGTGTTAACAGATACACAAAAATCTGAAACAGAGCATCCCTAGCCATAAAGCTCTGGAAGCGCTGTACTGCAATTACCAACCAAGCATCAAATAAATGGTATCCCAATGTATCATTCAAAAAAAGCATAGACCAGCAAGATCTTGCTTTTCGTTGTCCACACACTGTACAGATGTATTGTTTGAGTAACATTTATGTGCACATGGCATAAATGCACCTTACTGGCCTATGGCACAGATTGCATGCTAATGATGTTTCCATGCTGGCCCTGTGAAAGACTCATTTACGTGCTGGAGGCTAGATCCACAACACATGCTCTATGGTTGGCTGGCGGTTATGGACAGAGGTGGGGCTTGTATATTTCAGGCCTCAAGCAGCAGGCAGGTTGGGGGATTTGGCCATTTGTAGTCCCTAAAACAATGTGGTGGGCTTATGGGCTGGCTTAAGTCATAGGAGAGAGCAAAAGGAGACCAGCAATGACGACAGCAGCAATGACATTGTTAATATCTACACTTCAGCTGGCATTCAGCCAACAGGCTGCATGAACACTGTACACTTGTATGTATGTTGAGGTTCCACAAATGTTAACATGCGTACAGTGCACTTAACACTGAAATTTACCAGCCTGGATGCAGTTGTGCTCTATACATTTTTTTTAGGCTACTGAATACAGCACAGCATCATGGCTCCAGAATCAGCTGTCTGAATGAGCCCATAGACTTGAATATTGTTGAATACATAACTAGACGGTATGCAACTCTACACAGATTTTTTTTTACGCCAATGTAGATCCCTATATGATAGGGAGGGCACACCAGTATCGTGCAATAGTTCATTGGAAATTAAAGAATTGGTTTGACACATGCTTGACACCAGAAGCCTCGTACACACGACCGAGTTTCACGGCAAAAACCAGGAAGAAACTTGCTGCCAGAGATTTCTTGCAGAGAAATTCGTTCGTGTGTATGGTTTCTCGTCAAGAAAAGCGTCAAGAATCTCGACGAGAAAATAAAAAACCTGCTCTCTACTGTCTCGTCGAGATTCTCGTCAGCCTGTTTCGACGAGAAAATTGTGTGTGTGTACACTTACCTGTTCGCCGGGAAGCCAGCGCATGCTCGATATGACTTCGACGCATGCGCGGTAGCTTCCTAGGCATACGTAGGGTATACCAAGATGGCGGCGACAGCATCGAATGTGACGAGCGCATGCTCGTCGTATTCGATGACGTCACCGCGTACGCTCCATTCAAAGAACCGTGGGTTCTTTAAAATGAACGTGTGTACACTCGGCCGGGACAAGTTTCTTGTCCAAGGATCTCGGCGAAAAAAACGACATGTTTTTAACGACGAGATTCTCGGCCGTGTGTATGAGGCATTAGAAATAAAAATGGAAATTATGTGTCAAATAATTTTTTATTTTTTTTTTCCATTCTGTGTAATTGGGTACTGCATTTACCAGGAAACTTAATGCACCATCATTTTTACCTGAACATAGGATTGTTGATTTCTCGGTTCATGATCATAGCTTCAAACATTGGCCCTTCACGCACCACAAATTCGATCATGCGATGAATCAGAGCGAGTAAATTCCTACAACGACAGTAGAGTTAAAGGAAAATGTATTCAGACCCTACATACTAATTGCATCCCATCTATCAACTATAGTATAGAGGCTGCTGCTACATAACAGCACTATTAGAAGATGCATTGTTGCTGCCCAGCTGTTTTGTGCATTAGTAATACATAGCAGCCCTTCACCTGATAAGGGCAAAACCCTCAGAAATGCAGAAAAAGGACTATTTGGCTATCAGGAAAGAAAAAGAGTGGCATAAAAAGCCAAGTGGCATGTTACATTAAGCTAGTAGAGCAGCAGCATGTAATAAATGTTATACTACAATAATAAAAAAAATTATAATATATATATATATATATATATATATATATATATATATATATATATATATACACATACATACACACAGTGGGTACGGAAAAAGTATTCAGACCCCCTTAAATTTTTCACTCTTTGTTATATTGCAGCCATTTGCTAAAATCATTTAAGTTCATTTTTTTCCTCATTAAATGTACACACATTGCACCCCATATTGACAGAAAAACACAGAATTGTTGAAATTTTTGCAGATTTATTAAAAAAGAAAAAACTGAAATATCACATGGTCCGAAGTATTCAGACCCTTTGCTGTGACACTCATATATTTAACTCGGGTGCTGTCCATTTCTTCTGATCATCCTTGAGGCTGGGTTCACTAGTGCGACACGACAGCCGTCCTACTTTGGATCAGACTTTGCCCCGCGACATGGAGCAGACATACAGGTCCTTCTCAAAAAATTAGCATATTGTGATAAAGTTCATTATTATCTGTAATGTACTGATAAACATTAGACTTTCATATATTTTAGATTCATTACACACAACTGAAGTAGTTCAAGCCTTTTCTTGTTTTAATATTGATGATTTTGGCATACAGCTCATGAAAACCCAAAAATCCTATCTCAAAAAATTAGCATATTTCATCCGACCAATAAAAGAAAAGTGTTTTTAATACAAAAAAAGTCAACCTTCAAATAATTATGTTCAGTTATGCACTCAATACTTGGTCGGGAATCCTTTTGCAGAAATGACTGCTTCAATGCGGTGTGGCATGGAGGCAACCAGCCTGTGGCACTGCTGAGGTGTTATGGAGGCCCAGGATGCTTCGATAGCGGCCTTAAGCTCATCCAGAGTGTTGGGTCTTGTGTCTCTCAACTTTCTCTTCCCAATATCCCACAGATTCTCTATGGGGTTCAGGTCAGGAGAGTTGGCAGGCCAATTGAGCACAGTAATACCATGGTCAGTAAACCATTTACCAGTGGTTTTGGCACTGTGAGCAGGTGCCAGGTCGTGCTGAAAAATGAAATCTTCATCTCCATAAAGCTTTTTAGCAGATGGAAGCATGAAGTGCTCCAAAATCTCCTGATAGCTAGCTGCATTGACCCTGCCCTTGATAAAACACAGTGGACCAACACCAGCAGCTGACATGGCACCCCAGACCATCACTGACTGTGGGTACTTGACACTGGACTTCAGGCATTTTGGCATTTCCCTCTCCCCAGTCTTCCTCCAGACTCTGGCACCTTGATTTCCGAATGACATGCAAAATTTGCTTTCATCCGAAAAAAGTACTTTGGACCACTGAGCAACAGTCCAGTGCTGCTTCTCTGTAGCCCAGGTCAGGCGCTTCTGCCGTTGTTTCTGGTTCAAAAGTGGCTTGACCTGGGGAATGCGGCACCTGTAGCCCATTTCCTGCACACGCCTGTTCACGGTGGCTCTGGATGTTTCTACTCCAGACTCAGTCCACTGCTTCCGCAGGTCCTCCAAGGTCTGGAATCGGTCCTTCTCCACAATCTTCTTCAGGGTCCGGTCACCTCTTCTCGTTGTGCAGCGTTTTCTGCCACTTTTTACTTCCCACAGACTTCCCACTGAGGTGCCTTGATACAGCACTCTGGGAACAGCCTATTCGTTCAGAAATTTCTTTCTGTGTCTTACCCTCTTGCTTGAGGGTGTCAATGATGGCCTTCTGGACAGCAGTCAGGTCGGCAGTCTTACCCATGATTGCGGTTTTGAGTAATGAACCAGGCTGGGAGTTTTTAAAAGCCTCAGGAATCTTTTGCAGGTGTTTAGAGTTAATTAGTTGATACAGATGATTAGGTTAATAGCTCGTTTAGAGAACCTTTTCATGATATGCTAATTTTTTGAGATAGGATTTTTGGGTTTTCATGAGCTGTATGCCAAAATCATCAATATTAAAACAAGAAAAGGCTTGAACTACTTCAGTTGTGTGTAATGAATCTAAAATATATGAAAGTCTGGGGGGGGCGTGTCCGGGAGCCGACTGAGGAGGACGTGCAGACATTGAGCTCCACAACTGCACCCTCAATCTATAGCCACCCTCGCTCCTAATCCACTGGAAATTGCTCCAACTCTTCCCCTGTCGTTCCTGAGGATTCCATACCTGCAACCCAGCCTGAATTGTGACTCCGGGCCGGCCGTGCGGCAACTACCAGGCCTGCTCTACACAGCCCAGGCCCGACACCATCTTGGGGCCCACAAAGCCTCCACCGCCTCCCGGAGGGTCTCCGGATACCCCACGGACATTCTACATCTCCATCCAGGCTCGGATGGAGGTGTTTGACTCTTAGGGAACCCCCTCGGTCTTCTTTTCGGCCCGTGGCCGGCTCCGGGGCCTGGCCGCCATCTTGCGGCCTGCGGGAACAGCAGCATCCTCCGGCCTAAAGTGCTGCGGTCGGCGGAGTGTGCGGCGGGCGGATCGGCCGCAAGTGTGCCTGCACTGGTCTGGTCTACATACCTGAAGGATCCCGGGACGTTCGGCCTGACACACCCGCGGCGGCCAGTTCTAGGAAAGTCCGCGGCTTCGGCCTACTCCTGGAAGTCGGCGGCCATCTTGCTGCTCCCAATACACCCAGAGCAACATCCAGCACAAAGCACCATCTCGCACGGGGTAAGCAGGGCGGGGGCAGAGTAAAAGGCACCAGAAGTAGGCTGATCCCTCCCCAGCTGGTAGTCAGAAAGGAGCACTCGGTGGGAGCCCTGACCCCATAGGTTCGAGGGGCAGCCATCTTGCTATACCTGACCATAGGACTGCTGGGTCCCCCCTTGCCCGTTTAAAACCGCTTTGCCCTACCCATCAAGGTCTGATTACTCTGGTGTACGGGGCGGCTGGGCCTCCACCTCATTCATCTTGCCCTCCCCGTAACCCTCCAGTCACAGACTAGCAAGCAGTGTAGTGGCCATCTTGCTCCACCCGGACTCCGTGCTCCCCCTTGCCACTAGCCTTGCTCTGCCCCCTCCTCAGCCGCCAGTGCTGCCCAGGCTGCCGTACCGCTGTCCTGTAACGCAAACACCGGCACTCCCCTGCGCCTGCTCCAAGACGTCAGTAGCAGCAAAGCAAGCGTCTATTCCCATGTACGACACGGGTCGCACTTTCTGTTCTTCCACTCCACCTATGGGGATGCGTGGCTGAGGATGGACGGCTGAAGACATGTACTGCTGAGCATTGTGCTCTCCCGACGACCGCAGGTTGCGTTCCCAACCAATCACGCCCAATCTGCTGATGGCGGCTTCCAGCTCTACCTCTACTGATTCCGCTGCACTGCAACCAGGTAATATCCAACGGTACCTGCTACGCACAGCCTCACAGGACTCCCGTACAGGGAAAGACAGGGCTTCATCAGCCCGAACTCCAGGCAAACCAACACCTCCTCCCCCGGCTGCAGCAGCTTTCTCTGTCGGTGGGACCGGCCCAGGTGTACACCCGACCCCTCCGATGGATCCCGCTACTCTTAGCGTGAACACGGCCTCAGCAGAGATGCTCTCCCAGGGCTCCACATCCGCTGCCGTACTTTCTGCTTTCCGAGCTGACTTTGATTCCTGGGCTTCCAAAATGGAAACTTCTCTCCATGTTGAACTGAATGCCCTCAAACAACGGGTTTCCGCGTCGGAGGTCACGGTTTCTGCTATGGCCACCACCCAGGAGGACCATTCAGCCCGCATAAAGGCGCTTTAAAATGCATCTACGGCTCACCTCTCCCGTCTACGGCAACACCAGCTCCGAATAGAAGATAGTGAGAACCGGAGCCGCAGGAACAACATCCGGCTGCAGGGGGTCCCGGAGGCTACATCAGGTGCCGATCTCAAACCCACTGTCATCGCTATCCTCAATCAGGTCCTGGGCAGGGAAGTTACATCTCCCATTGAATTGGACAGAGTGCATAGAGTGGGAGGCATGGGGGGTGACCGCAGGGACCGCCCTCGTGACGTACTTTGCCGGGTGCACTACTATACCCTGAAGGAAGAAATTTTGCGCAAGGCCTGGCGCCTGGGGCCACTGGACTTTCACGGATCACCTATACACCTCTACCCGGACCTCTCCCGCAACACGCTGTACATGCGGCGAGCGGTCCGTCCTCTGCTGGACTTGATTCGCCAAGTAGGCGCCACGTACACTTGGGGCCACCCCTTCAGCATCAAAGTGACCCGAGAAGATAACCACAAATTTGTGCTGTCAGACCCGGACCAGCTTCCTGCCTTCTTCCTGTTCCTGGACCGGGACCCTATTGTCATCCCGAACTGGTTGGACCCCCCAGATGACCGTCAGCGGCTACCGGGCCCTCCTCTACAGCGTCGAGGACGCCCACAGTCTAGATCGGTACCTTCCGGTCCTAGAGTACGGCGAGCCACGTCACCAGAAGACTGATCCAGATTCTGTCGTCCGAGACCTGAAATGGTTCTTTTTTGATATGTCCTTTAGTCCACCAGGTGACTACAGTTCCTTTATGAGACTCCGGCCAGGTTTGCCTACTGTTTTCTCTATTTTGTTTTGTACTCACGGTTTTACTTGCGTATCCACCCCGCTGACTCTTGCTCACTTTGTTATCTAAGTGCTGCTGACGGTTTAGTTGTCTCGCTTGGCACGGAGAATGTTTCCTTGCCCTCAGCTGGTGCGGTTGTGCTTGCGGGGGCTTTGGAAAGGCGGTCGGTGGTGTTGATATGTTCTTTCACGGCATTGGCTCTACTGGCTGGCTTGGTGTTTCCCGGGCATAGCCCTTTGGCTTGTCCGGGGACCTCCGGGTCTTCCCTCGGGCTCTGGACATCTATGTCCCTGGAGCTTGGGACTGACTGGCCTTATCACTGACACCTTCTGTGCGTTTACACAGATATCTGAGCTAAGCCGTGACAACTATCATAGTTAATGCTGCTATAAATGTAGTAATTGGTGCTTCCAACCCTCGCATGCTTACGCGGGAATACCTGTGCCTTTATTCTGTCACCAGTTTGTGTACACCTTGTTCTACGTTGATGTTATTTTTCTATGTAATTTTAGACTGTTTATTACACTCCAGCGTACCAATGGTATTAGTCTGACACTCTGCCCTTTAGTGACTAGGCAGTTGAGCATTAGATGCCACGGTCATTGGGTGTGTTACACTTACAGTTATGTTATATATGCCTGTTAGGTTGTCGGGATCACAACTCAGCTGTTCTAACCCCGTTCTCTCCCCCTAAATAGGATTGGCACAGTTAGTGCCTACTACGTGATATTTCACGAAGTGTTACGTTTTTGCGCACACTTTAGTATTCTTGAGCCGCCTTCCCCAGGTGCTCTCTACGTTCAATCTCTCCCCCGCCTCGCTCTACCTTCTCTCTTCCTCCCCTGTTGTGTTTCCCCCCTTTTTTTCTTCCCCGCTTTTCTTTTTTTTTCTTCTTCTCTTTCTCCTTCCCCCCCCTCCCCCCCCATCGCTCCATCATGGCCCACACAGTGACCTCTCGCCCTATGTTACAATTCTGTTCCTACAATGTCAATGGGCTCAATATTGCCTCCAAAAGAGGACAAATCCTGTATCAAATGCACAAACGCCAAGTCAATGTGCTTCTTCTCCAAGAGACACATTTTCACTCTGCCTCCACCCCTTCCTGTTCCAACAGATACTTCAACAGGTGGTTCCACAGCACTAGCCCAACCCAGAAAGCCAAGGGGGTGTCTGTGGCCTTCCATAAGACGCTCCCTATAGAGGTGCTTGACCATCTCTCGGACCCCCAGGGGAGGTATGTTTTTGTGAAATTCGTGTTATGGGGTACCAAATTTACAGTAGCTAACATTTACCTTCCTAATGTTAATCAAGTATCGGCCGCGTTACAATACATGAGGATTTTGTCAGGATTCAGGGAGGGTAAGCTCATATTGGGGGGAGATTTTAACACCCCTCTTGAACCACTTTTAGATTCCTCCACCTCGCGATCGTGCATCTCCTTCCCCAAACTGAGGGCTCTGAAACGGGCATTCTACGATCTGCGTCTGGTGGACGTTTGGAGAGTGCTGTACCCCACGGTCCGTAACTATACCCACTTCTCCCATGTTCATCACACCTATAGTCGCATAGACTACCTAATGAGTGACCATAGCTGCCTGGACTGGTCCCCGGAATGCACCATAGACCCAATGGTCTGGTCTGACCATTCTCCTATACACATGACATTCTCGCTCCCTTCCACTCCGATTAGGGAATGGTCATGGCGCTTGAACGATTCGCTGCTTACGAACCCGGAATGTGTGACAAGGGTTTCAGATACAATCTCTAACTTTTTTGCGGACCACGCTTTGGATACGACATCGTTGCCCTTTCAATGGGAGGCACTTAAGGCTGTCCTACGTGGTACCTTTATCCAAATGGGTACGCGTCTAAAAAAGGAGCGCTCAGCCGCCATAGAGGCAGCAAATAAAACGCTTAGAAACTTAGAAACTGAGCACAAACGATCCCCGACAGTGACAATGCTGGCGGACGTTTCTAGGGCACGATCACAACTTAGAGAACTTTATGAAGCCTCTGCACGTACATATGCAGATAAGCTCACTTTCCATCAATATAAGTTTCGAGATAAATGTGGTAGGCCACTGGCTCGCTCCCTGCACCCAAAAACAACCTCTGCCTTTGTGCCTCATATTCGGGGGGCACAGGGGGAAATGGTATCCTCACCCACTAAGATGGCGGGGGAATTCAGGGACTTTTATCAGTCCCTGTACAATATCCCTAAGACTCAAGGGACAAGTTCCCCTTCCTCCGGGGTGGAGGACCAGATGTCATATGTATTGGAAACCGCGCTCCCTACGTTAGAAGATGACATCATCGCTGATCTGGAAACCTCAATCACAGAAGACGAAGTCACCAAAGCCATAGCGGGTACACCGAGTGGAAAGAGCCCGGGCCCAGACGGCTTTACTCCTAAGTTCTACAAACTTTTTGCCGCCCTCCTCACGCCCTAACTAAGGTGTTCAACTCTTTGTCGGAGGGTTCAGTGTTCCCTCCACAAACACTTGAGGCTCACATATCCCTCATCCCAAAGCCAGGCAAAGACCCCACTCTTTGTGCAAGCTATAGGCCGATCTCCTTGATTGGGGTCGATTTGAAAGTCTTTGCTAAAATCCTAGCCAATAGATTACAACCATTGTTGCCTGGGATAATACACCTAGACCAGGTCGGCTTTGTGAGTGGCCGTGAGGCTAGGGACAATACCCTGAAGACCCTTCTTTTAACCAACTATGCCCGGTCCCACGATATCCCACTATGCCTCTTAACAGTCGATGCCGAGAAGGCATTCGACCGAGTAGACTGGCAGTTCCTTCGACTATCCCTGCAACAAATAGGCGTGGGAACCAATATGATGGCGAGAATAATGTCCCTTTACTCCTCTCCATATGCTAGGATTAGACTAAATGGCTCGCTATCTCCAGCCTTCTCTGTATCTAACGGGACGCGACAGGGATGCCCACTGTCCCCCCTCCTCTACGTTCTCACTATGGAACACCTAGCTATTGCTCTACGTAACAATTCTTCTATCCAAGGCATAACAGTCGGGCCCACACATACTAAACTTGCCCTCTTTGCAGATGATCTGCTCCTGTTCGTGACACACCCTCACACATCCTTGCCCTTGGTATTGCAGGAGTTTCGGAAATTTGGAGAAGTTAGCAACTTCAAGGTCAACTACAATAAATCGGAAATCCTCAACATATCTCTGCCTACGTCGGCCCTGCGAAGACTATCGTCTTCTTTCCCTTTCAAAACTGGTTCCCCCTCCATAAGGTATCTCGGAATTCAAATACCGGCGGATGCTTCCCAACTTTTTTCCTTGAACTTTGCCCCCCTACTTCTTAGGACCCAGGCAGATTTAATCAATTATGCGTCCAAACAGCTCTCATGGCTAGGTAGAGTGAATGCCCTGAAAATGGATGTTCTCCCTAGGTTCCTGTATTTGTTTCAGACCATCCCTATTCACATACCTAATTCGTACTTTAAGAAAATACGCCAACTGTTTTCCAAATTTATTTGGAATGCGGCCCGTCCCAGGATACGGTATGAAACACTTTCTCTTCCAAAGGCTCGGGGGGGGGGGGGGCTGGAGCCCCAGATGCCTCCCTATACCATAAAGCAGCGGTGCTCACCCGCATACTAGATTGGTTCCATCATTCTTCAGCCAAGCTTTGGGTTCAGTTGGAAAGCCACATGAGCCCAATTGAGCTCTCCGCTCTCCCCTGGACCTTGCCTACGGTACGGGGGGGTTCGGGCCCTCTTAATGACCTTACCCATCAAACGATCCCGATTTGGGATCGCATGCTGTCCAGAAGGGGCTTATCAAACCGCATGGGGCCTATGACTCCCTTCTTTGGGACCCCGGCCTTTCCGCCAGCTATGTCGGTAGCAAGATTCGGACCATGGCGAAGAGAGGATCATAGGCGACTTGCCCAGGTCCTTCGTGCAGACCCCACTTTGAGGTCAGATACCTCTACCGGTCTGACCTCCCGTCACCCCATGCAGTGGCTTCGGAGGCAACAGACTGCCTCCTACATCCGGACTTTCCCATCTATTACAGACATTCTTGCTGAACCGACGGGATTCGAGGAACTGCTCCTGCAGGTGGAACCTCCAACGCATGTTGTATCGCAACTATACTCCCTTCTGCTCGATGTTTACTCCCCTGGCCTCCCACCGTTTACGGTGGCCTGGGAGACAGACCTCCGTCACACTATCTCCCCTATTGACTGGCAAAAATGTTTTACCCTGACGCACAAATTGTCCATAGCCACCAAGACCCAGGAGAAGGGGTTTAAACTGTTAACAAGATGGTACAGATGTCCATCAACTCTTCACCACTTCAATCCGGAGGTGTCGGATGCCTGCTGGCGGTGCCTCGGCTCCCGGGGAACCATGCTCCACATTTGGTGGGAGTGCCCTCCTGTGCGGAGGTACTGGCAGCGGATTTTCACACTCTACTGCAAATTGATGGCGACCTCTATCCACCCTTCACCTGAGGTGGCTCTCTTGTCTATTATCCCAGGATCATTTAAATCCATCAGAAATGATGTCTTGCGACACTTTCTGGCGGCGGTCAGGGTAGTGATTCCCCGTCATTGGAGAACGGCAACCATGCCTTCCCTGGGGGATTGGGCTGTTGAGGTGGACCGCATTAGGGACCTTGAGCGCCTGGTGGTGGAGGAAAATGACAAAAGTGAAAAGTTCTCTCTCACATGGACTTCGTGTTCCGTGTTTCGGTACTCCTCGGAGTTTATCTCTTGGGCGGAGTGTGCCCTGGACGAGACCACTCTCGGACCTTGATGGAGTGATTCTGATCCCTGTCCCCTATCTGTGTACCCCTACTATTTGCCCCTGACTCTGACTCTTTTCTCTACACATAAATACACCTCTAAGAATCCAGTAGGATAACGTACCAGGGCTTCAATTTACCTACTACCTATAACCCATTGAGTGACCCTACTTCATACTCTCCAAATAGGTTTGTGTATACTTTCATCTGATGGTACTTAGCCCTGCTCTGTTCTGACACACATGATGCCTGTTGAGGATGTATCCTATTAATGTTTGTAATGTTTAAGACAATGTATGTCTTTTTCTGCCGTTTCATTGCATAAACAAATAAAATAAGATTGAATTAAAATATATGAAAGTCTAAAGTTTATCAGTACATTACAGAAAATAATGAACTTTATCACAATATGCTAATTTTTTGAGAAGGACCTGTATGTCCGACTTTCAATGAACAGGGATCTGACTTGGATCCCCGCCAATACCAGGCACTGTGTTTTGTATGAATCTTGAGGGGGAACTCCAGGCCAAATTTTAAATAAAAAACCGGCATGGGTTCCCCCTCCAGGAGCATACCAGGCCCTTGGGTCTGGTCTGGATTTGAAGGGGAACCCCCCCCCCAAATCCAAACCAGACCCTTATCCGAGCACGCAACCTGGCAGGCCACAGGGGAAGAGGGGGGGACGAGAGAACGCCCCCTCCCTCCTGAACCGTACCAGGCCGCATGCCCTCAACATGGGGAGTTTGGTGCTCTGGGGCGACCTGCGCCCCCCCCCACCCCAAAGCACCCTGTCCCCATGTTGATGAGGACAAACCTGGCCGTTGGTTGTCAGGGTCTGCGGGGCTTATCAGAATCCGGGAGCCCCCTTTAATAAGGGGGCCCCCAGATCCCGGCCCCCCACCCTATGTGAATGAGTATGGGGTACATCGTACCCCTACCCATTCACCTGGTGGATAAAAAAATGGCAATAAAAACACACACAGCTTTTTAAATTAATTTATTGCACAGCTCCGGGGGTCTCCGCGCTCTCCGTTTTTTTCTTCTGCCGGGCCTCCGCCATCTTCTTCCAGCTCTTTTGCTAGCGGGGCCCGGTCTTCTCCGTCGCCTTCTTCTTCTCTCGCTCTCCGGTTCTTTCTTCCGCCGAGCCTCCGCTAACTTCTTCCAGCTCTTTTGCTAGCGGAGAGGCCCGGTCTTCCCGTCGGGCTCTCCGTTGTCCTTCTGCCGGCCCCTCCACTATCTTCTTCCAGCTCTTTTGCTAGTGGAGGGTCCGGTCTTCTTCTCTCTTCTCCTCCTCGATGTTGACACGTCGCTTCCTCCCGCTGCAATACTGGCTGTTCGCTCCGCTCCGAATTAATATAGGCTTCTCATGACGTCACAGTCACACGCTCCGGGGCCACCGGAGCATGTGACTGACGTCATGAGAAGCCTATATTAATTTGGAGCGGAGCGAACAGCCAGTATTACAGCGAGAGGAAGCGACGAGTCAACATCGAGGAAGAGAGAAGAAGACGGCGACGGCAAGACCGGCCCCTCCACTAGCAAAAGAGCTGGAAGAAGATAGTGGAGGGGGCCGGCAGAAGGACAACGGAGAGCCGGGAGAGCCGGACGAGACGACGGGAAGACCGGGCCTCTCCGCTAGCAAAAGAGCTGGAAGAAAATAGCGGAGGCCCGGCAGAAGAAAGAACCAGGGAGCGCGGAGACCCCCGGAGCTGTGCAATAAATTAATTTAAAAAGCTGTGTTGTGTTTTTATTGGCATTTTTTTCCACCAGGTGAATGGGTACGATGTACCCCATACTCATTCACATAGGGTGGGGGGCTGGGATCTGGGGGCCCCCTTAATAAAGGGGGCTCCCGGATTCCAATAAGCCCTCGCCCGCAGACCCCGACAACCAACAGCCAGGATTGTCGGGAGGAGGCCTGTCCTCATCAACATGGGGACAGGGTGCTTTGGGGTGGGGGGGCCACAGGTCGCCCCTCTGCCCCAGAGCACCAAACCCCCCATGTTGAGGGCATGCGGCCTGGTACGGTTCAGGAGGGAGGGGGGCCGCTCTCTCGTCCCCCCTCTTCCCCTGCGGCCTGCCAGGTTGCGTGCTCGGATAAGGGTCTGGTTTGGATTTTGGGGGGACCCCCACGCTATTTTTTCGGCGTAGGGGTTCCCCTTCAAATCCAGACCAGACCACCCAAGGGCCTGGTATGCCCCTGAAGGGGGAACCCATGCCGTTTTTTTATTTAAAATTTGGCCTGGAGTTCCCCCTCAAGAGCAGCACAGCACAAGTCGCATACCAAAGTCGGATTATGCAAGACTGCGGTCCGACTTTGATCTGACTTCAATGATAGTCAATGGGCTGAAGTCGGATCAAAGTCGGACCGAAGTAGTACAGGGAGCATTTTCAAAGTCGGACCAACACATGTCGGACCAGATAAGACGGCTCCCATAGAGAAACATTGATTTTCACACGTCATGGGCTCCCAATGTCGGAGCGTTTGTCGCCCCAGTGTGAACTCGGCCTGAGATGGATCTACACCTTCATTTGAGTCCAGCTGTGCTTGATTATACTGATTGGACTTGATTAGGAAAGCCACACACCTGTCTATATAAGACCTTACAGCTCACAGTGCATGTCAGAGCAAATGAGAATCATGAGGTCAAAGGAACTGCCTGAAGAGCTCAGACAGAATTGTGGCAAGGCACAGATCTGGCCAAGGTTACGAAAAAATTTCTGCTACACTTAAGGTTCCTAAGAGCACAGTAGCCTCCATAATACTTAAATGGAAGACATTTGGGACGGCCAGAACCCTTCCTAGAGCTGGCCGTCCGGCCAAACTGAGCTATCGGGGGAGAAGAGCCTTGGTGAGAGAGGTAAAGAAGAACCCAAAGATCACTGTGGCTGAGCTCCAGAGATGCAGTCGGGAGATGGGAGAAAGTTGTAGAAAGTCAACCATCACTGCAGCCCTCCACCAGTCGGGACTTTATGGCAGAGTGGCCCGACGGAAGCCTCTCCTCAGTGCAAGACACATGAAAGCCCGCATGGAGTTTGCTAAAAAAAAACACCTGAAGGACTCCAAGATGGTGAGAAATAAGATTCTCTGGTCTGATGAGACCAATATGGAACTTTTTAGCCTTAATTCTAAGCGGTATGTGTGGAGAAAACCAGGCACTGCTCATTACCTGTCCAATACAGTCCCAACAGTGAAGCATGGTGGTGGCAGCATCATGCTGTGGGGGGGTTCAGCTGCAGGGACATGACGACTGGTTGCAATCGAGGGAAAGATGAATGCGGCCAAGTACAGGGATATCCTGGACGAAAACCTTCTCCAGAGTGCTCAGGACCTCAGACTGGGCCGAAGGTTTACCTTCCAACAAGACAATGACCCTAAGCACACAGCTAAAATAATGGAGTAGCTTCACAACTCCGTGACTGTTCTTGAATGGCCCAGCCAGAGCCCTGACTTAAACCCAATTGAGCATCTCTGGAGAGACCTAAAAATGGCTGTCCACCAACGTTTACCATCCAACCCAACAGAACTGGAGAGGATCTGCAAGGAGAAATGGCAGAGGATCCCCAAATCCAGGTGTGATAAACTTGTTGCATCTTTACCAAAAAGACTCATGGCTGTATTAGATCAAAAGGGTGCAAATACTAAATACTGAGCAAAGGGTCTGAATACTTAGGATCATGTGATATTACAGTTTTTCTTTAATAAATCTGTAAAAAAAGTCAACAATTCTGTGTTTTTCTGTCAATATGGGGTGCTGTGTGTATATTAATGAGGAAAAAAAATGAACTTAAATGATTTTAGCAAATGGCTGCAATATAACAAAGAGTGAAAAGTTTAAGGGGGTCTGAATACTTTCCGTACCCACTGTATACAGTGAAACCTCGGATTACGAGCATAGTCCGTTCCAGGAGTATGCTCGTAATCCAAAGTACTCGCGTATCAAAGAGAGTTTCCCCATTGAAGTCAATGGAAACTAAAATAATTAGTTCCGCATTGACCTCAATGTAATACCGCATGCGGCCAGAGGCGGGGGGCGCCTGAGAGCTTGGAAATGTCTGAAAAGGCCAGAGGACACTTTGGCGGACCTTGACAAACCTCGGAAAGACTTCCTACCCGAGATTCGCCTAGGTCAGTCGTGCTGTCTTCGGGCCTTTCCGAACGGCGACGCTCGGCTCCCCCCCACCTCAGGCCAAAAGCGGTACTGCACACCGCTTTGGCCTGAATCGTGCTCGTTTTGCGAGACACACGCAAACCGAGCTACGATTTTTTAAAATACAGTGCTCGTATTGTGAAACGCTCGTTAACCGCATTACTCGCAATCCGAGGTTCCACTGTATATAAAAAAGGACTAACAGTCTGAAGAATTCTCTCAGGTTTATAAGAATATTGGAATTCCAAACGAAAGATAGTAAAGGAAAGGCACAAATAAAACCCTTTTGTCATCATTCAGGAAAGGGGTAGGCTATTAGGGCAGCGAAGAACACTGTCCGCATAGCATAAGACCCCTTTCACACTGGCGTTTTTTTTAGGCACTTTTGGGCTAAAAATAGCGCCTGTAAAGCACCTGAAAAAGTCTTCCCTGCAGCCCCAGTGTGAGAGCCCGAGTGCTTTCACACTAGTGCGGTGTGCTTGCAGGATGTTAGAAAAAGTCCTGCTAGCAGCATCTTTGGGGCAGTGGAGGAGCGGTGTATACACTGCTCCTCCACTGTCCCTGCCCATTGAAATGAATGGGCACCGCCGCTGAAGCGCCTGCAAAGCACTTCGACGGTGGCGCTTTTCGGGCAGTATTAACCCTTACCTCAGCCGCTAGCGGGGGTTAAAAACGCCGCTAAAACTAGTGGCGCTTTACCGCAAACGCCTCCCCGCCCCAGTGTGAAAGGGGTCTTGCTGCTATTCATGCAACTCATTTTGTAAAACTTACAAATTGTCATTTTAAAAGAAACATGACAAGAAGGGCGGCTTAATGACAAAAAGGACACTGGCTCAAATCACAATAACTGCACTTTAAAAAAAGCCACATCCAACAAGCTTGAAAATATAAAGAAACAGAAAAGAATCAAACCATGACTCCTACCTAAACAATATACAGTTGTGCTCATAAGTTTACATACCCTGGCAGAATATATGATTTCTTGGCCATTTTTCAGAGAATATGAATGAGAACACAAAAACGATTCTTTCACTCGTGGATAGTGTTTGGCTGAAGCCATTTATTATCAATCAACTGTGTTTACTCTTTAAATTATAATGACAACAGAAACTACCCAAAATGACCCTGATCAAAATTTTACATACCCCAGTTCTTAATACCGTGTATTGCCCCTTTTAAAGTGGTTGTAAATCCTTACAGACCACTTTAGGCTACAGGCAAGCCTATAATAAGGCTTACCTGTAGCTACCCAGGATATCTCCTAAACCTATACAGTTTAGGAGATATCCCCTGCACATGCGCACTGGGGCAAACAAGCAATGGCACGCATGTGTCAGTGACCGCGCAGCTACCGGCATGCGCGGGATTGACGTCATCGCGGCTCTGGCCAATCACAGCACCGGAGCCGCGATACCCGGAAGTCACTTCGGAAGAGAGGTCACCGCCGGAGGGGGGGAGGGCCGCTGCGGGGCTTTTTAGTAAGGCAAGTAATTCATAATGAGCTAGTATGATATGCATACTACCTCATTATGCCTCTGTCTTGCAGTTTTTTTTAATTTTCTCCAAGGGTTTACAACCACTTTAACATAAATGACAGCTTGAAGTATTTTGTGGTATTTGTGGATGAGGCTCTTTATCTTCTCAGATGCTAAAGCTTCCCATTCCTCTTGGCGAAAAGCCTCCAAAAGCTGCACGTTTGAGCTCTCCCCAGAGTGGCTCAATGATATTGAGGTCAGGAGACTGAGATCGCCACTCCAGAACTTTCACTTTATTCTGCTGTAGCCAATGACAGGTCGACTTGGCCTTGTGTTTTGGATCATTGTCATGTTGGAATGTCCAAGTACGTCCCATGTGCAGCTTCCTGGGTGATGAATGCAAATGTTCCACCAGTATTTTTTGATAACATACTGCATTCATCTTGCCATCAATCTTGACCAAATTTCCTGTGCCTTTGTAGCTCACACATCTCCAAAACATCAGCGATCCACCTCCGTGTTTCACAGTAGGAATGGTGTACCTTTCATCATAGGCCTGTTTGACTTCTCTCCAAATGTAGTGTTTATGGTTATGGCCAAAAAGCTTAATTTTGGTCTCATCACTACAAATGTCTTTGTGCAAGAAGGTCTGAGGCTTGTGTCATTTGGCGTATTGTAAGTATGATATTTGGTAGCGTTTGCATAGTAATGGCTTTCTTCTGGCAACTCGACCATGCAGCCCATCTTTCTTCAAGTGCCTCCATATTGGGCATCTTGAAACCGCCACACCACATGTTTTCAGAGAGTCCTGTATTTCACCTGAAGTTATTTGTGGGTTTTTCTTTGGATCCCAAACAGTTTTCCTGGCAGTTGTGGCTCAAATTTTAGACGGTCTACCTGACCGTGGTTTGGTTTCAACAGAACCCCTAATGTTTTCACTTCTTGATTAGTTTGAACACTGCTGATTGGCAATCTCAATTCCTTGGATATATCTTTTTATATCCCTTTCCTGTTTTATACAGTTCAACTACCTTTTCCTGCAGATCCTTTGACAATTATTTTGCTTTCCCCATGACCCAGAATCCAGAAACGTCAGTGCAGCACTGGATGAAAGATGCAAGGGTCTGTCAGGAGTCCAGAAACTCATTGACCTTTTATACACATATACTAATTACAAGCAAACAGATCACAGGTGAGGATGGTTACCTTTAATAGCCATTCAAACCCCTTTGTGTCAACTTGTGTGCATGTTATCAGGCCAAAATCACCAGGGTATGTAAACTTTTGATCGGGTCATTTGGGTAGTTTCTGTTGCCATTATGATTTAAAAAGAGTAAACACAGTTGATTGATAATAAATGGCTTCATCCAAACACTAACCATGAGTGAAAGAAATGTTTTTGTGTTATCATTCATATTCTCTGAAAAATGGCCAAGAAATCATAAATTCTGCCAGCGTATGTAAATTTATGAGCACAATTGTATATAAGAACAGAACAGTGTGACCAAATTAGGGCAGGTAATGCCAATTATATTACATATAAAACTAAGTTAAGAATAAGAAAGGAACAAAGAAAAAAAAAAACTAATCCCAACTATGAAAAAGCATAAGATCCATGGTGTGTTGGTGCACAATTAAATCTGGTTAATTTCCAGTGGAGCACCAATACAATAAAAATAGCCATGTTTTGGTATCATAACAGCATATACTACCCTGGCAACTGCAGTAATATCCGAGATAAAATTACTCTATTAATGGGCAACTACCTTTGTAAAGTGAAAAACCTCCTAGGGCAAAATAGTGTAGTACTCGAAGATTATTATTTGTGGAACTACAGTTTGACCTATAATCACGTTACGTTCTTTAATTATAACACAACCACATTTATTGGAGTCGATCGTACCAATGTCTGGTCAAAATACTTTCCCAATCCATCCCTTGATGTTTTCCTGGTCCCCCGCTGCCGCAGACTGTTCAGCTGTGGTGTTGCTCACCAAGGCCAATGTCAAAGGTCAATGGAAATTTGATTCTTCTTGGGTTGTATTTTCTGTCTTGAAAGTAAGACTGTGCTTTCCTGAGCAAGAGTTTATAGGACACCCTCTCTAGCCAGAAGACAACTAAAGGGGTAATCCAAACCAAAAACTACTACTTCAATTTCTGGCTCTGTGCCCCCACACAGTGGTCAGGCAGCTCCTGTCGATTGCATAACTTCACCGTTTCTCTTTTTTAAATTAATAATTGAAATAAAAAATAAATTAGGCAGCAAGACACTGCCATATACTTAAATCTGGAAAGACCTGGAATCTTTACTTATATTAAAAGGCTGGTGTGTGGTTGAGTCAGCATCAATCTAGAGCTGAAATATGAGTGCTGTTCACATTTAAATCACTCAAATATAGGTGTAATGTAAAAATCTCAAGTGGAATAAAACTAAATGCTGCTTTATGTTCTTTTTATGCGACTCTTTCAAAAACCAAAATCCAAACACGAAACTCTGCGTATCCAAAGACCTTATTCTAACTGGATCAGTCAACAATATTGTGTCTATAGGAACACCCCAAGACATCCAGCCACTGTCAGGGGTAAGGAAGGTTACAGAACCTAATGGCCCGTACTCATGAGAATATCAGACGGGGGGTGGGGGGGGGGGGGGGGAGACTGCATTCGGAGCGATCGTCTGACAATTCATACACAGCTTTCGAGAGCTGATCACGACAGCTCATGCGAAAATATCCGGAGAGACAAGCATAACATTTTCCTGTACAATAACAGAACAAATGATTTTCGTGTAATTGGTATAGTATTTGTACGGGAAAAAAAAATTGCGTGACCAAGACCACGCAAGACTCCGACACAAAAAGAATACATTACATCACTTCTATACAAAGTTGTATTCTGTTGTTCCAGAATTTTCATAACTTTAGTAGCCTGCTGGTTTTTGATATGAGACTATGCAAAGGAAAAAAAGGGAGGACAATCATTTGCTGGATATTCTCATTGTATGTTAACATGATCGCTGTTGATCCCCTGTTGATCAGCTGATGTCAACAAAATGTTCACTCTTTTTTCGCACCTGCCCCTGTCCACAGAAGACACTCGACTGGTTGATTTGTATCTGCATGCTCAACTGGTCTCTGAAAGCAGCTCCAGAAAACCAGACAGGAGCTCTTCCAGTCTTTTCTATTAGTTTCCTAAATGTATATTAATGTACAATCCTGCTAACAGATTTTTGACAGGTCAGATGCTAGCTTAACCATGTATTGTGCATTTAAATGAACAGGGGAAGGTCAATATACCTGTGTATCCCCTTACTTTTAGTGAATCTGACATTCGAGGAATGTGGTGAACTGAGTTTTGGGTTGTTGGGGGAGGGGGGATAGGTTTTTCAATAAGGACGCACAAGTTCTCAACTCAACAATCAGTTACCTATGTTAGGTGGTTGATTGTGTTGTGTATTGGTTGACCATGTTTGTGCCAAGGTCACTCTTTTTCAATGTTTGTAAGTCTGTTTTGAAATGCTTTTATCAAAATAATTTTTCCAAAAAAAAAAAAATGAACAGGGAAAAAAAAAAAAAAAAAGAAACTGTTGCTCAGTGAAGCTACAATCACCTCCCTCAAGACCATCAACCAATCATTTGTATTTCTGAAGGGGATATTTTCTAAAATCACATGAGTAATAATAAAGAAAAAAAAATGTACCTTTCTGTTGGGATAACCACTTTGACTATGGCTTGCGACAGAGTCTGTATATGAAGTCACATCAGATAATAAACATAGAATATGTGAGTATTGTTAACAAGTAACAAGCAAAAGAAATTATACATATCATTAAACACTAGACATCTAGTACATGTTTATGCAGGCACTTCTTGAAAAGCATAAACAACTAACAAGATACAATGAATGTGCCCACAGAGTGGGTGATAGTTGAAATGTCCTGATATATATTGCACATTAAAACATCAAAAATAGGTACTACACTGGAAATTGTAAAGGCGACTATAGCAAATCGGGGGCCACTAACTGTACACTCCTGGATTTCTGAACATAGCAAACAATACTCTTAGCTGAACTACGCTTTCAATAACATATCAGAAACAACGGCTATTACAATATATACATACAGGGCTTTGTTAAAATAGAGGCACTTTGGAAAAATTGTTTAATATAAAACAAAAGGCCAGGCTCTAGTTTAAGTAAATGTTGATATTTGCAGAACAGACCCTGAGGGTCTAAATTGAACCTTTTTTTTCCGTGTACCCAATATAGTTCCATGATACGCTTTTCTTGCAATTCAGTTCGATCAGTGCAAAACAGAACCTGCCTGGTTGGGCCATGCTATAGGTATTATGTACTCTGTCATGCAGGATGTAGAGGTTTCTAGAATAATGAGAAGTTCTACCAGCTGGATACCTGTGGCTGGAATAGCAAGTCTGTGCAAAGGGATGGGGCCACTCAGGAATGAGTTACCTGTGTCAATGCACCCTTATGGGCTTTCCTATAAATAAGGCTTTAAGTTTTTGTGTTTTTAGGCTCCATGTACACTGAAGCTAATAAACTGCAGTTTATTGGCGTTTTTTTAAAAAGCCCATTAACTGCACTCTATGTTAGCCTATGTGTTCATGTACACATAGCGTTTTTTAGCGTTAATGAGCAGTGGATTTAATGGGCTTTTTTCTGAATGCAAGAAATTTGCGTTCAAAGTGACGTTTTTTGGCGGGAAAAAAAACACAAAACGCTGAAAAATGCTAATAAACGCTCAAACACACACGTTGCCAGCGTTTTTTGATCCATTGAAAAAAAAAAAAAAAGCTAACACTGAAAAACGCTAATAAAAAACGCTAATAAAAGCTATATTTTAAAGCAGCTTTATCTGCCAGAAATCTGGCGTTCAAAACTACAGTTTTTGAGCTTCTGTGTACATGGAGCCTTATTAGGCACATTTATATTCAAGTGTTTTTTTTTTAACCAATGGAAAGCTACTGGGTTCAAGTATGAAAATGCTTGACTTATGGGTGTTTTTCAGGCTTTTACATTGAAGTTTATTTTTGTTCAAAACACTCCAATCCCTGCCTTGAAATAGCTCATATGCATTTCCAAGCTTCAGGCGTCACATGTCAACAGGCACAAGGTGTTTTGGTTGTTGAGCATTTTGGAGCTTTGACCTTCAAACTACAAAATGCTCAGGTGTGAATCGGGCAAAATCAAATCTGTGAAAATGTTTAGGGCAAGATGTACAATGTAGTGTACAGACCACAAGAAATGAATTGCATTTATTGTTGCTTTTCCCATGTACTCGGTTTTAGTCCTCAAAACAAATATATTTGAAGCCTTAATAAACACATCTCAAACCTGTCCCAAATGCAAGCCATTGTCCCCTTAAAATAAATGTACAGCCAAAGCTATTCTTTTTAGTTTTGGATAGTGTGGGGAAAGCTTAAAGTAGATGTAAACCCGATTCATGAAATTTGAGCTGGGTACATATATCTGCAGTGTTTTGTTAGCTCTCTTTAAAGCACTATGTCCCGTAGCTGTCTCTTCCCCCGTTCTTCTGTTATCAGCCTGTTCTCCGTCACATATAAGAAAAGCAGAAGGAGTTGTGTGTTGCGGAGGATGCTATAGATTAGCAGCACGCTGAACGATTCAGCGATAGGCTCCGAAAGTCTACCTATGAGGAAAAGGGGTGTGTGCCTTTCCTCCAATCAGCTGTCTTGTCTGTTTGCCCAGGCTTAAAGGCAGTGCTAACCAGCAAGAGAAAATCTCCTAACACAATCTGAACTTTCTAAACAGTATATAAAAAGATGAAGACAGCAGATATACATGTAAAACTTATGTAGTGAGATTTGTTTCATCTATGTGTATCATCTGAGGCTGTTCACTTCACTGGGTATATGCAAGAGTTTACATCCACTTTGAGGCTAGGTTCACACGGCAATAAAAATTTGTCAGGGTTTCTACCCATCCATAGCAAACAAAAAAACTACAGACGTAGGGTTTTTTCATTCATTTCAATGGCCATTCATAATGAGCTTGGTCTAAAACAATATCCTGCTTTTTCATTAGAAAAATAGACTTGTGCAAAAAAAATAAAAAAAAGTGTACCAAAATAATCAAGCATGGATTTTTCGAAAATTGTTATATTTAAAAAAAAAAAAAAAAGTTTATATAGTTTATTTTCTGAAGAAATTCTATAACAAAGTTAGAACTCAAGTTTAACCAAGCCCTGTATATACAAGTTCTATACGCAAACCATGATCTTCCTAGAGTCACATACCTGTAACCCAGTCGGCTAGGCAATAACTAATCACATGACTTGTCCAATGCAATAAATGTCACACCTTTATTTTTATATTACTAATCCTGGAATGAACATCAAAACTAACCTTTATGGGTTATGTGATCCATGTAGTAATGTTTAGAAGTGTGTATGTATATATATATATATATATATATATATATATATATATATATAGGGCAGGGAAAATCCTTTATTATCTGTATGTAGAATGTATGAATGTATCCAGCACCACTGGCTATGAGGAGAAAACATTGTTATGTTTCATTAATTACCTTCTCAAACTCGTCCTTATTTTTGGGTGGTGGTAACATTGGAGAATTGGGGTTCTTGAGGCGCTCTCTCGGCTGGGCGTTAAAAGGCAGACCAGATGGAGGAGGTGGTAGAGTGTGCTCCATCATAGATGGGGGGATATATATAGGATGTGGAGGGATAGGCACAGCTTTTCCCCAACCCAGCTTCATTTCAAAAGCCATAACCATTTTTCCTGAAATCAGAATAGCGAAGTTATAAATAATTAACTAGCATGCCATAACCCCCCCCCCCCCCGATTAACAAAAATACATTAACAGAACAGTAAAGCAAAAGGTACCAAGATAGAATAATGCTTAAAAGGTCTGCAAGCTTGCCTACTGCCCATCTCAGACATGGGTCCTCATTTCATGAGGAAGATAAAAGCGGTGTCAGCTAAGAACTCAGAATGCACAGGTTCTTAGGGCCCACTGTCTGACAGCTTTACGTTTTCCCCTTTTGATCTGGAGCCAATCAACGTGGTTTCCAATCATGCAATTACCATGACAGCAAAATTATGCAGACCACCGTGCAGGTTTACTAAAAAACTTCTCTAGTGAAGATGCCTTTTCAGCTTAAAAAGAGGGCAGTGTTCATCTATTTAATACTGTAACTGCCAAATACAATTACAGTAATTAAAAAAAGTATTGCTGTTTTACAATTACATTTTTTGCCAGCCTGCAAAAAAGACAAAAAAATAAAAACTATTAAACCCCTTTTTTAAAACCTGTACATACAGACAAGCCTACTATAATGAGGCTTACCTGTAGGTACAGTGAATATCTCCTAAACTTGCACTGTTTAGGAAACATTGAGACTGCATGCAGCTGGTGATATCAACGGTGCATGCGCTCCGAAGGGACAGCATACTCGTGTCGTCCCTTCAGAGCTCCGTGCCCCAGTCCATGACTCCCGCGCATGCGTGCAGAAGTGACGTCATTGCGGCTCAGCCAATCAGACAGCCGGAGCATGCAAACCCAGAAAGAAGACCCGGTGAAGATAGAAGTCCTATCAGCGGTGGTGACAGGGCATTGCTGGAGGGCTTTGTTCTAAGTAAGTGTTTCATAATGTGCTAGTATGCGATTAGCACTTTATTCATTGACTTCTATTTATTTTATACACCATAAGCGTGGGAATGCGTGCTAACACAGACACACATACATTTTAAAGATTTGTATATGCTTTTTGACTGTTGAATATATTTAAAAGTTTAGTGTCCCAAGTTCAGATTTACAGCTGAAGTCTAGACAAGAAGCATGTATGACAGCTATGCACCAGAGGTTTGTCATTTGGTGCAGCTAATCACACCAGAAAAACATTAATAGGTCCTTGATCTTCGCTACAGCACCGGATGATACACCTAGCCTGCCAAGTGAACAATAAAGACATAACAGCAGGCTGGGGAGATCCTTCTCTCTGTTTACTGCCAACACATGTGGAAGCTGCAAAGCCTTACTGGTGGCTAGTTCTCTTCCTTCCTCTTCCAGTCCAAGTGATGCCATATAGGAGATTATAGATGATTTATGGGTATAGGCCTTCCAGACTTTAGGAAATATCACCAAGCGTCACACATCACCAGACTTATAGATTGTTATGGTAAGACAAAGGACTGGGTTCAATTGGAACATGACCTTACACCAATCCACATTCCATTATACCCATGGACCTCTCATTCCAAAACAAATAGGAACATAGATCACCCACTAATTGCGAACACTATCCACATCTGGCACAAGATAGCTCATAAACACAACCTCGTCTCGATACCGGGCCCACTGACGCCAATTACAAACAATCCTGACTTTCACCCAGGTTGTCATCTGAAAAATACACAGAACCTCCGGGCTTCTCATTGTCTGATAGGCCCGAGGGTTAAACCTTTAGAAACATTGCAGGCTGAAAGAGGTGGATCATTTCCTGGTTTCTGGTTCTACCTACAAATGAGAGATTTCTTGACGAATAGTAAACACAAACTTTCTTACTGCCTCGCCATGACGCAGCTAGAGACCATATGCTCTGAGGGATCTCCTATAGCAAATACCACGTCTCTAGCATACTCTTTACTGAACAATCCCCAACATTCAGACAATGATAAGCATAAAGAAAAATGGGAACACGACCTGAAAATCAAAATTTCAGAACAATGGGAAAAGGCATGTATCCTATCACACAAGTGCTCATTAAGCACCAAATACCAAGAGATCTCTTATAAAATTCTCTCCCAATGGTATATCAAGCCAATTAAGGTCAGGAGATGGTCCACTGAATCCTCAGACGTATGCTGGCGTTGTAACAAACATCTAGATTCTTTTCGACACATCTGGTGGGAATGCCCTGCAATACTTGACTACTGGAACGAAATAAGGAAATGGATCAAACACATTACGGAGACGGATATGACTCTCGATGCAGCAGCTTGCCTGTTGAACATCAACTCATTAACTTTGAGTAAATACAAGAAAACACTCTCCAGATACCTTATACTTGCTGCTAAAACTCTAATCCCTTTAACATTGGAAGTCTCCTCATGTTCCAGGAGTCAAGGATTGGCTAAACAGGGTCCACTATATTTACAAAATGGAAGAAATTGTAGCCATGAAACATGAAAATAGTACAAACTTCAACGAAACGTGGCAACCGTGGTTCCTATTTACTAGGGATGTCCCGATACCGAGCATTTGCCTGAGTACTTGTACTCGGGCAAATGCTCCCGATGCTTCACCCGATACTTGCCATCCCAATCAGTGTCCTCCTCCGTGCCGCCGTCCCAATAGGTGTCCCCCTCCGTGCTGCCATCTCAATCAGTGTCCTCCTCCGTGCCGCCGTCCCAATAGGTGTCCCCCTCCGTGCTGCCATCTCAATCAGTGTCCTCCTCCGTGCCGCCGTCCCAATAGGTGTCCCCCTCCGTGCTGCCATCCCAATCAGTGTCCTCCTCCGTGCCGCCGTCCCAATAGGTGTCCCCCTCCGTGCTGCCATCCCAATCAGTGTCCTCCTCTGTGCTGCCATCCCCCTCTGTTCTCCTCCTCCACCCCCTCGATCTGTCAGGATGGAGAGCGGAGGTAGGAGCCGGTAACTCTGGCTCCTTACCGTTCGGAATGTACAGAGTCAGTGATCACTGACTCTGTCCATTCACATAACTGAAACATCGTAAACTGTGTTTACAATGTTTTAGTTTATGAATGAAGAGAAGCCGCGGTCTTCTCTCCATTCATTTTCAGCGCAGCAGAGGCTGCTGAGAAAGGGACTGGGGAATCTGTCCCTAGTCCCTTTCTCTGTCTCAAAGGGGAGATGTCAGAGGTCTGTTAAGACCCCTGATATCTCACCAAAGCCCCCCAACAGGGCTGATAAAAAAATAAAAAATGTAATAAAAAAATAAATAATAAAGAAATGAATTGTAAAAAATAAATAAAATAAAATAGAAGAAAAAACACACTGACACTGTCCACCCCCCACCCCTTAAAAAAAGAAAACATAAAAAATCAATCAATAAATAAATAAAAAAAATTGTAAAAAAAAAAAATTTTTTTTTTTTAAAAGAGATAAAAAAAAAGTATCGGTATTCGGTATCGGCGAGTACTTGGAAAAAAGTATCGGTACTTGTACTCGGTCTTAAAAAAGTGGTATCGGGACAACCCTATTATTTACCTATTCTAATGATTATGAACTTCTCATGAATTGAGAACTTAATCCTAGATTCTTTATATATCATCCGGGTGGTCTGTGAAACATTGACATTGTGTATATCATTTATGTATATCATCTGCTTTGTTGATACTGTGTCTCCTATCCATCAATTTACCCGTTATACTCTCTAGTGTCAACCACGCTCCTCACCTTTTTCTACCTTCCTTCCTTCTCCTTCTTACCCCCTCCCTCTGCCTAGACCCTTAACTTCATATCCCTTCCTTCTTCCCCATTCCTGATATTAATCTATGTTAGTTTAAAATCCTTACTGAACCGTAATACGAATGATGCTGAATATGTATTTCAAGTACTTGTATACTGACTGATCTTTTTCATGTTGATTCCATACGAGTTTACTTTTGTTAAATGTATGTTCATTTTGGCTTCAATAAAATTTTTGATTGTGAAAAATAGATGATTTATGTTAAGATAGATATATATAGATAGATATTATATATACACACACATACACACACACACACACACACACAGTAGGCATCTATACAGGTCGTATTTATGTTTGTTTTTTTATTCTGCCTGGAGTTTGACTCGCCATACTGTAAGAGCAAGGATAGGCTGTAATAGCAATAAATATGCAACTATCAACAAATCATATCACTGTGACAACAAATTCTGTCACAGACTAATTTCTGTAAAACAACTATTTGTGGAGCTTACCGACAGAGGTCAGGCCTGTCTGTAGCTCAGGGCATGCTTCAAGGACAGACATTATTCTCCATGCCCAGGCACAGGCACAGTACCCCACAATTCCAGAAGATGTAAACCATGCCCAATAATCAAGGGACATTTTCCTTGGTCCACTTCTGAAGTCTGTTGAAGGAAATAGCGGGAAAATCCTCTTCAGAAAAAAGTAATCTTACCATTCAGGTTTTTCAATGCTCTCTCTGCATCACGCCTATTCATAAAGGCAACAAAGCCACAATTCCTCTCCCGTGCTCTCTCCTCATCGGTCCGTGGCCACATGATTTTAACACTAGCCAATGGCCCAAACTTTCCAAATTCATGACACAACATCTCCTCGTTCATCTATAAATTCAAGAAACATTTTAAAATCAAAACATTAAACATACATCTTTGATCCTTTAGTAATTATCATCATAATAAAAACTGAGAACATGTAGTTCTGGTCAGGATGGTAAAAATAATTTTTTAAGTCCCCATTTATTGAATATTGAGCAACCTCATGGTCCCGATATTGTTTTCAGCCGGCGATTCCCTGCACCGTAAAAAGTGATTTGAGCAGTGATTGAGCCGCTAGATCTCCTTTACAGGCAGTAGACAATAGACATGTGCACACTGAAATATTTTGTTTCGGAATTTAGTTTTCGTCCGAAAAAATTTATTTAGTTACCCCCGAAATTCGTTTTTATTTATTTTGTTTCGTTAAAAAATGTATTCGTCCGAAAATCCGAATTAAGGTCGAATATGTCAATTGAAGGCTTATGGTGTCCATCGAATGTTCTAAGAAGATTCGACGAAGCAGCTTAACTGTACGATGCCGCAATCGTACATTTCCGGTCAAATGCTCTGCCCACAAGCTATAGTAGAATTCTAATGTTGTATGACTAGTAATAATTATATTAATTATTATTACTAGTCAACCAACATTAGTATTCTTCTATAGCCTATGGGCGGAGCATTTGACCATAAATATCCGTTTGTGGCGATCGTAAGTTTTTAGCTGCTTCGTCGAATCTTCATGTCTCTATAATGTCAAATCTTTTCTCTCTATGTCGAATAATCTTGGACAGAGAGTTAGGTTAGGCACAGGTTCGATAGACACAGATCGCTATTGTCACCGTCATGTTGAATCTTATATCTATATCGAACTGTTGTCGTAACGAAAGGAAAATTTTTTTTTATTTTTTTTTACACACTGCTTGGGTACGTCCCACTTGTCAAGACTAAAGGAGCTGTGTCCGCCCATGGACAGAAGAGAAAATAGGATTTTTGTACTCACCGTAAAATCCTTTTCTCTGAAGTCCATGGACGGACACAGCTCCTTTAGTCTTGACAAGTGGGTTATGTTCCGTCTATTAGGAGAGGACTAGGCAGACAGATTAGATATACAGAAACATGTAATTATACCAAAGCTGAAAAGCCCCACTGGTCATAACCCCTCACCCTGCAGCTCAGTTCGTCAAAAAGCAGTACAAACTCAAACAGGAGGGGTGGGTGCTGTGTCCGTCCATGGACTTCAGAGAAAAGGATTTTACGGTGAGTACAAAAATACTATATTCTCTTCTGTCCATGGGCGGACACAGCTCCTTTAGTCTTGACAAGTGGGACGTACCCAAGCAGTGTCAAAAAAACGAGGGGTGGGAACAGCAAGCAAACAAACTTCATCACAAACAGACAGAGCTCCTCAACGGAGTTGCAACCTTAACCAATTCCCACCCGGCCTATAGCAAAATGACAGCCGAGCGGTGGTTCAGTTATCCTGACTGGGCGTCATATGACGTCCAGCAGGTTAACAGCCACTGCGCACCCGAGGGGGCGCACATCGCGGCGATCGGTGGTGCGGTGTGTCAGTCTGACACGCCGCAACACCGATCTCGGTAAAGAGCCTCGGGCGGACACTCTTTACCACGTGATCAACCGCGTCCAATCATGGCTGATCACGATGTAAACAGGAAGAGCTGTTTCTCGGCTATTCCTCACTCGCGTCTGACAGACACGAGAAAAGGAGAGCCGATCGGCGGCTCTCCTGAAAGGGGGAGTTGGCGCTGATTGTTTATCAGCGCTGCCCCCACTCAGGTGCCCACACTAAACCACCAGGATGCCGCGCAGGACCACCAGGGAAGCACCCAACATGTGGATGGCCAGGTAAGTCCCCCATGGCCATCCACATGTATAGATAACATATGCCAGTGTCCACAAATGGGTACTGACTGGCACCATCATGGCACCAAAATTTGTGATGCCCAGCAATGCCACCCACCAGGGTCCATCAATGCCACCTATCAGTGCCCATCTATCAGTGCCATTCTGTGCCACCCATAAGTATCCATCAGTGCCACCTATCAGTGCCCATCAGTGCCGCCATTGAAGAAAAGGTACTGATTTACAAAAAAATGTAACAAAGAAAAACGTAGTTTTTTTTTTTTTTTAAAGTTTTTTTTAAAATTTTCACTTTTTTTTTATTTATTTGTTGCGCAAACAATAAAAATCGCAGAGGTGATCAAATATCACCTTGTAAAATTTAATGAAGATGTGAACGAACAACCAGGTCACCGCCTTGATGACGAAAAGCCCAGGAGGCACCAATCGAATGCGCCGCGACAGGAAAAGGAGGCGCCCGCCCTTTAAGGGCATAAGCCTGAATCACAATCTGTCTGATCCACCAAGAAATAGTGGCCGACGAGACCGCCAGGCCTTTCTTTGGACCAGTCACCGACACAAACAGTGTCGGTGACGGGTGACAAAGCCGTAGCAGACAGATACACCCGCAGAGCACGTACCACGTCTAAGGAATGTAACGCAACCTCTTGGGGAATGCAACGGCCGAGGACACAAGGATGGAAGTACAATGTCCGCATTCAGATGAAAGGCCGAATCCACTTTCGGAAGAAAACGAAGGCTGCGGGCGTAGCACCACTTTATCCTTATGGAGGATCAAGTAGGGGGACTTGCAAGACAAAGCCGCCAACTTAGAAACCCTCCTGACAGATGTAATGGCCACCAGAAAGGCAACTTTCTGAGAGAGTGTCAAAAGAGGAATCTCTCTGTTCTCAAATGGAGGTTTCTGAAGTATCGAGAGCACCAGATTCAAATCCCACGGAGGTAGTGGTGGTCGAACCGGAGGAGCCACATGTCGGACCCCTTGCACAAACGTACTCACCAGTAAATGAGCCGCCAGGGGTCGTTGAAAGAAAACAGCCAAGGCTGAAATCTGACCCTTAATGGTGCTTAAGGCAAGTTTCTGATCCACTCCACGCTGTAGAAACAGCAGGATCCTGGAAACCGAATATGCCCGTGGACGCCACTCCATCTCCTCACACACACACATCTTCCGAGAAGATGACTTCAGTGCCCTCAGCATAGTGGAAATTACTGAATCCGACAGGCCTCGGTCCCTTAGTACCTGGCTTTCAATAGCCATGGCGTTAAAGCCAGCGACTGTAAAAGCAGGATGAAGTATGGGACCTTGCGACAGAAGGTCCTCCTGCATCAGCAGTCGCCAAGGGGCATCCGCCACCAGGTGCGCCAAGGCCAATCTGGGGCAATTAGGATTACCGTAATCCCCTCGATCTCCACTCTGCGGAGCAGACGAGGAAGAAGTTTTAGTGGGGGGGGGAAGCATAGATCAGTCGATACTGTCCCCACGGGGCCACCAACCATGCGTCCGCCCAGGGATCTTTTGACCTGGCCACAAACCTCAATACCTTCCGATTGAGTCGAGAAGCCAGGAGATCCACGTCTGGCGTGCCCCATTTTAGGCAAAGGAGTTGAAACACATCCAGGTGTAGTGACCATTCTCCTTGGTCCAGCATCTGGCGACTTAGGTAGTCTGCCTGCCAGTTTTCTACACCCGGAATGTATACAGCTGATAGAGCCGGCACGCTTCTTTCTGCCCACCACAGGATGTGAGCGACCTCCGATGCTGCAGCCGAGCTCCTTGTTGGTTGACATACTCCACCGCCATGGCGTTGTCCGACTGGATCCTGACTGGATGCCCCTGTGACCACGTGGAGAGGCACTGCCTGATCGCCAGGCGGGATTCTTCCTGTGTCCAGCGACCTTGTGTTGTCTTGACCCCCCAAACACCCCCCCAACCGGTCAGGCTGGCGTCCGTCATGATCACCGTCCAGTGAAAGGGAAGGAACGACTTTCCGGACTGAAGGGCCGGAGATCTCAGCCACCAGACCAGGGAAGTCCTGACTAGTTGGCTCATCCAGATTTGACAATCCAGGGACAACGGAGACTTGTCCCACTTGGACAGGATCTCCTTCTGCAAGACTTGTGTGGAATTGAGCATACGGTACCGCCTCGAAGGAGGCCACCATGAGGCCCATGACTCGCATGCAAAAGCGCAGCGAAGACCACCTGCGGGATGCCAACAGCTTCACCGCCACCTAAAGAGACTGCAATTTTTCTAAAGGGAGAAAAACCTTCGCCTCCGAGGAGTCCAGGATCAAGCCCAGGTATTCCAGGCGCTGAGTCGGCACCAACACCGACTTCTGGAGGTTCAGTACCCAACCAAATTCTTGAAGGGTCCGACTAGCAATCGCTACATCCTCCTCTAATTCTGAGTCTGAAGCAGCTCTGAGAAGGAGGTCGTCCAGGTAGCCCACGATAGCAATACCTTGCTGTCTCAGCAAAGCCAGAATTGGGGCGAGCACCTTGGGTAAAACCCTTGGTGCCGAAGCCAGGCCAAAAAGGGAGAGCCACAAATTGGTAGTGATCGTCCGACTGCAAAACGCAGAAATCTCTGATGCCTGACGCATATGGGGACATGCAAGTATGCGTCCTTGATGTCCAAGGACGCTAGAAAATCCCCCGGATGGAGTGCAGCGACCACAGAGCGAACTAATTCCATCCTGAACCTTCGCACCTTTACAAAGGTGTTGAGGGCCTTAAAATGCAGGATTGAACGGACCCCGTCCTTTAGGACTACAGATTGGAGTAAAATCCCTGAAACCTTTCCGGCAGTGGCACAGGTACTATCACCCTGCGCTTCTGCAGGTCCTGCACTGCCCCAAACAGGGTGTTCCGACGAGCTGGAGGAAGATGAAGGTTTGAGGGAAAAAAAATCTGTTTGGTGGACAAGAAAGAAATTCTATCTTGTACCCTGATGAAACCACTTTGCAAACCCACTGGTCGGAAAGCAGGGAGGTCCACCGAGCTGCAAACTCGCGAAGGCAACCCCCTACCCGAGAGTCGGGCGGGGGCAAACCTTCATGCAGTAGCAGATTTGTTCGCAGGCTTGTTTGGCTTGTGAACCCAGGGACGCTTTTGTTCCTCAGCTGGCCACTTGTCGGCCTGGGAACGCTTACCTGCGGGCCCGGACTGATGAAAAAAAACGCTTGAGTGGAAAAGGAGGGCCCAGGCCTGCGGCATGGCTCCTTACCTTTTCTGGATTGTGGGAGCAGTGTGCTCTTACACCCAGTGACACATTCTTAATAGCTCCAAATAGCCTTCCACCCCGGAAAGGCAAATCAGCCAGAGCCTTCTTGGAAGTCTGGTCCGCGGACCAGCATTATACCCAAATCAGGCGACGCAGTACCACAGCAGATACTGAGGCTCTAGAAAGCAGGGGAGCTGTGTCCAGGGCTGCATCGCAGACATATTTGAGGCCATGCACCAAATGGTCAGCAATTTCTACTCAGACCGGGGAAACCTGTTGTCTTTCCAACTCCTGGTGCAAAATTTCAGCCCATTCTGTAAGTGTCCGACACCAGAGCCGCAGCCAAAACTGGCCGTAATGCAGATCCCAGCATGGTAAACATGGACCGGGCCACTGCCTCGGACCTCCTATCCGCAGGGTCTTTACATGCAGGGGTCCCCTCAACCGGAATAGTGGTTACTTTGTTTAACCGGGATACCGGGGGGTCCACAACCGGGGGAGATGGCCATTTTTTCAGAAGGCTCTCCTCAAAAGGTTAACCAACCAAGGTTGGCCATGCGTTTTGGGACCGAAAAGGTCCTCTGCGGTCGTTCCCATTCCTCGTCTATAAACTTATCAAAATAAGTTACATAAGGAAACAACTTAGTAGTGCGGGTTCGGCTTGTGGGACCCAAAAGGGACCGAAACCTCAGCAGATGTCCCAGCCGCATCCTCCAGTTTGAGGGTTTCCCACACTGCGGTGATAAGTGCTCCAACAAGCGCCTTGTCCTGCGCTGACCCAGACAGTATCTTCCTCACTGTCCGAATGGTCCTGGTCTGCATACACTGACCCTTCAGAACAGGGGTCCTGTTTCAAAGCCAGGCCCAAGTCTGAGCTTTCCCCAGAAGATGGTGGGGGGAGGGGAGTTTTTTACCCCCCCCTTGCGCCCACACACCGCTTCCACCCTGGCAACAAATTATTCCAGGACCGCAGACAAAGCGTCCACAGGTACAGCAGGTGCAGGGGCACCGGTTGCTACCACTGGAATGTCTGGGGAAGAAACACCAGCTTCTGACGCCATGCTGACCCACACACTTGACAGCCACTCAGGGCAAAAGTCAAGGTACAAGAAAAGGCCCACCCTCCTAGCTGCCCAGACCGAGGGGTATTCCCAGAGGACTCACCGCCTTGACCCAGGCCCTGCTTCAGCGCTGCCGTCCGCTCTAAACTCCTGCACAGTGTGTGCCTGAGGTGATCTGCCGTTCACGCCATTCAGAATGACAAACCAGCGCTAGAGGTCCAGCCAATGTAAAAATCCCCAAAGATGGCCGCCGGTTACCTCAGGGAAAAAAAGGGCACGAACTACAAGAAAATGGCCGACCGCTGTATTAGCTATAGAAACTGCGCAGCTACAAGAAAATGGCCACCAGCTGTATTAACATTAGGAACAGCGTGGCTTTCTGAGGTAAAAATAAAAGGCCGCGAAAAAACACTGGGCCTCCGAGCGGAGGCCCCCCACAAGGCAGACCACCCACACTAGAGCGGACCCGGACACACCGCGCAGCCCCCAGCCAGGACCCGGAGCCCCCCTCAGGGACCCCCCGGTTAGGTACACAGCAGGCCCAGCAAAGCATGGGGAGGAGGGATGGATGGGGAGAGAGGAAAGGGAGGACTAGAGACCCCCTAATCGACCACCCCAGGAATCCCCAGCTGTTCCATCCTGCCAAGACAGGAGGAACCTTACTTACCCGTCCCTGCGAGGACTGCTGGACGCATTCCTGACAGACCCATCACAGGCAATATGCAGTGGCTGTCGGCCATGGCCTACTGTGACTGGACAGCAGTAGCCCGCTCATATGTGGGCCTCGGAGCATATAGCTCACCGCCCACCCCTGGAGCAAACAGGGTATGTCGTGGCCGACCCAGCGCGTAGCTAAAGGCCTGCTCATGCTCGATGGCCGGACTGGGGAGACTACAAGGATCTATACTATCCAGCCTGTCACCCAGTCGGCAGTTGATAGTAGATCTCAGGATCCAAAATTGAAAATAAAAAAAGTTCTCCAGGACCAATGGGCCCCTAGGGAGCCAGGTCCTTCTCCTACACTAGGCAGAAAAAAACAAAGCTGCTGAGTGCAGGGTGAGGGGTTATGACCAAAAGGGACCACCCCCTGGGCGGGGCTGTTCAGCTTTGGTAAAAATAGGATTTTTGTACTCACCGTAAAATCCGTTTCTCTGACGTCCATGGACCGACGCAGCTCTCATACTGATTACATGTGGGTATATGTCCCTGCTCGCAGGAGAAGACCTAGGCAGAATGTTAGGAGGTTAAAACATTCTAGAACAAGCCAGAGCTGAACAGCCCCGCCCAGGGGGCGGTCCCTCCGGACATTACCCTTCCACCTGCAGCTAATCAGCCTCAGTTCGTAACAAAGCAGTACAAACTTAAAAGGAAGGGTGGGTGCTGCGTCGGTCCATGGACGTCAGAGAAACTGATTTTACGGTGAGTACAAAAATCCTATTTTCTCTTATCGTCCATGGACCGACGCAGCTCTCATACTGATTACATGTGGGACGTCCCAAAGCAGTATAAGAAAAGGGTGGGAACAACCAAAACTTCACTCCAAACCAGCAGAGCCCCTCAACGGAGGAGTTGCAACATTAGACAGCGGCCTGCAACACTTTGCGGCCGAAGGAAGCATCCGAAGATGCAGCCACATCAACCTTGTAGAACTTTGAAAAGGTATGAACGGACGACCAGGTCGTCGCCTTGCACACTTGTGCAACCGACGCTTGATGTCGGAAGGCCCGGGAAGCACCAATTGCCTTGGTGGAATGCGCCGCAACCGGAAAGGGAGGCGCCCGCCCCTTAAGGGCATAGGCCTGTACGACGGTCTGCCTGATCCACCTAAAGACGGTGGCAGACGACACCGCTCGGCCCTGTTTTGGACCAGACACAGATTTCCGAATGGAAACAGTAGCAGACAGGTACACTCGTAAGGCTTGTACCCATCTCAATGCATGAAGCGCAAACTCTCAGGGAAGCGATGGGTGAGGACACAAGGACGGAAAAACAATGTCCTTCTTAAGGTGAAAGGCCAAGACCATCCTTAGAAAAGAAGGATGGTCGTGGGCGCAACACCAACATATCCTTATGGAGGACCAAGTAAGGCGACTTGCCAGACAAGGCTGCCAACTCAGACACCCGTCTAACCGAAGCAATGGCCAATAAGGCCAACTTCCGGGACAAAGTCAAGAGATGAATCTCTCTGATATTCTCAAAGGGATGTTCTTGGAGAACCGAGATGCATCAAATCAGATCCCAAGTAGGGAGAGGAGGCTTGACAGGGGGGACCACATGGCGAATCCCCTGCCCAAAAGGTGCTAATCAAGGAATGGCCCGGCAGCGGTCGTTGAAAAAGACAGTCCGGGCCGAAATCCGACCCTCAAAAAAAAGGTATGCAAGGCCAGCTTTTGGGTCACACCACGCTGTAAGAACAGCAAAATCCTGGGAACGGAAAACATCCGAGGATGCCACTCAAGTTCCTCGCACATAGCGATGTAAGCCTTCCAGGTACGGTGAGATATCTTTCTGGAGGAAGATTCCCGTGTCAACAACATAGAAGAGATGACCGAATACGAGAGAACTTGGTCCTTTAGCACCTGGCTTTAAACAGCCATGCCATTAAAGCCAAGGACTGTAAAGCAGGATGAAGTATGCTCTGCGAAGCCGGCGAGGCAACAACAGTAGCAAAGGGTAAGCATATATCAGGCGATACTGCCCCCACGGGCTTCCAACGCGTCTAACGCATCCGCCCAGGGGTCCCTGGACCTGACCACGGTCTTGCCACCTTGCGCGTGAGTCGAGAGGCCACAAGGTCCACTTCCGGTGCCCCACCTCCGGTAAAGAAGGTGGAAACACCTCCGGATGCAAGGACCCTTCGCCTGCAATGCACACGGCCGACAGGACCGTCTTGCAGCGAGACGTATGAAAATCCCAAAGAGATTCCGCAATGTATCGGAGAAGGGAGGCCCCAGTGTACAGGGTGCCTCAAATGTTGGCCAATAAAGGCAACTTGACGGAACTTCCCTAGAAACTCGGTCAGAGGACTAGTACATCAGCCTCCACAGGTGGCGCAAACCCACCCCGGGCACAGAGACCCTAAAGGCTAAAGCAGTTGTAGTGCACCTGCTAGACGACTGATGAATGAAGCAGAGGCTTTTGCCCAGTCATTGAGCTACAAAAAATGCCAGAGACGCAGCCACTAACGGGCGCAACGCCAACCCCAGCCTGGCGAACACAGTCCAAGCCAGCGCTTCTGATCACCACTGAAAGCAGGTGGAAAGTGATACCCCTGAAACCAGGGATCCTTGTGACAATGCTCCATCCAGCAGCTACCCATGGATAGGTGCTGATTGTGCAAACACATAGTTTATACTATGTATTGCATCAAACGCACAAATGGAGAGTGTGGGAGGAAACCCACCCAGCCACAAAGAGCATAATACCACCACATACGGCGTATGTAGTTTAGTATTTGTGGATAAACCTATTAAACGCGTATATACTGTGCCAGCGACGAAGGCGTGCACATCATCGGGGCCTGGACGTAAACCAGCCACACAGATTGCGTACACAACCGTGTAAGTATGTTAGCCTGCGAATAAACAAATTGCACATGTTTATACTGTGCATAGCGCTGAGAATGCGCACACCATTGGAACGCAGGGGAGAAACCTGAGCACCCGGATGAAACCCATGCAGACTGCATACGCATACCGTGTATGGTATTATAGTATGTGTGCTAAACATTTTGCACAAGCCCATGTGTGCATAGCACCGAAGGCGCGCACACTGTTGGCGTGTGGGAGGAACCGAAGTACCCCACGCATACTCAGAGAATGCAATACCTACAGCTACTGTAAATGTATTTAGTGTAGTGTATAGACATAATGTGTATGTTTACACCGTGTATTGCACCAAAGGCATGCATGTCATGTAGCGTGGGCGGAAACCCACGCAGACTGCAAAGACATACCGGGTAGGTCCAATCGCACAAATTTAGACTGTGCATAGCGCCGAAGCGCCCACTCGGAAGAACTCCACGCAGACAGCACACAGATACCGTGTAGGAATGATAGCATGTGAATCAACATAATATTGCACATGTTTATGCTGTGCATTTCCATTGGAGCGTGGGGGGAAACCGGAGTACCCGGAGGAACCCCACGCAAACAGTATACCCATACTGTAAACATGTATAATATGTGCAACATATTGAACATGTCTATACTGTGCAGAGAGCCGAAGCGCACATACCATGAGAGTGCGGGAGGACACCGGAGCCCCCGCCAGCCCAGAGAGTATGATACATACATATACTGTGAATGTATCTGCAGTTGTGCATAAACATATTTTGTACGTTTATATCATGTATGGCACTGAAACACAGCATTGGAACGTGGGGACAGCCACGCAGACACAGAGACCAATAACACATACATACACTGTGAATGTATGCAGTGTAGAGGTATAGGATTGAGTTTAAATTATGGCGCAGAGGCGCATAATCTTCTCTGTATCATTCCAACCTGCTTGACTGTGCTGCTGAAGCAGCATGCAGGTAACAGGTAACCTCTGATCCTCAGACCGTGTGTCTGTCAGAGCTCAAATCATTCCCCAGGAAATGGCGGGAAATGTTACCTCAGGCATCACACACAAGGCTCACAGGGATTAGAGACATAAATGAATAAAGCCCTCCCTCATCCATGCTGCTCTTGAGGCAGCGTGTGAGGAAAACCGTGAGGAAACTGTGTAAAAGAAAAGCTTGTCACAGCAATTTCAGCCTGAGTGTGTTTCTCACATCATCAATGAGATCACTTACAAGCGCCCTGTCATTCACTGACACAGAACTGGAGTCTTCCTCACAAGGGAATGTCCTGTTCATAAACATTAAATATTCAGAGGTAGGGTCCTGAGCCCAATAGCTAGGCCCATATCTGACTCCGAGCACTCCTTCACTAAAGATTTTTGTGGGGGGAGGGGGCTTATAGCTTGTTTTGCTCGCACACCGCTTCCATTCTGACAGGAATGATTCCAGGACTGCTGACAACTGGTCCATAAGGACCGCAGGTGCAGGAAACATATGAACATGTTTAACTGTGCAGCACTGCCAGTTGCCCCAGGCAATGTGGAGAGCAGGTGTATCAGACTCCATAAACGCCACCCTCTGAGACCTTATACACTATACAGTGAATATACAGTCCACCCACTGGCTACGCTGAGGGGATACCCGGGAGGACCCACCAACCCTTAAGGACAGCTCAGTCTGTGAGGAGATTGTGAGGGGATTCGCGCCGCCGCCAGAAATAAATGCGCGGCGGCCACAAGAAAATGGCCGCCGTCCGCAGCTATAACTGTGCCACTGAACGCCAAGATGGCCGCCGAGCGCAAAATTCAAAGCTCTAATGCGCGCCAATGGCGCACGCAATAACCACCTCAAACAGCGCCAATGGCGCACGCAATAATCACCTCACACACCAGAAAAAAATGCAGACATGAGCGCCCAACCAGGCCAGAGTGACCCCCAAGCACCCCACAGCACAGCACCAGTACAGGGTGCAGAGAGCAGCATAACAGGGGGGGGGGGACAGGGAGAAACCCACACACACAGAAACACAGCCAGCATGTTCTCACCTGCAGTAGGAGAGACTACTTACCCGTCCCTTTCAGGGACCCACTGGCTTGTTTCAGACAGACCTATCACAGAGTCGCACTGCGTAGCTGTCGGCCCGGTCCACCGCGAGAGATACAGTCAGTCAAGTACTGTTCAATCTTGAGAGGACCGCGGGAGCATGAAAGCAACCCGGCCACCCCTGGAGTCATGGGGCATGTCGTGAACTGAGTCTCACGCACGCAAGGCGAGGATCAGCACGCTCGATGGTCGGACAGGGAAGACTACGAGGATACTAGTGTACCCAACCTGTTGCCCAGCCGACAGTTGATTGAAGGTCTCAAAAATAAAATAATAAAATTCCCAAAGGAATAAAAATCAAAAGTAAAATCTTCCAGGAGACTGGCTCCTGAGAGCCACGTCTTCTCCTTCTGCTAGGCAGAAAAAAACTGAGGCTGATTAGCTGCAGGTGGAAGGCTAATGTCCGGAGGGACCGCCCCCCTGGGCGGGGCTGTTCAGCTCTGGCTTGTTCTAGAATGTTTTAACCTCCAACATTCTGCCTAGGTCTTCTCCTGCGAGCAGGGACATATACCCACATGTAATCAGTATGAGAGCTGCGTCGGTCCATGGACGATAAGAGAAATTATGTTTTTGTATATCCAACATGTCTGCCTTGTCCTCTCCTAATAGACGGAACATAACCCACTTGTCAAGACTAAAGGAGCTGTGTCCGTCCATGGACGAAAGAGAAACATAGTTTACCCATTTTGTTTAAAAAAAAAAAAAAAACTGTTTGACAGAGATGATTCTTCTGCCTTCTTATTGAAATAAGGAATAGATAGTTTTGCTATTTTCCTTGAATACAGCAGCACAAACAGTAGGTTCCAGCACTACAGGTAGCAGGTGGGCAGATTTCCGTGCATTTTCCGTAGTTGGGAAAAAACATCTGTCTGGCTTTGAAAAATCACAGCTTAACATAATTAAGCAAAAAACAAAGCCCAGGAGTCACAAGCATTCCCTAAACATTAAAAATAGAAACACTTTAAATATTTTAGAAATTGAATACCCTTTTAAGTGAACATGTCACAGTTGAAATTAATTACACAGTTTAAATACAAACACATAATCGTGTATTCAAGAACCTGCATTAAACCGGCTACACACTTAGAGAATTTCTGCCCATTTCAATAAACCTGCTAAAATTCGTTCAATGAGTGGCATTTCACCCAACAACCTTGGACTGCAAAAAAAAAATAATCAAAGGAGCTAGGCAAAAAAACATTCAGCAGTTTCTGCATCCAAACAGATGCATGCACTGTTTGGGTATTCTGGCAGCCGGCAGTGATGGCTGTCAAAACACAATAGCCATAGCAGGATGTTAACCATCAGTGCTGTTTAATGTGAAAGAATCTGTAAAGTAAAGCCAACTTTAGTCTTCAAACTAATTCCTGAAACCCTGTGAAAATCTGGATCTCAGGCTATGCCTGTTATTCAGCACTAAGCTCCGCCCCCCCTGGACTTAGCCAAATCCCTGCATTTATCAAATGTTAGTGGCAAGTAGAATCTCTAAGATTCTGGCATTACAGATAGAGCTCAGCTCATGGATGGGTGAGGCTCAGTGCCTCCATGGACAGATGTCAAGACTCTAGATCAGTGATTCTCAACCAGGGTTCCCGTGGAACCCTAGGGTTCCTCCAGAGGTTACTAGGGGTTCCTTCAGCACTGGGCAATTTCTGCCTCTCAGATAAAAAGATCACTGGTGTCAGTGGGAACTTATCGATCCGTAAGAAGGTAATTCTTCCCAATGACCACAAGAGTAAGGACCATTCTTCCCACTGACCATCACACTAATGTATCATGAGTTGTAGAGTTCAAATTTTTAGCAGGGGATCCCCGAGACCGGAGATCTATTTCAAGGGTTCCTCTGTGTTGAAAAGGTTGAGAAAGGCTGCTCTAGATACTATGTGACCAAACAAAACAAAATCTAAAATTCCACCAAAAGTAATTTGTGTATTAATTCCACTTGAATAATAAAATTGTGAATATGATAAATATCAGTCCCATCCACATATAAGTGACTTCCTCCACCACAGTTCCAAAACTTGCACCAAAATCTGTGAGATTCCCCCCATAGAATAAAGAGACTGCACACCCATCACACAGCCATGCTGCCAGAGAGAGGAGCAGCAGTATGAGCTCCAATATCCCTGGTCTGGTCCACTTTCACTCTCAGCAGGTCCCAGACACGCGATTGCATAAAATGCATTAAGAGTATAAAGGCTCCTGAGGACAAGCGATTGTGTAAAATGTGTTGGGCAGGGCATAGAGCGTGATGTCACGCCACCACACCAATATGAGGATGTGGGTGTCTTTTACTAGTGTTTTAGCACACTGGGTTGATTTATTAAAACTGGAGTGCGCAAAATCTGGTGCGGCTGTGCATGGCAGCCAATCAGCTTCTAACTTCAGCTTGTTCAATTAAGCTTTGACAATAAAACCCGAAAGCCGGTTTCTATGCAGAGCTGCACCATATTTTGCACTTTCCAGTTTCTCTGTACCATGAGATTTTATCAATAAATACTTCACTATGATGCCTTCATAACTTGTGGCCGTCGGTGACCGAGTACAGCGCAGAGATTGCCCCTAGTGGAGTAAAGAGGATTTCTATTACAAGGGGACCTGCTGAGAGTGAAAGTGGACCAGACCAGGGATATTGAAGCTCATACTGCTGCTCCTCCCCTCTGGTAGCATTGGCTGTGTGATGGGTGTGCAGTCTCTCTATTCTATGGGAGGAATCTCACAGATTTTGGTGCACGTTTTGGAACTGTGGTGGAGGAGACTAATATTTATCATATTCACAATATATTATTAAAATGGACTTACTACACAAATAAGTGGAATTTATTTACATATTTATGTTTTGGTCACGTGATATTTTATTTTATCTAGACGTGCTGCAATTTATAAATTCTTGTTCTGCATTTGGTGTTTGTATATCAGCCTACATTACACACAGATTTGGTGTTTAAGCATTGACTGTAGTTTTATAAATTAAAATCCCAGATACTGCCTTAGCCTGAAAACCAGAGACACTCCAATGACACAGAATTAATGACTAACCGGCATTTGCAGACACCACAAGCTGCCTACAAGTTATTGGTATTAGACGCATTTCTAGGGTATAGGAGAAGTTTAGGTACCTGAGGGTTGATGTTCCCAAGATAAAGATTAGTTGTACTTGGATCACCCACATCATGTGACCCAGGAGCATAGTCATCAAGAGCTTCATGCAAAGAAAAAAACAAAAATAGTTACCATTAACGGAAAGTAAAAAAAAAAAAGTTTTAAAAAAAAGGAAAATTTTAAATATATGAATTAGAATACCACCAGAGGATCGGTTTCTTCTTGACTGTTGATCCGCTTAAAAAGAAAGAAAAATATAATTACTACTACTACTACTACAGGAACTTCTATAGCACCGTCAATTCACGCAGCGGTTTTCAGACATACACTGTATTGTACATTGCAGGCAGATTTAGTCAAGGATTAATTGAAAATGATAGACGAGAGGGCGATCGTGATAGGCGGAACACTGAACACAGTGTTTGCTGGGAAACCGAGTGTTCCGCCTATCATGGAACAGCACAAGGAAGAGCGCAAGTTTTTAAAACTGCACGGCCACCGTCTGAATATTTCATGCACTCGGGTACACAGATCGGATTCTGCAAAGGGCACGGTGAGGTCAGGTGGCAATGGACTATTATAAGCAGAGGGGGCAATTTTCAGGCCAAAAAAAAAAACGGCTGGAAAAACTCGGCTTATACTCGAGTATATACGGTATCTATTTCGGGAGAGGTTTACTTTAAATTCGAAAAAAGGATTTTTGTACTCGCCGTAAAATCCATTTCTGACGTCCATGGACTGACACAGCTGGATACTGTAAACGTGTGGGTATATGTCCCTGCTCGCAGGAGAAGATCTAGGCAGAATGTTAGAAACATACATTCTAGAACAAACCAGAGCTGAACAGGGGCCGCCCAGGGGGGGGGGTCCCTCTGGACATTACCCTCCCACCTGCAGCTAGCAGCCTCAGTTCGTAACAAAGCAGTACAAACCTTAAAAGGAAGGCTGGGTGCTGTGTCAGTCCATGGACGTAAGAGAAATGGATTTTACGGTGAGTACAAAAATCCTATTTTCTCTTATCGTCCATGGACTGACACAGCTGGATACTGTAAAAATGTGGGACGTCCCAAAGCAGTATCAGAAGGGTGGGAGCAGTAGTAAAGGAACAACCAAAACTTCACTCCAAACAAGCAGAGCTCCTCAACGGAGAAGTTGCAACATTAAACAGCGGCCTGCAATGCTTTACAGCCGAAGGAAGCATCCGAAGATGCAGCCACATCAACCTTATAAAATGTTTGAAAAGGTATGAACGGATGACCAGGTCGCCGCCTTGCACACTTGTGCAACCGACGCTTGATGTCGGAAGGCCCAGGAAGCACCAATTGCCTTGGTGGAATGCGCCGCAACCGTAAAGGGATTTGCCCGCTCCTTAAGGGCATAGGCCTGTATGACGGTCTGCCTGATCCACCTAGAGCCGGAGGCAGACGACACCGCTCGGCCCTGTTTTGGACCAGACACAGACTTCTGAATGGAAACAGTAGCAGACAGGTACACCCGTAAGGCTTGTACCCATCTTAATGTATGAAGCGCAAACTCTCAGGGATGCGATGGGTAAGGACACAAGGACGGAAGAAAAATGTCCTTAAGGTGAAAGGCCGAGACCATCTTTTGAAAAGAAGGACGGTCGTGGGCGCAACACCGCCATATCCTTATGGAGGATCAAGTAAGGCGACTTGCAGGACAAGGCCGCCAACTCAGACACCCGTCTAACCGAAGCAATGGCCACTAAGAAGGCCACCTTCCGGAACAAGGTCAAGAGAGGAATCTCTCCGATATTCTCAAAGGGATGTTCTTGGAGAACCGAGATGCATCAAATTCAGATCCCAAGTAGGGAGAGGAGGCTTGACAAGGGGGATCACATGGCGAACCCCCTGCACAAAAGGTGCCAATGAAGGAATGGCCCGGTAGTGGTCATTGAAAAAGACAGCCCGGGCCGAAATCAGACCCTGAAAAAAAGGTATGCAAGGCCAGCTTTTGGGTCACACCACGCTGTAAGAACAGCAAAATCCTGGGAACGGAATACATCCGAGGACGCCACTCAAGTTCCTCGCACATAGCGATGTAAGCCTTCCAGGTACGGTGAGATATCTTTCTGGAGGAAGATTCCCGTGTCAACAACATAGAAGAGATGACCGAATACGAGAGAACTCGGTCCTTCAGCATCTGGCTTTAAACAGCCATGCCATTAAAGCCATGGACTGTAAAGCAGGATGAAGTATGGGATCATGAGACAGAAGGTCCACCACAATAGGCAGTCGCCAAGGAACATCTGCGACTAGCCGAAGTAGATCGGCGTACCAATGTCGCCGTTCCGGAGCAATGAGGATCACCGGAATGGCCTTAGCCCCTACTCTGCGAAGCAGGCGAGGCAACAGTAGCAGCGGAGGGTAAGCATACATCAGGTGATGCTGCCCCCACGGGCTTCCAACGCGTCTGACGCTTCCGCCCAGGGGTCCCTGGACCTGGCCACGATCTTGCCACCTTGCGAGTGAGTCGAGAGGCCATAAGGTCCACTTCCGGTGCCCCACCTCCGGTAAAGGAGGTGGAAACACCTCCGGATGCAAGGACCCTTCGCCTGCAATGCACACGGCCGACAGGACCGTCTTGCAGCGAGATGTACGAAAATCCCAAAGAGACTCCACAATGTATCGGAGAAGGGAGACCCCGGTGTACAGGGTACCTCAACTGTTGGCCAATAAAGGCAACTTGACGGAACTTCCCTAGAAACTCGGTCAGAGGACTAGTACCTCAGCCTCCACAGGTGGCGCAAACCCACCCCGGGCACAGAGACCCTAAATACTAAAGCAGTTGCAGTGCACCTGCTAGATGACTAATGGATGAAGCAGAGGCTTTTGCCCAGTCATTGAGCTACAAAAACGCCAGAGACGCAGCCACTAACGGGCGTAACACTAACCTCAGCGGCCTGGCGAACACAGTCCAAGCCAGCCCTTCTGATCACCACTGAAAGCAGGTGGAAAGGGGTAACCCTGAAACCAGGGATCCTTGTGACAATGCTCCATCCAGCAGCTACCCATGGATAAGTGCCGATTGTACAAACACATAGTTTATACTATGTATTGCGTCAAACGCGCAAATAGAGTGTGGGAGGAAACCCACCCAGCCACAAAGAGCATAATACAACCACATACGGCGTATGTAGTTTAGTATGTGTGGATAAACCTATTAAACACGTTTATACTGTGCCAGCGACGAAGGCGCGCACAACATCGGGGCTTGGACGTAAACCAGTCACGCAGATTGCGTACACAACAGTGTAGGTATGTTATTGGAAAAAAGAGTAAAACTGCGCTAAATATATTGATAGAGAAAAGACACCAAGTGTTCTCACTGGTGACTCAATGGGAGCTGCGATTAAGATGTAAACCACCATACATAATAGAAAAATAGGAAACGAGAAAAATCGCGCTAACCCGTGTCATAGGCTCCGTAAGGAGTCTGTAAATAATTTGAATCTGTAATTGTTTAAAAAAGAACAGAACATAAGATTTAAAATAAATTAAATAAACACCCAAAAAAAAAAAAAACAATAAATTATAAAAGTGTACTGTGATGTAACTTCAAAATATAAAGTCCATAAATAATATAAAGTCCATAAAATAAATCTCTTAGATAAAGTCCGTTATGAAACACCAGTGCTCCGTGTAAAAAATCATACGAAGTGAATAATTGCATCCAATTTTGTGATCTTCCACCACCAAACAACAGAAATTTCTCCTTACCAGCTACAATTGACCCCCCATGACAGAGGATCAATAAATGCAGAGATTAAGCAGTTCCTCCCACAGGTCAGCACAGCAATTGGGACTCCTAAATCACCAATCCCCGATGGACATCCGTGGACACAGGTAGTATGTAAAAGATAGACACACTCCACATAGCGCATTACCGTTAAAAAAATTTATTCTTTAAAATAAAGTTTGCACTTACATTAATGCAGTTTTAAAATAGCCCATTCAGTCTGGTGTGCCGGCCGCTGCACATTCATCAGACACCCGTCCCGTCCTTCTCGGAAGCGTTTGAGGTGACGTCAGTGCGTCGCTCCGCCCTACGTCCGTTTTGCAAAAACTTGCTTCTTCCAGGGGCACGGATGAATGAATGAATGTGCAGCGGCCGGCACACCAGACTGAATAAATTTTTTTAACGGTAATGCGCTATGTGGAGTGTGTCTATCTTTTACATACTACCTGTGTCCACGGATGTCCATCGGGGATTGGTGATTTAGGAGTCCCAATTGCTGTGCTGACCTGTGGGAGGAACTGCTTAATCTCTGCATTTATTGATCCTCTGTCATGGGGGGTCAATTGTAGCTGGTAAGGAGAAATTTGTTTGGTGGTGGAAGATCACAAAATTGGATGCAATTATTCACTTCGTATGATTTTTTACACGGAGCACTGGTGTTTCATAACGGACTTTATCTAAGAGATTTATTTTATGGACTTTATATTATTTATGGACTTTATATTTTGAAGTTACATCACAGTACACTTTTATAATTTATTGTTTTTTTTTTTTTGGGTGTTTATTTAATTTATTTTAAATCTTATGTTCTGTTCTTTTTTAAACAATTACAGATTCAAATTATTTACAGACTCCTTACGGAGCCTATGACACGGGTTAGCGCGATTTTTCTCTTTTCCTGTGTAGGTATGTTAGCCTGCGAATAAACAAATACTGTGCGTAGCGCTGAAAATGCGCACACCATTGGAATGCAGGGGAGAAACCTGAGCACCTGGATGAAACCCATGCAGACTACATACGCATACCGTGTAGGTATTATAGTATATGTGCTAAACATTTTGCACAAGCCCATGTGTGCCATAGCACCGAAGGCGCGCACACCGTTGGCGCGTGGGAGGAACCAAAGTACCCCACGCATACTGAGAATGCAATACCTACAACTACTGTGAATGTATTTAGTGTTGTGTTTAAACATAATGTGTATGTTTACACCGTGTATTGCACCACAGGCACGTATGTCATGTAGCGTGGGCGGAGACCCAGAGGAAACCCACGCAGACTGCACAGACATACCGGGTAAGTATGTTAGTATGTGGATATCCAATCGCACAAATTTAGACTGTGCATAGCGCCGAAGCGCCCATACCAATGGAGTGTGGGAGGGAACCAGAGTACCCGGAGGAAACTCACACAGACTGCATACACATACCGTGTAGGTATTATAGCATGCGTAATAAACAAACATGTTTAACTGTGCAGAAGGCCAAAGGCGCACATACCGTCAGCGCGTGGGAGGAAAACGGAACACCCGGAAGAACCCCACGCAGACAGCACACAGATACCGTGTAGGAATGATAGCATGTGAATAATAGGATTTTTATAACAGCTTACCTGTAAAATCCTTTTCTTGGAGTACATCACGGGGCACAGAGCGGCATAGTCATTACTATGTGGGTTATATAGTTTACCTTCAGGTGCTGGCACTGGCAACTTCCAAACCGGAAGTACCCTCCCTTATATAAGCCCCTCCCATCCGGGAGCACCTCAGTTTTGTAGCAAAGCAATAAGTGTCCCCAAAAGAGGGGTGGGAGCTCTGTGTCCCGTGATGTACTCCAAGAAAAGGATTTTACAGGTAAAGCTGTTAGAAAATAGGATTTTTATTTCTCGTACATCACGGGACACAGAGCGGCATAGTCATTACTATGTGGGAAGTCCCAAAGCAATGCCCAATGAGGGGGGGGATACACCATACATAAGCTGAGCGCTATCAGACATGAGGCTCTTTTGCGGCCTGCAACACACTGCGCCCAAAGGCGACATCCTCCTGACTTCTAACGTCCACCTGGTAGAACCTAGTAAACGTGTGTACTGAAGACCATGTTGCGGCCTTACAGATTTGAGCCAGGGAGGCCTGGTGATGCACTGCCCATGAAGTTCCAACTGCTCTCGTGGAGTGCGCCCTAACTTTGAACGGAGGCGGTCTCCTTCTCAAGCCATAGGCTTGCATAATGACCTGTCGAATCCACTTGGCTAAAGTAGATTTTGACGCTGCCTGACCCTTTCTGGGGCCTTCCGGCAGAATAAACAAAGTATCCGTTCTGCAAATCTGAGCAGTGGCTTTTAGATAAGCTTTAACTGCTCTTACTACATCCAAAGAATGTAATAACTTTTCCTCTACCGAACTAGGTTTGGGGAAAAAGGAAGGAAGAACCACATCTTGGTTCAAATGAAACCTCGATACCACCTTAGGAAGAAAGGCTGGATGAGGACGTAACACTACTCTGTCCTTATGGATAACCAGATATGGCTCTTTACAGGACATAGCGGCTAATTCCGACACTCTTTTAGCCGAACAAATGGCTACTAGAAAAATCAATTTCCTGGTGAGAAGAACCAAGGAAATGTGCTGTAATGGTTCAAATGGTTGCTTCTGTAGAACCGACAGAACCAGGTTTATGTCCCATGGACATATGGGAATATTAACCGGAGGGCTAATACGCATCACTCCTTGTATAAAGGCTTTGACTAGTGAATGCGAAGCCAAGGGCCTTTGAAAAAATATTGACAAGGCCGAAATCTGACCCTTGATAGTACAAGGCAAGCTTCCTATCTACAGCCCACTGTAGGAAGTCCAGAATCCTACCTATTACGTACTTACGTGGATGCCATTTCTTGGCCTCACACCAGGCGATGTACGCCTTCCAGATTCTATAGTAAATCTGCCTGGATACCGGCTTCCTGGCATTGATCATGGTAGATACCACAGGATTAGAGAGACCTCTCTTTTTTAGAATGTGGGCTTCAATAGCCAGGCCGTCAAACCTAGGGCTGGTAAGGAAGGGTGGTATATCGGTCCTTGCGAAAGCAGGTCCGGACGATGTGGGAGGGTCCAAGGACTCCCCACAGACATTTTTACAATCTCCGCGTACCATGCTCTTCGGGGCCACGCTGGAGCCACCAGAATCACTGCTTTCTTTTCTACCCTGATTCTGCGGAGTAATCGAGGTAACAATTGTGGCGGTGGAAATGCATATATCAGCTTGAACTGATCCCAAGGGAACACTAGGGCATCCGAGCCGCAAGCTAGGGGATCCCTTGTCCGAGAGACAAACCTGTCCACCTTTGCGTGGAATCTGGATGCTAGCAGATCTACATCCGGTGTTCCCCACCGCTGACATATTGTCCGGAAAACCTCGGGGTGAAGGGACCATACCCCTGGGCATAATTGTTGGCGACTTAGAAAGTCCGCCTTCCAATTCTCCACTCCTGGAATGAATACTGCGGATATGGCCGGCACATATCTTTCTGCCCATTTCAGGATGCAATTCACTTCCCTCTGGGCTGCACGACTCCTGGTGCCACCCTGATGATTGATATATGCCACTGCCATGGCATTGTCTGATTGAATTCTGACAGGGGCCCCTTGGAGTTTGGATGTCCATGCTACTAGGGCATACCGGGCTGCTCGTATCTCTAAGAGATTGATGGGCAGGGCCTTTTCTGCATCCGACCACCTGCCCTGGAGAGACCATTGCTCCAGTACTGCTCCTCAGCCTATAAGGCTGGCATCTGTAGTGACCACCTTCCAAGAAATCGGACTGAAGGATTTCCCTTTTTCCAGATTCTGGGGAACCAACCACCAACGGAGGCTCTTGCGCACGGAAGGGGACAAGGACATTGGTAAGTCTAGGGCCTGAACTTTTTTGTTCCAGGCTGACAGTATGGCCCTTTGCAAATTCCTTGAATGGAATTGACCGTAGGGTACTGCTTCGAATGATGCCACCATTTTTCCCAGCAGCCTCATGCACAGGCGTATGGATGGCTGTCTTTTTGTACCCACTAGGTGGATCAAATCTCTCAAAGACGACACCTTTTCTTGAGGCAAGAAAATTTTTCTCTGGTCTGAATCCAGCCTTAGCCAGCCCCAAGTATTCCAGACTTTTGACTGGTTTTAGGGCTGACTTGTCTCGGTTGATAATCCAACCGTGAGATTCCAGATACTCGATTGTCTCGAGAACAACCACTTCTAGTTTTTCCACTGAGTGGTCTATCAGCAACAAGTCGTCTAGATATGCCATTATCGTTACACCTTGTGTTCTTAGATTGGCCAATAATGGGGCCAGAATTTTTGTGAACACTCGTGGTGCTGTGGCCAGACCGAAGGGTAAGGCTCTGAACTGAAAATGGCACCCTTCTACTGCAAAGCGTAGAAATTTTTGGTGGACTGGAAAGATGGGAATGTGCAAATAAGCATCTTTGATGTCGATCGAGGCTAACCATTCCTCCCCTTCTAGGGCAGTGGCCACCGATCGGATCGACTCCATCCGGAAAGTCCTGATATGTAGGAATTTGTTTAGCCCTTTTAGATTATGGGCCTTACGTCCCCGTTTGGCTTCGGGACTGTAAAGAGGTTTGAGTAAAACCCGAACCCCCATTCTTCCAGGGGAACCTCCATAATTACTCCTTGGAGCAATAGTTGTTCTAGTGCCAACAGGAGGGATCCTCTCTTCCGGGGATCCCTTGGCACGTTTGACCTTATAAAATGGGAAGGAGGGGAGTCTTAACTCCAATTTGTATCCCAGACTTACTGCGGAGAGCACCCATCTGTCTCTGATCGTGTCCCGCCAGGTCTCTGCGAACAACTGAAGTCTTCCCCCCACCCGATTGAGTGGGGGCAACCCTTCATGCATTTGACTTTGGGGGAGGTTTTGTACCTCTCCTGACCCAGGGTTTCTTGTTACCCTGCGATTGTCCCTGATTTTTACCCCCAGGATTTGACCGAGGAGGCTGTCGGAACTGTTTCACAGCCGATGTCCTAGGGACTGGAGAAGCAGGCCTCTTAAAAGAGGGACCTCTAACTCTGTTTTTAACCGGCAAGAGTGTACTTTTACCGCTGGAAATTTTCTGGATATATTTGTCCGGGTCTTCCCCGAATAAGCGTTCACCATGAAATGGGAAGCTGACCAGCAATTTTTTACAGGGAGCTTCAGCAGACCAGTTTTTGAGCCATAGAAGCCTGCGCATATGTACTACAGACAGCGTAAGGCGGGAGGCCTGATGGATTGAATCCTTTATAGCGTCAACCGCAAAGCATAAGGCTCTAGGTAGATCAGCTAGGGCAAGAGCCTGCTGATCTGGCAAGTCCCTTAAGACCTGTTTCAACTGATCCTTCACTGCTTGGCAGACCCCAATAGCTGCCACTGCTGGTTGTGTCACCAAGCCTGCTGTAGAGAAAGCAGATTTTAATAAGGACTCCAATTTTTTATCTATTGGGTCCTTGAACATTTGGACATTATCTACTGGACATGTCAGTGATTTATTCACACAAGAGATGGCTGCGTCCACTGTAGGGACCCTCCATTTTTTGATGAACTTATCCTCCATGGGATAGACCACCGGAAATCTCTTGGGGGGAGTAAATATTTTATCAGGATGTTCCCAATCCTGGTAAATGAGCCCTTCCAGTAAAGGATGGATTGGAAAGGAACAAACAGTCTGGGGAGCTTTTAGCGACCCCAACGAGGAGACAGAAGTGGATGATGGCTCCGCGAGGGGCATTTTAAATGCTGATCGGACCATGTTAGTCAGGGACTGAACCCATAATCTTTCAGCATGTGATGCTGAGAATGGCTCTTCCACTGTTGATTCCTCTACAACAGAATCAACCTCATCCTGATCCCCTTCAGGTAGGTCGATCCCTGTATGGGACTGTTGCTCTGCTAACAGGTACTCTGAGGGAGGAGACGGAGATCGGGCGCGCTTTCCCTCTGACAGGGAAGCAGCGATCAATGTTGTCAATCTCTCTTCCAGTCCTCCCAGAGCTGAGGAAAAAACCTCCTCTGTTATATACACAGGAGCAGGTGAACTGAGGACAGCCACAGTACCAGGTACTCCTGAGGGTGCTCTACGGTCACTAACCTCTGATTTTTCAGGGGAGATTGGTGCAGCCGAAGCATGCCCAAGATCCTCAGAGCCCGATGGAGACCCCCTATGCTTCCTGGGATTCTTAGTCCCGGAGACTTTAGACGGCATATTCCTAAGCCCAAAGCTGAGGTATTCCAGCCGAAATACACCACTTACTGACAATAGTCTAGCACAATTGCTGCTATATAAACAGTTGGTGTCTACTAATGTGCCTTTCTATGGGGATGCCTGCATCAACCGCCTGCTGTATGCCTTTCTAAATGTTGCCAGCTCTGTTTCTGCCTTCCATAACCAGCTGACAACACATAATTGTGCTTTTTATCATGCTGGGACGCCCGCACATGCGCAGAAGCGCTGCGGCGCGCACGGAGCGTCATCCACCAAGCTCCGCCCCTTTTCCCAGCTCACCTCTATAAATAGAGGCGCGCGCAAGCACGTGCGCCTTCGGCGCTCTTTTTTGAAAGGAACTAGGGACAGAAGCCAGGGCCCTGTTTGCCACAGGGCCAGGGGATGGACGAGCATTGCAACATGGCAGAGGAAACAGTTTCCCATCCAGAGAACTCACCATCTGCCTGGATTTTGACTTGGAAAGAAAAAATCCACATGACAAGAAAACAACGTTCCACAGCGGCCTCTAGTGGTTTAACACAGGTACCGCGGTTTAACCATTTTTTTTTTTTTCTTGACCACTCTTAAAATTATTACATTTTTTAGTAGTTACAGGCATGCACAGATATTTAGCGGGAATACCGTTGGGTAACAGGCCGAAAGACATATTAGGCTTGGGGGTCCCCTCAATAGAACCAAGTTCCTGAGGGGCCCCCCACTTACCTTTTCCCCGCCGCAGGACTCTGTTTGGTCCACAGAAGCCCAAACTTCACCTCTCCCGGCAGGCATTGTAATTAAACCTTCAGGGACCGGGTTCCCAAGGATTCCACTCCCCTGGACCTGTATAGCACCCTGCACAGAAAACGTCTAGGTCGTGGGTATGACCAGAGCTCTGGATCCCAGGGTCCAGCCCTCCTAAGAGAAGCATTACAGGCAAAACCTTGCTCTTCTCTGCAAGGCCCGGGTACCGACCGTTTAGCTATGAAGCTTTTTTGGTCGGATCCGGAATAGCTTACTGAGGCCCAAAAGAACCTGTACGCAAGCTCAGTGAAAAAAACATGTTACTTCTTGGCCAACACCTTAGACACTGGCAAAAACTTAGGTGCTCCCGGATGGGAGGGGCTTATATAGGGGAGGGTACTTCCGGTTTGGAAGTTGCCAGTGCCAGCACCTGAAAGTAAACTATATAACCCACATAGTAATGACTATGCCGCTCTGTGTCCCGTGATGTACGAGAAAGAAAAACATATTGCACATGTTTATGCTGTGCATTTCCATTGGAGCGTGGGGGGAAACCGGGGTACCCGGAGGAACCCCACGCAAACAGTATACCCATACTGTAAACATGTATAGTATGTGCAATAAACATATTGAACATGTCTATACTGTGCAGAGAGCCGAAATGCACACACCATGAGAGCGCGGGAGGACACCGGAGCCCCCGGCGGAAACCCGCGCTGACCCAGAGAGTATAATACATACATATACTGTGAATGTATCTGGAGTCGTGCATAAACATATTTTGTACGTTTATATCATGTATGGCACTGAAACACAGCATTGGAACGTGGGGGGACACCCACGCAGACACAGAGACCAATAACACATACATACACTGTGAATGTATGCAGTGTAGAGGTATAGGATGAGTTTAAATTATGGCGCAAAGGCGCATAATTTTCTCTATCATTCCAACCTGCTTGACTGTGCTGCCGAAGCAGCATGCAGGTAACAGGTAACCTCTGATCCTCAGACCGTGTGTCTGTCAGAGCTCAAAGCGTTCCCCAGGAAGTGGCGGGAAACCACAGGTGCAGAGACCCTGTTGTTGCCTCAGGACATCACACAGAAGGCTCACAGGGACTAGAGACATAAATGAATAAAGTCCCCCCCCCCCACCATGCTGCACCGACCAGGGGGAGGGAAACACTGTGTACCACTGTATCATCCATGCTGCTCTTGACGCAGCGTGTGAGGAAAACAGTGAGTAAGCTGTGTAAAAGAAAAGCTTGAAGGAATCAAGGGAACCAGCGTCCACCTGAGGTACCTCAGCCACAGCACCCAGCTTGAGAGTGTTCCTCACATCATCAATGAGATCACTTACAAGCGCCCTGTCATTCACTGACACAGAACTGGAGTCTTCCTCACAAGGGAATGTCCTGCTCATAAACATTAAATATTCAGAGCTAGGGTCCTGAGCACAGTAGCTAGGCCCATATCTGAATCAGAGCACTCCTTCACTAAAGATTTTTGTGGGGAGAGGGGGCTTATAGCTCCTTTCGCTCGCACACCGCTTCCATTCTGACAGGAATGATTCCAGGACTGCTGACAACTGGTCCATAAGGACCGCAGGTGCAGGAAACACATGAACATGTTTAACTGTGCAGCACTGCCAGTTGCCCCAGGCAAGTGTGGAGAGCAGGTGTATCAGACTCCATAACGCCACCCTCTGAGACCTTATACACTATACAGTGAATATACAGTCCACCCACTGGCTACGCTGAGGGGATAACCGGAGGACTCACCAACTCTTAAGGACCGCTCAGTCCTGCTGAAGAAACCGCGCTGTGAGCCTGAGGAGAGTGAAGAATCTGTGAGGAGATTGTGAGATTTGCGCCGCCGCTAGAGGCCGAAACCGAAAGTAAATGTGTGGCGGCTACAAGAAAATGTCCGCCGACCGCAGCTATAACTGCACCATTGAACCATGCCAAGATGGTCGCCGAGCGCGAAATTCAAAGCTCTAATGCGCGCTAATGGCGCACGCAATAATCACCTCACACACCAGAAAAACTGCCCCTCTCTCCAGAACCCACTATAGACATGAGCGCCCAGCCAGGCCAGAGTGACCCCCAAGCACAGCACCAGTACAGGGTGCAGAGAGCAGCATAACAGGGGGGAGACAGGGAGAAACCCCCCATATAAAGAAACACAGCCAGCATGTACTCACCTGCAGTACGAGAGACTACTTACCCGTCCCTTTCAGGGACCCGCTGGCTTGTTTCAGACAGACCTATCAGAGCAGTACTGCGTAGCTGTCGGCCCGGTCCACTGCAAGAGATACAGTCAGTCAGGTACTGTTCAATCTTGAGAGGACCGCGAAAGCATGAAAGCAACCCGACCACCGCTGGAGTCATGGGGCATGTTGTGAACTGAGTCTCACGCACACAAGGCGAGGATCAGCACGCTCGATGTTCGGACAGGGAAGACTGCGAAGATACCAGTGTACCCAACCTGTTGCCCAGCCGACAGTTGATTGAAGGTCTCAAAAATAAAATTCCCAAAGGAATAAAATTTTTAAAGTAAAATCTTCCAGGAGACTGCTAGGCAGAAAAAAAACTTAGGCTGCTAGCTGCAGGTGGGAAAGTAATGTCCGGAGGGCGGGGCTGTTCAGCTCTGGTTTGTTCTAGAATGTATGTTTCTAACAATCTAACATTCTGCCTAGATCTTCTCCTGCGAGCATATACGCACACGTTTACAGTATCCAGCTGTGTCAGTCCATGGACGATGAGAAATAAAGACTTGCTATATCAATATTTAACCACTTGCCGCCCGCCCTATAGAGGATTGACGGCGGCAAAGTGGTTGCAGAATCCTGACAGGACGTCATATGACGTCCTCAGGATTTTGAGCCGCTGCACGCCCCCGGGGGCGCGCATCGCGGCGATCGTTGTTGCAGGGTGTCAGTCTGACACCCCGCAACACCGATCTAGGTAAAGAGTCTCCGACGGAGACTCTTTACCACGTGATCAGCCGTGTCCAATCACGGCTGATCACAGTGTAAACAGGAAAAGCCGGTCATCGGCTTTTCCTCACTCGCGTCTGTCAGACGCGAGTAGAGGAGAGCCGATCGGCTGCTCCTCTGACAGGGGGGGTTTGTGCTGATCGATTATCAGCACAGCCCCCCCGAAGATGCCCACTGGACCACCAGGGATGCCACTAGACCACCAGGGATGCCACTAGACCACCAGGGATGCCACTAGACCACCAGGGATGCCACTAGACCACCAGGGATGCCACTAGACCACCAGGGATGCCACTAGACCACCAGGGAAGCCCACCATGTAAGGTATGCCACCCTAGACCACCAGGGATAATGGATGCCAATCAGTGCCCACAATGGGCACCACTGATTGGCAGGCATTATTGTTTGGCATCCATTAGTACAGTGCCACCTATCAGTGCCCACCCGTGCCACCTATCAGTGCCCACCCGTGCCACCTATCAGTGCCCACCCGTGCCGCCCACCCGTGCCGCCTATCAGTGCCCACCCGTGCCGCCCACCCGTGCCGCCCACCCGTGCCGCCCACCCGTGCCGCCCACCCGTGCCGCCCACCCGTGCCGCCCACCCGTGCCGCCCACCCGTGCCGCCCACCCGTGCCGCCCACCCGTGCCGCCGATCGCTGCCCACCCGTGCCGCCGATCGCTGCCCACCCGTGCCGCCGATCGCTGCCCACCCGTGCCGCCGATCGCTGCCCACCCGTGCCGCCGATCGCTGCCCACCCGTGCCGCCGATCGCTGCCCACCCGTGCCGCCGATCGCTGCCCACCCGTGCCGCCGATCGCTGCCCACCCGTGCCGCCGATCGCTGCCCACCCGTGCCGCCGATCGCTGCCCACCCGTGCCGCCGATCGCTGCCCACCCGTGCCGCCGATCGCTGCCCACCCGTGCCGCCGATCGCTGCCCACCCGTGCCGCCGATCGCTGCCCACCCGTGCCGCCGATCGCTGCCCACCCGTGCCGCCGATAGTTGCCCACCCGTGCCGCCGATCGTTGCCCATCCGTGCCGCCGATCGTTGCCCATCCGTGCCGCCTTATCCGTGCCCATCCGTGCCGCCCCATCAGTGCCCATCAGTGAAGGAGAAAACAAACTTATTTACAAAGTTTTGTTACTGAAACCAAAAAAAAAACTTTTTTTTTTTCAAAATTTTCGGTCTTTTTTTTTTATTTTTTTAGCAGAAAATAAAAATCGCAGAGGTGATCAAATACCACCAAAAGAAAGCTCTATTTGTGGGAACAAAATGATAAAAATTTAGTTTGGGTACAGTGTACCATGACCGCGCAATTGTCATTCAAAGTGCAACAGCGCAGAAAGCTGAAAATTGGTCTGGGCAGGAAGGTGTTTAAGTGCCCAGTATGGAAGTGGTTAATTGCAGCTTTACCACTGCACTCTACAATGACAAACTAAATATATATATATATATATATATATATATTTATTTGTAAAACAAAGATAATTTACAGAACACACCCATCAAAATAGTAGCTGCATAAATTAAAGCAATACCAGCAAAAAAAAACAGCTTTTCTTACCTGGCCTCCGCTGTCCATCAGCATCTACTTGTGGAGGTTCAAATCTGCTTGTTCTACCTTTCGTTTTGTGTCGCTCGTCTCTCTCTTCTTGAATCCTGCAAAGGATTTTTACATTATAAGAAGGACAGCGAGAATAAAATTTGTCCTTCAATTCTTAAATTAAAGGAGAAATTTTAGTATATATTCATGCACACACCAATACTTACTGTTTGAGTTCTTCTTTAAAAAGCTCCAAATTACTTTTCTTCTTTTCTTTCTCCCCTTTCTTTAAAGGCTACAAAGAAACAAAGCAACTAAATAAAAAATACCAGTCCATCTTCTTAAATATTTGGGATAAGTTAACTAAAACGTACACGTTTAAATCTCTGCATACCCCATTAGCCCCTATATTTGGGAACAGGAACTTGACCCCGGGCCTCACCCCCAGGACCTTTGAATGGTGGACAAACAAAGGCCTGCTGCGTATAGCGGATCTCTGTGATACTAAGGGAATATTGACATGTAAATTCCTAGAAGAGCAATATCAAATGCCGGTTTCGGAACACTTTCGCTATACGCAGATAAAGCATTTCTTAACCACTATATAGTTAGTCAGGTTGAAAAAGACACAAGAAATTCATGGAATTCTGATATAGCGACCATGTCTCCAATGGAATATTTGTGTCAGAAGTTTGATAAAATTTGGGGGCATATCTCAGGAATTTATTCCAGCTTGACTAGTTCTCCTATTAAACAGGGTTATATGAAAAAATGGGAAGTGGACCTCCAGGAAAGTATTGAGCTGGACGAGTGGCACAATATAGCCCAAGGGGCATCGCGGTCACTCATAAATACCTCTATTATAGAAGCAAATTACAAAGTACTTCTAAGGTGGTACATGGTCCCCACTAGGCTGGCATCCTTTCTACCCGACGCATCTCCTCGGTGTTTCCGTGGATGCGGACAGGAGGGAACAATGTATCATATATGGTGGCAATGTCCTAAGGTGAGGCAGTATTGGATTAGGGTGTATAACTTTATCTATACTCTTACCCAAGTAAACCTTGTCAAATCTCCGAGACAGGCGCTGCTAGGCTGTAAGATAGAGACAGCGTCAAAGTCTCAGAGACGCCTCATAACATTTATCTTCATATCAGCAAAAATCATAATTGCAAAATCTTGGAAACGGCCGTAGTGCCTTTCGAACAGCTTAAACATAAACTTTCCTGGATCTTGCTTAATGAGCGTATAACAGCGATCTTAAATGATAGACTGAAGATGTTCGAGAAAGTTTGGGACCCATGGGTCAGGTACCTGTCCAGTGATCCCAGATCTTTTCCGGAATAGAGCAACTTCTGAGCCGTGGGACCGGGAGCACGGAGTCATTCCTCATTCCTTTCCTTCAATTTCTCTTCTTCCTCCACTTCTCTAACCTCTCTCTCTCTTCTTGTTGGTTAAATTGTTGCAGTACAAGGATCCCAGGGCTCAGTCCCTAACAATCCTAGGATTGTCCCTGAGCAGGATTGAGTCCGGTGCGGTGTGGGAAGGGGTGCACCCTCTGAGGAGATGTGGTTTCCACTCCTTTCACACACATGACAAATTACACGTGGACCTACCACACGAAGAGTTTTCGGTTGATATTTACTATGATGTAGTCAAAGGTGGAGTTATTACAACTGACAGCTTACGGTGATTGAGATGCAGTGTGATGGTGTTGAATTATGGATATTAAATGAGAACGGGTGCTCCCCCATGGAGACGTAGTTAATATAAACTGTATAATAAAAGAAAGTCTCCATTTGGGGGATTGCCCACTGTAGGTGTAACATTTTGCCTAGAAATGCTTGGATATCAGTCCCTATAGCATATGTTTTGTACTGCACATGTTCTTTTCAAATATTTTGTACACTTTCTCTTGTGGAATTTTTTTAATAAAAATATTGAAAAAGTAAAAACACACATACCAATAAAATGTCTTTAATTTAGCCACCCTTTCCTAGCAGACATAAACAACCCCCATAATGTAAAGAGCACACAATATCTTGCAAAGAATGATAGGCATTGCCACATTTTCCTTTCCCAATTTTTAAGGCAAACCCCCTTTTTGTATTTGACCGCAGAGATAGCTGCAGCATTGAAAAGGCAATAGGCCACCAAACATATTCTGGTGATTACAGCTACAGGAAAACTTTTCCAGCAGTTTCATAAACATTTTGCTTTTAAACAAGGCTCACCTGAAATCTACCGTATATACTCGATTTTCAGCCCTTTTTTTGGGTCTGAAAGTGCCCCCCTCGGCTTATACTCGAGTCAGTGTACCTGAAAATATTGAGGCTGCGGGCATCCATCGTTTAAATCTCGCGGTCTCCTCCTGTCTCTTCCGTGATAGGCGGAACTGTGTCTGCTGAGAATCGCCTATCACGAACGTTCTCTCAACGTTCTGTGTTCAGTGTTCCGCCAATGACGGACGCCTTTTCATCCTCGGACAAGAGGACGCCCGTGATTGGCGGAACACTGAACACAGTGTCTGCTGGGAAACTGAGGATGAGAGAACGTTTGTGATAGGCGGAACAGTGTCTGCTTAGAAACGCCTATCACAGAAGGGACCAGGAAGAGACCGCAAGTTTTAAACAATGAATGGACGCCCGCAGCCTCTCAATTTCAGGTACAATTTCAATTTTAGGGGCACAGAGAGGATGGGCACAGTAAGGTGGCAATGGGCAGAGTGAGGTTGGGCACAGTGACAATTGGCTTAGTGAGGTTGCAATGGGCACAGCGAGGCGTGGAAATGGGCATTGTTGACCCTCTTTCACTTACAGTAGCTACTGCATTCTCACCCTAAGCTTATACTCGAGTCAGTAAGTTTTCCCAGTTTTTTGTGGTAAAATTAGGTACCTCGGCTTATACTCGAGTATATACGGTAAGTGCTGTATCACAGAATACAATGAATAAAACAATGGTGCACATGTGGGTTTGCATTTGTCACACTGGCAGCAATTCATAAGAGTCAAAAAGAAGTAGGCAGACAACAAAGCATGTTATTGAGGAGAGCAGCTGCGTGCCTGCTATGCGAGTTGCTAAGTAGCAAGATTAAAAAGTCTAAATTGTACATCTTTCGTAATTTTTTTCAGAAATGCACTAGGAGATGCAGAAGAAAGGCCAATTTTGATTTATTTATAGAAACTCCCTGTGGAGGTGCAAAAATATATAGTTGGTGTCAAATCCTAAACATACTGCCTAAAACAGACATATCTCCTGTAGGAACAAACTGGGGGTTATTTACTAAAGGCAAATCCACCTTGCACTACAAGTGCAATTGAAATTGCACTGAAAGTACACTTGGAAGTGCAGTCGCTGTAGATCCGAGGGGGACATGCAAGGAAAATAAAACAGCATTTTATCTTGTACATGATTGGATGATAAAATCAGCAGAGCTTCCCCTCATTTCAGATCTACCCCTCAGATTTACAGCGACTGCACTTTCAGTGCAATTTCACGTGCACTTTCCTTTCGTAAATAACCCCCATTGTGTTGAATGCATTCTGACCCGCCCTCTCAACGTACAGACAAAATATAAAAAATTTTTTAAATGTGAGGCTAACTCCACCCAAAACAATTAAGGGGGGTGGGGGGGAGCATGTTGAAAAATGAAGCAGTTAAAGTGGAACTACACTACATCTAAGCACTACAAACCAAATACCATTTAGTTCATTTTTAATATTCAACACAAACTCCCCCATCCATCCATTGCTCTATTTTGTTGAGAAATTACTTCGAAATACACCCTCTAGCATTTCTGGCTGTGACCATCTTGAGCAAGAGCAGGTGATTCATGTAGCAGTTACTTCCTGGAATCCATCTGACCTTAGGTCAGGCATGCAGGTGTCCCGTCAAAATGTGTAACGGAAGGGACGTTTCGTCGCTGCCATCTTGCTACACCCCGCACCCCTCCACAGTAAGGATACAGTGAGAAGGAGGCAAGCAGACATCTTGTTTCACCCACCGGAGTTTTGCATTTTACACTTATTTCTAACAGTAAACTGAGGTTAGATAGTGAAATACAGTACTTAGAACTCCGACTGATTAGATGTTTAATTTGAAAATCAGCGGCAAGCGTGCTCATCTCACAGGTTTGCTAATCTGACAGAAGTTGGGTGCTTTTAAAATTCAACATCTAAACATTCAGATGGAGTTCAAAGTTCTGTATTTCGCTACATAACCTCAGTTTACGGTTATAAATAAGTGTAAATTGTAAAACTCGGATGGGTGTGACAAGATGTCCGCTTGCCCCTTCTCTCTGTATCCTTACTGTGGACGGGTGCGGGGTGTAGCAAGATGGCGGTGACGAAACGTCACTTCCGTCACACATTCTGACGGGTTGCTAATCTGAAAGAACACAGGCAGGAAGGTGTGCTTAGCTAAGAAAACCCCTTCTCCACTCCTGAAGACTCCTGGGGGGGGGGGGGGGGGGGATGTATGACATCAGTTTGTAAGTAAGTAAATTCACTATACTTTTCCATCTCTTTACTAATGCTAGCAGCATAAGGATTAAAAATAGTCAATGCTGGATGAGAAAGTTATGCTTCAAATATACCAACCCATTTTTCACTGCAAAAATGGACTAGAATTTGATTGCTTTTCACAAACTGTTTTGATACCCCATTCATTTATACATCAGCTACTAAATGGATGCTTACCCAAACGTGGAACTGCCACTTATTTGTCCCCCCCCCCCCCTCCAATGCCACATTTTGCACCATTCGGGGGGAGCGGATACCTGTCTTTGACAGGTATCCTGTCCCCGCTTCCAGAGTCCAGACCGCAGCGAATTAAGTCAGCAGCTCAGCTCTCAGCTCCCTCCCCACCGCCAGGCCAGTAGGAGAGCGCAGCGGTGCCTCACACAGCAGGGACCCAGCGCGACGCTGTAATGCTACACTGCCGGGTTCCCTTACTCGCAATGGCGGCAGCAGCACCTGATAGCCGATGGAAACATGAGCTACGGTGCCAATATCGCGTGTCAGTGTCCATTTATTAAAAGTCAGCAGCTGCAGTATGTGTAGCTGCTGGCTTTAACTTTTTGCAGGGGTAGGCAGACCTCCTTTTAATGAAAGTCAGCGTAAACAAAGCCAGTGTGCTGCTAGAAGCTGTAGTGCAGTTTTTCTCAACTCCAGTCCTCACGGCGCCCCAACAGGTCATGTTTTCAGGATTTCCCTCAGATTAAACGGCTGTGGTAATTACTAAGGCAGTGAAATTTATCAAATCACCTGTTCAAAATAATGGAAAGCCTGAAAACATGGCCTGTTGGGGCGCCTTGAGACCTGGAGTTGAGAAACACTGCTGTAGTGAGCACTCTTCAGGTCTAAGCTCTATTCCTATTAATGCAAGTGCTAAAGACAAATATATCATCTCTCCTACAGTTTTATTTACACATTACGTTATTCATTAAAGGTATCAAAAACAGTAGTTTTTTTTATTTAGAAAGCCCTAAAGCATCCCTTCTATAAATCACATATACAAACATTTTAGAAATCGATATTAAGAGGCGTTTGAAAAATGGAAAGAAAAAAAAAAGATGGGCAAATCACTGTACCGAAATGAAGAGAACATCATCATTTGTTCTTACAGGTTTCTTCGGTTCCATGGGTATTACTGGAGGAGGTGCTCGCTCAATAGGTGGCAGCTGTGGTTTTGCCTCAGAGAATCGTGAAGATGGTTTATACAGCTTGCCTTTCTTTTCATCTGTCTCATGCTCATCTGCAACAAAAAATAAATAAAAAATCACAATATATATTCCGAATATTTCATGTTAAATTTTTTTACAAATTCAATTAATCTGGGCCATATCAGATACAAAAGTACTTGGTGGAGTTTACATCCAATTTTGTAAAACTGCTTCCCACCTGCAAGCTCTAGATAGTAAGGGTCCTTTCACACAGGCGTTCCGTTTGTCCGGATGAAAACGGACACCCATGTATTCCTATGGGCAAGCAGATGATCATCCCTTGACGTCAGCATACGTTAACATCCGTTTTTTGAAACAGAAGAAAGCCCTAAATTTTCTTCAGTTTAAAAAACAGAAGCAGACCTAAAAACGGATGTCAGACAAACGGTCCATTTTTGCATGCCAGCGGGTGTCGGCTCCTATCAACTGATGACTCATCAGCTGTCGGCAGGGTTCCCCGCTGACAGCTGAATGCAAGAATAGCTGGTTGCTAAGGAAGCTGGCTGCCTCGTCTTTAACAACTGATCAGTCATCAACGGTCTGTGTTATTTATTTTTGACACTTTTCTGGTGAATGAGTAGGGGTACGATGTATCACATAGGGAGGGGGCCAGGATCTGGGAGCCCCCTTGTTAAAGAGGCTTCCAGAATCGGATAAGCCCCCCACCCGCAGACCCTCACAACCACTGGCCAGGGTTGTGGGGTAGGGGCCTGTGTCCCCATCAACATGGTGACAAGGTGCTTTCTGACCTGCCCAGGTTGTATGCTCGGATAAGGGTCCGATATGGATTTGGGGTGGCCCACATTGTTTTTTCTTTTTTTAATGTTGGCGTGTGGTTCCCCTTAGGATCCATACCCTTGTTTTGAACCTCATTTAAAGTCCCAAACTCCCCCCCCTGCATTGTGGTTCCCCTTAGGATCCATACCAGACCCGAAGGGCTGTCAAGGATACGGCGGTTGGCTTGCTCCTTAGCAACCAGCAGTTTCTCAAATAGAATTTGGATCAGTCGATCAAATTTCGACTGATTCAAATGCTAATCGTACAAAAATTTGAAATTTGTTAGAAAACAGATGTAAAAACTTAAGTCCGCATCCGTTGTTCATCCGATTTGCGAACAAAAAAAACATGACAGGACGGATGAAGAAAACAGGACGCCCGTGTGAAAGGACGCTTAGGCTACTAGCATGTTGTCCTGCACTGAGCGAATGTTAATCAACACTCTGTTCTGGGAAAAGAAACCCACAACCGTCTAGAGATTTCTTGGTGGCTCACAAATCTGGTCTTACACTCATCACCTTAACAGCCAAATCATAGTGATCACACTGCTTTGTTTACACAGTTCTCACTGTGCCTTGCACAGGCATACCAGCAACTATAGACGGAATAAAAATATAGTTTATGAAAAGTAATTTGAAACAAAGCAGTGTACCAAATAAAATGCTACCAATAGGTTTTATTTTTAGAGCCATAGTCAAGTTAAAGCTACCTGAACTCAAGGTCAAAAATGTAAGCTATTGTGGCTTACCAGTTCTTAGATATGGTGGCTGATCTGGTTTCATTAAGATTTTTTTCCTTTATTTTAACCTGCTGATCCTGCCAGTAACAAACTCTGTCCTAGTGTGACAACACTCACTATACCAAATAGCGGGCCCATGTTCTGTAGTCCACAGAGAGAACTAGGAACTGAAGCAGAGCACAAACATTATTAGCTTACTTCTTTTTTTTTTTCAGGAACAATAGGTAATCATTTGGCATTTACATATATCAATGCTTTCACTTGGGTTTTCACAGCCCAAAAAAGAGAACACAAGAGAAGCTCATTGTTAGAGTTTACACACACTTTATCCAATGCTGGCAAATTTAGTCTGGGTATCTAGACTTCAATGAGGCAAGTTTACAAAAAGTGAGTAGGTTCGCTGTACAGCCTCCAGTTTGCTTCATTAGAAAGCCAACAGTCAGTTTGTGAAGTGTACCCATAACCCCACGCTGTCACCATATATAGCAGTAAAGGGGTTTAGTTAAGCTCCAAAGGTGCAGAAGAACTGGAGTTGAGTTGCTGGCATGGAGAGCTGAAATCTAAATGAACCAGAATTTGGAGCTGGAACGGACAGGCTGCAGCTGCTCCTCAAACAATTATTACTCTAGTAGCAAAACAAGCGTGCTTAAAATATCTAAATGCCTGTATTAAAGAAACGGTTTGATGCATTTTCTTCCTAGGATTATATGCGATAAGGTGTTACGCTAACTTTCTTATGAAGCTATTACTTCCACTTTATCATCCTAGTTACCCTACTTTCATCGTTGCAATGCTTGCAGCTGGGAAAATATAAAAAAGGTAAAGCTTTCTGATTTACATATATGAATCAGTGTGCAGGGTATCAGGTATGTTCGCTGGAGGTACTGCCAATTGAACACTTGATCAAAAAAGGAGCCAGAATTCATTATTGTTCTTACTGTAACATGCATTGCTGCTTGCTGTAATGCACGGCATTGTGTTTAAAAAGCAGAATGGTCAATTATCACCCATCGCAAAGAGCTGGTATGAACCAAACCTCTTGGAAACAATTGCTTATTGCATTGGGCCTGTGTTAAGCAAGGCAGCCCAATGCACATGGTGTGAATGGGTTCCTTACAATAAACGGTTTAAAAAGTGGTTGTAAAGGCAGAACTATTTTTATCTTAACCGCTAGCCTACCAGCCGCTGCAGTTATACTGCGGCATGTTGGCACGGCTGCGCAAATCGCCGTAGGTATATGTCGGTTCTTTAAGACGCTATTTCAGGCGTGCGCCCGCCCGCAGCATGTCCCGAAGCCGATGCGTGTGCCCGGCAGGCACGAGGTACGGTGGGTACCCGCGATCGCTCGTGACAGAACGAGAACGGGGATGTTTAGGTGTAAACACACAAAGCCCGGTTCCGTCAGGGGAAAGGAGACAGATTGTGTGTTCCTACTAAGGAGAAACAACCATATGTCTCCTGTTCTAGTCACTGCCACCCCCCCCCCCCCCCACAGTTAGAACACACAGTGGGGGAACAGTTGATCGCCCCCTAGGGTTAACCCCTTGCCTGCCAGTGACATTTGTAAAGTAATCAGTGACTATTTTTAGCTCTGATCGCTGTATAAATGTCAATGGTCCCAAAAAACTTAATTGGCGTATAACACTCACTTTTTTACCCTGAAAATAGAAGGTAAACTGTGCCTGCATGTTATACGCAAGGGGCTGTGGAAAGTTTTTTTTCCTGACACTTCCGTCATAAAGTTAATGTGGGTGTTATACGCCGATAAATACGGTAATTCAATTGTCTTGGTACTCCAGGGCCTTCAAAATTGTGATAGGTCGTTAGAAAATGTTATGTGCAATTTATGCTCCTAGAACGCCTGACTGTACTCCCTGCATGTTGGGCCTCCCAATGTGGCCAGGCAGTGAAAATGTCTCACATGTGGTATCACCATACTCGGGAGGAGCAGCAGAATGTATTTTGTGGTGTAATTTGAAGTATGCATATGCTGTGTGTGAGAAATAACTTATTTTCTTTTACAAAAAATTGTCATAATTCAATTTTGCCAAGAATTGTGGGGAAAAAAATTACAACTTCAAAAATACTCAAGAGCACATCATCCGCAAAAGCGGACAATTTTTGTTTGGTAGAGCCCACCTTGAGCCCAATGTCCATCTTAGCTAAGCTGGGTATATCAAGAACTGACAAGGGTAAAAATGGTGGAGCTGGAAAAGGGGCCTGATTTAGGTAGGAGCCCTAGAGAGAGCTGGCTGTATAGTTCAAGAAACTGACATAGTTACAGAAAAATATGCCATTGTCGGGTAGATCGTTTTTGCTGTGCCTGAAATGCAACAAGGGTCAGATGCAGAGACAGGTGTTAAGATTTGGTCCTGCTCTGATGCAAGAGAAGCATTGTCGCTCTGAGGCTGAATGTTGTGCGGGCCCTCGGCAAAGAGCAAATTTGTCAGCTTTTAACGTGCCTCCCTTTTTCCTTGTTCCGCCATAGCTTTGGGTGAGGATGAACCCCTGTAGGGTAACTCAGAGTAGGGTGTGGAATATAGGGTAAGTGTGTACAGAAGGAAAACGCAGCAACCCAAGTGCAGGCTGTCCTGTAGTGAAGTCCGTGTAGCAAAAGTAAGTGACTGAGTACCTGATAAGGGTTCTAGGCAGAAGTGCAATGAGCAGTTGAGTTTTAGTTCACGCCACTTTAAAAAAAGTTTAAACTGTGCGGTGAATGCAATCCAAACTTAGTCCTGGTTTTTATGGAAATTGTCAAAGATAAAAGGGGACCCCATCTTGCCTGTCCACACAGGCCTGGATTCCAAAATACCTTTATGGAACCCTGTGGCTGACTACACGCATTGTACAAAGCGCTGAGGTGATCGCCTGTGCAGGATCCAGTGGTCGAAGCAACATTACAGGCTTTACCCACAGGAACAGTTTCCAAGGTTTTAAGGAGGTAGCACATCTTCTCTTGTGGTATCAGAATACAATATAGAGTTGATTAAAGAGTTGATTGAAGAATCCAGTTAAACTAAGAGTTATTTCCCCATAAGAGAGAAGAGATCCATCACCTTAGGACACTAGCAAAAAACTGAGGACTCACAGACTGGAGTAGCGTTGTAGGGAAGTTGCCCAGGTGGCATCTCCTCAAAAGCTTTGCAGTGTCCAATTACCTGAAAGTACAAGCCTACAACCCAGGATCTATGTATACTCAGCCTGTGTCCTGTACAATTAAGATATGCATTGTAACTACAGCTGGTGTAAGCACCTGAAGACGTCCTAATACAGGCGGTTCCAGGGTTACAAACAAGATAGGGTCTGTAGGTTTTTTCTTAAGTTGAATCTGTAAGTCAGAACAGGTTCCATTTTTTACGTTTAGCTCCAGCCAAAAAAAATAGGATTTTTGTACTCACCGTAAAATCCATTTCTCTGACATCCATGGACCGACACGGCGTGTCTTACACTTTACACGTGGGTATATGTCCCTGCTTGCAGGAGAAGACCTAGGCAGAATGTTAAATGTTAAAACATTCCAGAACAAACCAGAGCTGAACAGCCCCGCCCAGGGGGGCGGTCCCTCCGGACATTACCCTCACACCTGCAGCTAGCAGGCCTCAGTTCGTAACAAAGCAGCACAAACTTAAAGGAAGGGTGGGTGCCGTGTCGGTCCATGGATGTCAGAGAAATGGATTTTACGGTGAGTACAAAAATCCTATTTTCTCTTATCATCCATGGACCGACACGGCGTGTCTTACACGTTACACGTGGGATGTCCCAAAGCAGTGTCAAGAGGGATGGGAGCAGTATAAATGGAAAAACCCAAAAAACTTCACTCCAAACAAGGCAGAGCTCCTCAACGGAGGAGTTGCCACTTTAAACAGCGGCCTGCAACCCCTTGCGGCCGAAGGAAGCATCCGGAGATGCAGCCACATCAACCCTATAAAACTTAGAAAGGGTATGAACAGACGACCAGGTCGCCGCCTTGCACAGTTGTGCAACCGACGCTTGATGTCGGAAAACCCAGGAAGCACCAATTGCCCTGGTGGAATGTGCCCAAACAGGGAAGGGAGGCGCCCGCCCCATGAGAGCATAGGCTTGAAAGACGGTTTGTCCGATCCACCTAGAAAAATGTGGCAGACGAAGCCGCTTGACCCTGTTTCTGACCAGAGACAGTCAACCAGAGAGTAGACTACCGAATAGAAGCAGCAGACAGGCACACCCGCAAGGCTCGTACCACATTCAAAGTGTGCCGCGCACACTCTGGGATGCGATGGGCAAGGACTCTAGGACGGGAGGACAATGTCCTCATTTTAGGTGAAAGGTCGAGATCACCCTTGACAAAAGAGAAAGTCGTGGATGCAACACCGCCTTATCCTTATGGATGACTAAACATGGCGACTTGCAGTACAAGGTCGCCAATTCAGATACTCGTCTAACAGAAGTGATTGCCACTAAAAGGGCCACCCTCTGAGACAAAGTGAAGAGGGGAATATCCCTGATATTCTCAAAAGGAGGTTCCTGGAGAACCGAGAGTACCAATTCCGATCCCACGGGGGGAGAGGAGACTTGACAGGAGGGAGCCCATGGCGAACCCCCTGCACAAGGGTGCCAACCAAGGAATGACCCGCTAGTGGTCACCGAAAGAACTGACCCTTAATGATACTCAAAGCGAGCCTTTGGGCCACGCCATGCTGTAGGAAACGCAGGATTCTAAGGACGGAATACGTCCGAGGATGTCAGTCCAGCTCTTCGCACATGGCGATGTAAGCTTTTCCAGGTACAGAGATAGTTCTGGAGGAAGACTTCCGTGTCCTTAATATGGACGAAATGACTAAGTCCGAGAGACCTCGATCTCTCAACACCTGGCTTTAAACAATCATGCAGTTAAGGCCAGAGACTGTAAAAGCAGGTGAAATATATGACTTTGAGACAGAAAGTCCTCCCTTATTGACAACCATCAGGGAACGGCCGCGACGAGACGTACCAGATCGGCGTACCAGTGAAGCCGAGGTCAATCCGGAGCAATGAGGATCACCGGAATTCCCTCGGTCGCCACCCGGCGCAGCAGGCGAGGAAGGAACTGCAGCGGAGGATAAAACGTGTATCAGGTGATCATGACCCCATGGGCCACTGACGCCTCTGAGGCATCCGCCCAAGGATCCCTGGATCTGGCCACAAATCTCAACAACTTGCAATTGAGTCGAGAGGCCATCGGGTCCACCTCCGGCGTGCCCCATCGTCTGAGTTGAAATACCTCCGGGTGCAAGGACCACTCTCCCTGGTCCAACATCTGGCAACTCAATAGTCCGCCAGTTCTATGCCCGAAATGTAAGCGGCTGAGAGAGCCGGCACGCTTCTTTTAGCCCCCTTCAGGGTACGGGGGACCTCGGAAGCCGCAGCTGAGCTCTGAGTCCCCCCTTGATGGTCGACATACGCCATCACCGTGACTTGTCCGACAGGATCCTTATGGAACGATCCTGCAATCTCTCAGACCACGAGGATAGGCACAGTCTGATAGCCCGTATTTCCAGAACATTGATCGGCAAACGGGCTTCGTCCGGAGTCCAAGCCCTTGGGCCAACAGGACTCCCCAGACTACACCCCAGCCCTTCAGGCTGGCATCCGTAGTGAACACCGTCCATTGGACGGGGAGGAACGACTTCCCGGACCGAAGAGCCGGGGACCCAAACTCCATGTCAGGGACGCCCTGACCAGGTGGCTCACCTGTATCGGAAAATCCAAAGACAACGCGGATTTGTCCCAAGGGAACAAGATCTCCTTCTGCAATGCCCTGGTGTGTGATTGGGCATACAGAATGGCCTCGAAAGAGATCACCATGAGTCCCAGGACTCCCATGCAAAAACGGATTGACGACCATTCTTTGGGATGTCAGCATCCGCACTGCAGACTGAAGTGTCAGTAGCTTCCCCGGAGGTAGGAATACCTTTTGCCAACAAGGAGTCCAGAATCAGACCGAGATTCCAGATAGCCCACGACAGCAATGCCTTGCTGTCTCAGTAAGCTAGAACCAGCACAAGCACCTTGGTGAACACCCTCGGTGCCGGGGCTAGGCCGAAAGGAAGAGCCACAAATTGATAGTGGACTTCGCCGATCGCAAGCGCAGGTCGGAACATACAAGTAGGCGTCCTTGATTTCCAAGGTCGCCAGAAAATCCCCTTGACGGAGTGTACTGACCACTGTGCGAATGGATTCCATGCGGAACTTTTGCACCTTCACGAAGGCATTCAGGACCTGGAGGTCCAAGATAGGCCGAACCCCGTCCCTTTCTTGGGCCGACAAACAATTCGAGTAGAATCCCTGAAACCTCTCCTGTGACAGAACCGGCACAATCACTCCGGACCTCAAACCTGAATAGGCCCCATAGGGCCACCTGACGGGCAGGAAAGAGAGAAAGATTTGAGGGAAGAATCTGTCTGGAATTAGGAACGGAACCCATCCTGTAACCTGAGGTGATCACCTCGCACACCCACCAGTAGGAGATCCGGGAGGTCCATTGATCCGTGGACCTGCAAAGTCGTCCCCCCTACCCCAGAGTCGGGAGGGGGCAAGACTTCACGCGGAGGCGGGCTAGGGAGCCGGCTTGTTCGGCATACGCACCCAGGGTCGCTCGTGTCCACCAGCCGTACCGCTGTCAGTCTGGGAGGGCCTCCCCGTTGATTGACGAAAAAAAAAACCTTTTTTCTGGAAAGGAAGGACCCTGCTTATAGCGGCCTCCTTGCCAGCCTGAGGAAGAACAGTGCTTTTACCTCCCGTGACATCCTTGATGTCATCCAGCGCAGCACCGGAAAGCCTACCACCTTTCAATGGTAAACCCTTCGGAGGCTTTTTAGAAGCTAGGTCCGCAGACCAGCATTTCAACCAGATCAGACAATGCAATACCCTGAGTTATAAGGGGCCGCGTCAAACGTGGCGTCGCCACATAAACCAGGCCCTGCACCATTTGTGGGCCAGAGCAATAGTGTCTGGAGGAAGATCATGCTCCTGTATTAGTTGCCCATCCCGCAAGTGTTGGAGACACAAGAGTCGCCGCTACCACAAGCCGTAGGGCGGACCCCAACAAGGCAAACATAGCTCTACTCACCACTTCTGACCTCTTGTGAGTGGGGTCCTTTAATGCAGGAGTCCCCTCCACCGGGAGAATGGTGGCCTTGTGCAAACCGGGCGACTGGAGGGTCGACCACTGGGGGAGAAGCCCACGTTTTAAGTAGGGCATTGTCAAAGGGGTATCTATAGGCAAACGCTGCGGGACCATAAAAGTCTTCTGCGCCTTTTTCCCCAGACCTTGTCAGTGAGCTGGTCAAAGTAAGGTACATATTGAAAAAAACACTTTTTAGAAGGCCCGGCCCTAAGGAACCAGAGGAGACCGTCCGCCTGAGGTTCTGCCCCTGCAGCATTTAGCTTGCGAGTGTCCCTCACTGCATCAATGAGTTCACAAAACAAGCACCCTGTCATTTACTGACACAGAACTGGAGTTTTCCTTGCAAGAAATGTCCTGTTCAAAACTATCAAATATATATTCAGAGCTAGGGTTCTGAGCGGTAGTGGTTAGGCCCATATCTGAATCAGCGCACACCCCCCTTTTTTTGGGGGGGAAAAAAAGTGGGGATAGGGGCTTTTTTGCTCCCTTGCGCTCACACACTGCTTCCTCCCGGTCAGATTAATGATACCAGGACTGCCGACAACTGGTCCCTAAGGACCGCAGGTGCAGGAGCACTGCCAGTTGTCTCTAACAGTGTGAAGAAACAGGTGAACCAGACTCCAATATTGCCACGCTCTGAGACCTTATTCACCATTACAGTGAATAATACAGCCCACCCACAGGCCGTGCTGGGGCTGAGGAGGGGATACCTGGAGTACTCACCACCCCTAGGGACCGCTCGGTACCACTGTATGAGTCGCGCTGTAGCGCTGGTGCAGCCTGAGGTGAAGAATCTGTGAGGATGTGTGTATTTCGCGCCGTACAGCAGCGCTGCTAGAGGCCGAAAACGAAAGTGAAAGTGCCGTGGCTACAAGAAAATGGCCGCCGGGCACCAGTATAACTATGCATTAAGCCCCAGCCAAAATGGCCGCCAATGGCGCACAGAAAACAACACAGCCAGTCCCCCAGAACACTTCCCAAACCAAATAACAGTCATGGAGCGGCCCCCCCAGGGCAGAGTGACCCCCCAAGCATCCCCACACAGCACAACAGGGTGCAGAGAGCAGCATAACAGGGGGGAGACAGGGAGAACCCCCCACACACAGAAACACAGCCAGCATGTACTCACCTTGCAGCAGGAGAGACTACTTACCCGTCCCGCAAGCACCTTGGAGAACACCCCTGGTGCCCATAGAGGGACTCACTGGCTTGTTTCAGACAGGCCTATCACAGAGTCGTACTGCGTAGCCGTCGGCCCGGTCCACCGCGAAAGATACAGTAGGAACTGTTCGATCTTGAGAGGACCGCGGGAGCATGAAAGCAACCCGGCCACCCCTGGAGCCATGGGGTATGTCGTGAACTGAGTCTCACGCACACAAGGCGAGAATCAGCACGCTCGATGGTCGGACAGGGAAGACTACGAGGATACTAGTGTACCCAACCTGTTGCCCAGCCGACAGTTGATTGAAGGTCTCAAAAATAAAATAAAATTCCCAAAGGAATAAAAATTTAAAGTAAAATCTTCCAGGAGACTGGCTCCTGAGAGAGCCACGTCTTCTTCTGCTAGGCAGAAAAAAACTGAGGCCTGCTAGCTGCAGGTGTGAGGGTAATGTCCAGAGGGACCGCCCCCCTGGGCGGGGCTGTTCAGCTCTGGTTTGTTCTGGAATGTTTTAACATTTAACATTCTGCCTAGGTCTTCTCCTGCAAGCAGGGACATATACCCACGTGTAAAGTGTAAGACACGCCGTGTCGGTCCATGGATAAGAGAAAAAAAAATTTTAAGCTTTTTGGATAACATAGGGAAGGGTGAACATCCCTGTAACATTTGTTTTGCTGTCTGTGCCCCTGTTCAGAAGATTTCACCCCACTTTCTGTCCCTTTGACAGTTGGATTTTGAAAATTTTGGGTTGTTGTGGAAAAAAAGATTAGTGATAAAGCTTCAGCGGAAACACCTTTTTCCCATAATAACTTACAGGAGAGAATTCCCCTTCATAGGGGTAGATTTCCTCTGACTTCCTGTTGTCTCCCTCTGTTTGTAAGTAGGAGACGCTTGTAAGTTGGATGTTTTTAACTAGGGGACCACCTGTATCAGCCTTGTGTTACGCTGTACAGCAGCATTCAGAACGGGAGAGGCAGCACATCACCAACTCAAGTGTGCTACAGGCACATGTGCTGACAAGGAACATGCTGAGAAGAGAGCAAAGCGTTAGCTCAGTATTCTGCAGTTTGGCTATCCAAACTGGAAGCAGGGAGTTGCCAAGGATAAATATCTTAACTGCACAAAAGAGACGTAAGGCCACCAATCTTGCTATGCTATTTGGCAGTGCTGTTTAGGATTTTGCACTGGAGAAACAATATTACAAATCCTTTAGCAGGTAAAATAGCAAATTTTTCACTATTCTATATCTGATTATTTCCGCTCTCTCTTGCTTTCTTGATTCCCCCCAACCTTCTCACTATATTTCCCTTCTCCTCTATTCGCCAACACGCACTTTTGCAGTTTAGACTTGGTTGTGACACAGAAGTTCTGAATCATACTCAAATCGATCTGATGTTGCCATTTACTGTCATTGGCGATTTGATTTGCATGTTTCAACCAAGTTTTACCACTGGCAATAATGTATGTAAACATCTTGCCAGGTCTATGCTTTCTACAATAATGCGTGCCCAATAAAACTGTCATTTAAAAAATAAAATAAAATGGAAAACTTGCTCTAGTGCTGAAGTGGTTAATGAAACCTTGATCTACGCAACACCCATATGGACTTGCAACCTTTCTTTCCTTTGATAAGAATTGCCTTCATGGACTTGAAGCATCAAAACTTGAAGATGAAAGGCTGCATAACTCTAACGCATGAGGGCACAATGTTTTTAGTGGATGTATCAAATTTGTTACAGTTCAAGTTTAAGATTTTCAAAACAAGCAAAAACAAGTATAACAATTTGTTTATAAAACACATTTATAAAAGAAAAGAAAATTCCTGAGTAATACAACAGTGATGGAGTTCTAGATGAAGATCTTACCTTTTGTGGCATTGACAATTCCTCCCCTTACAAATGTTTTAACTTTGCTGGCATCACTTCCTTCAAAAGCAGCTAAAAACTCTTCATAAATCTCTGCAGCAGCCTTTTCATCTTCCTGCAAAGAAAAAGACGGATCTGTTTCTATGTCCCAGCATCAGATTGAATTGAGCAAGTAACAGCTCCTGATATAATATTATGTATTCTTGTGTTGTCATGGGATCAGGACAAGTTACAGCAGTTCTACAATTTGATCTCGACACTGCTTGTGAACCCTGTAAACTTCTCTCTTGAGAATAAGAACGTGTTCAAAGTATGCAAGCCACATACTAGAATAGAGCAAGCAGAAACCTGATGCACTGGTACTATTGATGTGACATAGGAAAGTCCTTTTTCTATACTTATGTATATTATGGCCTGCAGTAAGACAGTGTGCCGGAGAGTAATCAGAATTCTTTCATGAGCCCAATAGTGACCTGCTCTCTTTGGGTTGCGGTTTAGAAACCATTCTGCAGGAAAGGACTCTAGCTTTGAAAATAAAAGAAGTTGGCAATACAACCTGAAATAAATATTTTGATATGAAGTTAAAAATAAGCCCTGCTAACAGCCAATTCTTTAGGCTTGATTCCCATCTACACCGTTTCTCCAGAGCTTGCTCGGGCACAGCAGCTCATTAATTTGAATGGGCTGCTGTACCTCCTGAAAACACGGCAGCAGGGAAACCGCGTAGTACAGTGCGTGGGGGTGCCATTAGGATTAATGGTACCCCCACACATCTAAGCAGCCCGTGTTTCTCTTTGTGGGTATGGGAGGGCGTGCAATTGTCTTCTTGCACCCGCTCAGATGTGAACCCAGCCTTATTGTATATTAAAATATATTCGACCACAAACATGGAGATAATAAAATATGAACTGCTTGTAACTTACAGCTGTCATTCATAAGCTATCTATAGAGGACTGTCATCGGTCGATGCATGGTCGACACCGAACAGGCTTTTGGGGAAAAGATCATACTAGAAGCAGTGCATTCTCATCAGGGGAATGTACATGCCTCACCTATGCATAAGGGACGGGGAGCACTTTGGTGCCAGCTTATTTTCAGGGGAAACAGAAGGGGGTCACTTGGGGGTAAAGTCTCCTAGTCAAACACTTAAGACTTGGGAATGCTTCAATTAGGGGTATATGCCAGGGTGGGAGAGTAGCAGAACAAAGTTCATTGTCATAATTAGCCATCTCATGCTTGAAGGTACCTTTAGAACTACTTTCTTTTGTAACAATACTGGACAATATGCTATATATCTAAAGATTTTGCAAAACATGTTTTTTCACTAAAAAAGGAATAAACAATAACAAAATGTAAAACCTTCTGTGGACAAGCAGCATCTTTGGAGTCTGTATCATGAACTACGAAGTACTATGCATGCAATAGATTTAGTGACTGCAAAGCAAGCCACTGACACACTATGAAACTGCCCAAAAGGAAACATGGCATAAACAGGACAGTCGCATTTTGCCAAACATGCCTGTTGATCTGGAATATCAATCCAAACAAAAGCATGCATACAAGTTCGGTGAGAGTGCCCCTTCTAGCAGTGGAGATCAGTGATCCCATGCTGCAGTCTGTGCCTGCCAAAAACCTATCCCCTCAATGCGATCTCACCATGCCACTGCAGTCTATAGGACCTGAGTGGACCACACAAGTGGATATGTAATAGGAAGTGTCCATGACACCCGAGTAGCTATAGGGAGGGCAGTGATGGCGAACCTTGGCACCCCAGATGTTTTGGAACTACATTTCCCATGATGCTCATGCCTTCTGCAGTGTAGTTGAGCGTTATGGGAAATGTAGTTCCAAAACATCTGGGGTGCCAAGGTTCGCCATCACTGCTATAGCGGTACCTGAAAGAGGACCCTCTTGCTCTGCTGTGGGAAAGAGAGGAGACTCAGAACCTGGCACATCAAGTGACCATGAATTTAGGCAAGTGACAGGTTTTAATTTACATTTTAAAAATATGTCTACCAGCCAGCCTATTTCATGAATAACAAAAAGTGGTTTGTTTGGATTGAATACATTACTATTACCTAGTAAGGGGTTTATCCTGGTGGGGCATGGAACCTTGTTGAGGTAACTCAAAGCATTTTTTTTTTCTTAAGAGGTTGGTGTAAGATTTAGCAGATACCACAAGCTAATGTCTTTTGAGACTTTGTGATTCTTCTTTTGGAGAGTGTTAAAAAAAAAAATCCCTTTTTACTTATTAGTATAATGACACCAAGCTATGTTTGAGCAACAAAACAACCGTACTGAAAAAACTCCCATAAAAGCACGAACTAAAGATACACAAATCACTATCTTCAATAAAACGTCTCTAAAAAATAAGCTGAAATGTAAGGGTCCATTCACACCAGAAGCTGCAAGTAACTGCGTCTGTTTTTTCATTGTACCTATGCATGCATTGGATGCACGTTTTTCTATCTGCATTTGTCCTGCGAGGTCACTTTCTTCTTTCTTTCCTTGGGCTTTTATGTGCACTGTGATGCATTGTAGTGCATTTGCATGTGTTCTTGCACATTTGCGGTGTGAAAAAAAAATGCAGCATGCTGCACTGGTGTGAACTATGCCCGCAAAAGGAGAGAGGGAAGGACGCGCCAATTAAGTGTAGTATCCCAGGTAGTTTATTACATAAAAAGGGATTAAGAAAACTTACAATATGTAAATAAAATATAGGCTCATCTGTATGTGGAGCTCCAAGACCCCTTTCACACTGAAGCGCTTTACAGGGGCTATAGTGCTAAAAATAGCACCTGTAAATCGCCTCTCCTCGCACTCTCACACTGGAGCGGTGCGCTGGCAGGACGCAAAAAAAAAAAAAGAATACACCACTCCTAAAGCGCCAGCAATGCGCTTTTAACCCTTTTTCGGGCATTAGCGGGGGTTAAAAATCACCCCGCTAGTGGCCGAAAAGCGCTGCAAAAACAATGGTAAAGCGCCGCTAAAAATTACAGCACTTTACTGCCGACGCCTGCCCGCGTGTGAAAGGGCTCTTAGGAGGGATCGTCCTAGGATGTCCTGTGAGGTCATGGGTGATACAGTTCCAGCTGCTTCGTAAGGAGAAGTACATGTCCTGGAGCCTTGAGAAATCCAGGAAGTCGCACTGTACCAGCGAGGAATGCACCGTGAATATGACGTCAGGGCATGATGGTGCGGTGACATCACATGGGGTGGGGCCTCGATGTCACCGGTGGCCACACATTACAGCGGGAGAGAGCGCCGGGAGAAGATCGGAGGAAGAACAGAGGGAGAAGACAGCAGAGGGAAGAGAACAGAGGGAGAAGACAGCGGAGGGAAGAGAACCGGCAGCAGAAGAAGACATCATCGGAGGGAGAAGAACCAGGAGGATGATCGCCAGAGGGAGAAGAATTTCGGAAAGAGAATAGACGGAGTTGCTTTAATAAAATTTGTTTGTCAAAAACCTGTGTACTGTTTACACAGGTTTTTGGACACAGTACTACTATCAGATCACAGGATAGTAGTAGCAAACTGACACTTATCTGCCTCTATGGCTATGGAGTGTTAGCAGAGGCTTTGTATAGACATCCAGCTTGTTGTGTTTTGATGAGTCATGTTGAAGTTGCTGTTCCTCCGACATACACTCCCTCCTATATAGAGGCAGATAAGGGTCAGTTCGGTGCTGCTATCATATCAGTGTGATCTTGTGAAGACTGAAGAGCTTTATGCACTGTATAATATGTTGCATTTATGATGGTTTATAGCGCTACACAGTTTTTATATATTTCCTTGACTTTGAGTGTTAGCTGCTCTTCACATGATTGGTTAGCACAGTAATTTCACAATCTTTCCACATGTGGCCTGGTATGGTTCAGGAGGGGAGGGGGGCACTCGCTCGTCCGCACCCGCTTTCCTAACCTGCCAGGCTGCATGCTCAGACAAGGGTCTGGTATGAATTTTGGGGGGACCACACGCCTTTTTTTTTTTTTTGGCGTGGGGGTTCCCCTTAAAATCCATACCAGACTGAAGGGTCTTTTTTTTGGGCGTGGGGGTTCCCCTTAAAATCCATACCAGACTGAAGGGTCTTTTTTTTGGGCGTGGGGGTTCCCCTTAAAATCCATACCAGACTGAAGGATCTGATATGGTCTTGGGGGGGGGGGGGACCCTATGCCTTTGTTTATTTTAAATTTGGCATGTAGTTTCCCCTAAAGATTCATACCAGACACAAAGGGCCTGGTATTGTCGGGATCAAAGTCAGATCCTGTTCATTGAAGTCGGACTCCAAGTCGCAGGGCAAAGTTGGATCCACAGTCATATGACTGTCATGTCGCACCAGTGTAAACACAGCCTAAAAGTTTTACGTAAATAAAAGCAGATTATTGTAAGCACCCTTGTCTGTGTTAAATGGTTTGTCTCAACCCACTGCTACATCTGCAGGACAGCTTCTTCTATAAAAAAATAAAACCTGGCTATATCACCAGGTGAAAAAGGAAAACCTACAAAAAAAAAAAAAACGCAGCCATCAGATCTAATATTTGGTAAGCTGCAATAGAACAGATGTTTGCTTTTGGGTTTAAGGGTCAGTTCACATCATTTATCACACAGGAACATGCTGCGTTTTTGTGTGCGATTCACATGTGATCCAAGTGCAGTGCGATTTCAGCCTATACATTTGAATGGGCTAAAATGTCAGACCAGGCCAAAAGTAATGCATGCATGACTTTAAAAAACGCACAGTAACCAGATTGCATGGTATTACTGTAACACGTGATCCGGTGCAAGCAAATGCACTTCATTTGCAACCAGTGTCTGGGCTGTCGTTACGTTAACACTGACACCTGCTGCAGGTGCTAGTGCAGTGCGTTTTGAACGCAGTGCAGGAAATGTGCACAGAACATAGGTTTGCCTCACCGCGCTCTGCTGTGAACTGGCCCTAAAACCACTTTAAAAAAAAACACATTCTGTTTGGAAAAAATCATTTTGCTGACTTATAGCATATCTAGCCATCTTAAATTCTGATTTGCCTCACCTTTTTCTTGAGCTCCTCCTGTTCTTTCTTGCTTAAGGTCCTCTTTGCGGGAGCCATCTTGCCAATGCTGAAAGCTTTCAGTTTACTTTCCATGAGAGGTTGCTAGAGGACAAACAAAAAACACAAAATCATTACATTGCTGTAATTATGAATCACAAAAGGTCAAAGTTCTTAAAACTCAACCCAAGCTTGGGCAAAGTAAACAAAAAAAAAAAAGCTACATCTATCAGCCCCCTGAGTATAACACGCAGGCACAGTTTACTTTCTATTTTTAGGGTAAAAAAGTGAGTGTTATACGCCAATAAATACAGTAAATTATATTTTTCAGCTGTGAAAATATTTGCCCCTTCCAGATTTAATTTTTTTTTTGCATATTTCTCACACTTAAATGGATTCAGAGCAAACAAAATTTTATATTATACCAAAGCCCCATACACACCATTCGATTTTCTGCTGATTTTTTGTCTTCAGATTTACCAAAATCATGTAGTGCAAGGGCACATATTATTTGGTTATGTTAAGTGAACTGTGACTAACCACAATTTTTTGGAAAGCGGAGTTAAATTTCACTTGCCACACCCAGGCCTGATTACTACCAGACCTGTTAAATCATGAAATCACAAATAGAAGGTGTCTGACAGATCACAAAAAGCCACACAGCATGCCACAATGTAAAAAAAAAAAAAAAAAAAAAAAAAAGAACAGATTAGAAACAAAGTAATGTACATGTATCGGTCTAGGGAGAGTTTTAAAGCCATTTCTAAGGCTTTGGAACTCCAGTGAACCACAGGAAGAGCCATTATCCACAAATGGAGATAACTTGGATCAGTGGTGAACCTTCCCAGGAGTGGCCGGACTACAAAAATTACTCTAAGAACATGACAACGACTCATCCAGGAGGTCATAAAAGAACTAGGGCTGCAACTAAAACATTATTTTCATAATCGATTAGTTGGCCAATTGTTCTTTTGATTAATGGGTTAATCAGGTAACCTTTAAAAAAAAAAAAAAAAAAAGAGTGTGGTCTATAATTTAGTTAATATGTAAAGTTTTTTTTGAGAAAATAGCCAGAATAGTAAGTAAAAGCAGCACACATTACACATTGTTAGGCGAACAGCCAGTGTCATTAGTACGGTGTACAGTATTATCACCGTATACTGTATTGGTGTCACTAATGGCGTCAGTGTCAGTTTACGACCCTCCCAGCCAATGTCTTCACCAAATTGCCTGCCACCCTATAGCAGTCCCATTATAAGTCGCTGGTCACCGCCATTGCCAGTAAAGTGTCATAGCTGCATAAATTCCAGTATATATCCCATAGTTTGTGGACACTATAACTTTCACACAAACCAATTCAAATATACTTATCAGGATTTTTTTTACCAAAGACATGTAGCAAAATACAGTTTGGTCCAATTATATTACGAAATCTATGGGGGTTTTTTTCAAACGTTTTGGTCTTCTTTCATATTTTATAAATATTTATTTTAAAAACACCCGGAGGTGATCAAATTCCACCAAAAGAAAAATCTATTTGTGTGGAAAAAATTATATAAATATAATTTGTGTACAGAGTTGCCTGACCGCGCAATTGTTTATGGGCAAAAAAAGGTTGAACTAAATCAGCAGGATTCGTTACACCAGAATCCCTGCCAGAGTCCCCCCGCACACCAGAATCCCTGCCAGAGTCCCCCCGCACACCAGAATCCCTGCCAGAGTCCCCCCCGCACACCAGAATCCCTGCCAGAGTCCCCCCCGCACACCAGAATCCCTGCCAGAGTCCCCCCCCCGCACACCAGAATCCCTGCCAGAGTCCCCCCCCGCACACCAGAATCCCTGCCAGAGTCCCCCCCCCGCACACCAGAATTCCTGCCGAAGAAATCGACTGGACAGCTCCTGGAAGGGGGATGGAAGGGGACAGGGGACTGCTCACTCACCGGAGACGTATCTTGCAGCCACCATGGATCTTCCAGCTGCTGCACCTCAAATCTCCCCCCCCCATCCCTTTTCTCAGGTAAAGGCTGCAGTGCACACTAGGATTGCAGTGTGGGCGGGGTAGACACAGGGGATGGGGGTGGGAGGAGGCGGACCGGATCGAGCCCTCTCTCCTCTTCTGAGGGGAGGAAGTGGGATTTTGATTGCTGGTCAGTCGGCTATGTGTCACAGTCACAGATGCACACAGGTGCAGACAGCAGCTCTAGCTTCTCCAGCTATGGATGGTTGGCAAACTCTGCTGGAGGGAGGTTGCCAGGGGGGGCACATGGGAAATCCACCCTCCAAGATTCAGCCATGCTCCCCGTTAGGTGCTGCTGACCTCGGCTCTGGTGGGGAAAGCAGAAGAGTCACAGGATGGCAGGCGGAGTGCAGCTATATCACTGCGCCGCCTACAGTAAGGGATCTGCTGCCGGAACTATAGAGGCAGCATCGGAAAATGCGGCTGGCTGCCAGCTTACTCCGCTGCTGTAGTCCTTCTCATAGGTCAGTCTTGGAGTGGAATACAATTACCAAAATTGTCTCACTGGTAGCTCTGTCACTGCCAGCGAGTGTCCATTGGCAGAGCAGAAAAGAGTTCTGGCTGGCAGGGGGTGATCAGGGTGTGCCCAGGCACACCCCGTGCGCACGCCTGACTGTATATGCTATTGAAAGTTTAATCTGGTAAATAACCAGAAATCAATTTTTTTTATTTAAAATAAAAAATAATAATTAAAAGACTGTTTTGCCGCTTTTCAGACAAAACTGTAAGACTCCATTCACACAGGGGCAACACAACTTCCAGCGCGACTTTGGGAGGCAACTTGGACACGACTTGAGAATGAATCAAAGCGCGACATGAAGCTACTTACAAGGCAACTTCAAGTTGCCTCCAGGACAGGAGACATTCCAGTGGCCAATCAAACAAGTATTAGCTCTGTGGGAGGGAGGGGTTTGCCTGAGAAATGTATGTTCTCTTCCTGTATTGTTGCTTCTGTTATGACAGTGATCCGACTTCTGAGGCGACTTACATTGAAATCAATGGGTACAAGTTGCCTACAAGTCGGATTGAAGTAGTACAGGAACCTTTTCTGAAGTCGGAGCGACTGCAGTAGTGTACATTAAGACGGCTCCATTCACTTACATTGATTTTCTCATGCAGCGCGACTTGAAGTCGGATCCAAAGTCGTCCCTGTGTGAATGGGCTCTTATGCATTATATGCTGGCCATACAAAAACAATGTCTTTCTTCAAAAAAAAAAAAAAATAGGATTTTTGTACTCACCGTAAAATCCGTTTCTCTGACGTCCATGGACTGACACAGCTCTCATACTGATTACGTGTGGGTATATGTCCCTGATTGCAGGAAAAGACCTAGGCAGAATGTTAGATGTTAAAACATTCTAGAACAAACCAGAGCTTTACAGCCCCGCCCAGGGGGGCGGTCCCTCCAGACATTACCCTCCCACCTGCAGCTAACAAAGCTGTACAAACCTTAAAAAGGAAGGGTGTGTGCTATATCAGTCCATGGACGTCAGAGAAACGGATTTTACGGGGAGTACAAAAATCCTATTTTCTCTCATCGTCCATGGAATGACACAGTTCTCATACTGATTACGTGTGGGACGTCCCAAAGCAGTATAAGAAAAAGGGTGGGAGCAAAATAGTAAGGAACAACCAAACCAGCAGAGCTCCTCAACGGAGGAGTTGCAACATTAGACAGCCGCCTGCAACACTTTGCGGCCGAAGGAAGCATCCGAAGATGCAGCCACATCAACCTTGTAGAATTTAGAAAAGGTATGAATGGACGACCAGGTCGCCGCCTTGCACACTTGTGCAACCGACGCTTGATGTCGGAAAGCCCAGGAAGCACCGATTGCCCTGGTGGAATGCGCCATGACCGGGAAGGGAGGCGCCCGTCCCCTAATGGCATAGGCCTGTACGACGGTCTGCCTGATCCACCTAGAAATGGTGGCAGACAACACCGCTTGGCCCTGTTTGGGACCAGAGACAGATACAAACAGCGAGTCAGGCTTCCGAATAGAAGCAGTAGCCGCCAGGTATACCCGTAAGGCACGCACCACATCCAAATTGTGAAGCGAAACCTCTCTAGGATGCGATGGATGAGGGCACAAGGATGGAAGGACAATGTCCTCATTAAGGTGAAAAGCCGAAACCACCTTAGGAAGGAAAGACGGTCGCGGTCGCAATACCGCCTTATCCTTATGGAGGACCAGGTAAGGCGACTTGCATGACAGAGCCACCAACTCAGACACCCGTCTAACAGAAGTGATGGCCACTAAAAAAGCCACCTTCTGGGACAAAGTTAAAAGAGGAATATCTCTTATATTTTCAAAGGGAGGTTCCTGAAGAACCGAGAGCACCAAGTTCAGATCCTAAGGAGGGAGCGGGGGCTTAGCAGGTGGAATCACATGGCGTACCCCCTGCACAAAAGTGATAAGGAATGACCTGCTAGGGGTCTTTGAAAGAAAATGGCTAAGGCTGAAATCTGACCTTTAATAGTGCTCAAAGCCAGCCTTTGTGCAACACCACGCTGTAAGAACCGCAGGATTCTGGGGACAGAGTACGTCCGTGGACGCCAGTCTAGCTCCTCGCACATAGCGATGTAAGCTCTCCAGGTACGGTGATAGATCTTCCTAGAAGAAGACTTCCTTGCCGCCCTAGGCATGGTTGAAATTACCGAATCAGAGAGGCCTCGGTCTTTCAGCACCTGGCTCCCAATAGCCATGCCGTTAAAGCCAGAGACTGTAAAGCAGGATGAAAGATAGGACCTTGAGATAGAAGGTCCTCCCTCAAGGGCAGGTGCCAAGGGACGTCCGCGATGAGACGTACCAGGTCGGCGTACCAGTGACGCTGAGGCCAGTCCGGGACAATTAGGATCACCAGGATGCCCTCGGCCGCCACCCTGCGCAGCAGACGAGGAAGCAACTGCAGCAGAGGGTAGACATACATCAAGCGATACTGACCACACTGGGCCACTAACGCGCCAGAGGCATCCGCCCAGGGGTCCCTGGACCTGGCCACAAACCTCGACACCTTGCGATTGAGTCGAGACGCCATCAGGTCCACATCCGGAGTGCCCCACCACCGACAAAGGAGTTGAAACACCTCCGGATGCAAGGACCACTCCCCCTGGTCCAGGGACTGGCGGCTCAGATAGTCCGCCTGCCAGTTTTCTACACCCGGAATGTAGACGGCCGACAGTGCCGGCACGCTTCTTTCCGCCCACCTTAGGATGTGGGCGACCTCGGACGCTGCAGCCGAGCTCCGAGTGCCCCCCTGATGGTTGACATATGCCACGGCCGTGGCGTTGTCCGACTGGATTCTGACCGAGCGGCCCTGTAGCCTCTTCGACCATGCGGAGAGACACAGTCTGATCGCCCGCAATTCCAGGACGTTGATTGGGAGACGAGATTCGTCTGGAGTCCAGAGCCCTTGAGCTGACAGGACTCCCCACACTCCTCCCCAGCCCGTCAGGTTGGTGTCCGTCGTGATCACCGTCCAGTGGATGGGAAGGAACGACTTCCCGGCCCGAAGAGCCGGGGATCTCAGCCACCACGTCAGGGACGCCTTGACAGAGTGATTCAACTGAACCTGAAGATCCAATGATAATGGGGACTTGTCCCAAACAGACAGAATTCCCTTCTGCAATGCCCGGGTCTGTGATTGAGCATACGGAACCGCCTCGAAGGAGGCCACCATTAGTCCCAGGACTCTAATGCAGAAGCGAATTGACGACCATTTTCGGCACGTCAGAACCTGCACTGCCAACTGAAGTGTCAGTAACTTCTCTGAGTGTAGAAACACCTTCGCTGCCGAAGTGTCCAGGATCAGACCCAGATACTCCAAGCGCTGAGTCGGGACTAGAGCTGACTTCTGCGTGTTCAGAATCCATCCGAAGTCCCGGAGGGTCTGACTGACTATTGTCACATTTCCCCCCAATTCTGAGCCATTTTCTGCTCTGAGAAGGAGATCGTCTAGATAGCCCTCAATAACAATTCCTCGCTGTCTCAGCAAAGCTAGAACCGGAGCAAGCACTTTGGTGAAAACCCGTGGTGCCGATGCTAGGCCGAAGTGAAGAGCCACGAACTGATAGTGGACTTCGCCTATGGCAAAGTGCACAAACCTCTGGTGGCTTGCGCAGATTGGGACGTGCAAGTAAGCGTCCTTGATATCCAAGGACGCCAAAAAATCCCCTTGGTGGAGTGTCGCGATCATCGTGCGAATGGATTCCATCCGGAATTTTAATACCCTCACATAGGCATTCAGGGCCTTGAGGTCCAGGATTGGCCGGACCCCGTCCTTCTTCGGGACAACAAACAGGTTTGAGTAAAACCCCCGAAACCTCTCTTGTGACGGAACCGGCACAATTACGCCGCACCCGAGCAAATCCTGTACGGCCCCCAAGAGGGCCGCCCGGCGGGCAGGAAGGAGAGGGAGGTTCGAGGGAAAAAACCTGTCTGGGGGCCACGAGCGGAACTCTATCCTGTATCCTGAGGTGACCACCTCGCACACCCACCGGTTAGGAGATCCGGGAGGTCCACCGCACCAAGAACCTGCGAAGACGTCCCCCCACCCCAGAGTCGGGCAGGGGCAAGACTTCATGCGGTGGTGAGCTTGGGAGCTTGCTTGGTAGGCTTACGCACACAGGGACGTCTTTGTCCCCCAGCCGCATTCTTTTCAGTCTGGGCGGGCTTACCCGTGGAATCGGACTGACGAAAAACTTCTTCGCCGGAAAGGAAGGGCCCGGCCTGCGGTGGGGCTCCTTTCCCTTAAAAGACTGGGGAAGGAAGGTGCTCTTACATCCTGTGACATTTTTAATAATGTCATCCAGGGCAGTCCCAAACAGGCTACCGCCCTTAAAGGGCAAGTCAGCCAGGAGCTTTTTGGAAGCTAGGTCGGCCGACCAGCATTTCAGCCAGATAAGGCGACGCATCACCACACCAGAGATAGAGGCCCCCGTTATTAAAGGGGTCGCATCCAAAGTGGCATCGCACACAAAGTCTAAACCCTGCACAAGTTGGTGAGCCAGGGCAATGGTTTCAGGAGGGAGATTGTGCTCCTGCACTGTCTGGTGCAATATCTTTGCCCAGCCTGTGAGTGTCTGAGAAACAAGTGTCACCGCCACTATAGGGCGTAAGGCGGCCCCCAATAAGGTGAACATAGATCTACATGCCACTTCTGACCTCCTGTCAGTGGGATCCTTAAATGCAGGAGTCCCTTCCATTGGGAGCGTGGTAGCCTTATTCAAACGGGCGACCGGGGGGGTCGACCACTGGGGGGTGAGCCCACTTCTTAACCAGGTCCTCCTCAAAGGGGTACCTTAAGGCTATGCGTCGCGGGACCGTTAAAGTCTTCTGCGGCTTATCCCAGACTTGGTCAATGATGTATTAAAAAAAGGCACATATGGAAAGACCTTTTTTGAAGAAACGGCTTTAAAGGAACCAAAGGATACAGCTTCCACCTGAGGTTCCTCAGTCTCAACATTCAGTTTGAGTGTCCCTCACAGGATCAATGATTTCACCTACAAGCACCCTGTTAGTTGGTGGTTCAAGACAGGGGTCTTCCTCACAAGGAATGTCCTGTCCAAATACATCAAAATCCTCAGAACTAGGGTCCTCAACAGCAGTAGCTAGGCCCATATGCGAGTCAGAGCACTCCCCTTGTGTGGGGAGGGGGTGCTTTACAGCCCCCGTGCGTTCGCACACCGCTTCCAGCTTGACAAGGAATGATTCCAGGACTGCCGACAACTGGTCCATAGGGACCACAGGTGCAGGAGCACTGCCAGTTGCCTCTGACAAGTGTGGAGAAGCAGGTGAACCAGACTCCATACTTCCACCCTCTGAGACCTTATTCACTATTAGTGAATAATACAGTCCACCCACTGGCTGTGCTGAGGAGGGGATACCCGGGGGACTCACCACCCTTAGGGACCGCTCGGTTCCACTGTATGAGCCGTGCTGCAGCGCGAGTGAAGCCTGGGGAGAGTGAAGAATCTGTGAGGAGACTGAGGTATTTTGCGCTGTTAGCAGCGCCGCTAGAGGCCGAAAACAAAAGTGAAAGCGCTGCGGTTTCAAGAAAATGGCCGCCGGGCGCCTGTATAACTGCGCATTTGAGCCGCGGCAAGATGGCCGCCGAGCGCACTTTTTAAACTTAAAACACTGCGCCAATGGCGCACGCAATAAGGCCTCACACTCCCCCAGAACACTTCCCAGAGTTTACCAACAGCCATGAGCGCCCCCCCAAAGGCAGAGTGACCCCCCAAGCACCCCACACAGCACAGCACCAGAACAGGGTGCAGAGAGCAGCATAACAGGGGGGAGACAGGGAGAACCCCCCACACACAGAAACACAGCCAGCATGTACTCACCTTGCAGCAGGAGAGACTACTTACCCGTCCCTAGAGGGACCCACTGGCTTGTTTCAGACAGACCTATCACAGAGTAGTACTGCGTAGCTGTCGGCCCGGTCCACCGCGAAAGATACAGTCAGGTACTGTTCAATCTTGAGAGGACCGCGGGAGCATGAAAGCAACCCGGCCACCCCTGGAGCCATGGGGTATGTCGTGAACTGAGTCTCACGCACACAAGGCGAGGATCAGCACGCTCGATGGTCGGACAGGGAAGACTACGAGGATACTAGTGTACCCAACCTGTTGCCCAGCCGACAGTTGATTGAAGGTCTCAAAAATAAAATAAAATTCCCAAAGGAATAAAATTTAAAAGTAAAAATCTTCCAGGAGACTGGCTCCTGAGAGAGCCACGTCTTCTTCTGCTAGGCAGAAAAAAACTGAGGCTGATAGCTGCAGGTGGGAGGGTAATGTCCAGAGGGACCGCCCCCCTGGGCGGGGCTGTTCAGCTCCGGTTTGTTCTAGAATGTTTTAACATCTAACATTCTGCCTAGGTCTTCTCCTGCAAGCAGGGACATATACCCACACGTAATCAGTATGAGAGCTGTGTCAGTCCATGGACGATAAGAGAAAATGTATTTCAAGAACGTTCATTCAATTTTTTTAATCATTAGTGGGGTCAAATCATCGTTAGTTCTCGACCACATTGATGGGAAAATTCGAAGGAGCAGAATAGAAAACTTCTTTAAAAAAAAAATGAAAATTTATTTGATCAACACCATTAGGGGCACCTTAGACACTTATATACAAATCCGGGGGAGTAGATACCCCCCTTTTCCCTTATTTCACGCCTCCCCTTTATTGTTGCTCACCACCTTTTTTTTTTTTTTTTTATTAGCACTATTAGATGACTGGGTGTACAGGAAGGTGGTAGGACTGTCCTTATTTCCGTATTAATTTTTGAGAAAAAGGGAATAAGTCACTGGATAATTTTTCGTCTTTAATAAGGGGAACCTTAGACACTTAGACATGAATCTGGGGGAGTAGATACCCCCCTCTTTCTCTATTTCACACCTTCCCTTTATTGTTCACCTTTTTTTTTTTCCCTTTCTTCCTTTTTCTTTTATTATTTCTTTTTTTCCTTTTCTTTTTCTCTTCTCTCCCCTCTCTGCCTGCCTCCCCCGACCTCTTTTTCATATCCCTTCCATCATACTGCTTCTTCATAATATCTCTGTACCCCTTCGCTAAGGAGGCAACTTACCAAATTAGTTGACTAAAAATAGTAGCTTATATAATTCCATAAATGGACATATCATATGAGGTAGGATAGATGGATTGACTATGAAATAATGCTAAGTAAAGATATTTGGATAGGGGAAAAAAAAAAAAAAAAAAGCCGAGACCATATAAATGTTTTAAAGGGTTATGTAATAATTTTTATGTATGTATAGGGCTGGGCGATTTTCCCCGCAAAAAAAAAATCTGCGATTTTTTTATAAAAAACTCGATTTACGATTCGATTTTTTTTTTATTATATTAAAGTGCATCAACAAACAAAATTGCAAAGGCAAACCCTTTCTCTAACTGCAAAGTCAGTGTGCAACAAACACACAATATAATCCAGCGCTCATGGAACATACATTATTAACTATTGAAAACTCTGGCTCTGCATCCTTTTGGGTTGGAGGGCCCTCCACACGCTGGTCTGCCTGTTGTCCATCATTCAAGGTACTGTGCTCACACGGAGATCATGCCACAGGCTTTGTTTTGACTTTTTTAACCCCTCCTTGCTCCACGGATGTCACTGCAAGTTTAACAAGTTTGTCACCACTGGCAACTGGAGAGTTAAGATTCATTTGCCCTCTGCACATTTGGGATTGGATCCCTCTCTTTATTGTGATAAATGGACTAAGCTTTTTTATCAATTCTTCAAGAGTTTTCAATAGTTAATAATGTATGTTCCATGAGCGCTGGATTATATTGCGTGCATGTTGTGTATTTTGTACTTCTGGGTACGGATTTTTTCTTGCTGCGCTGGATCCTTTTTTTTCCCCCCTTTTGGATACTTTGTACTTCCCAAAATATTTGGGATTTTTTTCTTATTATTATTATCATCCATTATATTTTTTTCTTTATCCACCAATTTAGCGCTTGTGACCTTTTGTTGTTTTTTGCAGTGTGCAACAAAGATTGTTAAACATCCAAATTATTAATACTGTATTTGGATTTAGCTAATAAAACAACAAAAAATCCTGAGGTTACTCTTAGTTGAATTGAACTGTGTCCATGCCTCACTGTACCCTTGTCTCACTGTGCCTGTGTCTCACTGTGCCCATGCTTCAATCACTGTGCCCGTACCTGATGCCGATTTTCATGGTATACGGATTTTACTGCTACACCGGTGGCCATTCCAGTATTCAAAAGCCGCGCCTCCTCCTCGTCTGTGATAGGCGGAACACTCAATTTCCCAGCATTCAGTGTTCTGCCTATCATGGTCATCCTCATAACACAGACGAGGATGAGAGGATGTCCGTGATAGGCTGAATACTGCCTGCTGTGAAATTGAGTGTTCCGCCTATCACAGACGACGAGGACTTGGGAGGCGCGGCTTTTGAACACTGCAATGGCCGCCGTCTGTCTGCATGACACGCTGATCAGGTAGGCAGACGGCGGCTGCAGCGAGTAGATGTAATTGGGGTAACGCTGCCCAGTGCCATTCCGGATACGCCCCCTGCAGTCCTGCTATGGAAACTTTGAAGGGAAGGAAAAAAAAATATTTTATTTTTTTTTTCTCAAAAAAAATAAAAAATAAAAAAAAAAAAAATCTAAAAAAATCGATTTTCTTCAAAACTGAATCGATTTGAGCTCAAAACTCGATTCAAGATTAAAATCGATTTTTTTCCCAGCCCTATGTATGTAAATGTTATATATATATATATATATATATATATATATATATATATATATATATATATATATATATGAAAAAAAGATTAATAAAGAAAAGTTAAAAAAATAAATACATTTCAGACAGTGTATGTGGTTTTCGTTCAGAAACGACATTCATTTTAAAACGGAATGTTAAAAGCAAGTGAAATTTTCAAACGACATATACACACACACAAAGTAGAATATATGCCCCAATAGCAAGCCACAAAGTATAGTATAGAGTGCCCCTATAGAAAGGTAAAAAAAAACTTCCGCCTTTAGAACCACTCACTTCCTGTCAAGGCCTACATGTCCCATGAGGCATCACTCCTCACACATTCACAAGTTCTCAGGCACTTGACATGTATGGATGGTGTACTGAGCTGTAGACGTGCTACACTATTTCCTGATATGTAAACAAATAATGCATTCTGTATGTAGACTAGGGCTGCAACTAACGATTATTTTCATAAATCGATTAGTTGGCCGATTATAGTTTCGATTAATAACCTTAAAAAAAAAATTGGCCAATTTGTTGTTGGGCAGATCAAAAAACACAAATTGCTGCAAAAACACATTACATGCTTTTCTGCAGCTTCTCCATTGAAGATTCACTGGTTATCTGGCGATTCCCCGCATCAGTCCCGGGTGAGACTACTTTCACCAGACCCTTGTTCAGTCCCATCCCTGGAGCTGATCTCCATCCATGGGCTACTATGTAAGTAATAAAGTAACCATCCTTATTTTCCATCCTCAGGGTTAAATACCTAGATAACCATTAAAAATTACTTCATATCTCATTATTCCATAGTAATACACACGCATCCAACTCCTGACGATTGGCAAAAGGCCATGAAATGCAGAGTGTCCATCCAGCGATGCCAAGCCAAGCTTGCTCCAATAACCTCAATTTATCATGTTCTTTGTTTGTATTTATTATGTGAATTATGTATACATCATATATGTTTAAATTACATCTACTTTTTATCTGCTTTGAATTTTACTGTTTGTCACATGTCATGTTTTTTAGTGATCAATTCCCTTATCAATAAATGTATTATGATTATATCAACTTTTGTTGAATTTTATGACTGTATTTTTACATCATAAATGTCTGATTATATTGCTCAATTATGTTTACTTATATCACTACCATGAATCACCCCTAGGGGTTTGTGACACTCAGGTTATTTTCATGCTACAAACCTATTATTACAAACACCCAAAGGCCTCACTCAAAGTCCCAACCCCTTTTTGGTTTTCCATATACATATATATTTAGGGATTGAGGCTTGTCGGTGTAGAGTTTCAGGATGGGAGAGGTCACCCCCCCCCCCCTTCTCCATTGAAGTATATTGAACCAAAAAATCAAAATGGCACCGTTTTGTGTTAAAAAAAAAAGTCCTTGCCCTTTTCAAATACGCAGCAACTGAAAAAATCATGTATTGTAAACGTGTCCCATAGAAAACTATGTAAATGAACTGTAGTGTGTTTCTGCAATAAGCACCAAAAAACACAGAGGTGTGACCCAGGCCTGAGATGTTTAGTAATATAATGGGGTTAAAAAAAACAAAAATTAGTACAAAAAGAGCAAATAATCGCTGTAAGGGGTTAATTTTTTACTGTTGGACAGTGAAAGTAATATTGACAGTAGCGATTTTCTCTTTGTGTACTAGGGCTTATTTTCGTTTTTTAACCCCATTATGTTACTGGCCGATTAATCGATTATGAAAATAGTAATAGATTATGAAATTAATCGATTAGTTGTCGATTAATCGATTCGTTGTTTCGGCCCTAATGTAGACCAACTAATCGGCTGGCCGATTAATCGATTATGAAAATAGTTGACAACTATTTTCACAATCGATTAGTTGTCGATCAATCGATTAGTTGTTTTGGCCCTAAAAAGAACCCAGAACACCATCAAAAGTACTGCAGGCCTCACTTGCCTCAGGTAAGATCAGTGTTCATGATTCAGCAATAAGAAAGAGACTGGGCAGAAATGGCATCCATGGGAGAGTTCCAAAGCCACTGCTGACCAAAAAGAACACAAAGGCTCATCTCACATTTACCAAAAAACATCTTGATTGTCCAAGACATTTAGGCAAATATTCTGTGGACTGAGGAGACAAAAATTGTACTTTTTGGAAGGTGTGCCTGCAACAGTCAGACATGGTGGTGGTAGTGTGATGGTCTGGGGCTGCTTTACAGCTTCAGGACCTGGACGACTTACCATAATTGATGGAACCATGAATTCTGAGCTCTACCAGAAAATCCTAAATGCGAATGTCTGGCCATCAGTTTGTGACCTCAAGCGCACTTGGGTTATGCAGCAGGACAATGATCCGAAACACAACAGCAAGTCCAGCTCCAAATGGTGGAAACAAAGCAACATTTAGGTTTTGGAGTGGCCTAATCAAAGCCCGGGCTTAAATCCAACTGAGTTGCCTTACACAGGACATTCATGCTGGAAAACTCTCCAATGTGACTAAATTAAAACAATTCTGCAAAGACATGTGGGCCAAAATTACTCCACAGCAATGTGAAAGACTCATTGCCAGCTATCACAAATGCTTGATTGCAGTTGTTGCTGCCAAGGGTGGCACAACCAGTTATTAGGTTTAGGGGGCAATTACTTTTTCACATAAAGCCAGGCAGGTTTGGACAGCTTTTTGCCTTAATAAATGAAACCATCGTTAAAAAACTGCATTTTGTATTTACTCGGGTTATCTTTGTGTAATAACATTTGTTTGACGAGTCATTTAAGTGTGACAAATATGAAAAAAAACAAAAAAAAAAAAAAAAAAACACACAAAAAGGAGCAAATACTTTTCACAGCACTAATATAGATATATATATATATTTTTTTTTTTTTTAACCCCTTCACGTCAACCGTATGCAAATATGTAACCCCACTGGACTGAGATTTTTTCCATGGGCCGCTATTTTGCATATCTCTCTGTGCTGGGTAGCGTACTGCACGGCGTGCTCCCAGCACAGAGACCAGGGTCTTACTGAGAGCCAACAATCGGGACCCGGAACATTTGATTCCAGGTCACCTGTTTGCTGTGATAGCCTTTGGTTGCCCATTAGAGTGGTCAGTCGCTGTGAAGCCCGCCCGTGTTTTCTGTCTCTGTGAGTGGATGAGAGATACATTGCATCACTAGATCTATCCTAGAGGAGATATACCGTATATAAAAAAAAAAAAAAAAAAAAAAAAAAAAGTGTAAAAAAATATATAAAAAAAAATAATAATAAATAATAATAATAATACCTAGAATCAATGTTTGATATAGGTCAGTGCCAGGGTTAGGCCCCATGCACACGAGACGCTGGTAAAACGCGCGTTCAGAGGCAGTTGGACACTTTTCAACTGCCCCTGAACCCTCAATGTTATCCTATGTGACCGTGTGTCTCGTTTATTGCCGTTTATATGCAGTTGCGTTTTACCTTGCTTTTCTGAAAGCAAAAAAAATGGGTTCAGACGCAAAAATTTACACGTTTCAGACGCAAAACGCAGTACCGGCGTTTTGCCACGATTTCTTTTATAAGCGTTTTTAAAGGTGACCTATTTTTTTACATTAGAAATCTCAAAAATGATGGCAAATGATGAAAACCAATTAAAAAGTATAAAAAAAAAAAACTGTAATTGCTTGCATTGCAGACAATCCACAACTTGTGGCAAGTGGACAATCCACAACTTGTGGCAAGTGGACAATCCACAACTTGTGGCAAGTGGACAATCCACAACTTGTGGCAAGTGGACAATCCACAACTTGTGGCAAGTGGACAATCCACAACTTGTGGCAAGTGGACAATCCACAACTTGTGGCAAGTGGACAATCCACAACTTGTGGCAAGTGGACAATCCACAACTTGTGGCAAGTGGACAAGCCACAACTTGTGGCAAGTGGACAAGCCACAACTTGTGGCAAGTGGACAAGCCACAACTTGTGGCAAGTGGACAAGCCACAACTTGTGGCAAGTGGACAATCCACAACTTGTGGCAAGTGGACGTGACCAGGTGGACAATCCACAACTTGTGGCAGGGGACGTGGCAAATGGACAATCCACAGCTTGTGGCAGGTGATGTGGCAAGTGCTGCTGCTACTCACTCTGGTCTCACTCTAATCTCACAAAATGGCTGAAATGGTTAAATAGGATTTTTTTTGTACTCACCGTAATCCTTTTCTCTGACGTCCATGGACTGACACAGCATCTTAAATCTTGACAAAGTGGGTTATGTTCCTGCTCATAGGAGAAAACTAGGCAGAATGTTAGATGTTTAAAACATACATTCCAAAACCAGAGCTGAACAGCCCCGCGCCCAGGGGGCGGTCCCTCCGGACATAACCCTCCTACCTGCAGCCAGCAGTATCAGGTCGTAGTAAAGCAGTACAAACTCAACAAAGGAGGGGTGGGTGCTGTGTCAGTCCATGGACGTCAGAGAAAAGGATTTTACGGCGAGTACAAAAAAAAAACCTATTTTCTCTTTCCGTCCATGGACTGACACAGCATTGTCAATCTTGACAAAGTGGGACGTCCCAAAGCAGTGTCAAAAAACGAGGGGTGGGAACAGTATCAAGGAAAAAAAAAAAAAAAAACAACTTCACCCCAAACAAGCAGAGCTCCTCAACGGAGGAGTTGCAACATTAAACAGCCGCCTGCAAAACCTTGCGGCCGAAGGAAGCATCAGAAGATGCAGCCACATTAACCTTATAGAACTATGAAAAGGTATGTGCGGACGACCAGGTCGCCGCTTTGCACACTTGTGCAACAGACGCTTGAGGTCGGAAAGCCCAGGAAGCACCAATTGCCATGGTGGAATGCGCCGTAACCGGAAAGGGAGGCGCCCGCCCCTTAAGGGCGTAGGCCTGTATGACAGTCTGCTGGGTCCAACGAGAAATGGTGGCAGACAAAGCCGCCTGGCCCTGTTTTGGCCCAGACACAGACACAAACAGTGAGTCAGACTTCCTAAATGAAGTCGTAACAGACAGGTACACCCGTAAGGCACGTACCATGTCTAACGTGTATAGCGCAAAATCTCTGGGATGCGATGGACGAGGACATAAAGAAGGAAGCACAATGTCCCCATTAAGGTGAAAGGCTGAGACCACCTTCGGGAGAAAGAAGGCTGTGGGCGTAGCACCAGCCTATCCTTATGAAGGACCAAGTATGGCGGTTTGCAAGACAAGGCCGGCAATCCAGAAACCCTTCTGACAGAAGTAATGGCTACTAGGAAAGCCACCTTCTGAGATAAAGTTAAGAGAAGAACCTCTCCAACATTTTCAAAAAGGAGGTTCGTGAAGAACCGAGAGTACCAAATTCAAATCCCAAGGAGGAAGAGGTGACTTAATAGGGGGGGAAGCACATGGCGAACCCCCTGCACAAAGGTACTATTCAAGGAATGGCCCGCTAGTGGCCGCTGAAAGAAAATAGCTACTGCCGAAATCTGACCCTCAATAGTGCTCAAAGCAAGCTTTTGGGTCACCCCCCGCTGTAAAAACAGCAGGATCCTGGGAACGGAATACGTCCGTGGACGCCAATCCAACTCCTCGCACATAGCGATATACCACCGTACCTGGGAGGGCCTACAACTACCTGGGAGGAAGATATCCGTGCCCTCAACATGGCTGAAATGACTGAATCTGAGAGACCCCCCATCTCTCAGCACCTGGCTTTCAATAGCCATACCGTTAAAGCCAGCGACTGCAAAGCAGGATGAAGTATGGGACCTCGAAACAGAAGGTCCTCCCGCACAGGCAGTCGCCAAGGAACGTCCGCCCCGAGGCGCACAAGATCGGCGTACCATTGGACGCCGAGGCCAATCTGGCGCGATGAGAATCACCGGAATCCCCTCGGCCTCCACCCTGCGAAGAAGAAGACGAGGAAGCAGCTTCAGTTGAGGATAGGCATAAATCAGCCGATACCGACCCCACAGGGCCACAAACGCGTCTGCCCAGGGGTCCCTGGACCTGGCCACAATCTCTACACCTTGCGATTGAGTCAAGAGGCCAATAGGCCCACCTCCGGCAGAGGAGGTGAAACACCTCCGGATGCAAGTACCATCCCCCCTGGTCCAACATCTGGCAGCTCAGATAGTCCGCCTGCCAGTTGTCTACGCCCAGAATGTAAACGGCCGTCAGAGCCAGCACGCTTCTTTCCGTCCATCTTAGGATATGAGCGACCTCGGACGCCGCAGCCGAGCTCCGAGCCGCCCCCCCCCCCCCATGGTTGACATAAGCCACTGCTGTGGCGTTGTCCAACTGGATCCTGACTGAGCGTTCCTGTAGTCTCTTTGACCATAAGGAGAGACACAGTCTGATCGCCCGGAATTACAGGACATTGATCGATAGACGGGATTCATCCAGAGTCCAAAGCCCCTGAGCGGACAGAGCTCCCCAGACTCCGCCCCAGCCAGAAAGACTGGCGTCCGACGTGATCAGTCCACTGGACAGGAAGGAACGACTTCCCCGACCGAAGTCCAGGGGACCTCAACCACCATGGCAGGGATGCCCTGACTAGGCGACTTGCCTGGATCTGACGATCCAGAGATAATGGAGACTTGTCCCAGCTGGACAGAATCTCCCATGTAAGGCTCGAGTGTGGAATTGGGCATACGGTACAGCCTCGAAGGAAGCCACCATGAGTCCCAGGACCCTCATGCAAAAACGGAGCGATGACCACTTTGGGAACGCCAGCACCCGCACCGCAGATTGAAGAGTCTGTAATTTGTCCAAGGGTAGAAGACCCTCGCCTCCGAGGAGTCCAGGATCAATCCTAGGTACTCCAGATGCTGAGTCGGAACCAGGACTGACTTCTGAATGGTCAGCAGCCAACCGAATTCTCGGAGGGCCTGACAGGCTATCAAGACATGTTCCTCTAATTCTGAGCCAGAGATCATCCAGATAGCCCACGATAGCAGTGCCTCGCTGTCTCAGCAAAGCTAGAATCGGGGCAAGCACCTTGGTGAAAACCTGCGGTGCTGACGCCAGACCGAAGGGAAGAGCCACAAACTGATAGCGATCTCCGCCTACCACAAAGCACAGACATGCAAGTAGGCATCCTTGATGCCCAAGTATGCCTGAAAGTCCCCCTGGCGGAGCGCAGTAATCACTGCCAAACCTTCACAAAGGCATTTAGGGCTTTGAGGTCCAGAATTGGACAGACTCCATCCTTCTTTGGGACCACAAACCGATTCAAATAAAATCCCTGAAACCTCTCCTTTGAGGGTACCGGCACAATTACTCGGCACCTCAGCAAGTCCTGCATTGCCCCCACAGGGCAGCCCGACGCGCTGGAAGGAGAGAGAGATTTGAGGGCAAGAACCTGTCTGGTGGCCAGGAAAGGAACTCCATCCTGTACCCCGAGGCGACCACCTCGCATACCCACCAGTCGGAGATTCGGGAGGTCCACCGAACCGAGAACCTGCAAAGTCGTCCCCCCACCCCAGAGTCGGGCGGGGGTAAGACTTCATGCGATGGCGGGCTTGTTTGCCGGCTTATGCACCCAGGGACGCTTCTGTCCACTGACGAAAAACCTCTTCTGAGTGGGAAAGGGAGGACCCGGCGTACGGCGCGGCTCCTTCGCCTTAGGAGGCTGAGGAAGAAGGGTGCTCTTACCTCCCGTGACATTTTTAATAATGTCATCCAGGGAAGCACCAAATAGCCTTCCGCTCTTGAAAGACAAAACCGTCAGGAGCTTCTTAGAGGCCAGGTCAGCAGACCAGCATATTAACCAGATCAGGAGACATAAAACCACTGCAGGCACTGAAGCCCTAGAGATTAGGGGGGGGGGCAACGTTCAAAGTGGCACCGCACACATACACCAGGCCCTGTACCATTTGGTCAGCCAGTGCAATGAAATCTGGGAGGAAGATTATGCTCCTGTACAGTCATGTGCAAAATTTTAGCCCATTCTGTGAGTGTTTGAGACCCCAGGGTCGTCGTTACAAGAGAACGCAGCGCGAAAGCCAGCATGGTGAACAGTGCTCTGCTCACCAATTCCAACCTCCTATCAGTAGGGTCCTTAACCACTTGTCCCCCGCCCACTGTCAATTGACGGCGGGCGGAGGATACTCTCGTTCTGGGAGGACGTCATATGACGTCCTCCCTTTAAAACGAGCTAGGAGGCGCGCGCTTGCCGCCAGCGGCGCGCGCGCCCCCGCGTTCACAAGGCCCCGGTGCGCGGGCCCGGCACCCGCGATTGCCCGGGAAACGAGCAGGAAAGTGGATCTCTGTGTGTAAACACAGAGATCCACGTCCTGTGAGGGAGAGGGGACCGATGGTGTGTCCCTTGTACATAGGGACAACCATCGGTCACCTCCCCCAGTCAGTCCCCTCCCCCCACAGTAAGAACACATTGAGGGAACATATTTAACCCCTTCCCGCCCCCTAGTGGTTAACCCCTTCCCTGCCAATCACATTTATACAGTAATCAATGCATTTTTATAGCAGGGATCGCTGTATAAACGTGAATGGTCCCAAAAATGTGTCAAAAGTGTCCGATGTGTCTGATGTGTCCGCCGCAATATCGCAGTCACAATTAAAAAAAAAAAAAAAAAAAAAAAAAAAAAAAATCGCAGATCGCCGCCATTACTAATAAAAAAATAAAAATGCTATAAATCTATCCCCTATTTTGTACACGCTATAACTTTTGCGCAAACCAATCAATACGCGCTTATTGCGTTTTTTTTTTTTTACCAAAAATATGTAGAAGAATACGTATCGGCCTAAACTGAGGAAAATTTTATTTAAAAAAAAAATGGGTATTTATTATAGCAAAAATTAAAAAATTGTGTTTTTTTTCCAAACTGGACGCTCTTCTTTTGTTTATAGCGCAAAAAATAAAAACCGCAGAGGTGATCAAATACCACCAAAAGAAAGCTCTATTTGTGGGGAAAAAAAGGACGCAAATTTCGTTTGGGAGCCACATCGCACGACCGCGCAATTGTCATTCAAAGTGTGACAGCGCTGAAAGCTGAAAAATGGCTTGGGCAGGAAGGGGGTTTTCGTGCACAGTAGAGAAGTGGTTAAAGGCAGGTGCCCCCTTAACTGGGAGAGTTGTGGTTTTAATCAACCGGGCGACTGGGGGGGGGGGGGGGGGGGATCAACCACCGGGGGAGAAGCCCATGTCTTAATCAGGCTCTCCTCAAAAGGGGTACCTAACAGCCAGACGCTGCGAGACCGCAAATGTGTCCTGTGGTTTGTCCCACACCTGGTCTATGAATCTGACAAAGAAAGGTGTATAGGGAAAAACCTTTTTAGAAGGATCAGCCTTAAATGAACCAAAGGAGACAGGCTCCACCAAAGGTTCATCAGCTGCAGCCTCCAGCCTGAGAGTGTGTCCCCCACAGCATCAATGAGTACACTCACAAGCTTCCTGTCATTTACTGACCCAGAAAATGAGTCTTCCTCACAAGGAATGTCCTGGTCAAAATATCCAAATATTCAGAGCTAGGGTCCTGCGCCTCAGCAATGCCCATATCTAAATCAGAGCACTCCCCTGGAGATGGTGTGGGGAGAGGGTGCTTTAAAGCCCCCTTGCGCTCGCACGCCGCTTCCATCCTGACAAATGAATCCAGGACTGCCGACAACTGTTCCATAGGGACCGCAGGTGCAGTAGCACTGCCAGTTGACTCAGACATGAATGGGGAAGCAGGTGCACAGACTCCATGATACCACCCTCTGAGGCTTTGTCAAATATGAGAAAAAAGTCCACCCTCCAGCTGCACAGACTGTGGGGGGTTACCCAGGGGACTCACCAACCCAGTTAGGATCGCTCGGTTCCGCTGTCTGTGTCCCGCTCACAGCGCGAGTTGAGCAGAGATATAGCTGCGAGGTAACTGAGGAGAATTGCGCCATTCTGAGGAAGCAATAGAGGCCAACCAGCACAAAAAAAAGCGCGTGACTACAAGAAAATGGCCGTCGCAATTATACACCGCTCCTAAAGCGCCCCCTGTCCATTGAAATCAATGGGCAGCGCCGCTTTGCAGGCGGTTTTGACCCGTTAGCGGGGGTTAAATGCGCCCTGCTAGTGGCCGAATAGCACCGCAAAAACAACGCCTCAGTATGAAAGTAGCCTTACACATGTCAAAATGGCATATTGGGCTTAGCCATTTTGTTTTACCCTTCGGCACGACGGGGTTAAATATATATTTACTATGCACCCCCAGAGATATAGACATTCTGATGTAACAAATGCAAACAGGCTCTGTTACAAGGCAATATTCTTGATTTTGAAGCACAGTAGGTTATGTTCGTACTGTATCATTTATACCACGCCCCCTTTTTTCTACGTTCTGTATCCCTGACTAGTCCCAAGAAAGCCTTCAATAAATGCAGACTGAAAAGAAGTCATCCCTGGCACCTCCATAGAAATAAAATATAAAAAAAAAAAATAAAAAAAAAAAAAAGCAGCTCCGTCTCCTAGACCAGGGTTCGACAAAACCCGGGCACCAGGTCGCAAATGCGACTAGAATTAGCGACCTGGCGTCTGAGGCAGCACAGCTGAGGTTTCCTGTGTTTCCGTGTGCCACCACCCCGCAATCTCGTCGGGCCGCGCTGGCCGGTAATTGAGGCCGCGGCTTTGCGGCCTTCTGCAGGCCTATGATTCATTCTGTAATCTGGCGTCCCTCTTGTGGTGGCCGTTGGTATGACAAGACAACCAGCAATGCTTGCCTGTTTCACTGCCCGCCCATCTCCTTCCCTTTACTTAAAAGTTAAAGGAGCACTAAAGCTTCCCTTTTTTTTGCCCAAAAATAACAAACATGTTATACTTACCTCCACTGTGCAGCTCGTTTTGCACACAGTGGCCCCGATCCTGGTCTTCTGGGGTCCCTCGGCGGCTGTCTTGGCTCCTCCCCGCAAGGACTCCACACCATAATGCGAGTGAGCTCGCATGGTGTGGAGTGATTGCGGGCGCGCTCCCGTGATACAGCGGCGGCCATAGCCGCCGACTGTATCACTCGGCCCCGCCCCCCGCGTCATTGGATGTGATTGACAGCAGCGCCAGCCAATGGCTGCGCTGCTTTCAATCCATCCAGTGTAGCCAATCGGCGGCCAGGCTGAAAAACGAAGAGGATGACGGGGACGAGCGTGGGACTTTCGAGGGGCCAGGTAATTAAAACGGGGGCTCGGGGGGGGGGCGGTATTGTCGAATGTTTTTTCACCTTAATGCATAGGATGCATTAAGTTGAAAAAACATGTAACTTTACTACTCCTTTAACCCCCAAACATAATATATATTTTTTATTCTAACACCCTAAAGAATAAAATGGCAGTCGTTGCAATACTTTGTCACACCGTATTTGCGCAGCGGTCTTACAAGCGCACTTTGAGGAAAAAATACACTTTTTTTAATTAAAGTAAAGTTAGCCGAATTTTTTTTTATATTGTGAAAGATAATGTTACGCCGAGTAAATTGATACCCAACATGTCACGCTTCAAAATTGCGTCCGCTTGTGGAATGGCGACAAACTTTTATCCTTTAAAATCTCCATAGGCGACATTTAAAAAATTCTACAGGTTGCATGTTTTAAGTTACAGGAGGTCTCGGGCTAGAATTATTGCTCTTGCTCTACCGATCGCAGCGATACCTCACATGTGTGGTTTGAACACCGCTTTCATATGCGGGCGCTACTCACTTATGCGTTCGCTTCTGCACACATCGGGCGTTAAAAAAAAAAAAACCTGGCTCCTAACTTTTTTAGCTGGCTCCTAGATTCCAAGCAAATTTGTCAAGCCCTGTCCTAGACTCAATCTCTGGAGGTTTCCCCAGCATACTCAATGCTCCAACATCAGCTCCTCTTCCAGGTTGAATCACACCCAGCTTTATTCAAGCCACTTCCTGTGAGCCCAGGGTGTCAGGGCTCAACCCCGGCCTCACTGGAGAATGCTGCAGAGAGAGGTTCTATGTCATTAAAAAAAAAACTTTAATGAAGAGAGACTAGGAAATGTAGGGGCAGGACAAGAAGCCAGTCTGTAGTACTGCAGTGCTCATGTGCTAACACAGTAGCAAGAAAAGGTCCCCAGCTCTGCCAGACAGCACTGCATGTCAGAGCTGTGTTAAATATAAGAACTGTATGGACAGAAATACAATACAACACAGGTGATCGGTAAAGGGGTCAGGCTCCCAGAGATGAAAGGATGTGCTGTGTGTGGTTGGGTGGGGTGCACTGCACAAATGCCTCCCTGTGGACAGTAAAAATAACCCTTTCCACCTTACTGTACCCTCCCTATCACTGCACAAGCAGCACAGACCATAGCTATTACCTGCTAGCTGTAAACTTACCACAGGACAGCCGGTTGCAGAAGTGACAGGCTGTCCACGCAAACACAGTCACTGTCAGTTAGGTTCCCAGGTCTGCTAGTAAGGGTACGTCACGTTAGGAGAAATGTGGATCAGTGAGGGCAGGCTGCTAAAAGCAGTGTCTGCTGCCAGACCTGTGACTGCTGCTGCTGTTCCTGCAGCCCGCTTCACATGCCTAGGGGGATCAAGGGAACCATCACTGACAGGCACACTGCGCCACAACCAAATGCTTGGCTTGCAAATCAGTTCCATACACTTTAATGTTTCGTGTTTGGCGGTGGTACTGCTTGGCGAACGGAAACTGTTAATTTGCAGCTGGGCGGTAAAAGCACACATTGATCATCTATTTGTAACACACACCCCCTGGCACCTTCCACTGGCACCATGCAGGCCTGACTATACATATGTTGCCAGTTCTAGTCCTTGTGCGAGTGGATTAGGTGCTTTTCCTTGTTACTCTGGATTAAATGGATGAAAAATGATTGAACCAGAAACAGCAACACACTGATCTTTCCAGTGAATGACGTTGCAGGGGAGTGCTAGTACAAGTCTGACCATCAGAGGACAGGCAGGCTGTTCTCCCAGTACAGCCAGAAAACTGATACGCTGGGACGATGTTAGTTTAATAAAGCAAGGCTTTGATAAAGCAGGAAAACCAGGTATTTAATCTGCAGGAGCCTGACATTGCACCCGTAAACTACTGATCTTGGATGCAATGCTTTGCAGGTTCCATGGTAAAAAAAAAAAAATTGCACATTTTTATAAATGCAAAATCATGTGCATTTAATATTTTGTTTTACAAAATGTGATCTTTGCTTTTAAAACCTTCCTTAGAGTATCCATGTCACACATCCCACAGGGTTGCAGGCTACCAAGGAGAAAGAATGGGCACCAACAAAAAATTAACAAATGCATATATTTTTGCTGAAAAATTTGCATTTTTTTTTCCCACGGGAGATTGCAAGCATTGCACCTTTGGGTTCAGTGTGAGATTTCTTGAGTGTCAATGGACTAGGAGTGCACTTTATATTCCACTGAGAACTTCAAGTCTATAGTTCTTTATGGGTAGGGGGTTGTTTAGGAACATGGTACACCCTTAAAAAGGGGTTGTAAACCTTAGTGTTTTTTCATCACCTTAATGCATCCTATGCATTAAGGTGAAAAAACACCTTGCAGTGTGCGGCCCCCCAGCCCCCCCGTTTTACTTACCCGAGCCCCGAATTTCCGTGTGCGTGATCCCACGTCGCTCTCTCCAAGGATTCTCGGCTCTTTATTGGATAGATTGATAGCAGCGCAGCCATTGGCTCCGGCTGCTGTCAATCAAATCCAATGACGCGGCAGAGTCATACACTCGCCGAGTGTATGACACAGCACGCAAGGTAATCCCCTCGGGAGAGAGCTTCCCAGAGGGGGTCATCTAATGCGGGAAAGAGCCGCCATGGGACACCAGTAGAGGACGATTAGGGCCACTCTGTGCATCGGAGGGCAGTATGATATGTTTGTTATTTACAAAAAAAAAAAATCAAAGCTTTAGCCCAGGTTCACACTGGGGCTGCGGGAGTGAAGCCGTGCGAGTTCAGCTGAACTCGAACAATTTCACTCCTGCCTGTCAGTCCCGATTTCGGCCGCGATTACAGGGACATCTGTGCAGGTTTCTGCACAGATGTCAATGTAAATCGCAGCCCGAAATCGCAAAAAGTAGTACAGAAACTACTTTTTGAAATCGGTGCAGCGCCGCAGATGCGGCGTCCCACCGATTAGGACGGTGCCATTGCCGGCAATTTGCGGCAAATATCGCTGATTTGACATGTCAAATCACACCAGTGTGAACCAGGACTAAATATCACTTTAACGTGGTTGTAAACCCAGACAAAAATGTAATTGAACATTTTACCTAAATCAGCAATACAGTACAAGTCATTTGTGCACAGCCTGACAGGGATATGAGCAGCCTGTTGGCTGTAATCCTCCCTGCTTTGCTACTGGAAAAGAATCCGACATATGCAGTAAATATGTGTCGCCACGCCGCCTCTCCTTTGACTGACTGGCATGCAGAGGAGACTCATGTGTGAACATGAGTGAAGGGCATGCATCTCCTGCTGCACCAGCCTGAGTAAAAGAAAGTTTTATTTTAGGTGGTTGCAAGCCTCTTCTGTATTATTTCCCCAATATATGCACCACCGTATAGTTTTTTTATGTAAAAATCCAAACTGCTGTATTATTACTTATTCTTATCTCTAAGCGTATGACAGCTCTCTGGAAATCTCCAGTCCATGGGTAGTGCAGTCGTGACATCATTGGCCCCACCTTCCAGCATTGAGTGACGTGCGTGCACACTTCTAGCATTGTTCACGCTGCTAAGCTGGCACTAGTGTGCAAGTACACAGCAGGGATGTGGAGCCAGTGATGTCATGACTCCACCTCCCGAGCTCCAGTCCATAGACATGCCCAGGCTTACAGATGAAAACACAAAAAGGTAATACTTACCCGAGTCCCATCTAGAGCCAACGATGATGCACGAGAGACTCGGCTGTCCGGGACTCCCCTCCTCATTGGCTGAGACAGCAGCGTGGGGCGCCATTGGCTCCCGCTGCGGTCAATCAAATGAACACAGGGAGCTGCGGCTCGGGTGCCCCCATAGCAAGCTGCTTGCTGTAGGGGCATTCAACAGAAGGGAGGGGCCAGGAGCACCAAGGAGGGACTCGAGGAGAGGAGGATCTGGGCTGCTCTGTGCAAAGGGAAGGGGAGTTACCGCTCTAGGTGGGTCTGCTTGGTGATTAGCCTCCTCCAATGGTGCTGACAATGCATATAGCAAAAAATGAAGAAATATCTTGGACAGCCGCACCCCAGAAAAATCTCTTTGCCTTTATTGGTAAAACAGGATAAAAACACTACAAGCCACAGCAAAAATAGGACACACAGCTGACGCATTTCACACTAATACTTAGTGCTTAGTCATAACTAGCACTTACAATAAAAATATGCCAAATAAATACTTTTACCAAGTGATCATGTGATCAAAACAGTGGTGAACAGCATTCAATTAACAAATTGGTAATTAAAAACATATGTGTGCATGATCAGAAGAATGGGACTACCATTGTAAATAATTAAAACGATTGAAATAAACTGAATGTGAACATATAAAAGGCGTGTTTCCATAAAAAACTGTCAATATATATTTATAACTATGTGCACATGAACACTAATTTAGAAAAAACGATGTAAATAATGTGAAAGGATTATTTGTACATGCAGAAAATTGTAATAATTCCGCGTGCATAAACAATGTAATACGTGAACTAGTGAACTTTAAAGGATTACCCATTAGACGTTTACACACAAATTAGTGTTCATGTGCACATAGTTATAAATATATATAACAATTTTTTATGGAAACACTCCTTTATATGTTCACATTCAGTTTATTTCAATTGCTTTAATTATTTAAGTATTAGTGTAAAACGTGTCAGCTGTATGTCCTATTTTTGCTGTGGCTTGTAGCGTTTTTATTCCTGTTTTACCAATAAAGGCAACAAAGAGATTTTTCCAGAGTGCGGCTGTCCAAGATATTTCTTAATTTTCTGCTCTGTGCAAAACCATTACACAGAGCAGGAAAATCTAACATGTTTGTTTTTCTTTCCGTTAAAAATAACAAACAAGTATCACTTTAAAGCGGAGGTTCCGCGGCTGTTCGTTTTTTTTTTTTTGGCCCATTAAATCATCATTACCATTGCAATTGCTTACTCACTGTTCATAATGTGCAAACCGCCACCATTCTGTTTTCTGACACAAGGATGACTTCTAAAACCTCCGTGGGACATTTCCATTTTGCTTGTGGGCAATAGGAGCCCACAAGCACCTACTTCCTGATTGCGGAGAATGCTGTCTTCCCAGCATTCTCCGCTCGATCCTGCGCATGCTCAGTGTTGACGGGGCTGTGCACCGACAACACTGAGGGTTGCCATCACAACGGGCGGCGAAGTATAAAGTTCCCACCCCCATTGTCATGGCAACGTCGTCAACAACCTGAATCCCAGTTTATAAAATGACGCCATTAGAGACGCCCTCGTCACGTCACCGACGTCACGAGTGTCCCACAACGCATTGCGGCGCCGGGGAAAGCATCAGCTACGCCTACTCCCGCAGGAGGGGAATACCGGAAATCACTTTTCAGATGGCAATAATAAGGTATTTAATTTAAAAAAAAATGGTTTGCCGATTCAGTATGTGCATTGTGCACTGTTTTTTTTTAAATAATGTTGTATGTTTGGGTGAACCTCCGCTTTAAGGGCTTGTTCACACTTGCCTAAATTTCTAACGCTCAAAAACTCCTATAGCGTTTGTATGGCGTTAATATGGGTGTGTGACAGGCGTCGATGAGCTTTAGTATGGACATTAGATAGGCATTTTATTTTAACGAGGAGTTAAAAATGCTCCCCAAACGCCCTATTGGTAGTTTTGAAGAGTTTGACTAGCGCTAAATTTGCTCCACAGAGCATTTGCGAGGCATTACCATAGATTTGAATAGGAAGTGTTGAAAGGCTTCAAACGCCTCGTGACTTAACATGAGGCTTCCATTTTGAAGCGACGCTAACGCTTAGTGTGGACAGCACTATGTTCTGTCTATTGTATCTTGTGCATAGGCGTTTTAGGGGCCTTTTTAAATGTCTCTCAATCGCCTGCTCTTAATGCCAGTGTGAACTCAGCCGTAAAGGGGTTGTAAAGCTTTGTGTTTTTTCACCTTAATGTTCTTGTACTCTCGGGTCCCCCAGCCCCCTCCGTTTCACTTACCTGAGGCACGAAACTCCGTGGGCGCGATCCCGCGATGGTTTCCCCAAGCTTGAGGCGGCTCTTCATTGGAGATTGATAGCAGCACAGCCATTGGCTCCCGCTGCTGTCAATCAAACCAATGATGCGCCTGTAAATCGCCTCTCCTCTCACTGGAGCGGTGTGCTGGCAGGATGCTAAAAAAAGTCCTGCAAGCAGCATCTTTGAGGCACTGTAGGAGCGGTGTATACACCGCTCCTAAAGCGCCCCAGCCCAGTTAAAAGCACCCCGCTAGCAGCCGAAAAAAGGGCTGCTAAAGCACAGCTAAAAATCGCGGCGCTTTACCATCGACGCCCCAGCGGCTCAATGTGAAAGTGATCTTAGAGCAACGTCTGTGTACACATACTTATTTGAGACAACGCCAGACATTCAGACAAACATCCATGTCTATTGATAACTTGCTTGCAATGTCCCTCCCACTGACTACAAGCCAACTTTACGAAAATTTGTCATAACAAAATTGGAAATTCATCCACAGTGGACTTCAGTTGTTTCATCAGTCTGCCTTTTTATTGGACATGTAAAGGATATTATGCTTAATTTAAATAAATAAACCTGTAGTGAGAAGTATCTGGGATATTGGTGCTGACCCCACCTTCTGAAAATTGCAGGTTCGCTTGGCTGTTAATATACAGTATGTACTAGAAAACATGAGTGAGTAGGCAAAACATATTTCTTCCATTTCCCATGGGATTAACATTTAACCGTAGGTTATAACAGAATGTCACAATCATAAAACAAAACATGGCAACAAGTAAACAAATGAAATGACCCCTGTTTAAAAGTCTGCATACCCTTAGTTCCTAATACTGTGTATTGCCCCCTTTAGCATCAGTGATAGTGTGCAGTCTTTTGTAATAGTTGTCTATGAGGCCCCGAATTCTTGCATGTGGTATAAGCTGCCCATTCATCTGGCAAAATGCCTCCGGGCCATGCAAAGTCTTTGCTCAACTATCCTGAAATGCACGTTTGAGATATCCCCAGAGTGGCTTAATTTTATTAAAGGAGTTGTAAACCCCAAGGCTTTTCACCTTGATGCATTCTATGCATCAAGGTGAAAAACCTTCTGCGTTGCAGCTGCCCTCCAGATCCCCCCTTTTTCTTACCTGAACCCAATCGTTCCAGCGACGAGCCCAGCAGCTCAAGCGGTTGTCTCTGGTCCTTATTGGATAGATTGTGGCATTAGCGAAGTAAAGCCTTCTTTCTGGAAACTCAACCATGCAGCTAATTTTTGTTGAAGTATTGTCATATTGTACTCCTTGAAAACAACCACACTGTCTTTTTCCAGAGCAGTCTGTCTTTCTCCTGAGCTTGTGTGTATTTCTATCCCAAACAATTCTTTCTTGGTCTACCTGACCCTGGCTTGGTATCAAGAGACCCCCAAATTTTCCACTTTTTAATAAGCAAACAGTACTGACTGGCACATTCAAGGTTTGGATATCTTTTTAGATCCTTTTTCATCTTTACAAAGACTTATTACCCTTTTACGCAGATCTTTTGAGTTTTTTTCTGCTCCCAATGGCTCCATATCTAGATATCTAGCCTGCTTAGTGCATCAACATGAGAGCTAACAAACTCATTGACTATTTACACACAGGCACTAATTGCTATTTAAAAAGCCAGAGATGTGGCAAATTAACCTTGAACTGCCATTTTAACCTGTGTGTGTCTGTACCAAGGCCAAACATTCCAGGGTATGTACACTTTTTATCAGGGCCATTTGGGTTATTAGGATTTAAAAAGGAGCCAAACAACTACCGTATTTATCGGCGTATAACACGCACCGGCGTATAACACGCACCCCAAGTTTAGGAGAGAATTTTAAGGAAAAAAACTTTTAGGAGGGAAATTCAAGGAAAAAAAAACTTACATTTAAATGCAGCCTTGCCCAGTGTCCATCTGCAGCCTTGCCCAGTGTCCATCTGCAGCCTTGCCCAGTGTCCATCTGCAGCCTTGCCCAGTGTCCATCTGCAGCCTTGCCCAGTGCCTTTGCGATCGTGTCAGTCTCAGCGTTTTTTTAAATTTGGCGCCGATTTCTGTGGAGAGGAGCGAGCGGGGCCGAGTGTACTTCGGCTAGACTCGGCTCCTCTCGCAGTCCCGCCCATCTCCACTGACTGCGCCGCTGACGGAGAAAGCCGAGTGTACTTCGGCTAGACTCGGCTCTTCTCACAGTCAGGGGCAGGACTGCGAGAGGAGCCGAGACTAGCCGAACTACACTCGGCTTTCTCTATGTCAGCGGCGCAGTCAGAGATGGGCGGGACTGCGAGAGGAGCCGAGTAAAGCCGAGTGTACTTCGGCTTCGGCTCCGCTCGCTCCTTTCGCTCGTTTTCAGCAGGGGAATTCAACAGAGTATCGGCGTATAACATGCACCCACGATTTTCCCCTGATTTTAAGGGGAAAAAAGTGCGTGTTATACGCCGATAAATACGGTATGTGATAATAATAAATGGTCACCATCCTTAAAGCGGAGTTCCACCCAAAAGTGGAACTTCTGCTCATCGGATTCCTCCACCCCTCCAGTGCCACAATTGGCACCTTTTGGGGGGTATCCTTTCCCACTTCCGGGAGTCCAGGCCGCGGCCCATAAAGTCAGCATGGAGGTTCCCTCCTCCTCCCTCAGCTGCCAGCCCAGTAGGAGAGGAGCAGGCCTCGTACATGCGCAGTAGGGTTCCCGGCGTGAAGTCGAAGGGCTACACTGCCGGGTATCCTTACCCACGATGGCAGCACCCGACAGCTGATGCAAACATCAGCTGCGGGTGCCAACATCGCTGGACTCCAGTACAGGCAAGTGTCCATTTATTAAAAGCCAATAGCTGCAGGTTTTTAATTCTTTTTTTGGGGCGGAACACCGCTTTAAATAAAAGACAATTTTGGTATGATCAATCATATTTTCACAATTTCTGCCAGGGTATGCAAACTTTTGAGTAAAACACACACACACACACATACATACATACATATACACACACACACACACACACACACACATATATATTTTTTTTTAATGCATCAATCAGCAAAAATCTGACAAAGTGTCCATACAGACAGCAGGACTGGGGAGAAACTTCACACCCCACCAACTACTAGTGCCAAAAAAACATCTGTGAAGCCCACAGCATAAGGGAAAGAATGATTATTCTTCCAGAAAAGTACATCTCCCAGAAACAGGGTGGGTAAATACTTATTAAAAATACTGTACCTCTAGACATGGAATTCTAGTACCTTTAGAAGCATACACTTTTGCCTAAAGAGCAGCTGGCAGCATCAGCATTGGTTCCACCACCTCACCTGAGTTCATGGTTATGTTTGGGTAAGGTCCTTATGCCCCAGCGGTGGTGCATTCTGTAGCAGCAGGTGAAGCAAATCATCCACCGCACCAGACATGACGCATTTCCACATGCCACACTCCCTTCTCTGCAAGCCAGGAAAGATAAAGAAGCCGGCCTTCGTCATTCTAAACTGAACGTATGGCGTCCAGTGGGGGAATACAGAATCTCTCTGCACACAACAGCCCTGTCCTGCCACCATGGCACCCGCCTGATGAGGGGATAAGCATAGCAGCTTAAAATGCATGTGTCCTCCCTGTCCCCATAGGGCAACCACCACCTGACTCTAAAACGAGACTTATGGAGAGAGAAGGGAAAATGTCCACGAGGCCCGGCGCCACCATGGTGGTCACTAAGCAACTGGCTATCTAATCATTACAACAAACACTGTGTTGGAGTTCCTGGCAATACACAGGACAGGGCAATCATCACACTGTATATGCAGACCATAGGGAGAGCATAAAACAAAATGCGTTGGGGGATGCCCCCTTGGACTTTAAATGGCAGAAAAGGAGTAAAAGGTGATTAAAGTAGGTAAAAAAGGGCACGTCCCCCAATGCACTTTTATGCTCTCCCTATGACGTATGTTGGCAGGCAAACACACTAATTCCCATATTTTTCGGAATATGTAGACCAGGACACTTATCCCATACGCAGAACACTAATCCTGGCGCGTACGGAGACCACGACAGTCCTGGCCCACTGTATATAGAGACCACGACAGTCCTGGCCCACTGTATATAGAGACCACGACAGTCCTGGCCCACTGTATATAGAGACCACGACAGTCCTGGCCCACTGTATATAGAGACCACGACAGTCCTGGCCCACTGTATATAGAGACCACGACAGTCCTGGCCCACTGTATATAGAGACCACGACAGTCCTGGCCCACTGTATATAGAGACCACGACAGTCCTGGCCCACTGTATATAGAGACCACGACAGTCCTGGCCCACTGTATATAGAGACCACGACAGTCCTGGCCCACCGTATATAGAGACCACGACAGTCCTGGCCCACCGTATATAGAGACCACGACAGTCCTGGCCCACCGTATATAGAGACCACGACAGTCCTGGCCCACCGTATATAGAGACCGGGACAGTCACGGCCCACCGTATATAGAGACCGGGACAGTCACGGCCCACCGTATATAGAGACCGGGACAGTCACGGCCCACCGTATATAGAGACCGGGACAGTCACGGCCCACCGTATATAGAGACCGGGACAGTCACGGCCCACCGTATATAGAGACCGGGACAGTCACGGCCCACCGTATATAGAGACCGGGACAGTCACGGCCCACCGTATATAGAGACCGGGACAGTCACGGCCCACCGTATATAGAGACCGGGACAGTCGGCCTACCGTATATAGAGACCGGGACAGTCGGCACACTGTATATAGAGACCGGGACAGTCGGCCTACCGTATATAGAGACCGGGACAGTCGGCCTACCGTATATAGAGACCGGGACAGTCGGCCTACCGTATATAGAGACCGGGACAGTCGGCCCACCGTATATAGAGACCGGGACAGTCGGCCCACCGTATATAGAGACCGGGACAGTCGGCCCACCGTATATAGAGACCGGGACAGTCGGCCCACCGTATATAGAGACCGGGACAGTCGGCCCACCGTATATAGAGACCGGGACAGTCGGCCCACCGTATATAGAGACCGGGACAGTCAGCACACTGTATATAGAGACCGGGACAGTCGGCCTACCGTATATAGAGACCGGGACAGTCGGCCCACCGTATATAGAGACCGGGACAGTCGGCACACTGTATATAGAGACCGGGACAGTCGGCCTACCGTATATAGAGACCGGGACAGTCGGCCTACCGTATATAGAGACCGGGACAGTCGGCCCACCGTATATAGAGACCGGGACAGTCGGCCCACCGTATATAGAGACCGGGACAGTCGGCCCACCGTATATAGAGACCGGGACAGTCGGCCCACCGTATATAGAGACCGGGACAGTCGGCCCACCGTATATAGAGACCGGGACAGTCGGCCCACCGTATATAGAGACCGGGACAGTCGGCACACCGTATATAGAGACCGGGACAGTCGGCACACCGTATATAGAGACCACGACAGTCCTGGCCCACTGTATATAGAGACCACGACAGTCCTGGCCCACTGTATATAGAGACCACGACAGTCCTGGCCCACCGTATATAGAGACCACGACAGTCCTGGCCCACCGTATATAGAGACCACGACAGTCACGGCCCACCGTATATAGAGACCGGGACAGTCACGGCCCACCGTATATAGAGACCACGACAGTCACGGCCCACCGTATATAGAGACCACGACAGTCACGGCCCACCGTATATAGAGACCGGGACAGTCACGGCCCACCGTATATAGAGACCACGACAGTCACGGCCCACCGTATATAGAGACCGGGACAGTCACGGCCCACCGTATATAGAGACCGGGACAGTCGGCACACCGTATATAGAGACCGGGACAGTCGGCACACCGTATATAGAGACCGGGACAGTCGGCACACCGTATATAGAGACCGGGACAGTCGGCACACTGTATATAGGGACAGTCGGCACACTGTATATAGGGACAGTCGGCACACTGTATATAGGGACAGTAGGCACACTGTATATAGGGACAGTAGGCACACTGTATATAGGGACAGTCGGCACACTGTATATAGGGACAGTCGGCACACTGTATATAGGGACAGTCGGCACACTGTATATAGGGACAGTCGGCACACTGTATATAGGGACAGTCGGCACACTGTATATAGGGACAGTCGGCACACTGTATATAGGGACAGTCGGCACACTGTATATGGAGGTCAGCACATTATATAGTGGGAATAATGCGTCATGTAGAGTGAGTAAAGTGTGTATAGTGAATAAAGAGTAAGGCGGGCTTTGCGGCTCCAATGTCCTGTCTCCTCCAGAGAGGAGTGTGTCTCCATAGAGCAGGCCTCGGCTCCTGCGCACCTCACACACAGGCAGCACACCGCTCTCTCCTGTCCCCTGACTCGGCCTATTGCTCTCTGTACCCACCCAACCATCAGCAGTGTCCTCCACCAAGCACAGCCTGGCCCCCGCCTGCACCCCGGCCTCACCTTCGATCCCGCTCTGTGCGAGCCGCCAGACATTTTCTCCGCCATGTTGCGTCTCTCCCCCCTTGCAGGCTAACCAATCGAGTGCTGAGTCTAAACAGCAAAAGAAGGCGTGTGCTTGAAGAGGTCAGGTGGGCAGTCGATCCCTGAGCTATCGATCTAGCACAATAGGTAACTGTGCGGCGCTAGGAGAGTGATGACGTCACGGCCGCAGATCATCTGTTACTGACTGACAATCATCAAATGAGCCCATTTCTAGAAGTTATTGCTTACCCAGTACCCACCAAATAATGTCCTCTATCCTCTTTGTGAACATGTTTATTCATTCATTAATCACTTCAACTCCCAAACGTTTTACCTATTTCATGAGCAGGTCATTTTTGGCTATTCAGCACTGTGGGGTTTATTTACTAAAGTCAAACCCACTTTGCACTCACTGAAAGTGCATCGCTTTAGATCTGAGGGGAAGATCTGAAAAGAGGGGAAGCTCTGCTGATTTTATCATCCAATCATGTACAAGCTAAATAGATGTTTTTTTTATTTTCCTTGCATGTCCCCCTCAGATCTACAGTGACTGCACTTCTAGTGCACTTGTAGTGCAAAGTGGATTTCCCTTTAGTAAATAACCCCCACTTGTTACCTTAAAGAGGTTGTAAACCCTGGGGAAAGAAAAACCTGTAAGACAAAGACATAATGAGCTAATACGCATCGCATACCAGCTTATTATTGTAGCGCCCCCCCCCCAATATTTGGGGGCGCTATGTGGAAATTTAGGGGTAGTCTGAGCCGGTAGTTGGGCTCAGACCAATCACTGATTCATTATTGCTTCTGCTCTGGGTGTGATACAGCCTGGCTGTAGTGTTCTCTGTTGCCTGTAGGTGGCACTGTCACCGCCAGCATAGGTTGAACTACAGGGGGTATCACAGCACCTTGGGTGTCCTCTCTCGGCAGCCGTGCAGTGGGCGTGGTCAACCCGATGTGCATGCTGGGAGAGAGTACATAAGGAGCAGACGCCATTAGGCATGGGGTGTTCCAGGGGACCTTTGGTCCTGTAAGTGTGCCTCGTGGTCCGCATGGCACGAGGTGCGCAAGTGTGTTTGGGCTTCAGGCACCTTCAGCCCGAGGTTTCGATGCTGCAATGTAGGCCTGGCTCTGCTGGCAAGGGCCTACATCTCAGAGAATCCCAGGCTGCCCACTTGTAGGGAGCCCACCTTTAGGAAAGGAGTCCAGGGGAGGATCAGTCCCAGAGGAGATTAGCGACAGTACTGCTGTCTCGGGAAGAGGCCTGGAAACTCGCCTAAAGAGGGATTCATCGTCTCTATTATCCGTGCTCCATCCCGGCTGCTAGGACTGCTCTTAAAGGGACTATCCGGGTGAGCAATACCCACTCAGGCTTGAGTGGCGACGAAAGACAGATACTGAGCTCTAAGTGTTGCATGCCTGAACCTTCCCTTGCTTTCTCAACCTCCTACTCTCTCTCTTCAAGTTTGCCTCAAGTATAAAGAATAAAACCTTGCTGATTGGGTTTTTCTCCTGTGTGGACATTGGCCTTATTCTGAAAGATTTCTGCCTAGACAATGGAGAGAAGGGATCCACTCTAGAGAGGTAATTGCTGCAAGACCCAACAATAACACCGCTCGCTCCTCTCCATACACAGGGAGGGGATACCAGGCAAGTAGCAGGTGTGCCCCGCTATTGGCGGAGAAAAGTGGGGTCTGTGTGCTATATTATGAAATACATACCCTGCAGTGCCACCGTCACACCGCTGACTTTGCTGACATCTTCCCCTGTTTTTCTTCCGTGTTCGCCGACACTGGCGCTGTGATTGGCCGGAGCCGTGATGACGTCACTTCCATGCATGCACGTGAGAGCCGCTGGTCACAGCAGAGGATTGTGAAGAAATGAGCGCATGCGCCGATGGCGTCATCAGCAGCATATATAGTAAATGTCTCCTGAACGGTGCAAGTGTAGGAGATATTTACAGTGCCTACAGGTAAGTCTTGTTATAGGCTTACCTATAGGTACATGCAATCAAGGGAAGTTTACTTCCTCTTTAACTGGCAATTGTGTAGTCATGCAATACTGTACAGAAACTACTGTAGCGGCCTCACCCTCCATCCCCTTTTAGTAAATAAAATGGCTTGCTTGTCTAGGGGTATGCGGGAAGAGGATGAGGTTCACTACGGCCCATGTCCTCTAAGGTGTAGAGGTGAAGGCCAACACTATTTTACCTCCGAGTCCTGTGTTCTGGATGGAGCCTCTGGCCCTCCTGCAGAGGGCAAGTTTGACTGTCAGTAATAGAGCCCCACACCATAAAAAGTCCAACACCCCTTTATTCTTCTTCACATATGAACAGTATCAGTTGAACTTTAAATGAACAAACAGGGTGTGGATACGAGTAGGCCCAGGCACAATGAACTCTCTTATTCCCTCTTTGGCGAATAGGCTTGGCGCACAGTCGCTGCCACCGACCATGAGTTTGGTCGCTGCCACCGACCGGGTGAACTGTTGAGGCCCCTGCCACAGGCCTAATAGCAGGTCTCTGCCACCGACCTGAATTGACTAGATGTACCGCTGCCACCGGTCACAGAATATGAATTACCTTCCTTTATGAATAGGCCCTTGTTGGAGAAAGACATCCATCCAAGCGGTCTCCGGAGGTCCATCCGACACTGGCAATATGCTGCACCAGCTTCACGAAGGGTCCCCTCTCCGGTCCCTTACGCTCTGGATTCAGGTGCCCAACACCCGGGGGAATCTTAGGACGATCCCTCCCTCGCGGGACCCAGCGGAAGATACTGGGCCCCAGGCCTCCGGCTGAGTACCTCACCCCAGACTGAAGGTGTCTGGGATGGAACACGAACTCCTCGTGTACAGGCCAAGGGCGCCTGAACACCGAACACGGACAGCAGCCCTCAGGCTGAAGGTGCCTGGGACTCCGACCTTGTGGCGAAGATGTCCGCCCCCTTTATACCCTCTCCCAGCAAGCACAGGGGGTTCCCCCGCCCCACAGTACAGCTGCCGCAAGAGGTCACAAAGGGTACGGCACTGCAGTAATGGTTCAACCCCGGCTCAGAGCAACAGCGCCACCTACTGAGCCGCAGGGAACTGTGCACCACTGATGTCCTCACCCGAACAGAATACAGCCCTATTCTTCCAATCAGTGTACCTGGGTCATGCTACCACCCAGATGCTTCCCCTAAATAGTACATGCCCGCTACACTACATTTATACAATTTTTTTCATACAAATAGGGCTTTCTTTTGGTGGTATTTAATCAGTGTTTGTTTGTTTTTGCTATGTAAACAAAATTACCAAAAGATTTAAAAACAAAAGACAAGTTTTTCATGTTTTCTGTTTTAAAATTTGGCAAACCATGGTATATATTTGTGATAGTGATCATTCCTGATGTACTGACAGCCTATCTCAATTCTTATGCCTAGTACACATGATCGGTTTTCCCGGCGGTAAAAAGTCTGCTGGGAAAACCAAAGGGAAAACCGAGAACCAGCGCGGTCGCTTTTTCCCCGTACACACGGCCGGGTTTCTCGACAGGAAAACTACCATTGAGAGCTTTGGTTGGGAATCCCGGCCGTGTGTATGCTCCATCGGCACTGCCATTGAAAACTGCCGAGAAAAAATAACGCTGGGAATCCCGGCAGGAAAATAGAGAACATGTGCTCTTTTTTCCCGCCAGAATTCCCAACGGTTTTCCTGCTGGGAAAACTGTGATTTAGCATACACGCGGCCGTTTTCCCTGGCGAAAAACTGTCATGTCAGTTTTCCTGCCGGGCAAACACGTCTTGTGTATGAGGCATGAAAGTGTGGGTTCACCTATACAGAAAACTCTGACCTGAAATGAACCAAAAGACGCACAGGGCTCTTGTGCAAATTCGCAGCGGAGATATGTGAATCGGCTCCATAGAGAGCCGGTCAAAATCTCCTGCTATTGCGAATTGGATGCGGCGAACCCTCATCCAATTCGCAATAGTGTGAACCCGGTCTGAGGCCTGATTCACACCTATGCATTTTTAGTGCTTTTTGCATTTTGCAGATTTGCACTAAAGAACGTGTTCCATAGGAAACCACATTGAATGGACTGTAGTGCAAATCTGCAAAATGCAAAAAGCACTAAAAATACATAGGTGTGAATCAGACATAAGAGGGGAGCTTCCTTGGCTGCAAAGGATGGGAGGGTTTAGTTTCACTTTAGCACATTGCACTCATGTTCATGCTGTGTAAAACAATGCTCCTCAAAAGCAATTTGTGCAATTAGTTTTTTTTTTTTGTTTGTTTTAGAAAGGCATGTGACCTGATTCAAAAGGTAATTAGTTTGTGGTGTGTGATCTGGCAACTTTATGATACTTTTTATGTCTTTGGTCTATTTTTGTGCTTATAGTCCCAAATGCCTAGTTAGCCCCAGGGACGGACTGGCCCACCGGGAGACCGGGAAAACTCCCGTGGGCTGGCTGCTTCTGGGGCCGCTGTGAGGGCAGCAGCGCCTGAAAATAAAATGGCTGCGGGGCCGGGCCGACATGCAACTGCGCATGCGCCAGCGCAGTTCTGAAACTAGCCGTGCTCGGGAAAGCCCGTCCACGCTCGGCAATTTCCGGAAAGGCGGGCGCATGCGCAGTAACAAGATGGCGCAGAGCGGCGCCATTTTTAAAAGTTAGGCCGTAGCGCGCCGGCGCCGCTCAGTGAGGTCTCGTCTGCCTCTTCCTACGTCCCCCCGCAGCCTCTGAATGCCTGCCCCCCCGCAGCCTCTGACCTCCTGTTCCCCCCTGCAGCCTCTGACCTCCTGACCCCCCCGCAGCCTCTGACCTCCTGTCCCCCCGCAGCCTCTGACCTCCTGTCCCCCCCGCAGCCTCTGACCTCCTGTTCCCCCCTGCAGCCTCTGACCTCCTGTCCCCCCTTCTGCAGCCTCTGACCTCCTGTCCCCCCCTCCGCAGCCTCTGACCTCCTGCCTCCTGTCCCCCCCTCTGCAGCCTCTGACCTCCTGTCCTCCCCTCCGCAGCCTCTGACCCCCCCTGTACCATCCGCGGCCTCTGACCCCCCCTGTACCATCCGCAGCCTCTGACCTCCCCTGTACCATTCGCAGCCTCTGACCTCCCCTATACCATCCGCAGCCTCTGACCTCCCCTGTACCATCTGCAGCCTCTGACCTCCCCTGTACCATCCGCAGCCTCTGACCTCCCCTGTACCATCCGCAGCCTCTGACCTCCCCTGTACCACCCGCAACCTCTGACCTCCCCTGTACCATCCGCAGCCTCTGACCTCCCCTGTACCACCTGCAGCCTCTGACCTCTCCTGTACCATCTGCAGCCTCTGACATCTCTTGTACAATCTGCAGCCTCTGACCTCCAATGTACCATCCGCAGCCTCTGACCATCTCTTGTCTTATATCACGTCTGGAGAGGAGTCAAGAGTGGGAGAGCCGCCAGGATGGGGGTCATGGGAGAAGTCAGACATGTATGGACTGTGGAGAGGAAACTATGGGATAAATTCAGAGCCACCAAGCTGGAGCCGACTGACTGAGCTGTGCACCTGAGAGGAGGTCAGTGACAGCGCCGCCAGGCCAGTCTGAGGGGGGAGTCAATACAATAATGTAAGGGGGCACTGATCTAAAGGTTTCCCCCTTATATCAGTAAACCCCCTTACCTTAGTGTTTTCTTTTTGCGGAAGGTGGTCTCTGGTCACCAGAGTCCTCCCCACATTCCCAGAGTTCCCCTTTACATCATAGTCTGCAGGAATCCACCCTTCAGTGCAAGGGGGCACTCTGATGTAAATGGGAATGAAGTAAAGGGGAATGCAGTGGACTCTGATATAAGTGGGGTCTCTGGTCACCAGTGCCCCCTTTATATCAGAGTTCGACTCCTTTCACACTGAAGCGATTTGCAGGCGCTATAACGCCAAAAATAGCGCCTGCAAAGCGCCCTATAAGAGCCGCTCCGCACACTCCAGTGTGAAAGCCCGAGTGCCTTCACACTGGAGCGCTGCGCTGGCAGGATGCTAAAAAATGACCTGCTAGCAGCATCTTTGGAGCGGTGGAGGAGCGGTGTGTGTATACCGCTCCTCCACCACTCCTGTCTTTTGATATGAATGGGCACCGCGGCTATACCGCCAGAAAAGCGCATTTTGCCGGCGATTTGCGGGTGGTTTAAACTCTTTTTCGGCTGTTAGCGGGGATTAAAAGCGCCCCGCTAGCGGCCGAATAGTGCTGCAAAATTGACGGTAAAGCGCCGCTAAAATTAGCGCCGCTTTATCGCTGACGCACCCACCGCCCCAGTGTGAAAGGGGCCTTCCCACTTAGATCATGATCTGCAATGTTCCCCTTTATGTCAGAGTTCCCTTGCACTGTAAAGGGGAATCCTGCAGACTCCTGATATATGGGGGAACTCTGTGCTGGCTGGGTTATATTAATCTGACCTTCATGTAAATGGAGAAATATGGTTTTTGACTTTTGTTTAACTTAAACACATTGCTAATAGCTTTAGCTACATGTTTATAACTTGTCTAACTGTTGCCTGCTAACCATTTTGAAGTATCCAGTTCCCCCACCCCTTCTCCTGTTACAAGTTTTATCAGCAATATATCACTAAAGGACAACCCCTAGACTGTTGGAGCCGGAGTGAATGTGGTCTGTACTGTTTGGTAAAAAAAACAGTTAAATTCCGTGGCCCCTGTGAGGGTAGTGCTACACTACGCGGACATGCTGCTGTGCTCCTGAAAATGCAGGGGAAAGGTCCCTGCATCATTTTGTAAATCGCAACCTGCACAGAAACCGCAAGTGCAATGCGGTCCCCAGTGTGTCCCCAGTGTGGGAAGCAGCTGCTGCGATTTTCAGTGTGGGAATCGCAATCCAGTTAGGATTAATGGCACCCATACGCATCTCCTTCGTTTTCTGTGCGGGTGGTCGCGGTTACAGGAATGAATGAAGACCCGCAACAGGAATGGATGAAGACCAGCAACAGGAACCAGCCGTACAGGTCTGAACCAAGCCTTACAGTTAACAAAAAACAAAAATTATAAATAATCTGCAATAATTAAATAAAACCAGAAATATATATACATCACATACATTTTGAGAAATATATCATGCATGAGCCACAAATTAATGAAACCACGTGCATGTGCATAACACATATACAGTGGGGAGAAAAAGTACTGTATTTATTGGCATATAACACTCACTTTTTTTACCCTGAAAATAGAGGGTAAACTGTGCCTGCGTGTTATACCCAGGGGGCTGTGTAAAGTTTTTTTCCTGAAACTGCCCTCTTAAAGTTAGGGTGCGTGTTATACGCCTGTGCGTGTTATATGCCGATAAATACGGTATTTCATACACTGCTGATTTTGCAGGTTTTTCTACTTACAAAGTATGCAGAGGTCTGTAATTTGTATCATAGGTACTCTTCAACTGTGAGAGACGGAATCTAAAACAAAAATCCAGAAAATCACATTGTATGATTTTTAAATAATTAATTTGCATTTTATTGCATGACATAAGTATTTGATCACCTACCAACCAGTAAGAATTCCGACTCTCGCAGGCCTGTTATTTTTTCTTTAAGAAGCCCTCCTGTTCTCCACTCATTACCTGTAATAACTGCACCTGTTTGAACTTGGTACCTGTATAAAAGACACCTGTCCACACACTCAAACAGACTCCAACCTCTCCACAATGGCCAAGACCAGAGAGCTGTGTAAGGACATCAGGGATAAAATTGTAGACCTGCACAAGGCTGGGATGGGCTACAGGACAATAGGCAAGCAGCTTGGTGAGAAGGCAACAACTGATGGCGCAATTATTAGAAAATGGAAGAAGTTCAAGATGACGGTCAATCTCCCTCGGTCTGGGGCTCCATGCAAGATTTTATCTCGTGGGGCATCAATGATCATGAGGAAGGTGAGTGATCAGCCCAGAACTACACGGCAGGACCTGGTCAATGACCTGAAGAGAGCTGGGACCACGGCTCAAAGAAAACCATTAGTAACATACTACGCCATCATGGATTAAAATCCTGCAGCGCACGCAAGGTCCCCCTGCTCAAGCCAGTGCATGTCCAGGCCCATCTGAAGTTTGCCAATGACCATCTGTATGATCCAGAGGAGGAATGGGAGAAGGTCATGTTGTCTGATGAGACAAAAATAGAGCTTTTTGGTCTAAACTCCACTCGTCGTATGTGGAGGACAAAGAAGGATTAGTACAACCCCAAGAACACCATCCCAACCGCGAAGCATGGAGGTGGAAACATCATTCTTTGGGGATGCTTTTCTGCAAAGGGGACAGGACGACTGCACCATATTGAGGGAAGGATGGATGGTGCCCTGTATTGCGAGATCCTGGCCGACAACCTCCTTCCCTCAGTAAGAGCATTGAAGAATGGTCGTGGCTGTGTCTTCCAGCATGACAATGACCTGAAAAACACACAACCAGGGCATCTAAGGAGTGGCTCCGTAAGAAGCATCTCAAGGTCCTGGAGTGGCCTAGCCAGTCTCCAGACCTGAACCCAATAGAAAATCTTTGGAGGAAGCTGAAAGTCCGTATTGCCCAGCGACAGCCCCGAAACCTGAAGGATCTGGAGAAGCTCTGTATGGAAGAGTGGGCCAAAATCCCTGTTGCAGTATGTGAAAACCTGGTTAAGAACTACAGGAAACGTATGATCTCTGTAATTGCAAACAAAGGTTTCTGTACCAAATAATAAGTTCTGCTTTTCTGATGTATCAAATATTTATGTTATGCAGTAAAATGCTAATTAATTACTTAAAAATCATACAATGGGATTTTCTGGATTTTTGTTTTATATTTCGTCTCTCATAGTTATAGAGTACCTATGATAAAAATTACAGACCTCTACATGCTTTGTAAGTAGGAAAACCTGCAAAATCGGCAGTGTATCAAATACTTGTTCTCCACACTGTACCTATATTATAAAAATGTGCATATACCACACAACCAAGTATGTATCAATAGTCCAATAGTTTATACACATATAATTGTTCCACTAAATGAGAAACCAAATAACGTGAATACAGTGCAAACAATTAGATATCCATATCCTATGGTGTGTCTTAAGAACTTCACCATGACTTTAAATCCTTACAAAATGTGTACCCTCACCTTATAGGTTGGACCTCACTATATTATGTGAAGGTCAAACAGTGCTTGAAATCTGTCCCAAAGCACACTCCAGGTACTTCTGTGAGGAATTTTGGCCAACCACTTTTCCACCAAAAAGTATTTTTTTTAATAGGGCACTCAAGGGACAAGAGCAGAAGGAAACTCCATAGTGTAAAACTGTAAATTTTATTTAAATGAAAAAATATATTATAGACTCACAAAATTACACTTTATGATAGCTCTCAAACAATAGCAAGTCACAAATATAAAGGCAGTAATAAGAATGCAAGATGGCGCTGAGGCTCCACCATTATGATAACGTCATAAAACTCTACCCATCTGACACTTTGCGTCCATACTAGACTTTTTTAAAGTTTATTATTTTAGTTTTTTCCTGTAACATATAATTATTTAGATTGTGTTTTGATGGCACATATTAGTGGTAGCAACTCCCTGTAAGCACTTAGTGCACTTTGTGAAGCACTTGGCAGGGTGCCTTTCGTATTTGGTGGTTATTGGGAGTTTTCAAGTAACACAGGAATTTTCTATATTCTGTTTGGCTGGCAGGCTTGTGGGCTGTGTATATATATATAACCACATACAGCATCTCACAAAAGTGAGTACACCCCTCACATTTTAGTAAATATTTTAATATATCTTTTCATGTGACAACACTGAAGAAATGACACATACATTTATTTCCCAAAGACAACCTCTGGATATAACGTTGAGCACGTAGTAATACCTCTATTACTAGTCTCTGCTGTCCAAAGGGCTTTTTATATGTGGGGTGACTGATGATTAGAGCTCTCTCTCTCTCTCTCTTTGCTATGAAAAGTAAGGGTGCTGCCTCTTTGTTTTAAGGAAGAGATTAGGGTATTCTCATAGTCTATTGCATTAGGGTGTGCACCCCAAAGCTCAAACATGCATGCCTTTTTTTTTGCAGCCTCAGCTGCACGGAACAGTGAATAAATGGGAGGTGCTCTGTGCTGAGCGGCTTCCTGTTCATTCACAAACGGAAGCATAGTAAACAGTTTACTGTGCTTCAGTTATGAATGGACACAGTGAGCAAGTGTGTTCATTGTGTTCATTTAGAAAAGGAAGGGGTCGGTAAACAACATATTTACTAGCACCTTCACATGCTCTCCATCCTGTAACCCCCCCCCCCCCGCAGGGGGAGAGGAGGGAAGCCAGCAGTACTGCAGGGCGGGTAAGGGGGGCAACAAGGATGGAAGCACGGGCAGTAGGGGGAATCTGCACCGCACATAGTGATTAGGGTGTGCCCAGGCAAACCTGGCACACCCCCTGCGCACACCTGTGGGTACTCTGCTAGTTAGGAATGGACATGAGATGGCTCATAGTGGCTTGGACAAGCAGATGTTTTCTAGTTTTATGCTATGAACTTGGTGTACAAAGCCCTCCTACATTGAAATTGTTTGCTGTCTTGCTTAATAAAAGTGTAGAACAAACCTGCTTGCACTGTTCTTGTTCTCGTGCATCGTTTACCACTGTCACTAACAATTGAGCCTGCCCCCTTAAATAATACTGTATATTGAATAGAGCTTCTTGCATATGTTATTATGCTGTTAGTGGATTATATAATTCTGCTGTGCAAGTCCTATGTGTGAAAGTGTTGACATAAAAATGAATTTACAAAAATATGATTTTCAAATACTAATTGTAGCGGCCTCACTCTCTCTCTCTAGCCTTATCAGTTATCCGGCTGTTGTCTAGGGGTACCTGGGAGGAGAGAGTGCAGGAACACTACGCCAAGCTCTCACCTTGTATGTGTATGAGGGTTGAGCAAAGTCACTTGAATTACCTTCGGGTCTGTTCTCTGCATACGGAGCCTCTGCTTCTTCCGTGGAGATGTGTCTGCCAGTAATAGAGCCCCACACCATTAAAAGTCCAACACTCTTTTATTTCTCCATTTCCAGGATGAACATAATTAAAAAAGAAAAAGTGGCTGGTGGGACTTTAAATGAGACATGGATTGGTGTAGGCAGTTAATCTTGGATATCAAACGTAGTGTCACAATCCCAAAAGGGAAATCACTGTTACCATGAAAAAATTGATGAATAATCAACCCACAAGAACGAAAATCAAAGCATGTATATGAATATCAAAATATATTGTATTAAAATAAATAATACAGAGATCATGCAGTCAGAGGCATAATACAGGTAATAATAATCACATTGGCATAATTGATAGTTCATAGTCAAGGACATGATTAAAAAGAGCAATCACAGTACATGGACATACAGGTGCAGTGAACATGATTATCCAAATATATAAATCCAGAATACTTGATAAAATACATAGTTGGGCAGGCTTGAGCTTGGCATCCCTGAGCATGGACTCGACGCGTTTCTTGGCGTTTAAAGCCAGTCATCACGAGTGGGGTGCATATACTTTAGCTAGAGAAAGGGGGGGGGGGTTGAATAAATAGGTCAATGAGGTCATTGAGAATATATATAAGTAAGGCTTAAAACATGAAGTAGAGTTTAGTGGGTTTATACATTACCCATGGGAAAGCCCAAAAAGGTGTCAGTTCAAGCGTTCTATTGAGGAAGTGGGATGGTGGTCCTGAGTGAATCGTCTCCCCCGGGGTTGAGACGGGTATAGAACCCCTGCAGTCCAAGAACCCTCCCGCGAGAAGGAGAGCCATGGAGAGAATGGAGTGGGGCATCGGTCAAGGCAAGAACCGGACAATCACAGTGCAGTGTCGGACCGACACGAGGCATGGCGTGGAGCAATGTGCATAGGCTGGACAAAAAGTGATAGAGGTTGTCAATAAAATGGAGGGTCAAAAATAATGTACAAATATTGGAAAACAAAAAAGCATGAGTGTTGAACAAAGTGGGTTCCCAGAAGTGGAATGGGTGGGGGAACAAAGCTGATGTGAGCATGAAGCTGCATGGGCTGTTGGTGGGGAAGTGTGGGGACCAAAAATGGACCCTGGGTGTGTGTGAACAGGTGATAAAGTGAGTGGGGAAATGAAAAGGAGATCAAGATGACAGGAAGGAAAAAAAAGGAATGGGAAAGTGAAAACAAGGTGTGAGCAGGGAGGGATGTGGGTCCTGATACAGCAACCCGTGATTACCTGGCTGTGTGGATAGAGCCAAATAAAACCTCTCAGCGGATGGGACTCCGCAAAGTGACCCTGCTAGGATGAGACTGGCCTAAGTACCCACAAACAGAGGCGTGCCCCCGCCAACACCATGTGTCATCGCGTTAGCCGGGGCGGAAACGAACGCCGCCCAAGGTACAGCAGACCTTGGCGGGAGCCTGTCTAACCCCCTCCAGCTGAGCGGGATGGAAAACAGTCGTGACACACCTGCCGGCATCCAATGGGACGCCGCGCGTGTTACGTACTGGGCATGACGCCGATGCGCCAAGGTCCGGCCCCGCCCCTATCACAGGAAGGGGGGAGGATTGGCGGGGGGGGGGACGAATTGGGAGCATCGCAACCCCGGGGAAGAAAAACCACGAAACAGGAAACCACCAAATGGTTTTAATTGGGCCGACCAAGGGAGTGCAAAACTCAAATCGAAATAGCTTGATGTTGGTAACTTCAGAATCAGAAAAATGTATAAAATGACAACATTGGCCTATTCTCACCAAAAATAAGGAAGATTGTAGGGATCAATGGTAATGATATTAGAAGAGTTATTGCAAGAGGGTGCCAATGTATGGATAGTCTCAGAAATGAGTTAACTGAGAAAAAATATTTCATTCTTGTGGGTTGATTATTCAGCAATTTTTTTCATGGTAACAGTGATTTCCCTTTTGGGATTGTGACACTACGTTTGATATCCAAGATTAACTGCCTACACCCATCCATGTCTCATTTAAAGTCCCACCAGCCCCTTTTTTTATTTTTTCAATGTACCAGGGATGGAGACATGGGTAAGGTTATTATGGGTTCCAACAGATCACTTATTTTCTTTTTCAATATATTTATCCGGGTGGAAAACACCCATCTCCCTTAGTGATCTGCTGGATCCAATTTTCTTTATGATATTTTTTCTCAGTTAACTAATTTCTGAGACTATCCATACATTGGCACCCTCTTGCAATAACTCTTCTAATATCATTACCATTGATCCCTACGATCTTCCTTATTTTCGGTGAGAATAGGCCAATGTTGTTATTTATACATTTTTCTGATTCTGAAGTTACCAACATCAAGCTATTTCGATTTGAGTTTTGCACTCCCTTGGTCGGCCAAATTCAAACCATTTGGTGGTTTTCTGTTTTGTGGTTTTTCTTCCCCGGGGTTGCGATGCTCCCAGTCCCCCCCCCCCCCGCCAACCCCCCCCCTCCTGTGATGGGGGCGGGGCCGGACCTTGGCGCATCGGCGTCATGCCCAGTACGTAACACGCGCGGCGTCCCATTGGATGCCGGCAGGTGTGTCACAACTGTTTTCCATCCCGCTCAGCTGGAGGAGGTTAGACGGGCTCCCGCCAAGGTCTGCTGTACCTTGGGCGGCGTTCGTTTCCGCCTCGGCTAACGCGATGACACATGGCATTGGCACGCCTCTGTTTGTGGGTACTTAGGCCGGTCTTATCCTGGCAGGGTCACTTTGCGGAGTCCCATCCGCTGAAAGGTTTCTTTTAGCTCCATCCACACAGCCAGGTAATCACGGGTTGCTGTATCAGGACCCACATCCCTCCCTGCTCACACCTTGTTTTCACTTTCCCATTCCATTTTTTCCTTCCTGTCATCTTGATCTCCTTTTCATTTCCCCACTCACTTTATCACCTGTTCACACACACCCAGGGTCCATTTTTGGTCCCCACACTTCCCCACCAACAGCCCATGCAGCTTCATGCTCACATCAGCTTTGTTCCCCCACCCATTCCACTTCTGGGAACCCACTTTGTTCAACACTCATGCTTTTTTGTTTTCCAATAATTGTGCATTATTTTTGACCCTCCATTTTATTGACAATTTCTATCACTTTTTGTCCAGCCTATGCACATTGCTCCACGCCATGCCTCGTGTCGGTCCGACACTGCACTGTGATTGTCTGGTTCTTGCCTTGACCGATGTCCCACTCCATTCTCTCCATGGCTCCCCTTCTCGCGGGAGGGTTCTTGGACTGCAGGGGTTCTATACCCGTCTCAACCCCGGGGGAGACGATTCACTCAGGACCACCATCCCACTTCCTCAATGGAACGCTTGAACTGACCCCTTTTTGGGCTTTCCCATGGGTAATGTATAAACTCACTAAACTCTACTTCATGTTTTAAGCCTTACTTATATATATTCTCAATGACCTCATTGACCTATTTATTCAACCCCCCCTTTCTCTAAAGTATACGCACCCCACTCCCAATGACTGGCTTTAAACGCCAAGAAACGCGTCAAATCCATGCTCAGGGATGCCAAGCTCAAGCCTGCCCAACTATGTATTTTATCAAGTATTCTGGATTTATATATTTGGATAATCATGTTCACTGCACCTGTATGTCCATGTACTGTGATTGCTCTTTTTAATCATGTCCTTGACTATGAACTATGAATTATGCCAATGTGATTATTATTACCTGTATTATGCCTCTGACTGCTTGATCTCTGTATTATTTATTTTAATACAATATATTTTGATATTCATATACATGCTTTGATTTTCGTTCTTGTGGGTTGATTATTCCAGTGTTTCTCAACTCCAGTCCTCAAGGCGCACCAACAGGTCATGTTTTTGGGATTTCCATTGATTTTCACAGGTGATTTGAGCAGTTTCACTGCCTTAGTAATTATCACAGCTGTTTTATCTGCAGGAAATCCCCAAAACATGACCTGTTGGTGCGCCTTGAGGACTGGAGTTGAGAAACACTGGATTATTCAGCAATTTTTTCATGGTAACAGTGATTTCCCTTTTAGGATTGTGACACTACGTTTGATATCCAAGATTAACTGCCTACACCCATCCATGTCTCATTTAAAGTCCCGGGAGAAGATGGCTGCTTAATTCCTCTGCTCCATCAGACATCGGCCTATTTCAACTTTTATTGGGGACTACAGTTGTTCGTTCGTACATTGACATGGGAACTTCATCCCGTGGTACCTCTGGATCCAGATCTCGTTCTCCGAGAGAACCGGGAGGTCACGTCAATGCAACTATTCCGGGTATGTTCCGGACTCACAGAGCTAATATGGCGGCGCTCTCCTCAGCATCCTCTCAGGGACATGACGACATCGTCTTATCTCCGACTACAACACCTCCTCCTCAAATGGCAATCACCTCACCGGATCATCAACAACCGAGTCTTAATGACCTCAGAACAGTGGCGGCAGATATTAAAGATACGTTATCTGCAGCCATCACTGATCTGCGCCATGAATTACAGGCCATTGCGGGGAGAGTTCGTGAGGTAGAAGAGGCGGCTGTACAACAACAGACAGAGATAACGACGGTTCGCCACACGACTGATAAACATACCATGCAACTCCGAGATTTACAGCGACATGTGGAAGAATTAGATAACCGAGGAAGACGCCATAACCTACGGGTACGTGGTCTTCCCGAAAGTGTCACCTCAGAACAGATTGTCCCCACAGTGACGGCCATATTTAATCAGATTCTTGACAAACCCCGCCAAACACCTATAGACATGGAACGTATACATAGAGCTCTAAGACCCAGAGGTAAAGATTCAGATCCACCTCGTGATATAATATGTTGCTTGACTGATTTTAAACTTAAAGAGGACATTCTCAGAAAAGCTCGGAACAAGTTGGATCTGGATCATGATGGCTGCGCCATTTATATATCAGGATTTGTCGGCCATCACATTAAAACATCGCAGGGACCTCCGTCCTTTGTTAGAAGTCCTAAAGAGCAAGAACATCCAATATCGTTGGAAATTTCCCTTCGGCCTAACGGCGACTCATTTGGGACGTACCGCTTTATTGAGAGTACCCGAGGAAATGGAGGACTTCTGCCACACTTTGGATATTCCGTTGGTTGCAGTACCGAATTGGTATGTGGATTTTTCTATTGCCGGATCGGTCCGTCGGAGGGATAGAGAGGAACCTATGGAAGCTCTAAATACGCGTTTTCGCAGGAGACGCTCTCCTTCATCTTCTCGATTGATTTCTACTATGGTGTCCCAACATCAACCTCGTAGTCCTACTGTAGCGCCTTTGCCTCGTAGAGCTCGTCGGGACCGTTGAGATGTCCCTATGCTATATGCTTTTTACGGTTGGATAAGTTTGAAACTGTTTGTACTTTTTTCTTTATACCTGTTATGTTCTACATTACGTGCACCGCTTTTCATCGCTCCTTGCTATCCCGGATTGATGTATCAGAGGTTCTGAACGACCCAGCTCGTTCTTCTACACGCTCTTTGCATACTGTATCGTGAGGATATGTAAACCGCCAAGGGTTCTTTGTGACTCAATTCCTCTGTATGCTTCTCAGACTGAACCTGGGAATCGTAAACAATATACCTGCATTGGTAAGTATTCGCCGCATTGACACATCTGCTTCGGGACTTCAGGATTACTGAGACTATACAGTGACGTTTACAATTGCTTCTGCATAGACTATTTTACTCTCATCATCCCCAGAATTGGGGATCAGTGACATTATTGACTTTTGGTGTAAGTATCTCACGAGTTGTACTTCTGATCTTTGGATTACACGCCAGAGTTCTGTTGGACTGCACTGTACCTGTAGTTATAGGGAGACCTCTCTGGCTTGCAGTGATATGTTTTATTTTAAAAAAAAACAATTTTTTAAATATATTAACGCTGCTATATGTGTTTTATTATTTGTTCCTATATGTTTTGTTTTTTGTGTCATACAGATTCCTGGAATGAGATGTTGCAGATGTGTTGTTTTGAACTTATATTATATTTCACCCTTATCTGTCTCTACACTTTTGCTGATGACAGTTTTTTGAATTTAACATAGTGTGACTGAACTGTGGTCCTGCAGTGCCATCTAGTGACACGAGAAGGTCATTGACGTTCTTATCTCCAGCCTGATACATTAGTGGCTACTAATCCATCACATATATGATATAGACTCCCATTTCCCTTTCACTTAAATTTGATGGTTGTACCAATTTTGCTATTATACCCTATACTTTTGGAATGCGATATTCTGACAAGATACTAGCGCACTCTCCTTATGTTCCCCTGTCTGTAGCTCATTTTCTTGGGACTAGTCTTCGCTAATTATACTATCAATATTTATTTGCATGATTGTTCGTTCTCTTGGCACACCTTCGACTCTCATTCCCTTAAAGTATTGTTGATGATTACAGGTTTTATTGTGCTCTTTTGTTTGTATACTGACTTTTCTCATGGTGCAGTTGTTACTGAATTGTCCTTAATGGGTTTTTCATTATTCAGTTATTATTTTATTGTTTCCTTTTATCAACTTGTATTGCTTTAAGGGATTTTCAAATGGCGTGGGTCATATACTTGTTTTCCGTTCTTACTTTCTCAATTCATATGCAGATTCTTACACAAGCCTGGTACCCCATGAATTCATATTATATGCCCTTTTTCCCCTCATGTTTCCTAATATGCCATTTTCAGGCCATTTGTCTGATGGTTTTTGCACATTACATCTTCTTTTCTGGCAAGATCTCATCCCACACAGTGGCTGTGATATATATCATATATCACTAAGTGACAAATCTTTTCAGTTGCCACTGAATACCGTCCGGTTTTTGCTCACCTCCCTATTTGGACAGGTGAGCGGGTTCTCTATTGTCTCCGGAATCCCCCTTTCTTTCCCTTAACCCGTTTTTATACACTCTCACCTTTGCCCCTCATATATTTATCATTTCCTCTCCACTTTCCTGTACACCCTTTCTTCCCCTGTTTACCAGTATCTGCTTCATCGTTCTGACATTTATATCAAGGATTCAAGACCCTTCTCAGTTTTAAAAGACCCATTCTACTGTAGCAATAATGTCCTCTACACCACCAAAGACTGGCACACACCACCTTAAGCTCCTTTCTCTAAATGCAAAGGGACTTAATGTACCGGAGAAACGTTCCCAATTACTTCTTTATATGCATAGACATAAGATAGATATATTGTTTTTACAGGAAACACATTTCCGTACAGATGCAACGCCGAAATTACACAATTACTACTTTCCGACTGCTCACCATTCTACTAACCCGCTCTCCAAATCTAAGGGGGTTTCTATTTTATTAGCTAAGCAATGTCCTTTCCACCTCATTGACACTCTCACAGATGACGAAGGTAGATTTATTTTCTTAAAAGGCACCTACATGGGTAAAACATTTACCCTAGCGAATGTATATGCCCCAAATTCGGGACAAGTTACCTTCTTCCGTAATATTGTGAAGGCCCTAGCAACGTTTCAGGAGGGTACTCTTATTTTGGGGGGTGACTTTAATGTCCCTCTAAATCCGCTTCTTGATACCTCTAATGGTAAGTCTATCCTTCCATATGCGGCTCTCCGAGCTATTAAGGCTCAGCTCCAAATACTGTTATTACATGACACATGGCGTACGTTGAACCCTAACGTTAAAGACTTCACCTTTTTCTCTGCCCCACATAACAAATATTCAAGAATTGACTATTTTTTCATTTCACAGAATGATCTTCCCATTCTACAACGTACCTCTATAGAGTCCATGTTCCTCTCAGATCATCACCCTGTCTCTATGACTATATCATTCCCTGATGTGCCTACCCATTCACAGTCATGGAGATTAGACCCGTCTCTGCTCACGGACCCATCCATTTCTGCTGAAGTTGAACTTCACATCAAACAATATTTTATGGAAAACAATCCCAATGATACTTCCCCGCTTATTAATTGGGAAGCACACAAATGTGTGATACGTGGTGTTCTTATTGCAGCGGCGGTTAAAAGAAAAAAAGAAAGACAGAAACACTTTAATGACCTAGCTTGCAAGATCAGTCAACTTGAAAGAGTACATAAACAAACTCAAGCCATAGACACCTTGAACTCTCTGATTCAATACAGAAATGAGATGCTAGATTTATTGGGCAAACAAGTGAGACGCAGATATATTCTCTCTCGAAAGACTTTCTACGAATACGGTAACAAAGCAAGTAAGTTACTTGCTAGAGCGCTACAGGTCAGGAAAGCTTCTACAACGGTACATTCGCTGACAGATTCGGCGGGTCATAAACTAACATCGACACCTGACATAGCAAATCAGTTTGTCTTGTATTATTCACAACTATATAATCTACCCCAAATGACTACGAGTACCAATGACATTAGGAGGAAACAACTGATCAAAGACTTCCTGAACTTACATGGTCCCACTCCTATCTCGGAATCCTCTTTTCGTGCTCTAGACAAGCCCCTGACTAAAGAAGAAGCCGATATTGCTCTGAAGCAAATGAAAACAGGTAAAAGCCCGGGACCTGACGGACTGACTGCAGGTTATTATAAAACATACTCGGATATTCTAACCCCTATTTTTATATCGGCCTTTGATGCCTGTGCGTCGCCAGTCAGGCCCCCACGAGATTTATTGACAGCCCACATTGCCGTGATCCCTAAACCTGGTAAAGATTTATCACTTGTTTCGAACTACAGACCCATCTCGTTGTTGAACGTAGACCTCAAGTGGTATGCAAAAATTTTGGCGAATCGAATCCTTCCCCTACTTCCTGATCTTATACATCTTGATCAAGTCGGTTTTATCCCGGGTAGGGAAGCTAGGGATAACACCCTTAAGGCGCTCAACATTCACCATTGGCTTACGTCTACCGATCATCAGGGTTTTCTGCTGTCCCTCGATGCCGAGAAGGCATTCGACAGAGTGGCTTGGGATTATATGACTGAAACTTTGAATTGTATGGGCTTTCCTCCCCGTTTGATAAATTATATCCTCACACTCTACTCGACTCCCTCTGCGAGGGTCAGGGTCAATGGCCACCTGTCGGATGCCTTCTCTGTCTCAAACGGTACCTGCCAAGGTTGCCCACTATCCCCTTTAATCTTCGTACTTACGTTAGAACCATTACTTAGATGTCTTAGAGCTAATCCTGATATAAGAGGCATAGAAGTTAATCAACGCACTTACAAAGTTGCGGCCTATGCGGACGACATACTCCTTTTTTTAACGAATCCATTGACGACTATTCCAAACTTACTTAAGGACCTCAACCATTTTAAATTGCTATCAAACCTCCAAATAAACTTTTCAAAATCAAACGCCCTAAACATTTCACTGCCTCAAGAATTGTGTACACAGTGTCAACATAATTTCCCGTTTCATTGGAACAGCAAAGCACTTACATATCTGGGTATACAAATACCTGTTTCCCTATCTGATCTGTACTCTACTAATCACTTACCTTTGCTACAAAAAGTAATACTGGACTTGAAGAAGTGGTCCGTAGGACTTTTTTCTTGGTTTGGAAGGGCAGCCATCATCAAAATGAACATTCTGCCTAAATTATTGTACTTACTACAAACAGTCCCTGTTAAACATCCTCCATCTTTTTTCTCAGCTTATAGAAAAGCGTGTACTGATTTTATTTGGGGTGCATTGAGACCTAGAATTAGTTATTCCAGACTCACTGCCCCTAAACTCAAAGGAGGTGTGGGCTTGCCAGATCTGAAAAAATACCAACAAGCTTGCCATTTGACTAGAATCATTGATTGGAACGTCCACTCTGATACTAAAGATTGGGTCCAATTGGAGTCTTCAATGGCTCCTGTCCCTTTGGCACATTCTCCATGGATGGCTCAACATCTTATTCCCTTGACAGTCCGTTCTAATCCTTTAATACAACCTACACTAACCTCCTTCAGAGATGCGTGTACCAAGCACAAGATTTCGTCGATCCTAGGTCCTATGACCCCGCTACGACTGAATCCTGCCTTTACTCCTGGAATGCAAAGGAACTTCTTGGGGGATGTTTGGCCACATTCACATGTAAGAGCTGAGCACTTCTTTGAAGGTGACCTATTTATCTCTTACAATAATTTAGCTGCTAAAATGTTGACGGGTACGTTCCCGTTTTGGTCATATGTACAAGTTCGACACTTTTTTCAGGCTCTAAAACCTACACCGGATTGGGCAAGACAATACACACCTTTTGAAACGCTGTGTTTAAAAACTGAACCACAACGACATCTTATTTCTTGCACATATGCTCTATTATTCTCAGAACATACTTCTGAAGATAATTGGACTTGTCGTAGGTGGGAAGAAGACCTTTCTACAAAACTCACTGAGAGTGATTGGGAAACCATTTATAATCATATTCATAAGGGTACTCTGAACACCTATGCACAAGAAAATGCTTTTAAAATAGCTTTGAGATGGTACAGAACCCCCCTCAAGCTTCACCATATGTACCCAACTCTTTCTCCGCTATGCTGGAGATTAGGGATGAGCTTCGTGTTCGAGTCGAACATACGTTCGACTCGAACATCGGCTGTTCGATCGTTCGACGAAGATCGAACGATTTGGGCCGTTCGCGCCAAATTCGAGTGACGCGAACGGCCCACAATGCACTACGCCATCGCAGTGTCATCCAGGCGCTGTGATTGGCCAAGCATGCACTGTGACCCCGCATGCTTGGCCAATCACAGCGCCGGCAGCGAGGAGAGCAATGATTGGCCACAGGCAGGATGCCTGTGGCCAATTATTGCTGAGGGTGTTTAGTACACGCCCCACACTATAAAAGGCCGCCAGCACGGCGGCCTAGTGTAGTGTGTTCCGGAGCAGGGATAGAGCAGCATAGGCAGGGACAGTGACTGTTATTTCTTTCTTGCTTAACCTGGATTCCTTTAGTTTAGGGAAAGAGAAGGATAGGTAGGGAGAGTGTCAGTGTGTTTTGTGCTTGTGCTATAGTGTGCTTAAAAAAAACATTTATTCTAGGGACAGAAAACTGTAGGTAGGGACAGTGTCAGTTTCTTTCACTCTGCAAGTCCTTGTTTCCAGGGACCTGGAAGGACAGTGAGTGAATTGTCCTTGTGCTATATTGTGCTTAAAAAAACATTTATTCTAGGGACAGAAAACTGTAGGTAGGGAGAGTGTCAGTTTCTTTCACTCTGCAAGTCCTTGTTTCCAGGGACCTGTAAGGACAGTGAGTGAATTGTCCTTGTGCTATATTGTGATTAAAAAAAACATTTTTTCTAGGGACAGAAAACTGTAGGTAGGGAGAGTGTTTTTTTTCTTTCACTCTGCAAGTCCTTGTTTCCAGGGACCTGGAAGGACAGTGAGTGAATTGTCCTTGTGCTATATTGTGCTTAAAAAAAAACATTTTTTCTAGGGACAGAAAACTGTAGGTAGGGAGAGTGTTTATTTTCTTTCACTCTGCAAGTCCTTGTTTCCAGGGACCTCTAAGGACAGTGAGTGAATTGTCCTTGTGCTATATTGTGCTTAAAAAAAACATTTATTCTAGGGACAGAAAACTGTAGGTAGGGAGAGTGTCAGTTTATTTCACTCTGCAAGTCCTTGTTTCCAGGGACCTGGAAGGACAGTGAGTGAATTGTCCTTGTGCTATATTGTGATTAAAAAAAACATTTTTTCTAGGGACAGAAAACTGTAGGTAGGGAGAGTGTTTTTTTTCTTTCACTCTGCAAGTCCTTGTTTCCAGGGACCTGTAAGGACAGTGAGTGAATTGTCCTTGTGCTATATTGTGCTTAAAAAAAACATTTATTCTAGGGACAGAAAACTGTAGGTAGGGAGAGTGTCAGTTTATTTCACTCTGCAAGTCCTTGTTTCCAGGGACCTGGAAGGACAGTGAGTGAATTGTCCTTGTGCTATATTGTGATTAAAAAAAACATTTTTTCTAGGGACAGAAAACTGTAGGTAGGGAGAGTGTTTTTTTTCTTTCACTCTGCAAGTCCTTGTTTCCAGGGACCTGGAAGGACAGTGAGTGAATTGTCCTTGTGCTATATTGTGCTTAAAAAAAACATTTATTCTAGGGACAGAAAACTGTAGGTAGGGAGAGTGTCAGTTTATTTCACTCTGCAAGTCCTTGTTTCCAGGGACCTGGAAGGACAGTGAGTGAATTGTCCTTGTGCTATATTGTGATTAAAAAAAACATTTTTTCTAGGGACAGAAAACTGTAGGTAGGGAGAGTGTTTTTTTTCTTTCACTCTGCAAGTCCTTGTTTCCAGGGACCTGGAAGGACAGTGAGTGAATTGTCCTTGTGCTATATTGTGCTTAAAAAAAACATTTATTCTAGGGACAGAAAACTGTAGGTAGGGAGAGTGTCAGTTTATTTCACTCTGCAAGTCCTTGTTTCCAGGGACCTGTAAGGACAGTGAGTGAATTGTCCTTGTGCTATATTGTGATTAAAAAAAACATTTTTTCTAGGGACAGAAAACTGTAGGTAGGGAGAGTGTCAGTTTATTTCACTCTGCAAGTCCTTGTTTCCAGGGACCTGTAAGGACAGTGAGTGAATTGTCCTTGTGCTATATTGTGCTTAAAAAAAACATTTATTCTAGGGACAGAAAACTGTAGGTAGGGAGAGTGTCAGTTTATTTCACTCTGCAAGTCCTTGTTTCCAGGGACCTGTAAGGACAGTGAGTGAATTGTCCTTGTGCTATATTGTGATTAAAAAAAACATTTTTTCTAGGGACAGAAAACTGTAGGTAGGGAGAGTGTTTTTTTTCTTTCACTCTGCAAGTCCTTGTTTCCAGGGACCTGTAAGGACAGTGAGTGAATTGTCCTTGTGCTATATTGTGATTAAAAAAAACATTTTTTCTAGGGACAGAAAACTGTAGGTAGGGAGAGTGTTTTTTTTCTTTCACTCTGCAAGTCCTTGTTTCCAGGGACCTGTAAGGACAGTGAGTGAATTGTCCTTGTGCTATAGTGTGCTTAAAAAAAACATTTATTCTAGGGACAGAAAACTGTAGGTAGGGACAGTGTCAGTTTCTTTCACTCTGCAAGTCCTTGTTTCCAGGGACCTGGAAGGACAGTGAGTGAATTGTCCTTGTGCTATATTGTGATTAAAAAAAACATTTTTTCTAGGGACAGAAAACTGTAGGTAGGGAGAGTGTTTTTCTTTCTTTCACTCTGCAAGTCCTTGTTTCCAGGGACCTGTAAGGACAGTGAGTGAATTGTCCTTGTGCTATATTGTGATTAAAAAAAACATTTTTTCTAGGGACAGAAAACTGTAGGTAGGGAGAGTGTTTTTTTTCTTTCACTCTGCAAGTCCTTGTTTCCAGGGACCTGGAAGGACAGTGAGTGAATTGTCCTTGTGCTATATTGTGCTTAAAAAAAACATTTATTCTAGGGACAGAAAACTGTAGGTAGGGAGAGTGTCAGTTTATTTCACTCTGCAAGTCCTTGTTTCCAGGGACCTGTAAGGACAGTGAGTGAATTGTCCTTGTGCTATATTGTGATTAAAAAAAACATTTTTTTCTAGGGACAGAAAACTGTAGGTAGGGAGAGTGTCAGTTTATTTCACTCTGCAAGTCCTTGTTTCCAGGGACCTGTAAGGACAGTGAGTGAATTGTCCTTGTGCTATATTGTGCTTAAAAAAAACATTTATTCTAGGGACAGAAAACTGTAGGTAGGGAGAGTGTCAGTTTATTTCACTCTGCAAGTCCTTGTTTCCAGGGACCTGTAAGGACAGTGAGTGAATTGTCCTTGTGCTATATTGTGATTAAAAAAAACATTTTTTCTAGGGACAGAAAACTGTAGGTAGGGAGAGTGTTTTTTTTCTTTCACTCTGCAAGTCCTTGTTTCCAGGGACCTGTAAGGACAGTGAGTGAATTGTCCTTGTGCTATATTGTGATTAAAAAAAACATTTTTTCTAGGGACAGAAAACTGTAGGTAGGGAGAGTGTTTTTTTTCTTTCACTCTGCAAGTCCTTGTTTCCAGGGACCTGTAAGGACAGTGAGTGAATTGTCCTTGTGCTATAGTGTGCTTAAAAAAAACATTTATTCTAGGGACAGAAAACTGTAGGTAGGGACAGTGTCAGTTTCTTTCACTCTGCAAGTCCTTGTTTCCAGGGACCTGGAAGGACAGTGAGTGAATTGTCCTTGTGCTATATTGTGATTAAAAAAAACATTTTTTCTAGGGACAGAAAACTGTAGGTAGGGAGAGTGTTTTTTTTCTTTCACTCTGCAAGTCCTTGTTTCCAGGGACCTGTAAGGACAGTGAGTGAATTGTCCTTGTGCTATATTGTGATTAAAAAAAACATTTTTTCTAGGGACAGAAAACTGTAGGTAGGGAGAGTGTTTTTTTTCTTTCACTCTGCAAGTCCTTGTTTCCAGGGACCTGTAAGGACAGTGAGTGAATTGTCCTTGTGCTATATTGTGCTTAAAAAAAACATTTATTCTAGGGACAGAAAACTGTAGGTAGGGAGAGTGTCAGTTTATTTCACTCTGCAAGTCCTTGTTTCCAGGGACCTGTAAGGACAGTGAGTGAATTGTCCTTGTGCTATATTGTGATTAAAAAAAACATTTTTTCTAGGGACAGAAAACTGTAGGTAGGGAGAGTGTTTTTTTTTCTTTCACTCTGCAAGTCCTTGTTTCCAGGGACCTGTAAGGACAGTGAGTGAATTGTCCTTGTGCTATATTGTGCTTAAAAAAAATATTTTTTCTAGGGACAGAAAACTGTAGGTAGGGAGAGTGTCAGTTTCTTTCACTGTGAAAGTCCTTGTTTCAAGGGACAGAGAAGGACACCTGAAGGTAGCCCTTATTGCTTTTTTCCCATCTCCCTGCAGGCCATCTATTAGAATGTCTGGAAGGCAAACAAGGAGAGGCAGACAGTCAGGAGGCAATAAAAGAGGGCAAGCAGGCTCTGTGTCTGGGGGCAACAGTGCTGGTCGTGGACGCGGTGCATTGTCATCAGCACATGGCCATGGGACACGCTTGTCCTTCTTTTCGGCAGCTGGACATGTTGAGCCACATCATGCCGAAGACTTGGTAGAGTGGATGACCAAGCCCTCCTCCTCCTCCTCATCCTCTCTCACCCAGGCTCAGGGTACTGGAAAAGCAGCTGCCAAAGCGTCGTCTTCCCTGGTATCAATGTCAGACAAATCATCAGTCACTCCTTCCCTAGACCCACCATGTCCTCCTCCTGAGGAGTCCCCCGAACTGTTTCAGCACAGTGTTGGGTACATGCTCCAGGAGGATGCCCAGCGTTTCGAAGGGTCTGATGATGAAACCCAGCTAGAGGAAGGCAGTAGCGTGAGAGCAGACAGAGGGGATGCTCAAGAAGGACACCAATCTGGCAGTCATGTTCCAGCAGCTGCAGCATACTGCCAGATTGGCTCCAGTGATGAGGAGGGAGGGGATGATGAGGTCACTGACTCCACGTGGGTGCCTAATAGGAGAGAGGAGGAGGAGGAGGATGAGGAGGAGGCACATCTCCAACGAGGCAGGATGCCCTTTGGTGGCCAGCGTAAGGGCAGTACACCGACGGAATCACACCGCAGAGCTCCGCCTGTGCAGGGCGCTGCCTCTGCCCGTCATTCAAAAAGTTCTTTGGTGTGGGCCTTTTTTGAGGCTAGTGCATCAGATCGCACAGCTGCTGTTTGCAACATATGTCTCAAGCGTATATCGCGTGGCCAAAACATCAGCCGCTTGGGTACCACATGCCTGACCAGACATATGTTGACCTGCCATGCAGCTCGTTGGCAAGCCTACCTCAAAGACCCACACCAAAGAACAAAGCGGACCTCTCCTTGCACCGCATCAGCTGGGATCTCCAACCCCACTATAACTTCAGTCCTCTCTGAAACATGCACTGAGAGGAATGAAGGTGTAGAATTAGGTGTGTCACAGCCAAGTACTTGCGGCCACTCTGCTAGCAGTACACCGACGTCCGATTCTAGCAGGCAAATTTCCCTGCCCCAGCTGCTGGACCGTCGAAAGAAGTTCACTCCCAGCCATCCACATGCCCAGCGGTTGAATGCTAGCTTGGCTAAATTGCTAGCGCTTCAACTGCTGCCTTTTCAGTTGGTAGACTCGGCCCCCTTCCGTGAGTTTGTGCAATGTGCGGTTCCTCAGTGGCAGGTTCCCAAACGCCACTTTTTCTCACGGAAGGCTATTCCGGCTCTCTACCGGCATGTGGAAGGCAATGTCTTGGCCTCGCTGGACAGGGCGGTCAGCGGTAAGGTGCATATTACCGCTGACTCATGGTCCAGCAGGCATGGACAGGGACGTTACCTTTCTTTCACGGCCCATTGGGTCACTCTTTTGGCAGCTGGGAAGGATTCAGGACAAGGTGCAGTAGTGTTGGAGGTTGTCCCACCGCCACGCCTCCAAAATGCTACTACTGGTTGTGACACACCTCTCTCCTCCACCCCCTCCTCTTCTTCTTCCTCCATGGCCTCTTCCTGTGGTTTGTCCTATGAACCAGCGGTGCTCCGTAGCCGTTCACGGGGCTACGCAAGTACGCAGGCAAAAAGATGCCATGCCGTGCTTGCGCTGGTGTGTTTGGGGGACAGAAGCCACACTGGGGCAGAGGTCCTGTCTGCTCTGCAGGGCCAGGCCGAGAGGTGGTTGACGCCACGCCAGCTTAAGCCAGGAATGGTGGTTTGCGACAATGGCACCAACCTCCTCTCCGCCCTCCGACAGGGACAACTGACCCATGTGCCCTGTGTGGCTCACGTCCTTAACCTGGTGGTGCAGCGCTTCTTGGGCAGGTACCCGGGCTTACAGGATGTCCTGAGGCAGGCCAGGAAAGTCTGTGTGCATTTCCGCAGATCTTATAATGCCAGTGCTCGCCTGGCTGAGCTGCAAAAGGAGTTGAACCTGCCCAAGAACCGCCTTATATGTGACATGCCCACCAGGTGGAACTCAACGTTGGCCATGCTGCAGCGGCTGCACACGCAGCAGAGGGCCATCAATGAGTACCTGTGCGACTACGGCACCAGGACAGGGTCAGGGGAGCTTGGTTTTTTTTCTCCACGCCAGTGGGGCATGATCAGGGATGCATGCACTGTCCTGGCACCATTTGAGGAGGCCACGAGGATGGTGAGCAGTGACAGTGCATGCATCAGTGACACTGTACCTCTTGTCCACCTGTTGGAGCACACGCTGCGTGGAATAATGGACAGGGCACTTGAGGCAGAACAGAGGCAGGAAGAGGAGGACTTCCTTGCCTCTCAAGGCCCCCTTTACCCAGACAGTGTTCCTTCTGTCCCACCCATCGCACAGGAAGAGGAGGAGGAGGAGGAGGAGGAGGAGGAGGATTGTGTCAGCATGGAGGTGGAGGCTGGCACTCAGCATCATCAGCAGCAGTCTTTTAGGGATGATTTACAGTCCCAAGAAACCAGTGGACTTGTACGTGGCTGGGAGGAGGTGGCTGCGGATCATGTCGTCCTTAGTGACCCAGAGGACTCCGGAGCGAATGCCTCAGCAAACCTACGCTGCATGGCCTCCCTGATCCTGCAAAGTCTGCGGAAGGATCCTCGTATTCTTCGGATCAAGGAGAGGGACCATTACTGGCTGGCCACTCTCCTTGATCCACGGTACAAGGGTAAGGTTGCGGACCTTATGTTACCGTCGCAGAGGGAGCAGAGGATGAGACAACTCCGGGAGGCCTTGCAGAAAGGTCTGTGCAACGCGTTCCCAGAGACTGGGAGGTTGCAAACTCCTGGTCCTGGACAACGAGTTGCTGAGGCTTCGGCCAGTCAAAGAAGGAGCGGTGGGGAAGGTGGCCGTCTGACCGATGCGTTCAGACAATTCTTTAGTCCGCAGCCCCAAAGTATGATCGGTTCCAGCAACCATCGCCAGCGTCTGATAAACATGGTGCAGGAATATCTAGGGGCAAGGTCAGACTTGGACACCTTCCCCACCGAAAATCCTCTGGCTTACTGGGTCTTGAGGATGGATCACTGGCCAGAGCTTGCACAGTATGCAATTGAGCTACTGGCCTGTCCTGCATCCAGCGTTCTTTCGGAACGCACATTCAGTGCTGCTGGAGGATTTGTCACGGATCACAGGGTGCGCCTGTCCACCGACTCGGTTGATCGACTGACTTTCATCAAGATGAACCAGTCTTGGATCACCACCAGCTACCACACACCTGATGCTGATATAACAGACTAATTGATTTTAACATGTCACATCCCTTCAAGACTGATGCTGATGCTGAGTGCCTGTGCTGTTATGTTGACTGGCTATCCTCCTCCTCCGAGTCCTCAATGATACGATTGATGATGATAGCTTGTAAGATCATTTTTGTTTATGGGTGCCGCCACCAGTGCCTAACGCCCAATTTTTCAGCCCCTGTTTAACAGGGGCGTGTAATTACAATTTTTGAAGCAATACTTTGCAACAGGGCTCATTGCTGTGCTCCAAGTACAGTATCTGTGAGGAGTTGCAGTGTTGTGCCACCAGTGCCTAAGGCCCAATTTTTCAGCCCCTGTTTAACAGGGGCGTGTCATTACAATTTTTGAAGCAATACTTTGCAACAGGGCTCATTGCTGTGCTCCAAGTACAGTATCTGTGAGGAGTTGCAGTGTTGTGCCGCCAGTGCCTAAGGCCCAATTTTTCAGCCCCTGTTTAACAGGGGCGTGTCATTACAATTTTTGAAGCAATACTTTGCAACAGGGCTCATTGCTGTGCTCCAAGTACAGTATCTGTGAGGGGTTGCAGTGTTGTGCCACCAGTGCCTAAGGCCCAATTTTTCAGCCCCTGTTCAACAGGGGCATGTAATTACAATTCTTGATCTAATAATTCACAGCAGGGCCCATTGCTGCACCCACCAAGAGTAACTGTCAGGGCTTACAGTGTTGTGGCACCAGCACCACCATCAAAGGCCCAATTTTTACTACCACTGTTCAACAATTATATGTAATTAAAATTCCTGATATAATAGTTGACAGCAGGGCGTTCCAGCACCAACCAAGAGTAACTGTGAGTGCTTACAGTGTTGTGCCAACACCAACAACTAAGGGGCCTATTTCTGCAGAGTATATACGGCAGGTCCCTACTTTCAAACATCCAACTTACAAACGACTCCTACTTGCAAACGCAAGAAGACAACAGGAAGTGAGAGGAAATCTACCACTAGGAAGGAAAATTCTCTCCTGTAAGAATAAATATGGGAGAAAGGTGTCTCCTCTGTACTGATGCTTTATCAGCAATCATTGTTTCAAGAAAAAGACCACATTTCAAAAAGAGTTGTCATTGGGACGGAAAGTGAGGTGAAATGTTCTGAACAGGGGCACAGACAGCAAAACAAATGTTACAGGGGTGATAACCCTTACCTATGTTTTCCAAAAAGTTTAAAAATAGATTTTTGGTCTGGAGCTACACTTCAACAATGTACCTGTTCAAAATTACAAACAGACTCTACATAAGAACAAACCTACAGTCCCTGTCTTGTATGCACCGCCTGTATAGGGCTGTTCAGAGTATATAGGGCCTTTTTTATTTTATGTGCGGGGTTCCCCTTAATATCCATACAAGACCCAAAGGGGCTGGTAATGGGCTGGGGTAGGGGGGGGTCATGGGGTAGCTATGCCATTTTTCTTAAAGAATTTCATCCATATTACCGGGACCAGACATTACATTAAAGCCGCAAGCAGTTTTAAATGGCTTTTTTTTCCTTTAGAAGTGTCATTTTGTGCAGGGACAGTTCTAAACACGGGAAACACGTGGCACTTCACAGGCATACTTTAGACACCCCCCAGGTACGATATTTAAAGGAATATTTGACTTTTTTTTTTTCACTTTATGCATCATTAAAATGACTGCTCCCGAAAAACGACCGTTTTTAAAACTTCTTTTTGCATTGATACATGTCCCCTGGTGCAGAACCCGGGTTCCCAAACCCTTTTTAAGACAATAACATGCATAATAGTTGTTATAATTAGCACTTTAGAATTCGAACGTTCGCATCCATTGTATTTAATAGGGTTCTAATGTTCGTTCGAACTTTCGGTCCGTTCGCGGGTTCTGGTGCGAACCGAACCCGGGGGTGTTCGGCTCATCACTACTGGAGATGTGGTTTGGAGACTGGTTCGCTCTTACATATTTGGTGGACGTGCCCTAAAATCCAACCCTTTTGGTTGGAGGTCCATAGATACATTAAGAGAATAACCACCTACAATTTAGAATATACACCAGTTCAATTTCTGTTGCATCTCCCCTCGATCCCAAAAAAGGTGTATTTTCGATCTTTGCCTATGCATATGGTGAACGCTGCTAAAATGTGTATTCCTACTAAATGGCGCTCCCCTAACCCTCCGTCCATGGCAGAGTGGTTCCAACGTATTGGTAAAATTGCAGAAATGGAAGATCTCATCCACCAGGCAAGAGATACGCCTTCCAAATTCACCCATATTTGGTCTTGCTGGATACATTTCACTAATACAGATGAATACAAACGGGTTATTGCACGATAGATCATTAAGATTGATAAAGAGACATTTATGACTGGTAATTCCCCTCCCTCACCTTTTTAACCCCTCTTGCTTTTATTGATACTCCATTTCCCTTTTTCTTTATGCTGAAATATCTGAACACTTTTATTGTATCTATATGACTCTTCTAGCTATATATACTTACGTTGTTCTTCTAATCCCAGTTAGAAGGCGATTCCTTCTTTTTCATCTCGACACGACTTTTTTTTTTTATTATCTTAATATTCCTATAGTTTTGTTATATATTTGAGATTCTTTTAATTCTTAGGATTTAGTCCTATCGGGTACAATTCTCACTGATATTTTATCACTATCTTATTGATGTACCTGTTTATGTGGTTTAGTTTTCTTAGATGTGAAGTTATTTTATTTCTCTACTTCATCACATTTGAACTTATCTTTGAGACTGTAAAAAATTACATCTGTATTTTATGTGGCGGCTGCGTCCGCATTTATTATCCTTATGTACTTCTGTGTACGCTTACAATAAAAACTTCTCAAAAAAATAAATAAATAAATAAAGTCCCACCAGCCCCTTTTTTTCTTTTTTCAATTTACCAGGGATGGAGACATGGGTAAGGTTATTATGGGTTCCAACAGATCACTTATTTTCTTTTTCGATAAACATAATCAGTTGAACTCTTGTAACAGACAGACAGGGGTGTGGATACGAGTAGGCCCAGGCACAAATGAACTCTCCTATTCCTTTTGCGTGCGAATAGGCTTGGCGCACGGTCTCTGCCACCGACCGTGAAGTTGGTAGCTGCCACCTACTGAGTGAACTGTTGCAGCCCCTGCCACAGACCTGAATGTAATGGTCTCTGCCACCGACCTTAGAACATGGACCACCTTCCGTGTGAATACAGCCCCTGTTTGGAAAGGACATCCATCCCGACGGTCTCCGGAGGCCCAGTGGAAGAAGCTGGGCCCCAGGCCTGAAGTGATGTACCTCACCCCAGACTGAGGGTGTCTGGGGTGACTCCCGAACTCCAGGTGTCCAGGCCTAGGCCCTCTGGACACTGACCGCGGACAGCAGCCCTCAGGCTGAAGGTGCCTGGGGCTCGGACCTCGTGGCGAAGATGTCCGCCCCCTTTATACTCTCTCCCAGCAAGCACAGCGGGTTCCCCGCCCCGCCGTACAACTGCTGCGAGAGGTCACAAAGGGTACGGCACTGCAGTGATGGTTCAACCCCGGCCCAAAGTGACAGCGCCACCTGCTGGGTCGCAGGGAACTAGACATCACTGATGTCTTCACCCGAATTAAACATTCTGAAAAGTACATACCCGCTACATAATAACATAATAATAATAAGGTTTTCAAATACTAAATGCTTCTATATATATGAAATATTAAGGTTAGCACTGTGATACACAAACAAGCGCTTGGCGGAACTAACTGTATTGGTTTGCTACATTATTGTTCATTCTTTCTTTTTTTTCATGTGCACAGTACTTTTCCAACCGTGGAAGGCAATGGTCTATGTTGTGAATTATTCATGGTAATGTCTAGCATCTTTGACAGTTCCTTTGCGAGTACTTTTAGCTGATGCTGGAAGGCAATGCTTTTATTAATCCTTCTTTGAACTGGATTTACTTTGAAAATCTCTATGCTTTTCGACTGCCTGTTTAACGATTTCAGTGTGAGAAAAGCAAGGAAAATTAAATGTAGAGAACAAGCTTTGGCATCTTGCTGTAACCTTACTTATAGGTTACAGTTATATAATTTTTATCTCACTATGTGCATATTTAAATATGATATGAATATTTTATCATATCAAGCAGCATGTACCGGTAATCCTTTCATTGCACAGGCTATTCACAATTACCTAGCACTGCAACTATTTGTGCTGTCAGTTGAGATGTCCACCAAGCTAATATAGGTGTGATGGTCCAATGTCCACAAACATAACGCCATATAGTGATGCCATCACAGTTTTTGGGTGACTAATCATAGTATAAGCTGAATATGACCACAAAAACACAGCACAAAAGTGAAAACATCGGAATAATCTGTTTGTGCCAAAGCACTAGTGGTATGAAAAAAATCACTCAGACGTTTCACAATAGTTTAATATATCCATGTAACAGTATGCTGTGAACACTCAAGTTGCCCTTGTGTGCAAGGGGATACTTATGCCTTGTTTCCACTGAGTGGATCGGTTCGGTACAGTACGCTATTTTGGGTGTTTCCATTATGAAAGCGGCCCATACAACCGAACCATACAGCGTGTGATTTTCCGCAACTGAAAATGCGCTGCGGTTTCAGATGCATGGGAGTGCGATTAAGAATGGCGGCCCTGTGTGTCTGCAAAGGAGCAGCGCGGTTTGGTTGCGGGTGTGGGAACAGGTTGGGAAACACATTTTATCTGCTGTCCCTCACCCACAACCACCTGCAGAAGTGTGAACGTAGCCCAAGGAATGTGAGTTTCAACATTCTACCTGGAAAAAAAAAAAAAAAAAAACAAGCACCACAATAACTTTCTTAAGTATGAAATGTGCACATGTCAAGCAAAATAGTTGTTCCAAAAGAAACCATAAGAAACTATATGAGCTTAGTTTAGCTCTTAGTCTAAATCAGTGATGGTCAAACTTTCTTGATATTGGGAACCTCAAGTGCTAAAGCCATTAAACTACTAGAATCTAGTCTAAAGAATATGTTCCCTTCCAGTAGCGGTGCGTCCGTTAAGGGCGCATGGGCGCCGCCCCCTCTGTCATGCCACCGCCCACCCCCTATATGTAAAATGGATAGATTCATGCATGTGATGGGAACAAAAGGCTGCATATGATGGGCAGAGAGGCTGCATATTATGGGCACAGAGGCTGCATATGATGGGCACAGTGGCTGCATTTGGTGGGCACAGAGACTGCATATGATGAGCACAGTGGCTGCATATGATGGGTACAGTAGTTGCATATGATGGGCACCATGGCTGCATATGATGGGCACCGTGGCTGCATATGATGGGCACTGTGGCTGCATACATATAAAGGGTAAAAAACTGCGCTAGTACTAAAATTAACAAAAACCTAAATATAGGCAGCAGTAATAGTGTGACAGCACCAAAAACATATAAAAAGGAAAAAACTGCGCCAACCCTCTCAAACTTAACCCAAACCCATTCCAACACCACTTGGAGATGTTAAATTGGTAAAAAGTCAGGGTAAAAATCCAACAGATATTGCACCAATTGAAGTCCAACAAATATTGCACAATAAATTGGTCTGAAGAAAGTCCACAAATCCTTAGGTTAGGGAAACACAGAGTACAGCACCGCAGTGACTACTCAAAACTTAATGTGAGGTATCCACCACCAAAGTAGGGAAGCAGCTTACCAGAAGGCAAGCGGTTTGGGACATTCGACTGTAACCTAGCCGCGGCCTTTATTAGTGTAGCAGTAGTCCTTCCTTAGTCAGCAGGCATACTCCGATCGGGTTACCCCCACACACATCCAGATCGTAAGCCCCCAAACATGAAATGGATAGAAAAGGCAGACCAATAGCGTGCCACTTCCAACAATGTCTCTTCGGTTATTCGTATCTCATGGAACTGGAACTGCATACATATGATGGGCACCGTGGCTGCATATGATGGGCACCGTGACTGCATATGATGGACACAGTGGCTGCATTCAGTGGGACAGTGGCTGCATTTTATGAGCACAGTGGCTATGATGGGAACAAAGGCTGCATATGATGGGCACAGAGGCTGCATATGATGGGCACAGAGGCTGCATATGATGGGCACAGTGGCTGCATATGATGGGCATAGAGGCTGCATTTGATGGGCACAGTGGCTGCATTTGATGGGCACAGTGGCTGCATTTGATGGGCACAGTGGCTGCATTTGATGGGCACAGTGGCTGCATATGATGGGCACAGTGAGGCTACAATTTATGTGTTTTTTTTCAGTATTTTTCTGAATTTTTGTTTGTTTTCACCAGCCACCACTGTTCACTTCACTTGCCTTAGTAAGCATTTGGGTAAGGGATGCACTGACTAATGCTTCAAGGCACTAAGGAAATGCAGAAATGGACCAGATGACTAAGCGAAGTGGACCTCCAAAGGGAATCACTGATAAAGCCAGCAATTCCCCTTCTGAATAGTGTTTACATTATGGCAAATGCTAATTCATTTGTGAAAAATGGGGAAAATCCTAATGCTACACAATTTTGGCAATGTTAAGCCTCATACACACGGCCGAGAATCTCGTACACACGTACCTTTCAAAAGAACCGCCGTTCTTTTGAATGGCACGAACGCGGTGACGTCATCGACTACGACGAGCGTACGCTCGTCACATTCGATACCGTCGCCGCCATCTTGCTACACCCTACCTATGCCTAGGAAGCTACCGCGCATGCGTCAAAGTCATTTCGAGCATGCGCGGGTTTCCACGGCTACAGGTAAGTGTACACACACTCGTGTTTCTCGTCGAGAAACAGGCCGACGAGAATCCCGACGAGAAAATAGAGAGCAGGTTCTCTATTTTTCTCGTCAAGATTCTTGCCTGTTTTCTTGACGAGAAACCTGAAAGCTGCGTACACACGACCGATTTACTTGGCAAGAAAGCTCTGCCAGCAAGTTTCTTGCTAGTCCTTGCTGAGAAACTCGGTCGTGTGTACGAGGCTTTACTCGATTTAGCAAAACCTCAAACAAATTGTAACTGTGGCTGTGTGTTGTATTATTAGTTTAATCATAGGCACCTGACATAAAAGCGGTGAATGATTGGAGGTTGTCATTTGCTCCTTTAGATATACCTTTAGATATAGTTTGAACTGTGCTGGTCTTCTAGATAGCCATTAGATGGCACCATCACATCAGTTACGCAGACAAAATGTGTACAATGTATAAGAACTACTGTTTTCTTTTTTTTTTTTTGTTATTTTGTTGTTTGCATTTTCAAACGTTTAGGTTCATTTTAATGAATATGATTTATGTAGGAAGCTATAGCATAAAGCTAATTTTTTTTTTTTCCCCCCAAACTAAAGCAATCTTTTAACATAACAATTTTACAATATATTAAGTGGAAAAAAGTTCTAATTTTACTACAGTATATCATCATGAGACTGTCTTTTGAACCTAATGTAGTAATGTTCACATTACTGCTTTGTTCACACATTACTTGGTGTATCACTTAAAAAACAACATAGGGAAACTGTACCTTTCTGTTTAGTGGTACAATTTTTTTAAGCTGTATATAGTTACATGCATGATTTTTTAATACATTTCCTATGGCTGTTCATTCCCTTTCCTAATTTGTTTTAAGTAGCCCGTCAACACTATTACAGTATGTGATCCCCACACTTACTAAAAATAAAATCTTAATCAGCACAGCAGTACTTGTCCTCTCTTTCAAAAAATCATATACATATTATTATTATTATTATTATTGTAGCAAACAGATCCTTTACCCTGCTTACCTCCACCTGTAGAGTGGGACACACCATGCCACATTCCCAGTATCCTTCATCTTGTAGAGGGTGAGCGGTGTTAATAGTTTTGGGTCCTGCAGCGAGTTACCTCTTTCCATTGGTTCTCATCCCTAGAGTGTAGGGAAAAGTCTATTCTCTCTTTCTTTGAAAAAGGCCATTGTCCAAACAATATTAAACCCAATAAAAGAGTTTATTTTTCTTGCTCACAACTTGACAGGAAAGATTGGAGATAGAGAGATTTGAACAGGGAGGCAGGTTCAGGCATGCAGCACTTAATTACCCTCGTCGCCACTCAAGCCTGAGTGGGTTTTGCTCACCTGGATAGTCCCCTCTCACGGTCCTAGCAGCCGGTGTGGAGCACGAACATTCACTTTAAGTTCTTTTCCTAAGGATACGATCAGGATATTATCCTCTAAGTCCTGAACTTCCCAGCACTTGTAACACTTGAGACCTTAGGTGCCAATGGGACACGTTACAAGGCTTTTGGCGGATAATGGAATCCTTCCCTCTGTCAGGTAACCAGGCCTCTCCCGAGACAGTGACTTCCTTCACCGATCTCCTGGATAGGTCCTCCCCTGGTTCCCTCTCTTTCAGAGCGGGTCACCCTCCCACAGGTACCCTGGGATTCCGCTGTTTGGCGTAGGCCTCAGCTAAAGGTACTGGGCCTACCTGGAACGATGCAGCCTAAGGGCTAAAGGTGCCCGGGACTGAACACACACACGCACCCCTGGCCTGGAGGGCCAAAGGGGCGCGAACTCTCCCTAAATCATGGCGTCTGCCCCTTATGTACCCTCTCCCGGCATGCACAGCGGGTAGACCACGCCCACTGCACGGCTGCCGAGAGAGGACACCCAATAGCGCTGTAATGCCACCTGTGGTTCGACCTGAGACCTGGGCGACAGCGCCACCTACAGGTCTCAGGGAACTGTACTGCCAGGCAACATCACAACAGAGCAGAGGCCTAATAAAAGAATTCCAACAGCCTGAGTCTAACTATTTGCTCAGGCCAGCCCCTAAATTTAGGCATAGCAACCCCAGTTTTGGGGGGTCCACTACATTATTATTATACACGATTTATATAGCGCCAACAGTTTACGCAGCGCTTTACAATGTATAGGGGGGACAACCCAATTACAGTACAGTTCAATGCAAAAGGTACAGGAGGGCCCTCCTCATAGAGCTTACATTCTAAAGGGAGGGGTGGTGGTACAAAAGGTAATATGAATAAACATACACTATATTGTCAAATGTATTGGGACGCCTGCCTTTACACGCACATGAACTTTAACCACACACCCACTGGGCGCTTAAACCCCCTTCCTAACCAGACCAATTTTCAGCTTGTCCATTTATACAATATTTCTAACACATAGCATGTACATACCAAAAATGACACCCCAAAATAGATTCTCCTACTCCTCCTGAGTATCAAGCTACCACATGTGTGAGACTTTTTCACAGCCTGACCACATACAAAGGCCCAACATGCAGGGAACACCATGAGGTGTTCTAGGGGCATAGATTTTAAATCTAATATGACTACCTATTACACTTTTGTGAGGCACTGTAGTGGCACTGATGGGCACTGTAGTAGCATGGATGTAGCATAGATGAGAACTGATGTGGTATGGATGAGCATAAATGAGGCATAATGAGCCATGAATGGAGATGGATGAGCCGTGGATGGGGATGGCTGAGCATGGATGAGGATGGCTGAGTTATGAATGTGGATGGATGAGCCATGGATGAGGATGGATGAGCCATGGATGGAGATGGATGAGCTGTGGATAGGGATGGATGAGTATGAATGAGCCATGGATGGAGATGGATGAGTCATGAATGTGGATGGAAGAGCCATGGATGTGGATGGATGAGCCATGGATGTGGATGGATGAGGATGGCTAAGTATGGATGTGGATGACTGAGCATGAATCAGGATGGCTGGGGATGACTGAACATGAATGAGTATGGCTTAGTATGGATGGGGATGACCGAGCATAAATGAGTATGGCTGAGTATGACTGAGCATGAATCAGTATGGCTAAGTATGGATGAGGATGACTGAGCATGAATGAGTATGGCTGAGTATGGATGGGGGTGACTGAGCATGAATGAGGATGGCTGAGTATGGCTGGGGATGACCAGGGCTGCTGTTAGAAATCACGGGGCCCCATACAGCCTACCTGGCAGGGCCCCCCCAACATATTAAGACCGTATTTAAAAAAAAAATACACTAAAATCATTATTAGTGGACACAAACATAACAGAGAACCTGAGTGAATTAGCCCTTTTTTATTTGTTTTTTACATAAAATTTTTTTTATATACACAGTGACAAGGGGGTACACAGGGGGGCGGGATCAAAAGCAGGCATAACAGGGAGGGGAATCAGTGTCGGGGAAGCAATTACATCAATGATCCCCTGTGTCTGTGTCTCTCCCTTCAGCAGCTGAAATCCGGCAGGAGGGGGAGAAACTGGCTTTTTGCACAGGGCATCCTTCTGTAACTGCCCCTCCGCCAAACCACACTAATTCCCCCTGCTGTTTGGGCCCCCCTGTGTGCCCGGGCCCCCTACAGGAGGACTGGTGCCCCCCCCCTATCAGCGGCCTTGGGGATGACTGAGCATGAATGAGTATGGCTGAGTATGGATGGGGATGACTGAGCATGAATGAGTATGGCTGAGTGTGGATGGGGATGACTGAGCATGAATGAGTATGGCTGAGTATGGATGGGGATGACTGAGCATGAATGAGTATGGCTGAGTATGGATGGGGGTGACTGAGCATGAATGAGGATGGCTGGGAATGACTGAGCATGAATGAGGATGGCTGCGTATGGCTGGGGATGACTGAGCATGAATGAGTATGGCTGAGTATGGATGGGGATGACTGAGCATGAATGAGTATGGCTGAGTATGGATGGGGATGGCTGAGTATGGATGGGGATGACTGAGCATGAATCCGGATGGCTGAGTATGGATGGGGATGACTGAGCATGAAAGAGTATGGCCGGAGATGGATGGGATGGCTGAGCATGAGTATGGATGAATGGATGAGTGAAAGAATTGACACAGAGCAGCGCTTTGGGCACTACAGATCCAGCCCACAGCGCTGCTGCAACCGATCTCTCCCCCTCTCCTCTCACACTGTACCGATCGGTACAGAGAGGGGAGCTAAGCCGGGCATGCACTGGCTTGTTTTACAAATGATCGCTCCATCATTTGATGGAGCGATCACGTGGTAAAGGGCCGTTGTCACCGGCCCTTTACTGGTATCCGTGATCACGGATATTCCCAGGTGCGCGCCCCAGGGGGCGCACGGGAGCCAGATTCTGGAAGGACGTCATAGTACGCTCTCCCAGAGTTATCGAGCCACGCTGTAGCCGTCATTCGGCTATGGAGCGGTTGATAACTGGTTAATGGCATCCCAGTTTTAGTCTGTAGGGTTGTATTTTGGGTTGACCCACCCTTTGCAGCTTCAACTCTTCTGGGAAGGTTGTCCACAAGGTTTAGGATTGTGTCTATGGAAATGTTTGACCATTCTTCCAGAAGCGCATTTGTGAGGTCAGGCACTGATGTTGGACGAGAAGGCCTGGCTCCTAGTCTCAGCTCTAATTGTATTATGGGTACAAACAACAACTAACATACATATATGTGTTATCGCTGCGATCATCAGGAGCAGGAGAATTCATTTTGGGTTGTTTTTTGGTGGTAGGTTATGGTATTAGCAAGAAATATACAGTTCAATAAAAAAAAAAAAAAGTTTTATTTTTTTCTACTATTTTGGGCAAGTTTTCCTTAGTTTTCCTTAGATAATAAAACAGAAATCAGGAGATATCACTATTTACCACCAAGTGAAAGCCTAATTGTCCTGAAAAAACAAAGTATAATCAACCTAGATGCACAAAGTAGTTGTGATGATATGTACAGGTGTACTAATATGTCAAAGTTGCAAAATTGGGCTTATGCCGCATACACACGATCGGGAATTTCCAACAACAAATGTTCGATGTGAGCTTTTGGTCAGATATTCCAACCGTGTGTAGGCTCCATCGGACATTTGCTGTTGGAATTTCCGACAACAAATGTTTGAGAGCTGGTTCTCAATTTTTCCGACAAGTTCTTGTCAGAAATTCCGATCGTGTGTATCCAATTCCGACGCACAAAAATCCTACACATGCTCGGAATCAATTTGTAGCATGCTGGGAGTCATTTAACTTAATTTTTCTCGGCTCGTTGTAGTGTTGTTCGTCACCGCGTTCTTGGCGATCGGAATTTCCGACAACATTTGTGTGACCGTATGTAAGACATGTTTGAGCGAACATCCATCGGAATAAAAAACCCACGGTTTTGTTGTCGGAAATTCCGAACGTGTGTACGCGGCATTAGGCATTAAAATTTGGTTTACCCTTCGCAGCAAAGGGGGGTAAGCTATGATACATGTACAGTTGTCCCTAGCAATGGCTATATGTCTATACTAGAAAGCAAATACATGCTGGACTAAAGTGTACTGTATCTACTCTAACCTACAGTCCCCTTGTTACAAGCCCTGCTCTTGGATATGCCATGCAATACACCACCTAAGAGAAAAACATCAGATCAGGCATTAAACAGTTAACAGTAACTTTACTGAAGAAAGGCAACATACAGGAACAGTTCTTGTCAGGCAGTTCCTGATATGAATTCCTGTACAAGGTGTTTTAGTGCCCATAGAGCAATCATACCTGAATAATGATACAGAGTCCTTAGTGTCTATTATAGGCAGAGTCCATAATTGGCAAAGATCTTTAAAGGCAGTAAGTCCATCCTTGGTATTTAGGAGTGTAGCACATGGCATGGATCTTCCCCCTTGGCTCACTGGCAGGAAGGACACACCACCATGCTATGCGCCCGTACCCTCTTGTGTGAAGAGGTTGAGCAGTGTCACAAACTAGGGTTCTGCAGCAAGGTTCTCCCTTTAGTTGGTTCTCGTCTCTCACCGATATGTAAGGACAAGTCTTTATATCCCCAAGTATCTCCAAGGTCCACACCAGTAGTAAACTCCAACGTAGAGTTTATTTCTTTATATGCAAAGTCAATGAATAAAAAAGGGTGGATAGAAGACAGGACAGCAAGAGTTTGGATATAAGTCCAGGCACAAGACAAATTAGGAATTCACTACTCGTTCTTCAAGTAGGCTTAGCTCACCCGGATAGTTACCTATGAAAGTGGATCCTAGCAGCCGAAGTGATGCTCGGACGTTTCTTTAGTTTTCCTTTTTTAGATGTGACCAGGAGATTCTCTGCCACAGAACTGTTAATCCCAATCCTCTGGTGTTGGATGGATCTAATCCCTCCAGAGAGTTACCAGGCCCTTCTTTCTCCGTGAACTTTTCACTGGTTCCTCAGAAGGGTCCTCCCCCGGCCTCCTCATCTCAGAACGGGTCCCCGTGCCAGAGGCACCCTGGGATTTCTCCTTCCAGGACACGGGCCCCAGCTAAAGGTGCTGGGCCCAAGGTTGTTGCTGCAGCCCCAGGGCTAAAGGTGCCTGGGACCAATGCGTACGTGGGCCCCTGGCCAGGAGGGCCAGGTACCGCGTACCAGGACTCCAACTCTTGAACCAAGACCGAACCCCCGAACCACTCCTACGCAAGCAGTGTCTGCCCCTTTTATACCCTCTCCCAGCGTGCACAGCAGGCCGACCACGCCCACCACACAACAATCGAGAGAGGACATCCAAGGCACAGCACTATACCAGCGGTTCAACCCTGGCCCATTATGGCAGCGCCACCTACAGGCCATAGGGAACCACGCACCAGTATACTACCTGCGGTATAAAACAGAATGTCCTAACAATTAAGGTGGTCTGAGCCCAACTACAGCTCAAACCTTCCCCTAAATTTAGGTATAGCAGGGTTAAATTTTGGAGACCCCGCTACAGGAGTCCTCAGACTCCCAGTCTCTCAGGGAGCCCTAAGTGGCTCCATCAGCTGGGGTGCCATCCAGCAGCATAACAGCCTACATCTTGTCAGTATTTCCAGCAGCTCTCCCTTGGGGCACTGAAGGGCCCCTTTTTAATTTAATTTCAATGGTTTTTAATGAAGATTTATTTTTATACATAAACGAAAAAAATATATACATAAGCATAAGAATGCTATAACAGATCCTATTAGATAATCGGAAAGGTACTAGGGAAGTACTTGAAGAATGCATTGGTAAACAAACACAAGCCATACTTAAATAACATTAGATGAGATAACAGTGCTAGACAATACAATAAGGGTACTGACGTCCACTCCCATACACCACTTCTGGGAGCAAACTGTGTTGTGGGGTGGGAGGCAGTATGGCCCATCTTATCCCAAACATATTGTTTTTAGTTTGGTTAACCAGCTATAGGAAAAATAATAGGATGCAAATGCACAAATACCCTGAATAGGGTGCAGGTATATGCTACAGTAAAAAGAAGGTATTTTATTGGTTGCCATTAAGGTACTATTAACTATTAAACAATGAAAGGCCGCTTTTTATGTGGATCTGTGGACAATTGGTAGGGGCAATCTAGTCAAGCAGTCCCTCAGATCCACCACACATCTATATTGTAACAGTTTCACAGGAAAGATGGCAGACTTGACCCAGATAACTGCAGAACTGTCAGCACAAAAAAATTAACCCTTCTGTGGGCACCTGCCTACATGTGTGCTGTTCTACTCCTCGGGCGCCAGTTATAGCTTACCCTGAGACTGCTTCAGTCTACATTTACGTGTGCTTCACCTTAACCTTATAGCCCCCAGCCGTAAGGACTTGGACTGTTCCAGTCTGCTTATTTGAGCTACCAATTTACCTAGTGGCCAGGGCCGCTGTTAGAGATCATGGGGCCCCATACAACCTACCTGATGGGGCCCCCCTTGACCCCGCCCCAAGCCCCACCCCTGTCCATTATTAAGATATTTATTAGGTAGCTACAGAATTCACTTTGGTTATTGACAGTAAAGTTCTAAAAAAAGGCATCTCTACTTAGAATATTGTGTATAATATTACAAACTTAATACCCATTACTATAATATTATAAACGTATTACACATGTTATAAAATGGCAGGGGTGTCTTAATTTAGAACTTTTTACAATAACTATTTAGCAGGAATGAGCTCAGGCGTGTTCAGACCCCACCTCAGCTATTCTGCCAGGAAGCTGTCACAGTACCTCGCCATTCAAAAGTCAGTGTTTTGACATTGTAATGTTTGGGGGTTGTTAGCTCAAGTGTAGCACCCACTAGTGAGAACAGTCCCACACAAATGTTTCCTTTTGAGGGCTTGTTGGCCCACTTTTATTAAAGAAAATCAAACAAAGTTCCAGAAATGAAAACAAATGTGGTTTCCCTCACAGGGGGTTTTCACCATCAACATAAAATGGTTGTATGTTCAGCCTCCTGGCTCACACATGCAAAAGTGCAAATGAAAATACCGAGCCGCCTGGCTCTCTTCAGCAGCAGCACCACTGCTCAGACTCCCACATGGAACCCTCCTGACACCTGTCAGCATCCTCAGACTCAGGTCTCTGGGTTTCACAATGCAGCCTGAACTCTCTAGCTACTCCAGCTTCTCTAGCTACTTCAGTGGACACCTGCACACTCTGGGTTCTCCCTTGCAAGCCTGGTCTCCTCGGGAGGGTGGAGCCCAGAACCATGGTCAGGTGTCTACAAATAGGCCAGCACACACCTGACCAGTCAGTGTGCTGGTAAATCTCAAAATCTGGACCCAGGACTGGGGATTTCATCCCACCCGGATCTCTACGAAATCCCCGGGCTCCAGGTCCCAAAGTGGACTTTATTAAATAATGAGGAAACCGAAACGCCAGTTTCCTCTGTACATTATAAGCTCCCTGGAGCCCCTCAACCTGTCCAGTTGAGAATTCTGGGTCACTACACTGGTGGGGTACCACACTACCACAACATATATGTGCCTGTTCAGTTTGTGTCTGCATATACCACACAGTGGACAGGGGTGGACCTGTGAATAGACTCTATGAGTGATCAGATGTAAATGGACTTTGTGTCCATTTACATTAGGTCACCTCTAATCTGTCACATTTAGGTCTGGAAAAATAGAAAAGGATGCAGTCCTATTCCATTTTTTTTTTGGACCTGAATGGACACAGAGCTAGATGAGTGTAAACGGACACAAGTCCATTTACATCCAGGCTCCCGTAGACCTCCATGGAGCTTTCAATCAGGTCCGCTTAAAAAACTGAGAGACGGCCCTAATTGGAAAGCTTGGCTGAAAGGTTCTTAAAGGAAAATGGTTAGGGGTGGTAAAAACGTAGCTCAGCTACTTGTTTTTACTGCCCCCCGCAAACACAAATGTAAACTAGCATCTGACTGTGCTTGTGATCATCACCATTATCATAATTACAGCATAGCAGGTGCTGTATGTCTCTGTCACAGTGTGTCATATGGTTGTTGGGTGCTGACTTTGTTATAGCTGTACAGTGTTAGTCTCTAACACACAATACAGCCAAAACAACAACCATATGACACACTGACATAGCCATACAGCACCTGCTGTGCTGTGATCATGATAATGATCACAAGCACACAGCAGGGAGTCTGGGGACTGTACCTTAATTACAGAGTAACCTGTGTGCTGTGTCAGTGTCACTGAGTGCAGGGGGCTGCTTGCCTGTGCACCTCCACTCGCCACCAGTCACTGCCTCACATCAGTCTCTCAGGCTTCAGCGCCAGCACATGGGGGGAGGAGCGGTCCGGATCTACATAGGATTCAATCCGCCATAGAAGGGAAGGCATAGACAGTGAAGGGCGGCTGGCCGGGACTGTGCAGAGCTACATGCGGACAGGATTATCTGCCTGCGCCTGAAAATGGCAAAAAAGTCCCTCCTGTGCTGTCATCTCCTGGGCTCCGCTGTTGACTTAATGGGGCCCAGGAAAATGTCATATTACATCCACGGTAACCAAGTGTGTGTGGGGATGTGGAAGTGCTGTGTTTTTTTTTTTTTTGCTAAAAAATTGTTTTACAGCTGTCCGGGCCCCCCTGCAGAACTGATCGGGCCGGACCCAGTACAACAGGGTCAGTTGTACTGCCCTATCAGTGGCCCTGCTAGTGGCCCCCAGCTGCAAGAACTCAGACTGTTTCAGTCCATCATTGTGTGTGCTGGACTTTGTCTCATGGTCCCTAGCTATGAGTGAAAGACCGTGTTACTGTTGCTTAGTGGAGATTGGAGAAGTGTCCTCTGCAGAATTGTGCTTAAGCGTTATGAAGTATCCCATTCCCCATTGTCTTCCTCCTGTTACAAGTTTCTTCAGCAATAAATACTAAAAAGACATCCCCTAAACTGTTACTACTTACCTCGCTGCCTCTGCACTGTTTTGGGAAAGAACCTGTTAAATCTAACGTGCCCTCATCCGGGGTAGCACTACACTAGTGTTCAAAATTTACTGTGATCCACTCCAAAACACTCCTTCCATCACCATGTGCACCCTCTTCACCATAGATGTGCTCTTACCTTTGGGGTTTCACGTTTCACCTATAAATTATAAAGGTCGCAGTGATCCTTTTCTTCTCAGGGGTTTTTATACCACTCTCCTCCACTCTTTTTTGACTACTCCTCTTTTCAGGTATGATGCAGCTCAGAGTAAAACTCATAGTACTTTCCATAGGAAAACCCAGGGCCGCCATCAGGAATTTTGGAGCACCTTACACAGCTTCAGGCACGGGCCCTCTGGAGCAGAGAACCGGGGGGGGGGGGTGCTGCCGCCGCAAATTGGGAAGCGGGGGGGGTGCCACGAATCGAGAAGCGGGGATGCTGCCGCCGCGAATTGCGTTTGGGGGGCTTTGGATGCTGACGAAAAAGAAAAAAGGGGGGGGGACCTACGGGCCCCTTACAAAAAAAAAATTATAAAAAAAAGGAGGGTTGCCATCCGGGGCCCTGGGGACCTCCGGGCCCCTTACAAAAAAAAAGAAGGGGGGTTGCCATACGGGCCCCTGGGGACCTCCGGGCCCCTTACAGGTGTACTGCCTGTACCCCCCTGATGGCGGCCCTGGGAACACCAATATTTAATAAAATAAATAAAATGAAACACTTACGTTATTTAGTGCACACTATCCGGTGCACAGAGGAATATTGATTGCTTTTTAAAAATCCCATAGATATACCGTATTTATCGGCGTATAACACGCACTTTTTTCCCCTTAAAATCAGGGGAAAATCGTGGGTGCGTGTTATACGCCGATACTCCGTCGAATTCCCCTGCTGAAAACGAGCGAGAGGAGCGAGCGGAGCCGAAGCCGAAGTACAATCGGCTTTACTCGGCTCCTCTCGCAGTCCCGCCCATCTCTGACTGCGCCGCTGACATAGAGAAAGCCGAGTGTACTTCGGCTAGTCTCGGCTCCTCTCGCAGTCCTGCCTGTGACTGTGAGCAGAGCCGAGTCTAGCCGAAGTACACTCGGCTTTCTCCGTCAGCGGCGCAGTCAGTGGAGATGGGCGGAACTGCGAGAGGAGCCGAGTCTAGCCGAAGTACACTCGGCCCCGCTCGCTCCTCTCCACAGAAATCGGCGCCAAATTTTAAAAACCGCCGGGACTGACACGATCGTAAAGGCACTGGGCAAGGCTGCAGATGGACAGATGGACACTGGGCACGGCTGCAGATGGACAGATGGACACTGGGCACGGCTGCAGATGGACAGATAGACACTGGGCACGGCTGCAGATGGACAGATGGACACTGGGCACGGCTGCAGATGGACAGATGGACACTGGGCACGGCTGCAGATGGACAGATGGACACTGGGCACGGCTGCAGATGGACAGATGGACACTGGGCACGGCTGCAGATGGACAGATGGACACTGGGCAAGGCTGCAGATGGACAGATGGACACTGGGCACGGCTGCAGATGGACAGATGGACACTGGGCAAGGCTGCAGATGGACACTGGGCAAGGCTGCATGCTGCATTTAAATGTAAGTTTTTTTACCTTGAATTTCCCTCCTAAAAGTTTTTTTTCTTAAAATTCCCTCCTAAACTTGGGGTGCGTGTTATACGCCGGTGCGTGTTATACGCCGATAAATACGGTACATACAATTGTGACTGGCCCTGCTACTCCTCTGTATGTCTGATCACTTCCTGGTTGAGAATAATGACGCCACTCAAATCTGTTCTATGTGTTCCGTCATGTCAGGGCATTCATCTAAAGCTCGCCATTTCCTAAATTTCTTGCAGGACAATTTCATGGGTCAGATGGTAAATGCACCAACTAGAAACAAAGCGTTACTAGACCTACTGATTACCAACAATACAGACCTGATCACGGCTGTGGAAATACGGGGCAATTTAGGAAACAGCGATCACGGGTCAATTTGTTTCAGTATAAATCACACAAATAGGAAACATAAGGGGAATACAAAGACACTGAATCTCAAAAGAGCCAACTTTCCTAAACTACGATCCTTGCTAGAAGGTACTAAATGGGAAAAAATCTTAGGAACAAAGAACATGGAGGTAAAATGGGTATGCTTTAAGAGCATATTAAATAAGTGTATTAGCCAGTGCATCCCAATGGGAATTCAATTTAAAAGAGCTAATAAAAGTCCTGGGTGACTTTACTCCAACGCAAAAATGCATATAAAAGCAAAGGAGAAGGCCTTCAAAAAATACAAGGCTGAGGGATCATCATCAGCTTTCCAACTTTACAAAGAATGAAACAAGAAATGTAAGGGTGCAATCAGGGCGGCTAAGATAGAACACAAAAGGCACATAGCGGAGGAGAGTAAAAAAAATATATATATAAATAGTAAGAAAGGGAGGTCAGATTATACTGGCCCCATAAAGAATGATGAAGGGAATCTGGTTGCTAAGGATGGAGAGATGGCGAAGATATTGAATTTATTCTTCTCCTTAGTCTTCACCATGGAAACGGGGAGCTTTAGTAACCAAAACTGCAATGTTTATCCTCATGAAACATCACAGGAAGCACCCTCATGGCTAACAGAGGATAGAATTAGAAATGGACTTGAAAAACGTAACATTAATAAGTCACCGGGACCAGATGGCTTCCACCCGAGGGTTCTAAAGGAATTAAATAACTCAGCCAAGTAATTGCCAGACAATTGTTCCTAATTTTTACGAACAGCTACATTGGCTTTTCTCCAACAGCTGATTGGAGAAAAGCCAATGTAGCACCAATATTTAAAAAAGGGCCAAGATACACCCCTGGGAATTACAGACCACTTAGCCTAACATTAATAGTATGCAAGCTCTTGGAGGGGATGATAGGACTATATACACGATTTTAGTAATGAAAACTGTATCATTAGCAGTAATCAGCATCTATTCATGAAGAATCGTTCTTGCCAAACCAATCTATTAACCTTCTATGAGGAGGTGAGCTGCCATCTAGATAAAGAAGGATCCGTAGACGTATCTGGATTTTGCAAAGGCCTTTGATACAGTTCCCCATAATTGCTTACTGTACAAACTAAGGTCTGTCGGAATGGACCATAGGGTGAGTACATGGATTTAAAACTGGCTACAGGGGTGAGTTCAGAGGGTAGTGATAGATGGGGAGTACTCTGAATGGTCCAGTGTGGAAAATGGGGTCCCCCAGGGTTCTGTCCTGGGACCAATCCTATTTAATTTATCCATAAACGATCTGGAGGATGGGATAAACAGCTCAATCTCAGTATTTTTCGGTCAATACAAAGCTAAGCAGGGCAATGATTTCGCTGCAGGATGTGTAAACCTTACAAGAAGATCTGAACAAATTAATGGGGTGGGCAACTACATGGCAAATGAGGTTTAATGTAGAAAAATTTAAAATAACGCATTTGGGTGGCAAAAATATGAATGCAATCTACTCACTAGGGGGAGAACCTCTGGGGGAATCTAGGATGGAGAAGAACCTGGGGGTCCTAGTAGATGATAGGCTCAGCAGTGGCATGCATTAAAAAGGGGATTAACTCCAGAGATGAAATGATAATTCTCCCACTCTACAAGACTTTGGTCCGGCCTCACCTGGAGTATGCTGTCCAGTTCTGGGCACCAGTCCTCAGGAAGGATGTGCTGGAACTGGAGAGAGTCCAGAGAAGGGCAACAAGGCTAATAAAGTGCCTGGAGGACCTTAATTATGAGGAATGTTTACGAGCACTGAACTTATTCTTTCTGGAGAAGAGATGCTTGAGAGGGGATATGATTTCAATGTACAAATACCGTACTGGTCCACAACATACAGGGATATACAATGTAATACTGACATAAAAGCATACGCACAGGTTGGACTTAATAGACTTGTGTCTTTTTTCAACCTCACCTACTATGTAACTATGTAACTATGTAACATGATTTGCTCAGGGGTCTGGGGTTGGGTGACTGCGTCTCAATCCTATTCAACTGATTGTTTACTGTTTCCTAGGTTACTCTTCTGCCATCTTGCTCCTTTCTAATCAATATGATGCATGCATCCAATTTACTATTTCATACTCTTCCATAATCCCTTATATTGTTTCTTTAAAGAGTGTTTTTCTGATGAAGAAATGTACATAATGGGGAGGAGATTTTATTAATGAAATACTTTTTCTATGGTCTGTTTTTTATTGACTTTTTTTTTTTTTTTAATGAGTACCAAGGGGTACTATGTATGGGGGCCTAAGGAGGCTTCCTGATTCTGATAAGTCCCCCCCCCCAACCCACAAATACTTAATTAGTTGGGCAAGGTGTTTGGGGTTGAGACCCTGTCTGCATCAACGTGGGGATAAGGTGCTTTGCCAGGGTGGTTGGTTTTGCGACCCTTGCCTGGCATTGTACCCTCCCAATGTTAAAGGCATGTGGCCTAATAGGGTTCAGGTCAGCCAGGCTGCCCTACGGCTGTCCGACCATGCTGCTCACAAGGAGATGAAAACATAGTTGTGAGTGACAGACAGCACAGAGAGGGGAATGGGTGGTTGACAGCATGGGCGTCTGCAGGTAGGGGCAAGGGGGGTCAAGTGCTACCTATATGCAAGTGTGCATATCAATCGGGGGCACCACACTGCATGTCCCAGGGCCGTCACATACACAACATGGAGTGTCAGGGAGTGATGGTGTTTGCAGCCCCTGAGCTGGGGGGAGGCAGCGCGGCCACTAGCTGGAAATACAAGCTCTCCCGCAGCTGCCTGTTACCTTTCACATGCAGCAGACAGCGTCTGCTAATGCTCAGCCCGACCAGATCACTAATGATTTATCTCCTCTCCTCGTCCTCGTCTCGGACTGCCGGCTGTGTGTGCTCTGCCTAGACATGTGTGGGAGGCCCAGCGCTCCCTTCTAGATAGGGGCCACAAGAACACCCACCGCATGGGGCCCCAGCCTCATCTGAGCTGCTTGGCATGTGCAGTAGTTGTTGGAGCCTTCCATCTGTATTTTCTGGGGTTAGTAATCCATTTCATTCTCTCTAATGTCATCGGAAGCTTGCAATATAGATATTGATTGGAGGGGAGTTCTATATACTAATGATTGTGTGTGTATGGGGGTGTAATGTATCTGTGTGTATGGGAGTGTAATGTATCTAGGTGTATGGGGGTGTAATGTATCTGTGTGTTTGGGGGGTGTAATGTATCTGTGTGTTTGGGGGTGTAATGTATCTGTGTGTATGGGAGTGTAATGTATCTAGGTGTATGGGGGTGTAATTTATCTGTGTGTATGGGGGTGTAATGTATCTGTGTGTATGGGAGTGTAATGTATCTAGGTGTATGGGGGTGTAATGTATATGTACTTTGTCCGCAGTCTCTCACCATCTCCTGTAGTATGTCTGCAGTCTCTAACCGTGATGACATTGTCAAAAAGGGGCGGAGCATGGGTGACCTTAAAATTATGCCCCCCCCCCCCCCCTGAAAAAAGTTCTGCAGATGCCCATGGTTGACAGACAGCAAACAGAGGAATGGTTGGTGATAGTGCTCATCTATGGCAGCAGGCGCAGTGCCGATCACAGCACAAGAACTATTTCTGGTGGATCCCTGACAGAGGCACAGCACTGAACACAGCAAGAGCATCTCTGGCTGGTCTGTGGCAGCATGCACAGAGCTTATCACAACACAAGTATTTCTAGCTGGTCTCTGGCAGCAGGTGCTGACCTCAGCATGCTGGTATGTGTGTGTCCTGCAAATTATCTCCCCTGTAACCTCTTTCTGTGCGTACGCTTGTTGCTCACATGCCATGTGTACTGGGGCTGATGCCAACCTCCACCCCCTGACAAAGCTGGCAGCAGCGGCTGAGCTCCTGTCTGTTCACAGAGTGGAAATATGGATTTATTATTAGACTGGGTTGTATTCTTTACTGCTGAGCTCACAGAAGCCCTAACAGAGGAGTTCCCTAACACACTGATTGCTTCCACTGAACAGATACGCAATGAAAGCTACATAACGTCTGAGAGCTAGTACACAGGGCAGAGGGGGAGGTGGCAGTGCTGTGATGTGATTCCCCCATAGGTAAACCCATACATTTTGCTTTAGCCTGGGATGGAAATACAGCACAGCACAAACAGAAAGAAATAGTGCTTTTAATTTCTAACCACAGCATAGATCTGGGCAGGACGAAGTTCTACATGCCCTTTGCCCCCTATGGGATTTAAAAAGAGGAAGTAAACCCCAATGGGTTTTACTTCCTCTATGTGTCCCTGCAAAGGTAAAGCATAATGGGCTACTATGCATCCGGGGGCCGCAAACTCCGACTCTGTGACTGGCCGGAGTCGCGTGACGTCACTCCCGCGCATGCGCGCGGGAGCCGCCTTTAACGGCATGACCCCGGCTTGGAACGGCACAGCGTGCCCTTTCAGGACGGTGCATGCGCCGTTGAAGGGCGTCGCTCGGGGAAATTGCAAATATCTCCGAGACTTTGTAGGTCTCAGAGATATTGCAAGCACCTATTGGTAAGCCTTAATCTAGGCTTACCTGTAGGTGTAACTTGTCCCCAAGGGTTTACAACCATTTTAACAAAGATGTTGTCGTTTTGGTAATTCATCTTCTTTAAATCTCATGGCAAGAAGGGAGGCAAATTCTTTATCCAGAGGATTTCACTTTTAGCACAGTTGCCCTTGAAATTGTTTCCTCCCAGCGGAAGCCACATGCTTAATACTTACCTTTAGCCCTGCTCCCAAGATCTTCACAAAAAAGTCACATCCAACTTCTATTGCACATGGGTATCAGGTTGGGGTGATATTCCTCTGGATTGCTGGGGCCACCTTAGGAACTTTAACTTACTTTTAATAATCGTTCATCAAGGGATACAGGAGGTGGAAAAAAGGAACATTAAGTTATACTGCTCACTTTAGGAGGAATTGGACACAAAAGCTTGTCCCATATGACCATGGCATACTATTGCTGTCCTTTGCTATTATTGCATGAAAGGGTTATTACACTGGAGAATTCAGATCTGCATCAACACTTAGCCAGGATGTGCGTGCACTTACACTGCCTATTCCACCCTTCAGAGTGAGGTAGTTCTCACCTCTGCTCTCTTCGCAAGGGTCACAATTTACCTCAGTTTGTCCTTGCTGCCTCATAGTAACTCGGTGACCTCTGGCCATATAACCTCTCCTTCTTCTGCAGCTGGATGTGAATACCCCAAGTGCTCATTTGCCTGATGTCAGATCTCAAGCACAAAGGGAGCAGTCTCATGGGACTCTCCAGCTCATGATTTTCTAGCAGCTATGGGGTGGCCTGCAGCATCTTCTTAAATGCTTAGATAATTGTCTCCTACAAAGATTGCAGTCCATACATTTGTTGGAGAGTTCCCTAGCTCTCTCAGGGGTGGCTCCCTCCGCTGCTCTGTCCAGGGAGGAATTGTATTCAGCTATGCAGGATTTAATGACAAAAATCATTGCCAGGATAGCTGACTCAGAAAGTAGGGCCCATATATGTACGCCTCTCCTCTAGAGTCTGCCTCTGACAGTTGCGGCGCTGCCACCTGAGTATGAAGAGGAGTCTCACTCTTCCATTTTGGATGCATTTCTTCCTGAGGAGGCTCCGTCTGTAGACCTAATTCCTAGGCTTAAATATACCATTTAATTTCTTATTGATGCGGTGTGTACATATTTAAAACTGGAGCAATCTGAGTTTCAAACCCCCTCTATTACCAGGTTTGGTTCTCCTAAAGTTCCCAAGACTGCACAAAACATTTCAAATACATTTGTTACTGAAACCTATTTAGTATCTTTGAGGCTTCCCTCAACAATTTTATCAGGGAGTTTACTGGCGGCAAAAGTACTTTTTTCCACAACAAAAGAAACCTACTGGTAAAACTCATTCTACCTCAGTCAAAAATATTTCCTTTCTTTTCTCCCAGGCAGGCCAAAGTCTGGGAACTGTTTAGTCATAAATCCTAATCACCCAAGGCCTCCAAGCCTGTGGACAAGTCATTCTCACAGTGATGGGACACCCCCCTCTTTCTAAAGTGTGAGGGGGAATCATCTATTAGCCTTTGTGTAAACCAGAACCAATAGCATTTCTGATGCCTGGGTGGAAAGGTTTCAAGGTTTTTGCTCAAACTTGTTCATCGCTCCACAAGCCAAAGCAATCATCTTGGATATCAAAGCACTCAATGTTTTCATTTGAGTGTGTAGCGGGGCTTTGAAATTTAGGGGGATGTTTAAGCGGTAGTTGTGCTCAAACACATTATTTGATAGGGTTCAGTAAAACCCAATTTTAGCTGCAGGCGGGATACTGGTGTGTAGTTCCCCATGGCCTGTTGGTGGCACTACCATTGGAGGCCAGGGTTGAACTGCTGGAACAGTGCTGTGCCTTGGATGTCCCCTGCCGGCGGTGGTTTGGTGGGTGCGTTGGCCCGCTGTGCATCCCGGGAGGGGATATAAAAGGGGCAGACCCTGTCTGTCAGTGGTGAGTTCCCGGGGATCCGACCCCGGGAGCATGTGATTCTGTATGTGGCCAACCCAGGCACCTTTAGATCTGGGGTGCAGTTCCTGGTTAGGTACACTGGCGGATCAGTCCCAGGCACCTTTAGCCCTGGGGCTGCAACTGGAGGCCTTGGGCTCAGCACCTTTGGATGGGGCCCACAGAGGATCGAGGAATCCCAGGGTGCTGCCTTGCGAGGAGACCCATATCTTAGATGAGGAGGCCGGGGGAGGACCGTTCCGAGGGACTGGTGAGGAACTTACAGTGAAGGAAGGGGCCCGGTAACTCTCTGGAGGGATGTCATCTCCCTGAAAGAGGTTTAACGTTGCGACCAAGTTCACCAGGTCTGTGGCAGAGACCCAAGTTCACCAGGTCTGTGGCAGAGACCCAAGTTCACCAGGTCTGTGGCAGAGACCCAAGTTCACCAGGTCTGTGGCAGAGACCCAAGTTCACCAGGTCTGTGGCAGAGACCCAAGTTCACCAGGTCTGTGGCAGAGACCCAAGTTCACCAGGTCTGTGGCAGAGACCCAAGTTCACCAGGTCTGTGGCAGAGACCCAAGTTCACCAGGCCTGTGGCAGAGACTGTGTGTATCTAGTTCGAGCATCATTCCGGCTGCTAGGGCCCACTCCATTGGGAGTGTCAGGGACCTGCCAGAAACAGAAGACAATTCTTGCTTCCCTCGGCACCTGTGCGTCGGCGCGCGCCAATTACGCACGCGCATGCGCCAATTGTGCGCGCGCGTGGTGTGTGCGCGCGCGTGCACGCAAACGATATGGCGCCATTAGGCCTTTAAAAGGCCAGCAGTTACAACAGTGCATTGCTGTCTGATCTGCAGCTTTGTAACCCGAATACCTGCATACCTGCTACCTGTTACCAGTACCGACCCGGCTTGCTCGACCACCCGATACATCTCCAACCCTGACTTCGGCTCGCCTTGACCCTGCTCTGTCTCTCATCTGACTACCTGCTCTGACCCGGCTTGTCTGACCCTCCTGCTGTCTGCTGTTGTGTGCAACCTAACCAGGTTTATCTCACCTTGCTCCAGCTTCCGCTGTTCTAGTATCCGCCAGCTTCCGGGTCGCTGACCTGCAACCACCTGCTCTGCTGCCTACAGCTCCAGCCATCCCTGGAGGATCACCACCTTGCCGATCCCCAACGGACTGCCACCGCTGAGTCTGCTCTGCTTGCGCTCTAGCAAGGTCGCCGAGCGGCCGAGGACTATGTTACGGACTTTAGACGCTGGAGCGCAGACACTCAGTGGAACGACGCAGCCCTGCGTCACCAATTCGGCTTGGGCCTTTCCGAGGGTCTGAAGGATGAACTCGCCCGAGTGGGGGTACCAGAGACCCTTGAAGCCTTGATTACCACAGCCATCCAGATTGACCGCAGACTTCGTGAACGTATGGATGACCACAAGAGCTCCCATGCCTGCTTCTCGTTACCTGCCGCCCACCTGTTTAAATCCTGCCAATCCCAGTCCGGACACCTCTGAACCCATGCAACTTGGAATAATGCGACCAGCCCTGCTACCCGAAGAACGGGCACGCTGTCGCCAACTGAACCTATGCCTCTATTGCGGTGAAGCCGGTCACTACGTGCGCAACTGTCCTGCCAAGATGCGTAAGTGCCCTTCTTCCCTTCCTGCTAATCTCGCATCCTTATCTGCCAAAGCAACCCACCTTGCCCTCTCTCTCTCGTTGCAGCTCCAGGGAAGGACAGTCCCAGTCAACGCTATCATTGACTCTGGCGCATGTAGCTGTTTCATCGACTCCACCTTTGCCAATCAACATAACATCCCTCTTCAGGAAAAGACTCATGGACTCTCTGTTTACTTGGCCGATGGCTCCCGTATAAAATCAGGACAAGTAACCCAGGAGACCCTTCCTCTGCCTGTCACCTCTACCGCTCAACATAAGGAGTGGCTGACTCTTGATGTTATCTCTTCTCCCCTGTTTCCCGTGATCCTGGGGATACCCTGGCTCCAGGCTCACAACCCCCAGATCAACTGGGTGTCTGGAGAAGTGTCCTTCCTGTCCCCTTACTGCCAGAAGTACTGTCTACCTGGATCCCTCAGTCCATCCACCACTCTGTTATGTATAGACTCTGACCCGAACCTGCTTCAGTCTGTCCCAGAACATTACCATGAATTTATTGATGTCTTCAGTAAACGGGGGGCTGACTCCCTTCCGCCTCACCGCCCCTATGACTGCCCCATTGAGCTCCTCTCTGGGGCCGAGATTCCCTTTGGGCGCATCTTCCCCTTATCAGAAAAGGAACAAGAGGCTCTGAAGCTCTACATCAATGAAAATCTGGGCAAAGGGTTCATCCGCCCATCTACCTCACCAGCCGGCGCCGGAATATTCTTTGTCACCAAGAAGGATCAGACCCTCCGCCCATGTGTGGACTACCGTGAGTTGAACAACATCACGGTCACGAACCGTTATCCGCTTCCCCTGATACCTGAACTCTTTCAAAAAGTAAGGGCTGCTGTCATCTTCACCAAGTTAGACCTAAGGGGGGCCTACAATCTGGTCCGCATCCGGGCCGGGGACGAGTGGAAGACAGCTTTTCGTACCCGATTCGGCCACTACGAATATTTGGTCATGCCCTTCGGCCTGTGCAACGCTCCTGCCACCTTCCAGCACTTTATCAATGATGTGTTCAGAGACTTTCTTGATATCTTTGTCATTGTCTACCTTGATGACATTTTAGTCTTCTCCGGATCACTTGACAGACATCGGGAACATGTCCGCAGGGTACTGGACCGCCTCCGCCAACACGGACTATATGCCAAGGCGGAGAAATGCGTATTTGAGCAGCAGACTATCCAATTCCTAGGGTTGGTAATCTCCCCCACAGGGATCAGGATGGATCCTTAAAAAGTGTCCGCTATACTGGACTGGCCTGTACCTTTGGATAAGAAAGGAGTGCAACGCTTTGTGGGTTTTTCAAATTTTTACAGGAGATTCATCAACGGATTTTCTGCAATAATCACACCCATCACACAGCTGACCAAGCAGAACTCACGTTTCCATTGGAACCCTGAGGCCCAAAGAGCCTTTGACACACTTAAAGGACTTTTCACATCAGCTCCAATTCTCAGCCATCCTGATCCTGCACTGCCTTACATTCTTGAAGTGGATGCATCTGAAGTTGCAGTCGGGGCCGTCATCTCCCAACGCCAAGGTAACAAGGACTTAATGCACCCTGTGGGGTTCTTCTCTCGAAAACTCTCCCCTGCAGAGAGAAATTATGATGTTGGTGACCGGGAATTACTTGCCATCAAAGCCGCCTTAGAAGAATGGAGGTACCTGTTGGAGGGCGCTGCCCACCCAGTATTAATTTATACCGATCACAAGAACTTAGAATATTTAAGATCCGCTAAACGGTTAAACCTCGGCAGGCCCGTTGGGCTTTATTTTTCTCACGCTTCTGCTTCCATATCACCTACCGGCCAGGCTCAAAAAACATCAAACCAGACGCACTATCACGCATGCATGACAACCCCAAGGATTTATCTGTTCCCGACACCATTCTACCAGCAGGTAATTTTTTACTTCTACAGACTGATCTGCTCTCTCAAATCAGACAAGCATCCACGGACTCTTCCAAACCCCCTGGTACCACCTTGACTTCCAGAGATGGATTATTTTGGAGGGGGAGACAAATTTTTGTTCCAGGAAGCACTCGGGTTGAGGTACTAAAGCTCCTCCACGACCATCCGCTGGCAGGACATTTTGGAGTCCGCAAGACTCTTGAGCTGGTACGGCGCACATTCTGGTGGCCGGGTCTGGAGGAGTTCTGCAAATCATACATCAGTGCATGTCCCGTCTGTAACCAAAACAAAACATCAAGGAACCGAGCCTGGGGACTACTGAAACCTCTACCTGTACCTGATAGACCATGGAAAATGATTGCTATGGATTTTATAGTGGAGCTTCCATGTTCGAGGGGTGTACAGCAATCTTTGTGGTTGTAGACCGCCTGTCTAAAATGGCCCATTTCTTGCCACTAAAGGGCACCCCATCCGCTGCTGAGACTGCCCGTGTTTTCATTAAGGAAATCGTCAGATTACATGGAGTCCCTTCTAACATTGTGTCAGACAGGGGGGTCCAGTTCACTTCACGTTTTTGGAGAGCTCTGTGCGAAGTCTTGGAAATTGAACTTGCCATGTCCTCAGCTTACCACCCCCAAACCAACGGGCAAACTGAGAGGACAAATCAGACTCTTGAACAGTATATCAGATGTTTCACGTCCTTTGCACAAGATGACTGGGTGTCCCTATTGCCCTTAGCAGAGTTTGCCTACAATAATGCCAACCATTCGGCCACTGGACAATCCCCCTTCTTTGCTAATTACGGCTTTCATTTAACATTTTTACCTGATTTTCTTCCAGAATCTCCAGTCCCGGCAGTACAGAGCACGGTGGATTTCCTCAGCCGTAACAACCGGGTGTTGTAGGAAGCAGTAACCAAGGCCCAAGCGGACAGCAAGAAAGCCTATGACAGGAAGAGGAGAGGGGAGATGGACCTTCAACCAGGTGATCAGGTATGGCTTTCCACGAACAACCTCAAGTTGGCCTGCCCATCCAAGAAGCTGGCACCCAAGTTCATGGGACCCTTCCCGGTAAGAAGAAAAATCAATGAGGTATCATACGAATTATCCTTACCTGATTCTCTAAAGGTTCACTCAGTGTTTCATGTTTCATTGTTGAAGCCTGCAGTACCTGACCCCTTTCCTGACAGGGGAGCCAGACCACCAGAACCAGTTTTGGTTGACGGTCTCGAGGAATACGTGGTGGAAGCCATCCTTGATTGTAGGAAACGGCAAGGGGCTAACCCAATTCTTAGTCAAATGGAAGGGGTACGGTCCGGAGGACAACTCCTGGGAACCTGAAGGCAACATCCATGCCCAGAGGTTAATCCGTGCCTTTTTTCTTGCCCATCCTGAGAAAGAAGCCCGGTTAGGCATCCGGAGGCTGCCCCTTGGGGGGGGGCAATGTCAGGGACCTGCCAGAAACAGAAGACAATTCTTGCTTCCCTCGGCACCTGTGCGTCGGCGCGCGCCAATTGCGCGCATGTGATGGTTGCGCGCGCGTGCACGCAAACGATATGGCGCCATTAGGCCTTTAAAAGGCCAGCAGTTACAACAGTGCATTGCTGTCTGATCTGCAGCTTTGTAACCCGAATACCTGCATACCTGCTATCTGTTACCAGTACCGACCCGGCTTGCTCGACCACCTGATACATCTCCAACCCTGACCTCGGCTCGCCTTGACCCTGCTCTGTCTCTCATCTGACTACCTGCTCTGACCCGGCTTGTCTGACCCTCCTGCTGTCTGCTGTTGTGTGCAACCTAACCAGGTTTATCTCACCTTGCTCCAGCTTCCGCTGTTCCAGTATCCGCCAGCTTCCGGGTCGCTGACCTGCAACCACCTGCTCTGCTGCCTACAGCTCCAGCCATCCCTGGAGGATCACCACCTTGCCACGGTGCCTACCACTACACCTACCACAGGCACTCCTACCTCACTGTGCTCTCGAGTTCACTGTTCCCACTCCAGTGGCTCCTGAGCCAGGGCTGTAAGAGAGGTCTCCTCCTACAAAGTCGGCTCTACGATCAGGTACGTTCTGTACATAACAGGGAGACTATCCTGATGGGCTGAGTCTACCTGAACATATGGGTAGTGAATTAGAATTCGTTTGTGCCTGGACCTATTCCCACACCTTTTGCTGTCCTGCTCTTCTTCCAACCTTCTCCTGTCCAGTTATCGTGCATAAAAGAGAAAATAAACTCTAAGTTGGAGTTGCAATCGGTGTGGACCTTAAAGTTATTGGGGAATAGAGACTTGTCTTTGTTACAGTGGAGACGGGAGCCATTCTCTGGGGGAACCTGATCACAGAGACCCAGGTACATTACACCGCTCAACCTCTTTATACAAGAGGGTATGGGCACGTAGCACGGTGTGTCCTTTTTTCCTGCTAAGGAGCCAAAAGCAGGAAAGGGGGTGGTGTCACTACAAGTGCAATAATTTTCATGGAATCAAGTAGGTCTGTCATTATCCCTCTCCATCCAGGAGACTATCTGGCCCTTGTGGACATCAAGGATTCATACTTGCATGTCTCCATCCTACCAGTACATCATTGCTTCCTGCATTTTACTGTAGGCACACAACATTACCAGTCTGTAACCTTTTACTATTCGTTTGTCTTCTGCACCCTGAGCCTGGACACTGCTCAGTGCAGAGTTTTCCTCCGAAACATAAACTCCTAACTAATGAAGAGGACACTGCTCCACGTTGGTCCACTCCGCTCACACTGCTTCAACAGGGTATGGCAAAGGTGTGCAGCTGTCAGGATCTTTCTTTGTATTATAAACTCCAATATCTGGACCCTACAGTTTAGAAGACATACAAATCCAGTGACGGCTGGTGCTCAATTTTTTGGAAGGGTGGAAAACAAACCTGGTAATCTTTTAAAAATTAAAAAACAAAACCGCGCTTATTGTGTGTTTAGATTCAAAAAAACAATATATAATCAATTAAACGAAAATATAACTAAAATATAGACCCTTCCAAGCAGCAACAATAATGGGATAAGCACAAACAGTAATGGAAGAAAAAAAGTTGCGCTATAAGTCCAAAATTCTAATGTCTGAATAGTGAAAAAGTTCAAACGGAAATGCTTAAAGGACTGGTGTCAGATTGAAACACTAATCGTGGATCCTATGGACTGGTAAAGATGTATGCTTACCAGAAGATAAGCCAAATTGGACAGATGGCTATAACCCAGCCTAGGCCTTTAGATGCACTTCGGATAAAGTTTCTCCAATAATATTGAGTCATGACAATAGAAGGGTACTCCACAGTATGGGGTAAATGTTCCAAAAATTGCATGTATTGAAAAAACAAAAAAGCAAAAAAACATAGTGTAATCCTGCCACAAAAAATCTCCCTATAAAGGGACTGATGCTATAGGGTGGGGGAGACAATACACCACCAGTGAGTGACTCCTATATTAGTGAACCCACACTAAAACACAGTCTCCTTACCAGAGATACAAAAAAAAGGAGAGAGAGAGGAGATCTTATAGAGTGTAGAAATGGTATACAAATCCACCCTGAAGTGCACCGCCACCCAATATGATGTCTGCTTATCAGATTGCAAACATGATATGCAACACAAATCAACGCAGGTCAGTGGATGGCTGGACATTTTGGATGTCTATGCAGGTATAAAGAAGCCTGGAACGGATATGGATTCCTCGCTAACACCGTGAACTTCCGTATAATCCAGGTGGTGTATCAAACCAAGGAGAAAAAGTAGGGACTTTTGCATTTCTGAAGAAATAGCTACTTGCTTGTCTGGGTCCATGTGCTAACCTGAAAACCTTACTCCTCCCCCCTGGTTGCTCGATCGATTGCCCAGTCACCTGTTTGCCCTCCAGCACCGCACTTACCCCATCCACGTCGCGGCTTCGGCAGGTTCCCCCGTGCATTCTCTCCTGAATCCTGGCGGTCACTTCTCCTCCTGGCCAATGAGGTCTTAGGACTTTCGGCCAATCGGGTCTTAGGACTCCCGGCAAATTGAGTCTCAGGACCAGCTTTCTGATTGGCCGGAAGGAGAAACAGGAAGACATTACCGAACATTAGTTCGCTAATGTCACACAAGTGGGTGGGCTCGAGGCAAAGTGCTCTGTGCCCCTAGCCCACCCATTTTGAAGCCAATTAAAGCCTCAGGCTCTAATCATGTGCTTAAAAAAAAAAACATTGAAATCCATGCCACCAGCATGGAGATTAGGAGCTGGGCGCATGGATTAGGGGGTGGCGCCCCTGCGCCCCTTATGAGCGGCCGTCACTGTCCAAATCTCTGTTTATGCATGAGAATTCTACTTCAGACAATTGTAACTCAACATTCTGGTTCTCTAGGTTTAAAGTGTTTGTAACTTTAAACATTAATGTCACTGCCAGCCCCTCTCTTGTATCCAGCCATACGACGTAAGTGTTTTTTTAAAACAAAGCCTCTAAATACCTTTTTTTCAGAGATCTTCAGGCCAGTCACATGACTATCGGACGCTCTCCTACTTCAATCCAGGGTTACAGCGGGAGGGGCCGAGTTCTCCCTCTGACATAAGTCGTGACCGGCCTGAAGATCTCTGAAAAAGGTATTTAGAGGCTTCATTAAAAAAAACCACTTACACTGTGCATTTTGGCTGGATAAAAGAGAGGGGCTGGCAGTGACATTTTTTAAAGTTTACTTTTCTACTAAGAGCGTCAGGAGGGGGGTGTCGGAGAAACAGACACACAGAGCTGATAGGCATTGAGGAGGGGAGAGGGGGAAAGAGGAGAGCTGCAGATGACTAGGGCACATAAACTGACCACCGTAATCAAGGCTCAGCAGCCCTGATTATCGTGATCAGCAAACAGAGGGGGACACAGGAACTGGCAGGATCAGCCAGGTTTTTTACATCTTAGAAAGGATCTTAGAAAGGGGCAGATTAGACAGCACAAGCACTGTGCTGTTTAATCTGCTATAAGGGAACATGATCTCTTTTTTTAGGGTTACAACCACTTTATGGAAAGCCAAGCCTGTGATGAAAGAAATGCACATGCATGCACAACGGTCCACAGAACTATGCACAGAATTAGGACCATGTGTGCATCTATATGAGCACTTGCACCCAGTGGCCTATTTAAAGCCCTACAGGACTCAGGATCATTGCTGAGTGGTCGTCAGCTCCTCCTGCCTGTGACCTGATCCCATGTTTACATAAGTATCCTGACCCAGCTTGTTGACTCATCTGAACCCCTGTAGCCGACTCTGGTTTGTGAACCCAACAATACATCCTGCCTGCTGTCTTGGTACCTCCTCTGCTTACCCGATACTGGCCTTGACTGGCTCAGACTCTGCTCCTGGTTCCTGAATCCATACTTCTGATGCCCAATTGTTGTCAACTCCTTCCTGCATGACCATGCATTTGAGATCCTGCATCTGCCAGCTTGCCTGTCGCACTGTCTTCAGCTTTACATCTACTACAAGATCTCCCGACCCAAATCTCCATGCAGGGCCATCTTTAACGCAGGGAAAAAGGGGCAGCTGCCCTGGGCCCTGTCATCGCTGTGCCGATCCCCCCCCCTGCTGTCCCCGGCGGCGGCCACAATATGACAGGAGAGCGGGACAGCTGCGGGCTTCATGTGCTTGAGCTCGCTCGTCCCGCTTCCCCCTCTGTCAGGAGCTGCGGACTAGAGACAGTGAATGACAGAGCGTCGAGCAGTGCTCTGTGTTCCTCCCGCCCCACCCCCACCTGACAGACCCGTGTAGCACACAGCCGAGTGAAGTGTTGTGGTTGTGTGCTGGGTCTGATAGGCGGAGACTGTGTTGCACCGCCGTGTCATCATCAGGTAAGAAAAAACAACGTGGAGAAAAGGGGAAGGGGATTTACATGTGCAGAGAATTGGGGGTACAGAAGTGAACATGGGGGGTGGGGTACAGAGGTGAACATGGGGGGTACAGAGGTGAACATGGGGGGGTACAGAAGTGAATGTGGATGGGGGGTATAGAGGTGTGGTGGAGAAGGGGGTACAGAGGTGGATGGGGGGGTACAGAGGTGGACGGAAGGATACAGAGGTGAATGTGGATGGGGGGTACAGAGGTGAACATGGGGGGGTTACAGAGGTGAACATGGGAGGGGTACAGAGGTGAATGTGGATGGGGGGTACAGAGGTGTGGTGGAGAAGGGGGGTACAGAGGTGGATGGGGGGGTACAGAGGTGAATGTGGATGGAGGTACAGAGGTGTGGTGGAGAAGGGGGGTACAGAGGTGGATGGGGGGGTACAGAGGTGGACGGAAGGATACAGAGGTGAATGTGGATGGGGCGGTTACAGAGGTGAACATGGGAGGGGTACAGAGGTGAACGTGGATGGGGGTACAGAGGTGTGGTGGAGAAGGGGGGTACAGTGGTGGATGGAAGGATACAGAGGTGGATGGGGGGTACAGAGGTAGATGGAAGGATACAGGGGTGAATGTAGATGGGGGTACAGAGGTGAACATGGGGGGGTACAGAGGTGGTTAAAAGGATACAGAAGTGAACGTGGATGGGGGGGTACAGAGGTGTACAGGGGATAGAGAAGTGAACTGTGGATAGAGGGGTACAGAGGTGAGCTGTGGATGGGGGGTGGTACAGAGGTAGACAGGGGATACAGAAGTGAGCTGTGGATAGAGGGGTACAAACGTGGAATACAAAGGTGAGCTGTGGATAGAGGGGGATACAGAGGTGAACTGTGGATGGGAGTGCAGAGGTAAGCAAAGTGGTGTGCAGAGGTGACCAATAGATGGTTATTTTGGGGGGAGAATATGCAAGTACTGCCCCTTGTGCTGATTTTTTTCTGTGCCCTGTATGATACAAACACCTCACAGTACACACTCCCAATCCCTGTGTGTCAGCCTGGACTCCTCTATCTCCCCCCCCATCATCCTGGACTCCCCTATCCCCCCCATCATCCTGGACTTCCCTATCCCCCCCCATCATCATGGACTCCTCTACCCCCCCCCACCCATCATCATTATTATTGAACAGGATTTATATAGCGCCAACAGTTTGCGCAGCGCTTTACAACATGAGGGCAGACAGTACAGTTACAATACTATTTAATACAAGATTTTAAGTGTGTGTTTGTTTTTTGGAATGTTGGGGTGGAGAGAAAATTTGCATGAGGGGGGGGCAAGAAAATGTTTGCCCAGGGTCCAATCAATATTAAAGATGGCCCTGCACCCATGCCATGCTGTGCACTGTTATACCCTGTCATCAACCCCAGAGGAAATGGGACAAAAGGTGTAAGGAAAGCTTTTTCCTCAACTCAGCCTCAATCAGCTACGTGACAGAAGGACAAGGAGGTTCAGTCATTGGACCTACCAATGTGCCTGACACCCAGGACCAGGATAACTCTGTCCTGGTGGGTCACCATCCAGCCTTCCAATTGTGTAAATCTTTTCTTCTACTATCCTGAAAGCTCTTTATGAACGATACCAGCCTAGTAGGCTGGGGAGACATCATGGTCTCCCTGACAGTGCAGGGAATGTGGTCACAAGAAGAAGCTTGTCTTACTATCAACAAACTGGAGTGCTGAGTGATTCATCTATCTCTTCAATGTTGAACTACTTGAGTGGACAGTCATTCAATCCAGAATCAGTTGCATAGTGTCATCGTACATTAAACATAAAGGAGGGTAAAATACCTAAGCATTGTCATGTCTAATTCCCCCCCCCCCCCCGGGACTAAATTTCAGGTAACATTTTGCCTTTGCTCTCCAAATTTCTAACTTAATGTAAGGTGTGGTGCAAGCTACCTCTTTCTGTTGTGTGAAGCACAAACCTACTTAAAAATTATCTGGATGCCACAACTTCTTTACTTTTTCCACAACTCCCCTGTCTGGGTACCCCTGAGAATCTTCATAAAGGTCTCTGCCATATTTCGGGATTTAATCTGGAGGAAAAAAGCACTGAGAAATAAACAAGAACTGCTCCAATACCCTAAATGTGTAGAAGGTTTAGCTGTCCCCAACCTCTGGATTTATTTTATAGCTGCTCAACTACAGCATTTGGTTGAGTGGGATTCAGTGACTTCCTCTAGCTCCTACTTTTATACAGTTACATATATCAGTCAAGGTCATCACCCTGAATATACTTTGGAAATGTCTGTTTGCAATGCACTGCAGGCTTTTGTACCTGATATGATACCTTCCCAATGTTACAAATTTGGGAGACGGACAAAAAAACTGCTGGGTATCTCCTCTTTTTCTAAGTAAATCCCCATTTGGGACTTTCTCCCATGTCCGTTATTGGCACCATAGCACGGGCCTCCTCCACTAAGGGTCTGATCTCAGATACACTATCTTACGGTGCTAGCCTGCTTTGTTTTGAAATTTTCTCTGTTATGTAAAGCTCGGTGGGAGGGGGATGTGGGCCTATCTCTGGCAACATTTGGGAGGATGTCTTGCAGTCTCTCCAGATGGTTTCTATCTCCTCTTCTCACAGGCTCACTCAAATATTTATTTTGCACAGGATTTATAGAACCCCCTAATTTCTGTACAATATAGGTGTGCAAGAAGACCCGTGCTGTGCAAGGTGTGGCTGTTCTCCAGGATTCCTTATCCATCTCTTGTAGTGTTGTTCCAAGTTGCAGAGGTATTGGGCTGTGAGGTAGAAGGGACCCTTAATGGTCTCATGGGAACTAACCTTACATTTGACCCCTTTACTTGTTTGCTAGGGTACATTGACATATCCTTAATCGGCCAAAACTTAGCGCTTACCATTACTCAAGCACTATTCATATCCTGCAGGCTAATTGTCCTTATATGGATCTCGCCCCAAACGCCCACTCTGTTGGAATGGATAACAGAAAGTTTAATTCCACATGGTCCCAATAGATAGAGTTCATGTGCCCTACTATTTCCGAAGTCCCCAATTGCCTCTCTGGGTTCTTAGCCTACTTTTATTTGTCTGCAATCTACTATATCTAGTAATTTATCTGTAATTATCGTGGACACTGTTTGTTTCTTTGGCCTCCAAGATGGTCGCTTCCTTCGTTGTTTTTTGACTAATGCATTGATGGAAAACCTTGGCAGCCCAGATGTTTTGTAACTGCATTTCCCATCATGGGAAATGTCGTTTCAAACAACATAGCATTCCTTAATGCCGATAACCCTGCAAGGTGAGTGTCTGATCTGGCAGCCTTGTCTTGTACAGAACCTTTTCTTATCTTTCACAATGATAAAGTTGTCTTGAGGCCTATATCCTCCTTTCTTCCTTAGATTGTCTCTACTTTCCACCTTAAACTAGGACATTGTAAAAACTGGGAAAAGCAGAACTATAAAGTAGCAGAGCACAATTAAATTAATCTCACTCACAATTAAATAAACAAAGCAATAAATAATTCAGAAGGGGAAACAGGAAGAGAGAGGAGGAATGGAGCGAAGGGGTGGAAATAGAGCTGCCAAATATGGAAAAAAGGACAGGAGGCTTTAAATGCTGTAGCCCCTAACGCAAGATGATGATGGACTGTTACACCAAATACAGGGTGGTAAATATATAAAAGAGAAGGCTAAAGAAGCTGCAGCTGCTAAACTTGTAAAACTTGCAAAAATATCAAAGGATGAAAGTGAAAATAAAATGCAACAGCACGACGTTAGCGAAGAATTGGAAGTTTCATGCACCAACAAAATCACTTTGCATGAACACATAGATCAAATGATATGTGAAGTGGAAAAAATTGATAAAAACGTAAAACTGCATATTGATAAACATCCAAATGATAAGCAAATAATAATAGCATTAATAACACCATCAGAGCCTACACTAGTAGATGTGTTAAAAGCAATACAACAATGCCAGAGCTCTATAGGCAACCTAACTGGGCAAGTACAGGGACTTAAAGAAGAATTAATTTTTCTACGCCAAGATGTACAGAAAATAAGGGAAATAACTCATCACAATCACTGGGCAAAGATACTAAAAAAAGTTATGAGAAAATCAGACACTAATGCTCGAAAGTTGGAAGATCTCGAAAATTCTCTTCGACTTAATAATATAAGGCTGGTGGGTCTCCCAGAACATTCTGAGGGAGCAAACCCTACAGAATTAGCGGAAACATGGCCATGGGAGACGATTGGAAAATAATATCTTTCTATGTAACATGTAATATATAAAATCAATAAAGATATATGCCGCGTACACACGATCATTTTTCCCGTCGGGAAAAATTAAATTTTTTCCTTTGGATGAGAAAAACGATCGTCTGTGGGCATTTTGTCATTTTTCGCGACGGGAAAAACGGCATTAATCACGACGAGAAAAATTAGAACATGCTCTAATTTTTCTCGTCGTGATTCCTGTCATTTTTTTCCGCGGCAGTTTTCCCATAGGGAAACACTGCCGTGGAGCCTACACACGGTCGTTTTTCTCGCCAAGAGAAAAAATGACAGGAAAAATGGCCGTGTGTGGGGGAACAAGCCGTTCCCTCGTTTTTCCTGTCGTGATTCACGGCGGTGTTTTCACCGCCGTGAATCACGATCGTGTGTACGCGGCATTATGGTCCTGGAGGGAAGCAAATATATAATAATATATGTCTCATTTGGACAAGATGTGAAGGAGGGGGATGGAAATCTGGTTTGATGAGCGAATATAAGAAGGGTGAGGTGTATTTAGTGAGCCATTTGAGACACATAGCATCATGGTCCACCTTATTGTCCTAGAACAAGACAATAAAAAAACAATGGTTACCTTCAATTTAACAGAATGCGATGCCCTGGAACAACCACATGCCGACGCCTAACTGGGAAAATACGTCATAAGTTTGACGTTTAATACTGGGATTATGGTAGCAGCTAGATGCCATAAGCCTGGTATTAAAATTTCTCTCAGGCGCTGATCTTTCTGATAAAAGTGATCTGAGCAGCTGATTAGCTGCTGGATCACTTTTATAAGCAGCAGGAGGGGTCGCCCCCCTCCCTCTCTGCACTTTCCGGTGGTTCCCAGGCTTACCTGGATGATTGTTGAGCCCAGGAATTGATCTGGTGCTGGCGGCGGTTGGTCACAGAGATGAGCGGAGGAAAGATGGCCTTTGCTAATCTCTATGGTCTAGGAGGGACCGGAGCATCGTCATGACGTCACTTCCTGTTCCGACCAGATGTAAACAAGGCCATTTTTTTAAAGCATTAGATCATTTGTTTTTGGTTCTAATGCTTTCCAATGTAGAGGAGAGATGTGGGGTCTTGAGGACCTGTCACTGCTTATTTCTATCACAAGGAATGTTTACATTCCTTGTGATAGGAATAAGGCCCCTTTCACAGTGGGGCGTTTTTCATGCGGTTTAGCGCTAATATTAGCGCTATTATACCGCATGAAAAAATCATGCCCTTTAGCCTTCAATGTGAAAGCTCGAAGGCTTTCACACTGAAGCCGTGCGCTAGCAGGACCGCTCCAAAAGTCCTGCTAGCCGCTTCTTTACAGCGGTAAAGGAGCAGTGTGTTCACCGCTCCTTTACCGCGGTCTCCCATTGAAATCAATGGGACAGCGCGGTAATACCGCCCGCAAACCGCGGCAATAGCCGCGGTTTGCGGGCGGTGTTAACCCTTTTTCGGCCGCTAGCGGGGGTTAAATTCACCCCCCTAGCGACCGCATACCGCGGTAAGAACGACGGTATAGCAGCGCTGAAAATCGCGCTGCTATACCGCCACCGCTCCTGCCCGCCCCAGTGTGAAAGGGGCCTAAAAGTCATCAAACTTTTTTTAAAGGGACATTGTAAAAATAAAAAATAAAATAAATAATAAAAAATGTATATATTTTTTAAAAGCTCCCCCGTCACCATGTGCTCAGGCACAGCGGAGAACACATACATAGGTCACGCCCACATAAGTAAACAGTGTTCACACCACACATGTGAGCAGAGGCGGCTCTAGGCTTTGTGAGGCCTTAGGCAAAACTTAGACATGAGGCCCCACTGATGCCCTTGAACTACGCAGCAGGCCTTCCCAGATTGAGATGCTTGTGTGTTGGATGGGAAAAGTGATGTGCGCGGACGCAACATCACTCCTTATTGGCTGGCAGGCAGAACATCAGGAGTCTTAGGTTGAGCACAGCAGTGTTAAGGTCCCCTGTCAATCAAAACTGGGGTAATGTGGACGGGGCGGAGCCGGCAGCCAGAGCTGATGGATGTGTGTTAGGTGAGCTCTGACACACCGGGTGTACTAACGCGGCTCACAGCGGTACAGGCATCACAAAAAATATATCGATCTACTGGGAAAGACGAGGGGTACAGTGTGGCAACAATGCTGAAACGCAAGGAGAGAGAGGGACCCCGAAAACTAACGGATTTCTTCCCTCCATTAGCGGGCCGAGAAATCCAAGATGGCGCCCGCGCCGGGAGCCGTTCCTCAGCCTCCATGATGCAGCCTTCCAGCAATCCACTGCAATCCTCGGGTGAGTCACATCCCAAATCCCTTAATTCAGCATCATCACCTTTTAATAGCCCTGCTAAACAAAGGAGAAGGGTGGGGGATGGAGGGGAGCCTCTGAATGACACGGAAACTGCAGGGGAAGAAATGGAGGAATCCTCCAACTATAATCAACAGCTGGATGCATTTCCCACCTCAGGGATGCCCATTATAGATACCACAATGAAAGAAATGCTGCAAACCCTGCGGGGGGCCCTCCAACATGACATGGCAGCTGTCAGGGTCACCTGTGGCCAGGTGACAGATGCACACCGTAGGGGGACAGGAGTGCACCGCGAGGTAGTGAACCCTATGGCTGGCTTCTGTGGATAGGAAACTGGGTGGTTGTGGAAAGCGGGACCAGAGGAGCACAACCGGGATCCCAACGGAAGCGAGAGCCAAGATTCCCCAGGGCGCGGAGTCTAAGACCCAGCTGGTCTTCTCCAGGGCCTCTAGTGGTGAGGATGTTATGCTGCAGGCTGGGACCAGGTCACGGCCCCTGGAGTTTCCTAGCTCAGGCCCCGTAGGATAAGGGGAAGCAGCAGCACACGATAGAGAGAACCGAATAACAAGCCGAAGGTCAGGGGCCACAAGCAGACAAGGATAACGAAGAACGAGCCGAAGGTCAAGGGTCACGAGCAGACAGGGATGGTCGGGGACAAGCCAATAACGTAACAGAGAGACAGACGTAGCACACGGCAGGCAGGAACCCAAACACACAATGCCTAACAAACACGTTGATCAGCAAAGCAGGCTTGCAGTGCACAGGTTAATATAGTGTTCAGTGATAGGGCCTGGGGTGGAGTCAGGCTGGGAGGAGATTATAAAGGAAGCCAGGTGAAGGAGGTCTGGTCTCTAGATGAACACATGAGGAGGAAGGTAAGATGGCAGACAGACATTAATGCATATCCATGACAGTACCCTCCCTCTTACGAGGCCTCCCCCTTCCCCGCCTGGGCCCAGGTTTAGAGGGAAACTTCAGATGAAACTCCTTTAACAGACGAGGTGCAAAGACCTCAGATGCAGTGATCCAAGACCTCTCCTCAGGACCAAACCCTTTCCAATGAACGAGGTACTGAAGAACGCCTTTACAGAGTCGGGAGTCCAGAATTTGACTGATCTCGTACTCCTGATTATCCTCAGAGACAGGCGCCACGGTAGGAAGAGGACGAGAGAATTTATTGAGGACTAAAGGCTTTAGAAGAGCAACATGAAAGGAGTTAGTGATTTTAAGGCTCTTAGGAATCTGGAGTTTGAAACAAACCGGATTCAGTTTAGCAGTTACCGTGTATGGACCGATGAATCGTGGAGCAAACTTCAGAGAAGGAACTCGGAGCTTGATGTTCCTGGTAGAGAGCCAGACTTTGTCCCCTGGCTGAAGAGAAGGCGGTTTACGCCTGCGGCGGTCGGCAAAGCCTTTGAATTTTTCAGCAGCTGCCCGGAGGGAATCATGAACGTGACCCCAAACGGAATTGAGAGACTCCTGAACCGAAGCCAAAGCTGGAATGTCTGGAGAACAGATCATAGGAAGAGGAAGTTGAGGGTGTTTTCCATAAACTGTGAAAAAGGGTGTCTTCTGCGAACTGGTATTCACATGATTGTTATGGGAGAATTCTGCCCACGGGAGTAGAGAGGACCAATCGTCATGGTGAGAAGACACAAAGGTGCGAAGAAAGACCTCTAACTCCTGATTAACCCTCTCAGTCTGTCCATTGGATTGGGGATGGTAAGAAGAAGAAAAATCCAAGACAATATTGAGGGATTTGCAAAAGGCTCTCCAAAAACGAGACGTGAATTGGACTCCCCTGTCGGAAACAATATGAGAAGGGACCCCATGTAGGCGGAGAATTTCTCGAATGAAAATGGGAACCAAGGCAGGGGCAGAAGGAAGACCAGGAAGAGGAACAAAATGAGCCATCTTGGAGAATCGATCGATTACCACCCAAATGACTGTATTATTCTCAGACAGTGGGAGATCGGTGATAAAATCCATGGCAATATGGGCCCAGGGTTCCTTAGGAATAGGCAAGGGCATGAGGAGACCAGCAGGAGCTTGTGTGGAGGATTTGGACTGAGCACAGACATGACAAGCTTTAACGTAGTCTTTGACGTCTGAGCGGAGATTAGGCCACCAGTAGTGACGACTGATGAGTAGGAAGGATCGGAGGAATCCAGAATGCCCTGCCACCTTGGAATCATGTCCCCAACGAAGGATCTTAGCTCTTAGCTCAGTGGGGACAAAGGTCTTACCAGGCGGAATTTTAGACTTCAGGGTGGTAGAGTGGGCAACAATGCATGAGGTGGGAATGATCGGCTCAGGTTCAGGGGCGGACTCCTCGTCCAAAGTGTCAAATGACCTAGAGAGCGCATCAGCCCGACCGTTGCAGGAACCAGGTTTGTAGGTAATCGTGAAATTAAAACGGGCAAAGAAGAGACTCCACCTGGCCTGTCTAGGATTCAGACGTTTAGCATTCTGTAGATACTGTAAATTCTTGTGATCGGTAAAGATCGTTATGGAGTGAGGGGAACCCTCCAAGAGATGACGCCACTCCTCTAACGCCAATTTAATTGCGAGAAGTTCCCGATCACCGATGGCATAATTCCTCTCTGCCTGAGAAAATTTTTTGGAGAAGAACGCACATGGTTGGCGTCTCTTCTCAAAGATTTGAAGAAGCACAGCTCCCACCCCCATTGAGGAAGCGTCCACTTCAATAAAAAATGCATTCCCAGGATTTGGTCTCCTCAAGAGGGGGCCAGAAACAAAGGCCTGTTTCAGGTTGTGAAATGCAGAGACAGGTTCGGGAGGCCAGTCTCTGGCATTCACACCCTTCTTGGTCAAAGCGATAATAGGCGCGGCAATGGAAGAGTAATTCCTTATGAACTGCCTATAATAATTAGTGAAGCCAAGAAAGCGCTGTGTGGCCTTGAGGCTAGCAGGAAGAGGCCAGTTGGTGATAGCCAAGACCTTCCCAGGGTCCATACGAAGCCCCGAACATGAGACAAAGCACCCCAAAAACAGGACCTCAGAACATTCAAAGGAACATTTCTCCAGCTTGGCATAGAGATTGTTCTCTCTAAGACGTTGAAGTACAGTGCGGACATGGTTTCTGTGGACGAGCAGATTTTCAGAAAAGATCAGAATGTCATCCAGATAGATGACAACAAACTGGTACAGCAGATCTCTGAAGATTTCATTGACAAAGTTTTGAAACACGGCTGGAGCATTACACAGACCAAAAGGCATCACCAGATATTCGTAATGCCCGTCTCTAGTGTTAAATGCAGTCTTCCATTCGTCACCCTCCCGTATTCGAATGAGATTGTACGCGCCTCTGAGATCCAACTTGGTGAAAATGGAGGCACCCTTCAACCTATCGAATAGCTCAGATATTAAGGGTAAGGGGTATCGATTTTTAATAGTAACCGCATTTAAACCCCGATAATCGATGCAGGGTCTTAAGGTACCATCCTTTTTGGCAACAAAAAAGAACCCTGCCCCTGCAGGCGATGAGGATTTCCGGATGAACCCTCTCTCCAGATTCTCTGCTACATACTCCGACATGGCCTGGGTCTCTGGGATGGACAGAGGGTAGGTACGACCCCTGGGTAGAGTTGCTCCGGGGACAAGATCAATAGCACAGTCAAAAGACCTGTGGGGAGGAAGCACCTCAGCTGATTTTTTACAGAACACATCCCGGTAATCGCTGTATGCGGCGGGAAGATCAGAAGAAACAGAAGTGGCAGCAACCGGAAGACTCTCCTTGGGGGTCACCTTGAGAAGACACGACGAGAAACATGAGGAACCCCAGGCCAGGATCTGCCCAGAGACCCAGTCCACATGTGGAGAGTGGAGCTGTAGCCAAGGGAGGCCCAATACAACTGGGGTAGAGGCCTTGGGTAGAATAAGAAAGGATATCCACTCCTGGTGGAGAATCCCTACCGACATCCTAATGGGTAGCGTCTGGAAGCGAATAGGGCCCCCTGGGAGAACAGTGCCATCAATTGCCGAGACTACCAATGGGGTAGTGAGAGGTGAAAGGGTAAGCTTCATAGAAGAAGCAGTTCTCCAATCCATGAAATTGCCGGCAGCCCCGGAATCCAGGTATGCAAGGGTTGACTGAGGAGAAGTGCCTACATGAAGGGACACCGGCAAGAGCAGGCGAGAAGGTGATGTTTCTGGGTCCAATACTCCACCTTCCAAATGTATTAGACCCGAGCGTTTCCCGGACGAAGCGAGCAGGAGTCACGAAAATGACCCTTGCCCCCACAATAGAGGCACAAGCCCAGAGTTCTGCGCCTAGCACGTTCTTCGGGGGTTAGTCTGGTCCGGCCCAGCTGCATAGGTTCTTCAGCAGGTAGAGGATGCTCCACGGAATGAAGGGAGGGGAGCTCAGACTGGCTAGGACCCAGAGAGTGCTGGCATCTTTTTTCTAAGGACCTCTCTTGAAAACGAATGTCGATCTGGTTGCATAATGAAATTACATCGTCCAGACCGACGGGAATGGCTCTTCCCGCTAATTCGTCTTTCACTCGGTCAGAGAGGCCATGTAAAAAGGTAGCGACCAGGGCCTCATTATTCCAGCTCAATTCAGCTGTGTGGATACGGAACTGAAGAGCATATTGCCCCACTGAACTAGATTCTTGGCGAAGACGTAAGACAGCACTAGCCGCTGAAGAAGCCCGAGCCGGCTCTTCGAAGATATTACGAAAGAGCTTCAAGAATTCGGACAGACTGGAAACCACCGGATCGTTCCTCTCCCACAGGGGGGCAGCCCAGGCCAAAGCTTCACCGGAGAGGAGGGAAATGATATAGGCTACCTTAGCCCGGTCAGATAGGAAGCTTTGAGGCTGAAGCTCAAAATGAATAGTGCATTGGCTGAGAAACCCCCTGCAGGCCTTGGAGTCCCCAGAGAAACGGAACGGAGCTGGCAATCTTAGTGAGTGTGAGGCTGCGACTGGTGCGATAGGTACAGCCGCTGGTTGTACTTGGGGTTGCGGATTCGGGGTTCCCAAGGAGACCTGAAGCTGCTCGAATCGAGAAGCCAGATCCTGGAGGAATCGCATCACCTGGGTCTGATTTGATTCCTGGGTCTCAAGTCTGCGAACTATGCCCTGCAATGGATCATCCGCGGGAAGCGGGATGTCAGCCGGGTTCATGGCTGATCAAACTGTCAGGGTCACCTGTGGCCAGGTGACAGATGCACACCGTAGGGGGACAGGAGTGCACCGCGAGGTAGTGAACCCTATGGCTGGCTTCTGTGGATAGGAAACTGGGTGGTTGTGGAAAGCGGGACCAGAGGAGCACAACCGGGATCCCAACGGAAGCGAGAGCCAAGATTCCCCAGGGCGCGGAGTCTAAGACCCAGCTGGTCTTCTCCAGGGCCTCTAGTGGTGAGGATGTTACGCTGCAGGCTGGGACCAGGTCGCGGCCCCTGGAGTTTCCTAGCTCACGCCCCGTAGGATAAGGGGAAGCAGCAGCACACGATAGAGAGAACCGAATAACAAGCCGAAGGTCAGGGGCCACAAGCAGACAAGGATAACGAAGAACGAGCCGAAGGTCAAGGGTCACGAGCAGACAGGGATGGTCGGGGACAAGCCAATAACGTAACAGAGAGACAGACGTAGCACACGGCAGGCAGGAACCCAAACACACAATGCCTAACAAACACGTTGATCAGCAAAGCAGGCTTGCAGTGCACAGGTTAATATAGTGTTCAGTGATAGGGCCTGGGGTGGAGTCAGGCTGGGAGGAGATTATAAAGGAAGCCAGGTGAAGGAGGTCTGGTCTCTAGATGAACACATGAGGAGGAAGGTAAGATGGCAGACAGACATTAATGCATATCCATGACAGCAGCGTTTATGCATATCACACAAAAAGAAGTTGCTGCGGTGGCTAGCAGGGTAGAATATGTGGAAAAAAAAATGGAGGATTTTACATTGGCACACAATGAGCTTGTTGATGCTCACTTTGAGGTGGAAGACGAGATTAAAGCTATGCGCCTTAAGATAGCTGACCTTGAGGACAGGGCAAGGAGGAATAATATTAAATTTAGAGGGATACCTGAGACAGTCAAGCCTGCTGAACTCACAGCGTACCTGCAAAAGCTTATGCTGACAGCCCTTCCGTCATTGAGTTCAGCAGACATCACCATTGACAGGGCCCACAGACTGCCTAAACCCTCTTTCCTGCCCGATCAAATCCCCAGAGATGTTATTGCAAGAATACATTTTTACCATGTAAAGGATCAGCTCATGCGTTTTGCAAGACAACACCCTGCTCTCCCTGATCCATTTTCTGGAATTGCACTATATGCTGACTTGTCACAAGCTACCCTGTCCGCCAGGCGTGACCTGGTTCCGATTACCAAAATGCTGCGCAATCATAAAATCCTCTACAAATGGGGCTTCCCGGCTAAATTGCTAGTGGACATGAATAATGTATCGCATACAATTGCGACTCTGGAAAAAGGGCTAGAGCTTCTCCGTAAATGGCATCTTCTACCCGCGGATGGAATCCCTGCGGACATGAATCCTCCACGCCAAAGCCGCAACAACTCTCGCCAGAACAAGAGTAAATAACCACTGTATCCAAGTTTGACATGATGTCCAGTGTCTCTCTTAGACTGCCTTTTCCTCTCTCCCAGGGACACTGCAAGCCTGATACCTTTTGACCTTCTCATATTCTATGAGTGACTAATCATTACGCCCGTTGTTCGGCTGTATGGTTGAAAGTCTATTCACCTTTTCCCCCACATAAGTTACGAGATGCTTTCCGTAACCTGTTTGCCGCATACCAAGCGGCCTATCCTTTATGACGCTTGTACAGTTTTTCTTCAGTTGACTCTGATTAGTTTTTTTGTTACTTCTCAAGTTACGAAACAGTTTTACTTTTCTCTTTTTCGGATCACAAGCACTCTGAACATACCTGGAATAAGGATACTACTAATAGGACCAACCACTAGATGGCAACAATGCGCATCACTTCAATGGAATGACCCTTAAGCTTATGTCATATAATGTGAGGGGGTTGAACAGCCCGCATAAAAGGAGAGCCCTCTGGAAATCCGCCATGGACTCACAGTGTGAGATCTTATGTGTACAAGAGACTCATTTTTCTAGTGTGAACCCCCCAAAATGTACACACGTCAGATTCCCACATATCTTTACTGCCAAAAACTCTACAAAAAAGAATGGGGTAATGACTGCTTTCAAGGACACATTAACCTTTTCTCTTTTACAGGAACATGCTGACCCCCTTGGACGCTACCTTATATTAGTAGTTGAAGTGAACCGAACCATCTACACACTAGTGAATGTTTATGCGCCCAATGTAAGACCTTTGAAATTTATTCACAAGATTATTAAGCTGGCTAAGAAGCTACAAAAGGGTGGTCTGATATTATGTGGTGATCTCAATATAGTTATGAACGAAGAATTAGACGTGTCTTCAGTAGCCCGTAGGCGTAGGCCCTCATTAGGATCATTGTGCCATGAAGAACGGCTCTTTGATCCATGGCGCTGCCTTAGGTCTAATGAAAGAGACTATACGTATTATTCAACGGTACATGATAGTGTGACAGCAGGAAGGTAAAGTCACCTGGTTGCATCCAGGGGGGTAGATATATTTCGCCCAGATTCAGGCTTTACGCCGACTTATACAACTAGGTGGAGAGTTGTATAAGGCTAGTGGGCTCATGGATGACTCATACCTCTAGGGAGAGGGCTGGGCGTCGTGCGGACAGGGAGTTGGTGGGGCCAGCTGAGGCTTGTCAGCTCATTTGGGCCTCTATAAGAACTCCCAGATTCATTAGGTGTTAGCTCATGCCTGGAACCAGACCTGTGTGGACTGTCTAGGGAGAGTGAACCCCTGTGCGGTGAGAAAAAGCCTGTGTGGCTATTTGCTTGGACATTTAAAACCAGGGACTTAGGGACTAGGACAGCACTAGGCTGATCCCAGTTGTTAGTTAGGAAACCTGTATGTTTAGTCAGAGGTCAACTTGACCAGGATTTATTTTTGTTATGTTTCTTTTGCTTTGCTGTGTTTTGTCACTGTAAATAGAAAATAAACCGCACCTTTTTTTTTGATTTTGAAAACCACAACCTCCGTTTGCTGGGCCTGTTTTGTGTGGGGAGCCCATCCCGGGGGTCACACACACCCGCTGCCGAGCTAACCCCCTCACAGTTGGTGGAGAACCAGTGGCAGTTTTTTTTAAGCCAGCATGGAGGAGATACTGAAGCAGCTGGCTCTAGCAAATGCCAATCAACAGCAGACAAATGCAGGTTTGCAAAGGAGCCTTGCAGCCCAGCAGCAGACAAACGCAACTTTGCAACAGAGTCTGGAGGCTCAGCAACGAGCCCAGCAGCAATCTGAGGCCCGCTTCATAGACCTGTTGCAGAAGCAAGAGCAGAGACTACAACAACAGATGGAAGCAGTAATGCAGCAACGTCCGCAGACCAGTGAGGAAAGCCGTCCCACTAATACCGCGTCCTTTGGGGTGAGTCGTTTATTGACAAAAATGACTGGAGAGGATGATCCAGAGGTATTTTTGACCACATTTGAAAGGACCGCTGAAAGAGAAAAGTGGCCTGAGGAGCAGTGGGCTGGACTGGTGGCTCCTCTGTTAACTGGTGAATCGCAGAAAGCTTACTATGACCTAGAGCCTAACCAAGCAAAAGACTATGTGATGCTAAAAGCTGAAATATTGGCAAGGCTGGGTGTCACCCAGGCTGTCCGGGCTCAGCGTGTGCATAACTGGACTTTCCAGCTTGGAAAACCCCCCAGGTCTCAAATGTATGATCTCATTCACCTGAGCAGAAAGTGGCTACAGCCAGAGACTTTGTCCGCACCAAAGATTGTGGAACGTGTTGTAATGGATCGGTTTTTGAGAGCTCTTCCTACTGCCATCCAAAAGTGGGTAAGCCATGGAGACCCAGAGACGGCCGGTGGTCTTGTGGATCGTGTGGAGAAATACTTGGCTACAGAGAACCTGACGGCCTCTTCCAGAGACACTCGGACTTTCCACCCTAAGACCAGACCATCCCCAGGGGCGGATAAGAGGATTCCAAGGGGTGAGGGTGGAGAGAGTGAGAGGGTGGGAGCTCTACCCCAAGTTTGGCGAGAACAGCCTGGGAAATCAGCGGCTCAAGAGGCGGCAAGAAGGATCGTTTGCTACCGCTGCCGGCAAGTGGGACATATTGCAGCCAATTGCCCGGTTGTGGAGGAACCCATGCAGTGTGACTTTCTGACGGGCAGACGTCAGTCGCTGTGTGCGACAGTCGCATGCACTGCCATTCGAGGAACTGAGAAACATTTATGCAAAATGTGTGTTAATGGTAGAAATGTTGTGGTATTGCTGGATTCAGGTAGCCTTGTGACCCTGATAAAGGCTGAGTTAGTTAAAACAGAGGTCTCTGGGAATAGCAAGGTAGCTGTTATTTGTGTGCATGGGGACACCCGAGAGTATCCAGTGACTACAGTGTGTTTCGAGACCCCCAAAGGTACCCTCTCTCATCCAGTGGGCTTAGTATCTCAGTTACCGCATGACGCCATTGTGGGAAGGGATTTTCCGAAGTTCTGGGAACTGTGGGATGATCCTGAGCCCCTCACTGGTGCCCCTATGTACCAGGAATGTGATAGCCAGAACTCCCCTGAGAGTGGTGAGGACTCTCCGGAATTTCCCTTATCAGTATTGGCAGGGGAGACTCAAGAAACTGGAGAGGAGCCCACCTCCTCAGATGAAAACCTACCGTCTGTGGAGTTTTCTGATCTTGAGGTTCACAGGGAAAACTTTGCCACAGAACAGTTGAAAGACCCCGCCCTAATAAAGGCACGGGAAAACGTAGTGAAAATAGATGGCGAGTTAGTGAACCCAGATAATACCTGCACTTACCCATACTTCAGCGTAGAGAAGGACCTACTGTATCGGGTGGCAAAAAGGGCAGAAGAAACCGTTGAGCAGCTTGTGGTGCCCAAACCTTACAGGAAGTTGGTGTTGGAGATGGCCCATGGGCACATTCTTGGAGGTCATCTGGGGACAGAGAAAACCCGAGAGAGGGTATTACAGAGATTCTATTGGCCGGGGGTGATGAAGGACGTAGAAAATTATTGTTCCTCCTGCCCTGTGTGTCAGAGGTTGGTCCCGATGCCACATTTCCGTAGCCCGCTGGTCCCTCTACCCATCATTGAGGTCCCGTTTGAGAGGATCGCCATGGATTTGGTAGGTCCTATAATCAAGTCCGCTAGGGGGCACCAGTACATATTAGTTATAATGGACTATGCCACCCGTTATCCAGAAGCGATCCCTCTCCGAAATACCTCGGCCAAAACCATAGCCAAAGAGCTATCTCTTGTTTTTAGCCGGGTGGGTATTTGTAAAGAACTGCTTACGGACCAAGGTACACCCTTTATGTCCCGGGTTATGAAAGAGCTGTGTAAATTGTTCAAAGTGACGCAATTGCGTACGTCTGTGTATCACCCCCAAACCGATGGGCTGGTTGAAAGATTCAACAAAACCCTAAAACAAATGTTGAAGAAAGTGGTGGATAGAGATGGAAAGGATTGGGACTGTTTACTTCCTTATTTGATGTTTGCTATTAGGGAGGTGCCCCAATCCTCTACGGGATTCTCCCCCTTTGAGTTACTGTATGGGAGACACCCAAGAGGGCTGTTGGATATTGCCAAGGAAACTTGGGAAAGTGAGAGTTCTCCCCACAGGAGTGTGATTGAGCATGTCGCCCTGATGCAAGATCGAATTGCACAGGTAATGCCCATCGTGAAGGAACATTTGGCCCAAGCGCAGTTGGCACAGCAGAGAGTGTACAACCGTGGAGCCAAGACCCGTACCTTTTCCCCGGGGGATAGGATATTGGTACTTGTCCCTACGGTTGAAAGTAAATTCCTTGCCAAATGGCAAGGCCCCTACGAGATAATGGAAAAAGTGAGCGAAGTGAATTACAAGGTCAGACAACCAGGAAGGCGAAAGCCCGAACAGATCTATCACGTTAATCTGTTGAAAGCCTGGAGGGATAGAGAGTCCCTAGTCGCAGACACTTGGTCACCAGCTCAAACTGGTTGCGTGATTCCTGAGGTTGGAATAGCAGCCACCTTGTCACAACCCCAACAACAGGAGGTTAAGGAGTTTGTGCTTCACAACAAGGAGGTATTCTCTGAGCTGCCGGGACAAACATCTGGGGTAGAGCATGACATCATTACCCCGCCCGGTGAAAGGGTGAAGTTAAAACCCTATCGGATCCCAGAGGCTCGACGGGAGGCAATACGGGAGGAAGTACAGAAAATGCTGAACTTGGGGGTGATAGAGGAGTCCCAAAGTGATTGGTCTAGTCCCATCGTGTTGGTGCCTAAACCGGATGGGAGCTGGCGATTTTGTAACGATTTTCGTCAGTTGAACAAAGTTACAAAATTTGACACCTACCCCATGCCACGTATAGATGAGTTGATCGACCGGCTGGGAACAGCCCGATACATGACGACTCTTGACCTCACAAAAGGGTATTGGCAAATCCCCCTGGCCAAGTCGGCCAAAGAGAAAACCGCATTTGTAACCCCAGACGGGGCGTTCCAATATAAAAGAATGCCGTTCGGGTTACAGAATGCGCCGGCCACATTCCAGCGGAAAATGGACCAGATGCTGAGGCCCCATCGGAAGTATGCTGCGGCTTACCTGGATGACGTAATTGTCCATAGCACAGATTGGGCCTCACATCTGCCAAAAGTGCAAGCAGTCCTGGACTCTGTTCGGGAAGCGGGGTTTACGGCTAACCCCAAGAAGTGTACCATTGGGCAGGAGGAGGCCAAATATCTTGGGTACACCATTGGGAGGGGAGTAATAAAACCCCAACTCAACAAAGTCGAGGCCATCCAGAGTTGGCCACGTCCCAACAGCAAGAAGCAGGTACGAGCCTTTCTGGGAATCGCTGGGTATTATCGGCGATTCATTCCCCACTTTGCTTCTAAGGCTGTGCCCCTAACCAACCTGACGAAGGGGAAAGGGTCGGTCATGATTAAATGGACCCCCGAGGCTGAGGCAGCATTCCAATTCTTGAAACAAGCCTTATGTAGCCAGCCAGTGTTGTACTCACCCGACTTCTCTAAAGACTTTGTCGTACAAAGTGATGCGTCAGATGTGGGGTTAGGAGCAGTATTGTCCCAGGTCTGGAACGGGGAAGAGCACCCAGTCATTTACCTCAGCAGGAAGTTGAAGTCCCATGAGGTAAATTACGCCACCGTTGAAAAGGAGTGTTTAGCGGTGAAGTGGGCTCTAGATTCCCTTCGGTACTACCTGCTAGGTAGGCACTTTGACATGGTTACGGATCACGCTCCGTTAAAGTGGATGGCTCAAAACAAGGAAACAAATAGAAGAGTGAATAGGTGGTTCCTGGCCCTCCAGGAATTCAACTTCACAGTAAAGCATCGCCCTGGCGTTCAAATGGGGAATGTGGATGCTTTGTCTCGAGTACATGAATGCCTGATTGCTGGTGTTCCAACCCCGAGGTTAAAACAAGAGGGGGGGGGGGTATGTGACAGCAGGAAGGTAAAGTCACCTGGTTGCATCCAGGGGGGTAGATATATTTCGCCCAGATTCAGGCTTTACGCCGACTTATACAACTAGGTGGAGAGTTGTATAAGGCTAGTGGGCTCATGGATGACTCATACCTCTAGGGAGAGGGCTGGGCGTCGTGCGGACAGGGAGTTGGTGGGGCCAGCTGAGGCTTGTCAGCTCATTTGGGCCTCTATAAGAACTCCCAGATTCATTAGGTGTTAGCTCATGCCTGGAACCAGACCTGTGTGGACTGTCTAGGGAGAGTGAACCCCTGTGCGGTGAGAAAAAGCCTGTGTGGCTATTTGCTTGGACATTTAAAACCAGGGACTTAGGGACTAGGACAGCACTAGGCTGATCCCAGTTGTTAGTTAGGAAACCTGTATGTTTAGTCAGAGGTCAACTTGACCAGGATTTATTTTTGTTATGTTTCTTTTGCTTTGCTGTGTTTTGTCACTGTAAATAGAAAATAAACCGCACCTTTTTTTTTGATTTTGAAAACCACAACCTCCGTTTGCTGGGCCTGTTTTGTGTGGGGAGCCCATCCCGGGGGTCACACACACCCGCTGCCGAGCTAACCCCCTCACAATAGCTATTCAAGAATTGATCTCTTCCTAACTGATATACACACATTGCAAAATGTCCAAGCTGCTGACATCCATAATATCACATGGTCGGACCATGCGCCAGCGACTATTGGGATTGTGGATACCGGCAAATTCTCTCACAGGCCTCTGTGGCGTAATAATACCTTCCTCCTGTCGCACCCCAAGATCAGAGATGAGATAGAGGGAAGGTTGACAGAATATTTTAAGATCAATGATAATGGGGAATGCTCCCCTATGACCACCTGGTGTGCACACAAAGCTTTTGCTAGGGGTACTCTTATCCAAATTGCCTCCAGGGAAAAGAGGAAAAAATTACAACGCATGACACAGCTACAGGAATCCATAGCAGATTTAGAAACACAGCATAAAAACACAGACACCAAATCTGACAATATCCTTAAACGCCTCACTGCCTGCCGTGAGGATCTAAGACAGGAAATTAGAGCAGATTATGACACTTACTTTAAAAGATTGAAAGTTTCATACTATTCCCAAAATAATAAAGCGGGTAAAATCCTAGCCTCCCAACTTAAGAAACGACAGGTACGCTCCAATCTTAAGCACATCAAGCACCACGTCTCCAAGGAGTTGCTTAGCAATCCTAAAGATATTGCCAATGCGTTTAAGGACTATTATGAATCCTTGTACAATCTTAATGTAGATTCATCTACTCATCAACCTTCAGACAAAGAGATTGATGACTTTTTAAGTAGTGTACACCTTCAGTGTATAGAGCCAATTTACCTGCAAAAACTGAATGCTCCCATTTCCACCCAGGAAGTTGAGGATGTTATTACATCACTACCCATGCATAAATCTCCAGGCGCAGACGGCTTCTCAGCTGAGTATTATAAAGCGTTTTCTTCGCTCCTAACACCTGAGCTAGTGAAAATTTTTAACATTGCAGCTTCATCAGGCTCCTTCCCGAATGAAATGCTCCAAGCGATAATAGTTACATTACCAAAACCTGGCAAAGACTCGTCGCTGCCACAAAATTTTAGGCCTATATCACTGTTAAACTCCGACCTGAAAATATATGCCAAAATTCTAGCAAATAGACTGATGGATGTAACTACCTCTCTTATAGGTTTGGATCAAGTTGGCTTTGTGAAAGGTAGACAAGCCCCGGATAGCACTAGACGAATGCTAAACCTTCTACGCTTAGCAGAGGTCACGCGAACACCTAGTACCTTCCTAGCTCTTGACGCAGAAAAGGCCTTTGACAGGGTCCATTGGGGATATCTGTCAAAGACTCTACACAAATTCGGAATATCAGGTCCAATTCACATGGCCATAATGTCCCTATATTCTAACCCTACTGCCAGAGTATACTCGTCCAGTATGCTCTCTGATACCTTTAAATTATCAAATGGCACCCGACAAGGATGCCCACTATCCCCAATTATCTTCTCCCTAGTTATAGAACCTCTAGCGGAATCGATCAGGTCCAATGTAGAAATCACAGGCATAGAATCTGGTTCCGGAGCCCATAAAATAGGACTTTTCGCGGATGACATCATTCTCACTGTCTCCAACCCATCGACATCTCTACCAGCCATCCAAAATATATTATACAAATTTGGGCAGATCTCCTTTTACAAAGTCAACACATCTAAATGCTACGCTCTAACACTTAACATCCCAAGCGAAGAAAAAACTAGATTACAAACCATATTCCCTTGCAACTGGGATCCCCCGGCTATCACGTACTTGGGTGTGCAGCTAACCTCATCATCCGCCAAAATCTACCCGACTAACTACCCCCCGCTACTGAGTAGAATAGATGCGGAACTTAATCAAATCGGCACCCTACATCTCACTTGGCTGGGGAGGGTAGCCGCGTACCAAATGCAGGTATTGCCTAAACTCCTTTACTACTTCAGGACACTGCCCATCCCAGTACCCCAAAAATTCTTTACGCAATTAGAGGCATCTCTGAAAAAGTTTATTTGGGGGGGTAAAAAACCAAGAGTTGCACTAGCACAGCTCTACAAACCTAAGCATCTTGGAGGGGTGGGATTGCCGAATGCCCAACTATACTATAGGGCTGCAATTTTAGATCAACTAAGATACTGGTTCTCCTGCCAAACAGACAACCGATGGTCAGACATTGAAAGCACAGTCACACCTGGTCATAATCTTCCGGCATTAGCTTTTGCTGCCAGCATTAATCATAGAACCATCGCTCCATCGTACCCAACTATACAAGCATCCATAGATGCTTGGTCCTCCCTAACCAATACCCGCTTCACTGATACCCCCACCCACAAACTAATTCTCCCACTTGCATCCTATGAATATTTAATACCTAACTTCTCGGCACAATCTTGGAGAAAGGTGGGAACGCACTTCACAGTCCCAACTTTGAATGCAAAGAGTGTAATAGATAACTACAGGGCCTTCCAGATACATCATTATTGGCGTAGTACACCAATTAAAACAATAGAAATCCCGCAAAGACTGTGGGATTTTCTTATGAGCAAACCCCCCAATAACCTCAAAGGTATATCCCTCTTTTACAAATACGCGTCCCCACTCTATGTCCAAACTAAGCTCCCATGTATGTATAAATGGGAACAAGAACTTCAGAAAGAATTCCCTTTACACCAGTGGCATAAAGCAATACAATACAACAGTAAATCTTCGGCATGCGTGGACCACTGGGATAATGCTCAAAAACTCCTACACAGATGGTACTTTACCCCGGCCCGCCTTAATAAAATGAACTCTGATACTTCGCCTTTATGCTGGAGAAATTGCAAATCCACAGGTAGTCTAATCCATATATTCTGGAGTTGTGATGTACTACACACATTCTGGTTAAAAGTGCAATCACTCGTTCGGAAAATCACCGGAATAGATTATACTATTAACGCTGCACTTGCAATACTGAACCTGGGGATAGAAAACTTCCCTCCTCTAATGAGAAAAGTGGTCACTCACGTCATGTTCGCAGCGCGCATATCGATTGCAAAAGAATGGCGCTCCCAAGCGCCTCCCAATATCTCAGTAGTCATAGCTAGAGTAAATTCACAATATACTATGGAAAGGATGCTTGCTTATACCGAAAGACGTTCCCTAAACTTCCATAGAAACTGGGAAATATGGAAAACATCCAAATACGCCCTCTCACAAATATGACAGAATATGCTATATTATGATTTGATGAATGATCTCCATCAACGTCTAGTGGTATGAACTATCTAATAGTAAGGTATGACTAGGAATGCTTGTCCAAATATGCTTACCCACATAGTTTAGACTTATCCTTGTTTAATATTGGTTACAGTTTAAGCGTTCCTGATCCTAATGTTTAACTGAAATCCTTGGACCCTCATTAAGGTCCGGGACGAACTACACAGCATCGTCCATACAAGTAGCCTGCTCACAGTGTGAACCCTAAAGGGGTGACAGGCTTATCCTCCTAGTGAGGCTTATGCCAAGCCCTACTTGTGTAGTTCCATACATAACTTGCAGGTTATACTCCTCCCCTTAGGATCTATACTTGTTAATCACATTGTATGACTCTGTACTGTATAATGTATCATATATTCTGTATACACTGTGGAAAAAACAAGAAAAACCAATAAAAATCTATGGTTTAAAAAAAAAAAAAACTGGGGTAATGTGTGTCGCACTACCCCTGAAGGAGCCGCTTGGTAATTTTGGGTTCCCTGTCCTGCGCCTCAACTCCAAGAACACCCTCAGCCCCTCTGACACACCTGGTTGATTGAATCACTACAGACACACGTAGCGTATAGTACATTTCACCTTACTGTAGGATATAGGCAATAAACAATTACACACGTGCTTAGTGGTAGACACTATTTGTCTAGAATTAGGAACTTGCATAAATGACTAAAAGTGCAGTTCACAAAGCAGAGTAGAACTGCCCTCAGGTAATAAAGGTAAACAAATATATCTATAAAAGCAGCTCTATATCAATAGCAGAAAAATAAATACGAGAATAGGTAAATCAATATTTAGCAACACAACCTTAAAGTGGAGCTCCACCCTAAAGTGGAACTTCTGCTGATCGGAACCCTCCCCCCCCCTCCGGTGTCACAATTGACACCTTTCAGGGGGGAGGGGGGAGGGGGTGCAGATACTTGAGAGACACTCGGCTCACAGAACACAGGGGACCATTCAGAACGGCGCAGCGTGACTCACGAATGGCTTCACTTCCTGGTTCCCTCACGGAGGATGGCGGTGGGGGCAGCAGAGTAACGAGCGATTGCTCGTCCTCTGCTGCGGACGTCGCTGGACTCCAGGACAGGTAAGTTTCCAAATATTAAAAGTCAGCAGCTGCAGTATTTGTAGCTGCTGTTTTTTTAAAAAAAAAAAATCCGTGGCACCTCCGCTTTAAACACGTCTTTGCAGTGGTTTTTGAGTGCACTCGAAAAAATAAGAGAAGGTGGGGTCCCCCTTTAAATGGCAACAACAACCTGCGCAGGGCGGTGCAAGGATTTTTGTTTAGTTATCCCTGGTCCAAGAAGTGACGTCATACAGGGGAGGGCTGGCAGCCTGCCCAGTGGCCCATTGAACCACAGAATCAGCTCATCCATGCCCACCTGGTTTTTCAATGCAGCCTCACCAGTGCCGCCTCATCAGTGCCCATCAGTGCAGCCTCATCAGTGTCCATCAATGCAGCCTCATCAGTGTCCATCAATGCAGCCTCATCAGTGTCCATCAATGCAGCCTCATCAGTGTCCATCAATGCAGCCTCACCAGTGTCCATAAATGCAGGCTCACCAGAGTTGTAGTTTCCTCTGCCCTGCTCAGGAGCTTGAGTACAACTCCCGGAATAAAACAGCAGCCGGCTGGGCCGCCGGCCCAACTTCCTACAGAAGAAAAAAAAAGGCAGCGGGCAGCGGCTGCCGGCTGTTTTTAACATGGGTTAGAGTGGCTTAGGAGGCAATTGCCACTCTTCCCCCGCCCCAGCCCGCCCCTGACGTCATACATGACACTTCCCAGTCTGTGTACAGGAGGGTGGCTGAGTGGACGAAGGTCTGCTGAGCTACCGCCGCCCTTCCCAGTGCCACCCACCATGACAGCAGCGGGCCCGCAGGTGGGACAGTGGTGCCCGGTAAACATGGTGAAGGGGGTTACACATTGTGGCAGTGGTGGAAGTGACTTGTAACACTTCCACATAAAAGGCGACAGTCAGCTTTACTAAAGTACACACACTCCTAGCTGCTATAGGGGCTGGGAGTGTGTAAAAAAAAAAAAACATTCAGCACTGTAAAAATCTGGGGATTAGGATTTTACTGCCCCCCTATCCTGGCGCCCTGAGGTGGCTGCTTAAGCCGCCATATGGTAGCGCCGGCCATAGCCCTGGGGCCACTACAGTTATAGGGAAGTCTTTAGGCTCGGTTCACACCAGTGTGCTGTGCAACCTCACATGTGATTCGCACCACACTGCAGTGCAAGTCACATGTGAAGTCTGTGCTATGCAATTTCTGCCATACAGATAGTATGGCTGAATTTGCATCGCATTTGGACCAAGGTCATGCAGGACCCTTTTTTGGTCCGCACCAGAATCGGATTGCATGGGTGTTCACACCCAGGGCCGCCATCAGGGGGGTACAGGCAGTACACCTGTAAGGGGCCCGGAGGTCCCCAGGGGCCCAGATGCCCCCCCCTTTTTTTTTTTGTAAGGGGCCCAGAGGTCCCCAGGGGCCCGGAGTTCCCCAGGGCCCCGAATGTCAACCCCCCTTTTTTGTATTTTTTTTAATAATTTTTTTTATTATTAATAATTTTTTTATTAAATTTTTATTTATTTATTTATTTTAATTTTTTTTATTTATTTTTTGTAAGGAGCCCAGAGGTCCCCAGAGGCCCGGAGGTCCCCAGGGCCCCGGATGGAAACCTCCCTTTTTTATTTATTTTTTATAAAAATAAATTATTATATATTTTTTTTATTTATTTATTTTATTTTTTGTAAGGGGCCCAGAGGTCCCCAGAGGCCCGGAGGTCCCCATGGCCCCGGATGGAAACCTCCTCCTTTTTTTTTTTTTTTTATAAAAATGATTATTATTATTATTTTTTTTTTATTATTTTTTTTTTTGTAAGGGGCCCAGGAGGTCCCCAGGGCCCTGGATGGCAACCCCCCTATTTTTTGTTTTTTTGTGTTCGTCAGCACCCAAACCCCCTGCTTCTCAATTCGTGGCACCCCCCCCCCCCCCCCGCTTCTCAATTTTCTCCAGGGGGGCCCCATGTCTGAAGCTGTGTAAGGGGCCCCAAAATTCCTGATGGCGGCCCTGTTCACACCCATGCGGTCCGATTCATGTCTGAATTGACAGTCTGCACAGCAATATGTGAACCGATCTGGGGGTGTCATTAACTTTGTATTGACACTCCCAGCGGTTTGCATAAGGCAGTGTGAACCGCCTGCGAGTCAGGTGCAATGCAGGAACCCACAGTGGATTCGCAGGGCTCTCGCATCGCACCAGTGTGAGCCGAGCCTAAGTGCTGGTTCACACTGCAGCGATGTGGAAACCCTGCGAAACCACTGTGGGTTGCCGCATTGCATGTCTCCTGGTGGCAGTCCACACTGCCTTATGCGAACTGCTGGGAGTGTCAGTTAAAAGTTAATGACACCCCCAAATCAGTTTGCATATCACAGTGCGAACTGCAAATTCGGACAGGAATCGGATCGCATGGGTGTGAACCCCCACGCGTTCCTATTCTGGTGCGGACCAAAAAATGGTCCTGTGCAAGTTTGGTCCAAATGCGATGCAAATTCAGCCATACTATCTGTATGACTGAAATCGCATCGCACAGAGATCGCATGTGATTTGCATTGCAATGTGGTACAAATCACATCTGATGTCGTGTGAACCAGCACTAAGTCCTAAATCTTCATCTTTTTATTTGCTGGTGCACGTTGCAGCTGTGAAAAGGGCCTGCGGGCAGTATTAAGGCCAAAGAATAACAGGGTGGGCAGTTCCTATGGATGGCAGTAGATAATGGCCGATCGCGATCGGCCCTCTTACCAGACTCGGGGATACAGCAACAATGGTTTCTCCAATTAGGAATTAGCTCATGGGATTTTAGGCAGGATGCCTGGACATACCCAAAAAAACTACAAACAACAAATTATTATTATTATTATTATTTCTTTATTATTTAAATAGTTTATTCAAATAAATAACCATAACATATATATATATAATTTTATTACTTATATATATATTTTTTTTTTTTTGGATAAAATTCGGCCGCGGCTTAAACTATTGGTTTTTTCATTTAAAATATATCATCATAACCATATCAATAAATAATTCAAATCACATAAATGAAATAAGAAACCAGCTCAGCCACTACGACTCAAGCTGAAAGGAATCATCCTTTAAAATTTCCCCACAACATTTGTTCTTTTTAGAAATATTACAAAAGAACCACACCACATAGTTTTTAGCCGCGACAAAGGGAAGGGGGGGGTGGGAAGTTCCGCTGTTAATCCTCTTCAGGACGACTGGCCCCGGACCTCCCGGACTAGCCCTTTAAATAGGGACCCCGAAGGCTTCTAGAAAGATCTATGGGTCAGATGACCCCAATTGACCAATCATGAAACCAGGGTACCCTGAATTTTTCCCCAGTAACTGGTCAGTTCAACCAATCCCTAACTTTCCCGCCTGACTGACCTAACTGACCTATCCTGGACTCAGGACTTTTTTCCCCAGCAACAATCTGCCTGACCTATCCTTATCCTTCCCTCTTAAACTCAAAAGGGGGGAAACTTGAAACTGCTCCTGCCAACAATCCCATAAGGAAAAGGGGAGCCTTAAAACAGCCTTATCCCCTTTTCCTCACATGGGATTTTAGGCAGGATGCCTGGACATACCCAAAAAAACTACAAACAACAAATTATTATTATTATTATTATTTCTTTATTATTTAAATTGTTTATTCAAATAAATAACCATAACATATATATATATAATTTTATTACTTATATTTTTTTTTTATTTTTTTTGGATAAAATTCGGCCGCGGCTTAAACTATTGGTTTTTTCATTTAAAATATATCATCATAACCATATCAATAAATAATTCAAATCACATAAATGAAATAAGAAACCAGCTCAGCCACTACGACTCAAGCTGAAAGGAATCATCCTTTAAAATTTCCCCAAAAGACAGGACGGGTTGTTACAACCCCGACTGTCACCCAAACCCCAGCACGCGGCTCTTTCAATGCAAGATTGGAAAGAAACATTAAGTATGTCCAGGCCAATTTCCGAAAGATGAACCCCATCTGCCCTATAAAGGCCCGAAATTCCACCCTCTAGATCTACATGACGAAAAGAGAAACCCATGTCCGGGGCCATGAATTTCTCAATAGCCCTATTTATCCTTTTCCTGACTTTTTCAAAGGGTTTAAAAACCATAGACTCCAGCCATCTCAACCTAGGGATAATTTCAGAGAAAACAATCACCATATTTGGATAGGATTGTTTCAAAACTTGGAGTGTATCCTTAATACTAAAAATAAGATCTAAAGTTCTCATCTGACCAACGTCATTCCCTCCCAAATGTAAAATTAACACATCAGGTTCAGGCCAATATGATAATAATGAACTGAATTCAAAAAGTAACTCCTCCCAAAGCATTCCCCTCCTACCGAACCATAAGACTTGAAATTGTGATGGATCCAGGCCTAAATTCGAAGTGTAATAACGAGCATTAGCCCGATGATGCGCCCAAAACACGAAGGAGTGTCCAATAATCCAGACCACTCCAGGCACACCTAAAATAATCAAACAACAAGATTAGGACGTACATATAACTGAAAAGAATTAGACTTCCATCTCCCCAAGCTCTTAATTCTGCTATCAATAAACCCCAACCTTGCAGCTTCCGTGGCAGCTCCGATTCTGAAAGAGTGCGAAGAAATCCTGACGTTAGCTAGATTCAATAACTTGCAGCACCTGGACAATATTTTATTAAATTGAAACTTAGTCAAAGGAGAAGAATCCATATGAATGAACAGCACACCGTCCGAATGAGGCCGAAGTTTCAAATAAGCCGATAAACTTGCCACCGGGCAAATCACCGACCCAGGGGAAGACAGCAAATGTATCCAATTGCCTTTCCCCATCTGGTCGGTTTTACTACCTCGAATGAATATTTTCAAATTCGAATCATTCAGGATTATGTGCTTAAGTAGCAACCCAGACGGATTTCTTTTGCTCATCGACACTATTTCAGATACTCGGAGTGCTGCAAAAAAGGCCATAGTAAAAACTGCATTAAATAGAGTAGCCTCGAAAGAAGAAGAACAAACTGAAGCAGTTATAGCACAAAGGGATTCCAATATCTCGGGAGTAATGGGTTGTCTATTATCAATATTGCAATGAGACTTTTTATAACCTTTAAGTGCTTGTTGTACTGAAAAATAGGATAAACAAGAGGTCAAACTGTTCAATTTCTGAAAAAAGGATATACCTGACAGCGTCTTATACACATAAGACCAAGAATATTCTTTATTCATAAGACATTCCAAAAAGGACAAAACCAATATTTCGGACACATCCGAAAATTGGGCCCTCTTGGAATTTAAAAATTGCAACCATAGCAACCACGAGGACCGATAACTGGACCAAGAAGTGGTAGCCAAAGATTTCTCTATATTGTCTGAAATTAAACGATATCCCATAAACGTGATGGACAAGGAGTCCCGACAAGGTCCGCTGTGGGTAACAGGGAGAAAAAACGCTCCATCTGTAAACGAGAGAGTGCGTCAGCCGTCTCATTCACCCTACCTGGGATGTATTTAGCTTTAATCCAAATGTTGTGACACAGGCATTTATACACTAGATAACGTAACAGGGCTATCACAGGAGGAGATTTGGAAGTCAAACAGTTGACTGCAAACAAAACACCCCTATTATCAGTACTGAAAAGGATTCTCCTGTTTGCAAACATATCACCCCAAATCTCCAACGCAACTATAATAGGAAAAAGTTCCAAAAGTACAATATTCTTGCACAAACCCCTACTTACCCAACTCTGAGGCCAAGTAGCGGAGCACCACTGGTTTTTCCAAACGGCTGCAAAACCCACTGATCCAGCCGAATCAGTGGATAAGCAGAAATCACTATCCCTAACAAACTCATCCTGCCAAAAAGTTCTCCCATTAAAGTGTATTAAAAAATTATACCAAACTAATAAATCTTCTTTTAAATCTACTGTCAATCGAATATGTGCATGAGGGTTCTTGATTCCTGATATAGCTAAATATAAACGCCTAGAGAAAATTCTACCTACCGGTAAAATGCGTGTAGCAAAAGCTAACAAACCCAGTAAAGACTGTAATTCTTTTAAAAGAATCTTCTTCTTCTTGATAAAAGACAGAAGAAGATTCTTCAACTTTTCAACTTTCTCTACAGGCAACCTAAACTCCTTTTGAACGGTGTCAATTGTGATACCTAAAAATTCAATGCATGTAGAAGGAAAAACCGTTTTCTCATGCGCTAATGGAATACCAAAATCTTCGCAAATGGCTATAAAATGTTGCAATAATGACATGCAAGCACTGGAATCAGAAGAACCCATAAACAAAAAATCGTCTAAATAGTGCATCAGGAAAGGGGATCCTGACTTACACGATACCACCCATTCCAAAAATGTAGAGAACTCTTCAAAATATGAGCATGATAGTGAACAACCCATTGGCAGACAACGATCAAAATAAAACTTTCCTTGAAATTGAAAACCCAAAGAATTAAAACAGCTAGGGTGAATCGGAAGTAACCGAAATGCTGCTTTTATATCTGCCTTTGCTAGAAGAGCTGAGCCTCCTAGCACCCTAAGTTTTTGGATAGCCTGCTCAAAAGAAGCATAAGAGACTGCCGATAGCCCATCATCTATCTGATCGTTTAATGAAGATCCCACTGGAAAAGACAGATGATGTATTATGCGAAAAGAATTTGGTTCTTTCTTTGGTACAACACCCAACGGGGACAAACGAAAATCCCGAAAAGGAGGTTCATCAAAAGGGCCTGATATTCTACCCAAAGCAATTTCTGCTTCCAATTTTCTTTTAACTATAACTGGAAAATCCGAAACAGATTTCAGATTATCCACCATCGTGCAACCTGTTCCGTAAAACTGAGGAATTAAAAAACCTTCCTGAAAACCTCTAGTGAGAAGCTCCGCCTTCTGACGATTTGGGTACTGCTGTAGCCAAGGAAGCATGTTTTCCACTATCACCGGTGATGTTGCTTTTAAGAAAAAATTCCTTCTGCGGCTGCTGCTGATTAGCAGCTGACATTTTGCGAAAGCATTTAGCCACCGGGTGCGACCCCCCACAGAAAGCACACTCGTGCTTGTATCTGCATGTAGCAGGCCATCTGCATTGGCTGTCATTAAAAGAAAAGCATAAGCCCTTCTTGTACGAACCCGTTGGCATTGGTGTGGGATTACCTGAGGTTACCCTGGGCAAAGATGGTTTCTGTGGAAGAAAAAGGTTAAGCCACAGGCCCACATCTTTTGACCCCCACTGCAAACCCGGGTAAAGGGACATTTTATGTCGGAAAGCCTCATCATATGTAAACCAGGAAAAACCTGAAAAGCACCTGTAGGCTTCCTGTATGATATCAATGTGTTGAAAAAGTCCCGGACTTTTATCCGGAAATCTTTCACACAAAACACTTGAAAATATGCAAAATCCTTGCAACCAGTTGGAGAATGACTTAAAAGGTACACTTTTGCGTCTATCTTCATCTAATTTGTCACCTTTTTCAGCTTTAGAAAAAGGCTCCTTCAAGGATGGTAACAATGTTAAAATATCAATAAAGTCACCATTCCAAATTTTTTCCTTCACTGTGGAAGATAGATGAAAACCTAGAGGTGATAAAAAACAAGGCATTGATTCTTTCACATGGTTGTCAGACACTGCTATAGGAATGGAATGCTTAACAGAGCTTGTTGCTACCATGGAAACCGGATCAGTAGCCTGTATTACCTCCGGAGCTGTCCCTGAAATCTTTTCAGCAGACCAAACCAGAGCAGCAGGTTCCTGTGACCCTAAGCCATGATCATTAGAAACAGAAAGAGTATTCACCTTAGTTTGATGTAATAACATATCTTTCTTAAAACTCTCCATAAATTTGGCTAACACATCTGAAAAACGATCAATTAAATGTACATTTAAAAGCTCACCTGTAGACTCACCCATGCCCATAGACATTGGCTGCTGTGATGCACAAAGCACTGGAATTGTACCAGCTGCTTCTGCATTTTGAAGAACCGGCACCGCTGCGCTGTCTGTGGCTGCTGGAAAACCGCCCCGCCGCCTGGCAGAACCATTCTGAAAGGACGCTGAATGTTGCCGTGGAGATGATGACCTCACTGGGGGGCGTGCCTCGACGTTCGCTGACACTGCCGCTCTATCTCTCTCTTCAGAATGGGAGAGACGCTTCCTTGCTTTCTGCGCTGGCTCCGCCTTCCGCTGTACGTCGCTCCGATTCGGGGGCGGGCTGAATCTCCTCCGCAACTTGCGCTTCCTCTTGCTTGGCAGCTCCGCCTCCCCGTCCATCACTGCCGCTGCTTCTGAGGCCCGACCTGGAAGCGGAAGTTCCGACCTCAACTCCGCCTCTTCTTCTTCCGCTCTGATGGCGGCGATATCCCCTTCATGCTGCTCCCCGATCTCCTCCTCGAACGCTCCGGCTTCTTGACCCGCAGGTAAGTCCAAGCACTGCCGTATCCAATCTTCTCCCTCCGCTTCCACCCGTTCCAGCAGCTGCCGAATCAGTGTCTTCATGCCGCCGAAGAGGATCAAACAGCGGATGTATTACAGCTCTTTGCCCAGTATTGTAGCTCAAGTTCCGCTGTTAATCCTCTTCAGGACGACTGGCCCCGGACCTCCCGGACTAGCCCTTTAAATAGGGACCCCGAAGGCTTCTAGAAAGATCTATGGGTCAGATGACCCCAATTGACCAATCATGAAACCAGGGTACCCTGAATTTTTCCCCAGTAACTGGTCAGTTCAACCAATCCCTAACTTTCCCGCCTGACTGACCTAACTGACCTATCCTGGACTCAGGACTTTTTTCCCCAGCAACAATCTGCCTGACCTATCCTTATCCTTCCCTCTTAAACTCAAAAGGGGGGAAACTTGAAACTGCTCCTGCCAACAATCCCATAAGGAAAAGGGGAGCCTTAAAACAGCCTTATCCCCTTTTCCTCACATTCTCGGTTGCCTGTGGCGACTCCGCTGGGTAGTGCCCAGATCTAGAAATAACTTCATGGCTTTCTTCAGAAGGAGATGGTGCTAGGCTGTGTGGATTTCTCTCTGGTGGTGCAGTGCAGTGGGATTCTCTCTCTCTGATGGAGTCCTGGGTGCACTTCCCCAAAAGCTCTCCTGGGCTTCTGGCTCTCTCTCCCTCCTCTTCAGCTGGGCATGCTGGGGGCTGTAGTTTATCCCCCTTAGTATTGCATGTCCTGCCCTCGGGACTACATTTCCCAAAATCCTCCTCTCTGCTTCATTTTGGTGTTTTTTTCCCCTGCCCAATAAGAAGGAGGGGGAAGAAAAAAACGAGTACAGTGATGAGAGGAGGAGAGGGGAGAGGAGGAGAGGGGAGGGGAGGGGAGGGGGGAAGAAGAGCCCACAGCAGCTTCTCTCTCTCTCTCCACACAGACACTGTCGCTCCGATCTTCTGCTGCTCTGCTGCTTTCCTCTGATAGGAAGAAAGAGGGGAATGGGCAGGGAGCACAGAGAGAGAAAGAGACATCCAGTTATTTAGCGGCGGCTCGAGCAGGGGGAATGAAGGAGGTCTCCTTCTCGAACCGCTCCTGTCATTTGGGGAGAGCAAGCGGGTAGGGGATCCGCGCAGCACTGCTTACACATATCAGGCAAATTCGGCGATCGCGGGGCCCTGCTGTTATCGCGAGGCCTAAGGCGATCGCCTAATTGGCCTAATTGGAGAGCCGCCTCTGCATGTGAGGTAACGCCATAAGCGTCAGAGCGAGAGCAATAATTCTAGCACTAGACCTCCTGTGTACCCTAGTTTGGTGCTATTCTACAAGCGTGGGCAATTTAAAAGCATGACATGTTAGATATCTTTTTTACTCGACATAATATAATTTTTTATATTTTACAATAAAATTGGGGTAAATATTGTGGTTTTTTTTTTCAAATTCATTAACCACTTGCACTTTCACCCCCTTTGTGCCCAGGCCAATTTGCAGCTTTCAGCGCTGTCGCACTTTGAATGATAATTGCGTGGTCATGCAACACTGTACCCATATGACACTTTTATCTTTTTTTTCGCACAAATAGAGGTTTCTTTTGGTGGTATTTAATCGCCACAGTTTTTTTTATTTTTTGCTAAACAAACAAAGGAGAGACTGAAAATTTTGAAAAAAAAACAACAACTTTTTTTTAGTTTCTGTTATAAAATCTTGCAAATAAGTAAATTTTCTCCTTCACTGATAAGCACTGATGAGGCTGCACTGATGAGGCTGCACTGATGGGCACCGATGAGGCGGCACTGATGGGGCAGTACTGATGAGGCAGTACTGATGAGGCGGCACTTATGTGGCTGCACTGAAATGTGGCACTGATGGGCACTGATAGGCGGCACTGATGGGTGGCACTGATCAGGAGGCACTGATGAGCAGCACTGATGGATACTTGTACATGTCCCCTATGACACTGGTCGGTTACCAGCTCTGCTTTCCTCACACTGTGACAGCGTTTAAGTAAAGTACTGCAAATAACCTCCAAATCTGTTTACATTGTGATCCGCTGTGATTGGACACAGCTGATCACATGGTAAAGGACCGCTGTGATTGACCCCTTACCTAGATCTGTGATAAGCTGTGTCAGAAGGACACAGCTATTACAGATCGCGCTGGATGTGCTATCCAAGGGGCATTCAGGGGGGCGACATCTATAGTCCCCCTCCCAGAACAACAGAGCTGTGCTGTAGCCATCTTTTGGCTTTAACATGGTAAGGAAGTGGTTAAAGTGTATTTTTTCAAAAAATTTGCATTGCAAAAACCATGTGACATAAAAAAATTGCAAAGACTGCCATATTATTCTCTAACACCTATGCTAAAAATATATCTATCTATCTCTCTATCTATCTATCTATCTATCTATCTATCTATCTATCTATCTATCTATCTATCTATCTATCTATCTATCTATCTATCTATCTATCTATCTATCTATCTATCTATCTATCTCTCTCTCTATCTCTCTATCTATCTATCTATCTATCTATCGCTCTATCTATCTATCTATCTATCTATCTATCTATCTATCTATCTATCTATCTATCTATCTATCTCTCTCTCTCTCTCTCTCTCTCTATCTATCTATCTATCTATCTATCTATCTATATATATATATATATATTAGGGCTGTTACTGATTAAAATTTTCGTGTTCGATTAATCGTTGTTTTTTTTTATCGATTAATCGACTCATTTTGATTAATTATAACACACATACAGATCCAACTACTTTTAGCTGATCACCTTTCAGGCTGATTAAAAGTGCAGCTACCAACCACTGGAAAAATGGATAGCAGGATACAAAAAACACACAATGGCAGCGCTCGTTGGGAATAGCATTAAAACTTTTATAGTCTTCAAGTAGGCAACAAAATAAATAATAAATCTAAAAAAGCGAGGAATACCTAACGGTAGCAAAAGCAGTCATAAAAACATGTAGCTAAGTATGATACTGGTATAAAAATGTGTACAACGATACCACTGCTGAATCCAGATGAGGAGGTGTTAACATCAGTTCGTCGGCATGTAGATGTCCCGTGAAGGGAACTATCACAACTCCCAGTGGATGGTTGTAGAATCCCAGGTTGATAGAGGGAAGTGATAGAGGAACGTGTAACAGCCCTTGCGTGTGGCAGATAGTAAGGTCCCGCCGGCATGCAGATATGAAGGCACAGCAAAGGAGCCCTTCAGATGGACACGGCAAGCCCCGCCTGTGTCCGTGACGTCACCGGATCTCCGACGGAACTCCCTGAAGACCCGGAAGCCGGCGGAGAGGTGAGTACCGATCAAAAGAATTTTGATCGATCAAAAACATTAATCGATTAATCGAGGAATTAATAGTTAATTTCCACAGCCCTAATATATATGTAGCGATACCTCCAACTAAGAAGGCCGCAGATTTAGTTGGGCCCTGAAGACAGCTCCGCCAACCCCCGGCAATATGCTCAACCCCCTACTGGCACAGCTAGTAAGGGGAGATAGGACCGCGTGACCGCAACTCTAGGTGACGCAGTCCTATGGCAAACACACACAGTGATATACTTTAAAACTTCTACTAAAGTAAGTGAAACTGACACCAATGTACTTGACCCAGATATTTTACTGAGGCTAATGGGCAAGTAATAAACAACAGTATAACAAGTTGCAGATCCCTGCAATAAAAAGTAATAAAGATAAACAGAGTAATCAGAATAATTAAGTATTGCTATGCAACTCTAGCGCTGCCCTTTTACAGCTACTTCCCCTCATGGGTAGACTAACACCCAGCAATGTCTACCTATGCAGTCAGGCCTGACTGATCTAAATGGAAGTTCAGTGAAACAATATTCGCTAGCGATCTTCCGGTGGTGCACTTGAAGAACAACTTTGTAATCCCAACGAATAGTAAAGATAAAGTATCTGTCTTTAAACAGCTCTCACCACCCGGACAAGTCCAAGTCCGTTTCCTCCATCGATTCGTCTAGGAACAGGAATCCACCGACATCCAAGTCTTCAATCCTTCTGGTGTACTGCAGCAAGGATGAGAAGATGTCTCTAAGGTTCTGCTAGGCTGGCAGAGGGGCTCTTTGGAAAGGAGCACAAGGCCCAGGCTTCAGGCCTTGTGCACACAGCAGTTCAGTACAGAGATCCTCTTGCTAGGAGAGGGGGTGTCCAAAGAGACCGAACAAACTCCACCTCCTCTTTATAAAGTCTGCCCCAGCAGTCTCTGTTCCGGAGCAATGCACCCTGGGTGCTGCAAGATGTACTGGGAGATGTAGTCTCTCTCTCCTCTGCTTTCACTTCCATAATGTCTCTTTACTTCCTCCCGACTCACCTCTCACCTGGAACTTCTTGTCTCTCTCTCATAAAGGGGAATACCCCGCTACATATATATATATAATGTTTGGGGATTCTAAGTAATTTTCTAGCAAAAAATACAGATTTTTACTTGTAAACAAAAAGTATCAGAAAAAGGCCTGATCCTTAAGTGGTTAACTTAAATTTGTATTTCATGCATTTTTCATATACTATGTGGAAACAAAATAAGGATAAATAAGATCTGACAACCCAAAGTGGCAGAGATGAGTGAATGCCTACTGTGTTCTTTAACTAATCTCATCCATCCCACAACTGACTTTGATATCCAGGATAATATGACCTTCCTTAGGCCTCGTACACACGACCGAGTTTCTCGGCAAGAACCAGCAAGAAACTTGCTGGCAGAGATTTCTTGCCGAGAAATTCGTTCGTGTGTATGGTTTCTCGTCGAGAAAACCGACAAGTAACCTCGACGAGAAAATAGAGAACCTGCTCTCTATTTTCTCGTCGAGATTCTCGTCAGCCTGTTTCTCGACGAAAAGTGAGTGTGTGTACACTTACCTGTCCGCCGGGAAGCCCGCGCATGTTCGAAATGAATTCGACGCATGCGCGGTAGCTTCCTAGGCATAGATAGGGTATACCAAGATGGCGGCGACGGCATCGAATGTGACGAGCGCATGCTCGTCGTAGTCGATGACGTCACCGCGTACGCTCCATTCAAAGAACCGCGGGTTCTTTGAATCGAGCGTGTGTACACTCGGCCGGGACAATTTTCTTGTCCAAGAATCTCGTCGAAAAAAACGACATGTTTTTTTCGACGAGAATCTCGGCCGTGTGTACGAGGCCTTTCAGCTCTGCCTCTTCTCCTTTGAGAAAAGATGAACACTGATAAAACACTCTGATGCGTTGCTGTAAACATTTTAAAACCTCAAAGTATACCTAAACCTAATCAGTAAAATCTCATGTGACCTTTAACACATTAGAGTGATACTGAACAATATCCTTATTCTCCTCTCTCTACCTAATGGCCATGTAATCTATTTTTCATGAAGTTGTTTCTTTCTGTGTTTTTCTGCCTCCTTGTAACATTCTTCTTGAGCTCCCAAGCCTCTCATTTTCCACTCCACATCAGTTTTTTTTGGAATGAGCAGTTCATGCTAGTTGTGAACATATGCACTGCTCTATGAACACTACAAATCACATAGTCCACAGTCTACAGTCCCTAGTCCATTCCCTAGTCCATGTTGAGAGCATGCAAGAGAGGGTGGATACGTTCCTACATACAGTGGGACCATGGAGAACGAACGTAGCCACACTCTAACCAGAAGTCAAATCACAGCATATCAAAATAAAAATGGAAATGGGAGATTTGGAGGAGGCGGGGGGCGGAACAAAAGGGAAAGAGGGGAAAGGGAAGAAAAGGGGTAAAAAGGGGAAAGGAAGGGGGGAGGGAAGGGAGGTGAAACAAGGAAGGAAAAGGGGAGGGACAGGGGAGGAATAATAAGGAGGATAAACAGGAAGGGAAAAAAACGGGGGGGGGGGGGGGAATGGGGGTCCTGTATTTAGCTTGTGATTTGTTGGGTAAGCAACCTTCCATTGCTTTCGCTGAACTGTATTTAATTAAAATATTGTTATAAGTTGTCATTATGTATCTAAATATGTTTTTCTGTGTGTCATATGTGACCATTTGTCTTATAGATTACTCCTCCTGACGAAGCGGTGTGTTACCGTGAAACTAGTAGAGGTCTGATTAATCTATGAGAAACATTTCATCAACAGACACTCTTTGAGGAAAACCTTGAGTACTGATATACTGTCTATTCTATCATTTTAAACATGATTTATTTTTGTCTTTTTATGTGTAATAAATGAAATTTTTATCAAAATAATTGTATTTTCCTGTATGAGTACCGAGACAGTCCACCATAAAAATTGTGGGTTTGAGCCTCTGTTTGGGGAGTCTCAGCAACTACCCCTACGCTCTTACCTCACCCTGTTTCCCTATATCCCTTTTTGGATGATGGTACTACTTTTTGCCTAGTTTTAGGCCCTGTTATTGGAGGCTATACTCAAAAAATTCTCAACAAATGTGTGTTGATGGATTATCCGATTGTGTGTACACAAGTCCATCAGACAAAACTCCAAAGTACAAACATGCATGCTCAGATACAATGCTAACCATAACACAACAATAGCAGAAGTTGCCCAAAGGGTGGCGCTAAAGAGCAGAAAAACCACGTAGTTTTGTGTTTGTTGGCCAACAATTGTGTGCCGTTTGTATGCAAGACAAATTCCTGGTCAACGCCCTTTGGACAAAAATCCTACATTTTGTCCACGGAAAATCCGATCGTGTGTACCAGGCTTAAGGAATAATGTACAGCCAATTTTGGAATGAGAGCATATAGACAGGAAGTTGCCGAGAAAGACTGGAGACACAGCAGCATTATTTCATGAAAAACAAAACATGGCAGTTGTTTATGATGCACAGTGCTTTAGCAAACTAAGTGTCGTTCAGTTAGGGTTCAGATTTACTTTAGGAACTTCCTGCCTGGCCACTCCACACATATGGCTGGGTGGGACAAATACTGTTCTGGGAAAACATACCGATACGTCCTCTCAGTTTGGGCGCTCATGCACGGCCTCAGGACCACGCAGCTGCACATTCTTTGATCATTGTGTCCACCTGCCACAATGCCCAACGCACTAATCCTAACGCACACGTTCCTATAAAAATAGCTGTGCGCATAAGTGGGTGCTGAAGCGACCACCAGCTGGAACCGTGTCAAGTCAGAACAGAAGAATGTCACCAGCATACCAAGGATCTCCAGAGTGGGTCCAGAGCTTTAATCAGCAATCACATCATTACAGCAGATTGCAACATTTCGGAGCCACGCAAGGCCCCTTCATCAGGCATGTGACCCCCTCATCAGCCTCGCAGGATACCTTCATCAGGCATCGTCACATGCCCGATGAAGGGGTCCTGCGTGGCTCTGAAAAGTTGCAATCTGCTGTAATGATGTGATCGCTGATCAAAGATCTGGACCCACTCTGGAGATCCTTGGTGTACTGGTAACATTATTTTTCTCTGACCAGACAACGGATCATAGGTTGGGGTACAGGGCCACTGTGATTGACCTTGAGTCATCTGATCGATGTGACCAATCACCATGATCACATTAACAGTAGTAAACAATGGATTTAATTCATGATGCCATTGTTTACTGCTGTGGCTGTGATTGGTAACAGCGACCACATGGTATAGGGCCAATCACAGTGGCCCTGTACCCTGTGATTGTTGTGGCCAGCCATAGCGATCACAGTAGTACTCAATGGCTGCATGAATGCAGCAGAACAGTGTAAATAAATATTGCTTATACAGTCCCAATCACCTCCCCCTCAAAGCAGCACTGCTCTGGTGACAGTATGTAAAAGAAAAAATTGTAAAGCAATATTATAAAAATCACCAGAGTAAGTGCAGTGTCACTATAGTGACATTGTACAGCTGTGGCAGTGATCATGTACAATGGATGGCTGCTTTGATATCACTGTATGTCGGTGCCGTCAGTCATTGTCTCTGATTACCGCCACAGCAATAGAATGTCACCAGACTAGTGCTGCCAGTCAGTGTCCCTAATCACAGCCACACCAGTCAGTAACACTAATCACTGCCGCACCAGTCAGTGTCCCTAATCACTGCCACACCAGTCACAGTGTCCCTGATCACTTCCATACCAATCACATTATCCCTAGTCACCGCCACACCAGTCCCAGTGTCCCTGATAACTGCCACACCAGTCCCAGTGTCCCTGATAACTGCCACACCAGTCCCAGTGTCCCTGATAACTGCCACACCAGTCCCAGTGTCCTTGATCACCGCCACACCAGTCATAGTGTCACCATAAGGACTCGTTCACATGTGCCATGCTGTCTGAAAAGTGATCTGTGTACACCACCTACTGCTGCCTCTGCAGCAAAATGGGGTAGCGTTTTACTTGAATGGGCCAAGATGAGCGGGCATTATACAGCCATGTTACTTTACTTTTAAGATTTCCCATGTGGTGTTTACAAAAAAAGGGGAAACCAGGTCTGGTGCCACTCTGACACCTCCATCCCTATTAGTGAACCAAACAAGGGAGAGAGAATGCCCTGGGACTTTGAGTGAGGTGCACTAGCGTTGCTAGCCAGGTGCGGGGGGGGCGGGCCGCACCCGGGTGACACCCACCAGAGGGGTGACACCCGTGGGTAGCGCATCGGCACCACACTGACATCGCCCGCCCGCTGCCCTGTGCCTTAGGCTCACGCTGCGGCTGTGTCCCTCAGTAGAGCGGAAGGAAGCCGCCGCCCCCTCTGCCTCCTCTCTGTTTACATACACAGAGGAGGAGGAGGAGGAGCCCGCGCTCGAGGGACACACCGCTGTGTGTATCTGCCGCTCTGTTCTGAGGTCTGTAAGGTAAGGGGGGCATCTTTACTGATGGGGGAGGGGGTGTCTGTACTGCTGGGGTCTGCACAAGGGGGAGTTTGCACCAGGGGGGGCTGTAACTGAGGGGGTGTCTGTACTGAGGGGGGTGTGGTACTGAGGGGGGTGTCTGGTACTGAGGGGGGTGTCTGGTACTGAGGGGGGTGTCTGGTACTGAGGAGGGGGTCTGGTACTGAGGAGGGGGTCTGGTACTGAGGAGGGGGTCTGTAACTGAGGAGAGGGTCTGTAACTGAGGGGGGGTGTCTGTAACTGAGGGGGGTGTCTGTTACTGAGGGGGGTGTCTGTTACTGAGGGGGGTGTCTGTTACTGAGGGGGGTGTCTGTACGAGGGGGGTGTCTGTACGAGGGGGGTGTCTGTACGAGGGGGGTGTCTGTACGAGGGGGTGTCTGTAACTGAGGGGGTCTGCACTGAGGTGGGGGTGTCTGTACTGAGGGGGAGGTTCATACTGAGGAAGGTGGGTCTATATTGATGGCAGGGAGTCTGTACTTAGTGGAGCGGGTTTGTACTGAGGGAGGGGATCTATACTGTTGGAGGGGGGTCTGTACTGAGGGGGGACTATAGTTGTTGGGGGGTGACACCTTTTTTTTTCGCACCGGGTGACACCAACCCTAGTGACGCCACTGGTGAGGTGAGAGAGAGCAGGTACATATTCATACAAATGAAATAAATCAGTTTATTGGTTGACAACAAAGCAGTATAACAAGCGGAGACAGCAATGAATGTGCGTCAACAGGCATAATAGCCAAAGTTAACAACATGAATACAAACAATTGATAAGGTAAATTCTTAATTTATTCAGCTAATAGCTGTGGTTTTATAACCTTTAATACTTATTGAATTTTATATATATCTCAACATTGCTTACCTGGCTTATATGACACCCCTTTCATACTGCCCTTGAATATGCAGCATTATCCCTTGGCCCACTACGTTCTTTGGATATATCATAGTATATTGTACAGCACATAAACTTACATCTATGTGTACATTTTGGCAATACAAATATGCACCTACCATTTTCAGTCCTTATTAGCTTTTTACATCTAGCACATTTTGGCAACAATTAAGCCCTATCAGATACAGGTACTGTCATATACATATATATATACACTTTCTAAACATACCATCCTTTTGGGGCCTCGTGACCACTGGCCAGGCATCCCGAGCAGACCTTGCAGTTCCCCCGGATCTCTGCACGTGGTGGTGTCCGCGTGCCCTGCCCCCTCAGCTCCCGAGCTTGATACATGATTTTGCCGCCACCCTGGTATGCAGTGATTGGTTTTCTAGCCTGCAGTAATGGTGAGTAAGAGGTCTTTTTTCTGCTTTGACCCACCTTACCATCCCCCACTATGTAACAGTGTCACTTAATTATTTTTTATACCCTACTATAAATAAAATGACTATGCATCGGTCCCTGAGGAAGCAAGCTGAGCTCGCAAAATGCGTAGGACAACAACGATGCTTTGTATGTTTGGCTATGTTGAGTGTCAACCATGTTGGACACTCACCTACGGTGTCAATACAACATTATTTTTTATAAGCTTTTTTATGCATTCACGGACTGGCCTTTTATTTTACTACTACCATCACTGCTGCATTATAATGTTTCTAATGCATTTGAAATGTATCATCAATTGTTTGTATTCATGTTGTTAACTTTGGCTATTATGCCTGTTGACGCACATTCATTGCTGTCTCCGCTTGTTATACTGCTTTGTTGTCAACCAATAAATGTATTTATTTCATTTGTATGAATATGTACCTGCTCTCTCTCACCTCACTCAAAGTCCCGGGGCGTTCTCTCTCCCTTGTCATGGGGTGTTTACAGTCTGATCTATATCCAGTACTCATTTGCGGAATGCAAACTGGAAAGTAGCAATATTGGTATCAAGCCCTGGGGGGATATCTACAGACCCCATATGTTCTTTTTAGAATATTCATTCTACAGTAAGTGGTCCATCCTACGTAACCTTTATATACCATCATAAGGTTGAAATACTGATTATTATCATTAGACATACAGTAATAGTGGTTTGAGAGCATTTTGCAAAACAAGCAATTTTTTTAAATAAATTTTGACTTGATATAAAAGGGATGTCTTGATATACAAGTAGCGTCAAGTCACAGCTGAGTATAAAAGAGAAAAGAGGCACCTTTAAGTGTAGCAATACAGTTACATTTAATGAAGGTACAACATTTAGAAACTCAAATGGTTGCTGATTAAAACAGGCACATCTAAGTATGCAGGCATCTGGGGTAAAGCTGTCCACATAGACCAACCTCCTTACCGGCATTGACATTGTCCCTTCCACACAAAGGGAAGTAGCAAAAGGATGAGCACTGATAGGTAGGTCCTCACGTGCCAATGCGTTTTGCCACTGCTTCATCATGGCCTATGAAGCCCACACAGTACTCATCTATGAAGGAAAACAATATCATTCTGCTTATATTTGAATACATGTATCATTTCATTACATAGTATGTATATCACAGTTGAATCTATTGCAGCCATATGTGAGAGTGCGAGACCCACCTTTAAAGATGAGCCACATGTGCATAAGCTGCTCCCTGGGTGGGCACCAGAGCACTAAGAAAATATAGAAGATAGAGATATAGAATCTAAAGTGTTTAAAAAGACAATAAAATAAAAACTTGGATTGCAAAAATAATTTGTTCCGGAATCATGCTTGTAATCCAAAGCACTTGTATATCAAAGCAAATTTCCCCATAAGAAATAATGAAAACTCAGATGATTCGTTCCACGACCATTTATTCATAGGTCCTTCAGTTTATAGTCCATATAAAAAGATTATAGCAATGTGATAGGTCGTGTAACCATAAAATGTCCATCCACAAATTGCAGCCTCCACAAGGGGATTAGAAGCAAAATACAGCAGGAGCTACAGAGTATAAAAGAGAAGAGAGGCACCTCTAAGTGTAGCAATATGGTTACAATTACTGAAGGTACAACATTTAGCAACTGACATGGTTTATGATTAAAAGAGGCACATCTAAGTATGCAGGCATCTGGGGTAAAGCGGTTGACATAGACCATCCCCCGCATCGTCGGCTCTCACTGTTGTCAGTCTGCAATCGTGACCAGGAAAACTACCCTGCAGTAGAGCGATCTGAAAGTGAGGCTTGAAGTGCTCGTGGAGCGCAGCATGGAAGGGATGACATTGATGGCAGAACAGAGGATCTATGTGGACAGCTTTACCCCAGATGCCTGCATACTTAGATGTGCCTGTTTTAATCATCAATCATGTGAGTTGCTAAATGTTGTACCTTCATTAAATGTAACCATATTGTTACACTTAGAGGCACCTCTCTTTTCTTTTATACTCAGTTGTGACATGACGCTACTTGTACATCAAGACATTGCTTGTTTATCAAGTCAAAATGTATTAACAAATTTTGCTTGTCTTGCAAAACGCTCTCAAACCAAGTTACTCTCAATCCAAGGTTTTACTGTACTGCCCTCTTGAACATTATTCACCCCCTTGATGTATTTAAAGGTTTCAATCATGTCTCCCCTTTCCCTTCTTTCCTCTAGACTGTACATATTAAGTTCCTGAAGTCTCTCATGATATGTCTTATCTCCCATACCTTTCACTATTTGTGAAAGGTATGCCTCCGGACTTGTTCTACTGTATCTTATCAATATATTTTTATAAGTGAGGTCTCAAGAACTACACACAGTATTCTAAATTAGGTCTCACTAAAGATGTTGTCATTTTGTGGGTGTTTCCACTGTCCTGGTGCTCCAAGGCCTCCACAAATGTAAAAGGTAGTCAAGAAATTAGATGCTTAATTTATGCTCCTAAAACACCTGAAGGTTCTCCTTGGATTTTTGGGTCCCTCTGTGTGGCTAGGCTGTGAAAAAGTCTCACACATGTGGTATTGCTCTACTCAGGAGGAGTAGCAGAATGTGCTTTGGTGTGTAATTCTAAGTATGCCTATGCTGTATGTTAGCAATATCTTATTAATTGCAACTCTGTAAGCTCCTTAAGGGCAGGGACTGATGTGAATGTACAATATATGTATATATGTAAAGTGCTGCATAAATTTATAGCACTCTATAAGTACCTGTAATAAAGAAATCAACTTTGTGAAAAAAAATATATATATATATATATTTTTGCATTTTCCCCAAAAATTGTGTCAAAAATATGTATTTTTCAAAAAAACTCACCATGCCTTTTGGAAAATACCTTGATGTGTTTGTTTTCCAAAATGTGCTTATTTTGGGAGTGTTTCCTGTCCTGGTACTTTATAGATTCAAAAATATGATAGGTAGCCAGGAAATTAGAAGCATATTTTATACTCCTTGAAAGCCTAAAGGTGCTCCTTGAACTTTGGGCCTCTCTATGCATCTAGCCTGTAAAGAAGTCTGACACATGTGATATCCCTATACTCAAGTGGCATAACAGAATGTGTTTTGGGGTGTAAATGTAAGTATGCCTATGCTATGTATGGGAAATAATTTTTTGAAAATTACAACTTTGTGAAAAAAAATATTTAATTCCTTAATTTTCCAAAAAATTGTTACAAAGAATTACAAGTTCAAAAAACAAACTATGCCTCTTACTAAATACATTATGCCCCGTACACACGGTTGGACTTTTGACCGGCCAAAATCACATCGGAATTCCGACGGAATTCCATCGGAGTAAAAGAGAACATGTTCTCTATCTAAACTCTGACGGAATTCCTCGGAATTTCCGAAGGAAAAAGTCCGATGAGGCATACACACCGTCAGGAATATCCGATGAAAAAATTCCGTCTGAATTTTTCCATTGGAAATTCCGATCGTGTGTAAAAGACATTAGACTGTCAACTTTTCAAAAAGGGGACATTTAGTGGGTAGGTTTTACTGTAGTGAGTGTTAGGGCTTCAAGAAGTGAGATCGGTGCAGATGAGATGAGAGTCACTGCATCACGATTGATCATTTTTCAAATATACTGTATATACCATAGTTTTTAGACTCTATAACTTTCACACAGACTATACACTGGTTTGGGTAATTTTTACCAAAGAAATGTAGCTGAATACATGTAGGCCTAAATTTGTGGAGAAAGATTATTTATTTGCAAAATAGTAGAACAAAAACTAAAACATTTATTTTTTCTTTATATACCAAAAAACAAAACAAAAAAAACACAGTGGTGGTTAAATACAACCAAAAGAAAGAAAATACAGTGTTGCATGACTGGGTAATTGTCATTCAAAGTGTGACTGCGCTGAAAACTGAAAAATGGTCTGTGCAGAAAGGGGGTAACACAGTCCAGTCTTTAAGTAGTTAATAAAGAAACATTTAAAAAAATAAAAAAATAAAAGTAGGATAAGAGTTTAGATTTAGAATACAGCTATGTAAGAGGAATGGCCCAAAATAGGCTTCACAGACCCCACTCCCAGTCAAGAGTCAAGCTTATTGTTTCTGTAAAAAAGAGGTACCGCTGAAACTAGCCAAAATGCCAAAAAAAATGCTTTGTTTTACTAAAACAATAAAAACTATTAAAACAGAAAAATGTAATAATTTTTACTACCGGTACATTGATTTTTGATTCTTATGTTATACCACACAGACAAGCATGCATAGCGTGGCATTCTTTTGTCACAAGCCAGTTAACCTACAGTTAGGTCCTCGGATATCGAGTAAAGGCTCACACAATTAAAAGTAAATAGACTCAGTTTATAAAGTGTTTCTGTTGGGAATCAAACTTTAGACCCCAGTACTGTAAAGCCCTGTACACACGGCCGAGAATCCCATCAGGAAAAAAACATTTTTCCTGATGAGATTCCTGGCAAGCTTTTCTTGCCAAGCCATGCATACAGACAGCCATTCATCACATTCGATGCCGTAACTGCCATCTTGCTTTACCCTACACTACCCTTGTAAGCTACCGCGCATGCGTCAAAGTCTCATTGAGCATGCACAGGCTTACCAGAGGACAAGTAAGCTTGTAGCCTTATACACACACACACACGGTTTTCTCGCCGGGAAACAGGCCAACGAGAATCCCGACGAGAAAATAGAGAGCAGGTTCTCTATTCCCGGCAGTTTTCTCGACGAGAAAACATACACATGAACGTTTTCTCTGCAAAAAGCTCTGCCAGCAGTTTTCTTCCCGAGAAAACCGGCCGTGTGTACGAGGCTTAAGGCAAAAGTATCAACCAAAACTGCACCACATACCTAATGATGCATTTCTCATGGCGGATACGTTTTTACACGAAGCTGTATAAATCACAGAAGTCCAAAGAAAGACATTGGAGGATGCCATGCTTGACATTTTGATTTACTATAGTCGTTAGGAGCCTGCCCTGTGCAAGAGCAGTGTTTGTTTGGCAGTGCATGAAGGCTGCACTAATTCATTATTTTTATGCACCAGAAGCTCTGAATTATACGCTCTGTAATTACAGAATAATTGCGTGGTATACATTCAACTCAGTACAATGGACAACAGTTATATAGTGTTTAAACAGTATGGCAATGCCAAATATGTAATACATAATATGTGTATATTAAATTCTTTTGAGCAGAATTTTTGCTATTTTACGTATGACTTCTGGATAAAATAAGTATTTTATTGCATGATACAAATTACGTTTTTAACAGGTATGTGACATTTTTTATCCCCAAATAGGGACAAGAGTATCATCTTCTAGGTGAGGATTTAGTCAACTCAGCCTGAAAATTGTATTATTCTCTATATGTTGAACAAATCTAAAACATTTGTGATTCTGCAATTTGCCTTATGTGTGAACAAATATCTATAGTTTTAAATAAATGCCCCTATTCCATTTCTCTACCCCTGCCTTCCTCATCAAAATGTATAATGAATTCAGTTGCAGAAGAACAATAACCACAGTGCCATGGCCTGTCAAGGGTTCAGTAACATTTACATCCTACAGGCGTTGCAGCTGTGCTATCAAAAAAACATGTATGTCACAGCCCTATCCATACATATAGGATTTATTTAAGACAAATAGACTGTGCACTTTGCAGTTGCACCCTAAAAAAGCAGTTGCTCCAGAGCTTTGTAAATGAGATGATGCTTCACTTTGCAAAGAATACCAAATTACATGCAAGGAAATTAAAAAAGCATTTTTGCTTGCACATAATTGGATGATGGAAGTCAGTAGAGCTTCCCCTCATTTACTAAGATCTCGAGCAACTGCACTTCCAAAGTGCACACTCTATTTGACTTTAGTAAATCCACCCCAATATCTCTGAAAATATCTTCCCAGGATATCCTGCTTCCTAGTTTCCTCATCACCGCCTCCCCTGCTTGCCTTTAGGACTTCTGCAGAGCCTCTTTCATCCTCTATTACTCCCTACCCCAATCTATCTGGCTATTTTCTACTCTGCTGCCCTTAGGCGCAGGGCCGAAACTAGGGGGTGCATGCCCCAGATGAAGCATTTACGGGGGCTATCGCCAGGGGTGCCGCCCCCACCCGCACTGGGAACCGCTGCTCTAAGGGTTTCACTGCCGCCTGATCAAGTGTAATGGACAGACAGCAATGCAAAGTTCGCCAAATACTGGAGAATCAAATAGGAGGGAGACCGTACAGGCGCAATAGCACTGAATCACTCCGCTCCTCCCGCCAGGCCATCCTATAGAGCAATGCTTTAGCTACTGTTGCTATGTTGCTAAGCAACAGTGGTGCAGTGGAGGCCATGGGCTGATGGGGAGTGTGGAGGAGGCCCTGGGCTGGGGGGTGCAAAGGAGGCCCTGGACTGAGGAGGGGTGCAGCGTAGGCCCTGACCTGGGAAGACGCAGAGAAGACTCTGGGCTTGGGGGTTCCAGAGGAGGCCCTGGGCTAGTGGGTGGGGGGGTGCGGAGGAGGTGCTGGAGTGGGGTGGAGTGCAGAGGAGGGCCTGGACTAGAAAAGGGTTGGTGTGGCAAAAACCCTGGATTAGAAGAGGGGGGTACAGAAGAGGCCCTTGACAAGGAGGGGAATGCAGAGGAGGCCCTGGATTAAGAGGGGAGAGTAGAGGAGGCCCTGGACTGGGGGGTGGAGAGGTGGCCCCGGACTAGGAGGAGAGTACACTGGAGACCCCGAACTGGGGGGGGGTGTAGAGGAGGCCCTGGACTTGAAAAGTGGGGTTGGTGTAGCAAAGGACCTGGATTTGGAGGGCAGGGTGCAGAGGAGGCTCTGAACTTGGGGGGGGGGGCTGTAGAGAAGGCCTTGGACTGGGGTGGGGGGGAGTGCAGAGGAGGCCCTGGACTAGGGGGGTGCAGAGCAAATGGGCCCTTGACTAGGAAATGGTAGTTGGTGTAGCAAAGGCCCCTGGATAGGGGGGTACAAGGAAGATACTGGACTACGCCGCACATACCATTGTTCTTGGGGGGTGCAAAAAATGTGCACCTGGGGCAAATCTGGCCCCAGGTGCCAGATGTGCTAGCTACGCCACTGCTTAGGCGCAGGGGCAGCTCTCTAATTAGACAAATTAGGCGGTCGCCTAAGGCCTTGCACTCACAGGGGCCTCACGGCCGCCTAATTTTCCTGTGATCAATACTAATGTCAGCGTCGGCGGCTCCGCCTCCCCCACTGGGACTCCGTGGCCCAGGGGCGCACTGACCAATCGGGCACTGCCCAAGGGCCCTGGGCCAATCATGGAGCATCCTGGTCCAGTGGCAAGAGATACGGGGAGCGGGACAGCAAAGGCCTCTAGGTGCCAGCAACCGTCTCCAGGTGCGATCTCGGTTCAGCAATCAGGGCCGGTAACTACCCAGCAGCACAGCCCCATGACTGTGAAGGGGAAGGAGCTTCAATGTATCCGATCTTCTGATGCTGCCTGACCGACCGGAGAGAAAGTGAGTGCCTGGCCGTGCAGCCCTCCTGTGCTCCTGGAGGAACGGTGGGGCGGCTGCATATAGAAGAATTTATATTTCTATATTTCCCCTGCAGCTGAATGTCTGCAGGAGGGGGAGGAGAAGAAGCGAGCATTCAGTGGCTGCAGGAGGAACATGGAAAGATCAATTCTTCTATATGCATCCGCCCTGCTGCTCCTCCTATCCAGCTTTTTTTTGTTACCCCCTCTCTGTGCTCTCCAGCTCCCCCAGTGCTTTCCACCCCACCATTCTCTCGGTTCCCCCATATTCTCCCTGGATCCGCCCCCCATGATCTTCTCTGGCCCCCCTGTGATCTCCAGCTCCCCCCAGTGCTCTCCACCCCACCATGCTCTCGGGCCCTTCCATGTGCTCCCTGGCTCCCCTCCCTAGTGCTCTCCACCCCTGTGCTCTGCAGTTCCCCCCCCACAGTGCTCTCTGCCCACCCACCCCCAATGTGCTCTCTGGCTCCCCCTAGTGCTCTCTGTCCCCCATGTTCTCCACCCCACGTGCTCTCCATTTTCCCCCCACTGCTCTCTGCCACCATGCTTTCCAGCTCCCCCCACAGTGCTCTCTGGCTCCTCTCCCTAGTGCTCTTCACCCCTCTGTGCTCTCCAGTCCCCCCCCCACAGTTCTCTCTGCCCCCCATGTGCTCCCTGGCTCCCCCTAGTGCTCTCTGCCCCCCCATGCTCTCCACCCCTCCGTGCTCTCCAGCACCCCCAGTGCTCTCCATCCCACGTGCTCTCCAGCTTCCCCCCCACAGTGCTCTCCAGCCCCCCATGCTCTCCATCCCCATTCTCTTTGCCCTCCAGTGCTCGCTGCTCTCTACCCCCCCACACCAGTGCTTTCTGCCCCACCAGTCTCGCTCCCCCAGTGCTCTCCAGCTCCCACCTGCTCTCTGCCCCCCCCGTGCTCTCCACCTCACTCCCGTGCTATCCATCACCCCTGTGCTCTTTCCTGGCCCCCCTCACCCCCCGCAGCTCTGCTAGGTTCCAGTTTTTCTTTCTGCTGCAGGGAATTTGTCAGGATGGAGAGCGGGAAAGAGAAGAGTATCATGGACTCCTCGGTCTAAAATGCCTGGGCCCCTTTTTTTTGTCCCAGTCTGGGCCTGGTGGGGAAGGTGAGCAGCAATGGCAGAAAGGACCGATAGCCCTGGAGGGAGTGTCAGGGCTGGGCTTAGCCCTTCCTTCTCTGAGGTGGCCGTCTTACTGTTCCTCCGGGTACTTCCGGTCAGTGGTAACCTCGCTTCCTCCCTACGCCGTTACGTTACGCACCTCGTGACTTCATCAGGGGTTCCCCTGATGAAGTCACGAGGTGCATGACGTAATGGCGTAGGGAGGAAGCGAGGTTGCCGCAGACCGGTGGTACCGGAAGGAACAGTAAGACGGCGTGTCACAACGCCACAGTTGGTTATCATACGCTTTATCTTTTACATTGTGATGTACGAGTTTTACTTATCTTTATCAATAAACTAGCTTATTTTAACATACTACACCATCGGAGGACTTTTCTCTTCCTTACTCCTGGTTTGGTATCCCCACTGGAGCCTCCCCCCCCCCCTCTAGGTGAGCCAATGCCATTGTGATGAGTGGAGAAGGTGGAGGAGAATAGCCGGGATATCCATTAGTGGAATCAGCAGAAGGGAAAGAGGATATTACTGATGATGCCCATTTTTGACTGCATGGAGGTGAGAGTTCTGTGAGACCATCTTTGGACACTTCAGTGATACCCAATTTTCAGTGGATTTACTTTTGAACGAGTGTCTCCTACATTGTTTTGCTGGTTGACTACTCCCCCACAGAGACCTTATTTAGAGATCACCCCTCATTTCCATCTTCCTTGGACTGTTTATGGCATGCGTTCTACATCACTATTTTTTAGCTTTTGAGCACAGGTTTACAGGCATTGCCACTTAGTTGCACTGATTTATGTTATTATTTGCTTTTATTCCATTGCACTTGATTCTATCACTTTTGTTCACGGATTTTATCCTGATTGTTTACCCCACTGGTTGTAGTATGTATTATGTATTATGTAGTATGTTTGTTTTTAGCGAGAGAACATTTCTATATTTATTTCAATACGTTTGTGTTAGGTGAACACTTTTAGTTTTTACAGCTTTTTGCAGATTCTCACTCTATTCACATCTCGCCTACTCCTTAGTAGCGCGAAAGACCCACATTGCTCATTCGCTGCCTGTCCTGCTGCCTGACCCACCACCATGATAGGGTTAGTGCCGGGCAGACAGCGGGCGGGGGGGCACAGTGGCTGCATATTATGGGTACAAAGGCTGCAATTGATGGAGCATAGTTGGCTGCATTTGCGGGACACAGTGGCTGCATATTATGGGCACAGAGGCTGCAATTGATGGGGCACAGTTGGCTGCATTTGATGAGCACAGAGGCTGCATATGATGAGCACAGAGGCTGCATATGATGGGCACAGAGGCTGCATATGATGAGCACAGAGGCGTATGATGGGCACAGTTGGCTGCATATTATGGGCACAGTGGCTGCATTTGCTGGGCAAAGTGGCTGCATATGATAGGCACAGTTGGCTGCATATGATAGGCACAGTTGGCTGCATATTATGGGCACAGTTGGCTGCATATTATGGGCACAGTTGGCTGCATATGATGGGCACAGGTGGCTACTTTTGCTGGGCACAGAGTCTGCATATGATGGGCACAGAGTCTGCATATGATGGGCACAGTGGCTGCATAGGATGGGCAGAGTGGCTGAATATGAGAGCAGAGTGGCTACATATGATGGTCACAGTGGCTGCATATGATGGGCACAGTGGCTGCATATGATGTTTTTGTTTCAGTATTTTTCAGAATTTTTCAGTTCAATGGCACCCCCTCAAAAATTTTGAGTACCAGCCGCCACTGTATACAACTATATAGATCAGACCACAATGCGGGACAAGTGAGGTGGAAAGAGGGACAGAAGGACATTGTTCCAAATCAGGGACAGTCCCTCGAAATCAGGGACAGTTGGGAGCTATGCAGTTCTCACCTTCAACCCAGAGCTGCCTCCACAGTCCCTGTTCACCTTCAGATGTCCTCAGTCTTTCAGGTTGAATGACACCCAGCAAGCATAAGTTAACTCGAAAAACTGAGCACATATTGTCAGTGCAAGGTGTCACCAATGCGCCCTTCATTCACTGTTTAATGGTCATCTCCACATTCCTTCAGTGAGGGCTGCCTAATGTGGAGAAGAGGCGAAAAGGAAGACAACCATATAGTACCATGTGACTGGCCAGAATGCTTCAGAAAAGACGACCATTAAAACATAAAATGTATAAAATATAGCCAGTGGAAACGGATTGATCAAGCCATTCAAATTTGACCTAACGTGAAAGAGTGTTAATGCTATGTACATTCAAGTAGTTACTTATACTTAAAGTGGTTGTAAACCCTTTACAACCACTTTTTGCTACAGGTAAGCCTATAATAAGGCTTACCTGTAGCTACCCTGGATATCTCCTAAACCTGCATGGTTTAGGAGATATCCCCTGTATATGCATGTGCTGACGTCATCGGCAAATGCGCACTGAAGCAACGGCACGTGCGTGCGTGCTGTTGCTTCAGTTAGACTGTGCCGTTACCGGCAACTCACGTGCGCATGTGCAGGAGTGACATCATTGCGGCTCTGGCCAATCACAGCGCCGGAGCCCGCGATGCCCGGAAGCGATGTTGCCGGCCGGAGCGGTGTACGAGGACAGCTGTGGGGCTTCGATCTAAGGTAAGTATTCCATAATGAGCTAGTACGTGATGCATACTAGATCATTATGCCTTTGTCTTGCAGGTTTCTTTTTTGGTTTTGTCTTGTTCGTGGGTTTACAACCACTTTAACAATCAGTAAATGAGCTGTAAAACAAGGTGTCATTGACTCACAGACCTCTATAGCCACAGCAGAAGTACTAAGTCAGCTAATCGAGCATATTCGCCAGCACACCAAGGATCGTCCAATTACGTCCAAAAAAGTTTTATTGCAAAAAAAATCACGACAGAAGTCCAACGTTGCACTTCTGTGATGTGATTTTTTTGCAATAAAACTTTTTTGGACGTAATTGGACGATCCTTGGTGTGCTGGCGAATATGTTCGATTGTTTGATGTCTCCAGGACCCAACTGGTAATCGCTGCAGCACTCACCATTTTCTATGAGCCATTGTACCAGGAACGTGTACGATTGGAATATTGATCGTACTAAGTCAGCTGTCAGCTTACACTGCTCCCCCTCTCAGAGTATCTGCTCTGCTTTTATATTGTAGATTTGAAGGCTGGGAAACTTTTGAGTCACTACTAGGGAGCGGGAAGCAAGATGAGCTGAGTAACGTGGACAAGGACATTAGTATATATATATTTATATATATATATATATATATATATATATATATATATATATATATATACTGTGAATTTTGGGCATGAATTCTTCTACAGTGCAGTAGCTACAGAGGTAGCTGCAAAGGTTGCGAAGTGGGTATAAGGCCTCATTCACAATGACAGATAGACAGCTGCACAGATCTCCAAGTGCATCCCAGAGTGTACATCCATGTGGGACCGATACAAGCAGACAGAATGCATTCTGAGTCGTGTAGTGGTCCACATGCATGTACACTCTGGGATGCACATAAAGATCCATCCAGCCTTCAGCCTGTCATAGATTTTAGCAGGATGTCTACATACAGCTTCATGGAACACCTGTGCCTCACATGCAAATAAACACTGACTGCCTTCCACACAGGTGTACAGAACAGTACACCTGTGTGAATGAGACCCAGAGGCCTAGAGGCTCATTCCCACTAGTCCATTGTGATAATGCACATTCATTTTTTTTTAGCACCCCAACACACCTCCACAATGCACCTGTGTTGCACTCTAAAAAGCAAAACATGTTAAAAGTGATTGCAAAGTCTCGTTTTTTTTTTGTTTGTTTTTTTAAATAACAAACATGGTATACTTGACTCCTCTGTGCAGTTGGTTTTGCACAGAGTGGCCCGGATCCTCCTCTTCTTGTGTCCCTCTTCTGTGCTCCTGGCCCCTCCCTCCTGTTGAGTGTCCCCACAGCAAGCAGCAAGAAACCAGAGTTTCCAGGATAGCATTGGAAATTGGTATTATTCCGTATTCAAATAATATATTTCAAAGTATTTATCTCATTTAAGTTTTGTCAATTAAGAGCTTTATAACTAAATAGCTGGTTAACTGTTCTGCGTAAATTGTCATATCCATGTAGGCAATTTAATTTGTGAGCTTTTAGTGTGGCATCTGTTTTCATTCAAATATTTGAAGCCATTATACTTTATCATCCCCTCTAAATATAGCCTTAGTAAGCTAACAGATTATACTGTAGAGGCAAATCCAGTACATGGCATACACTTTCTCTTAATGTACAGTATAATATGGAAAGTCACCCTTTAAAGTAAAACGAAACACACGCTGTTTCATTTACATTGTCCCTTCTATTTCTGTATATGGATGATGGCACTGTATTTAAAAAATAAATAAACAGCTAAGTACCTTTTTCCTAATCGATATACAGCCATCACATGACCCAGCTCTCTCCCTGTCTGTCTGCAGGGAAATAATAGTAAGAGGAGCTTCCAGTCCTTTGCTGCTGGCCACATGCCCAAAATAAAACAACAGGCTTGAAATACAGAGTAAAAATAAATAATTAATATCAATAAACTGTTATAAATTGTCCTACAAATATATATTTTAAATCAAATCTTTATTATTTTGGCAATAACATGGTGTGGACGGATTTCTACCAGTCACAGGCTGTGTCATGCCCCTACAACCTGTGTCTTAGAATAAGAGGGAGGTGAAGCCTCCATCAATCTACATATAACTTTTTAGTTTTAAAAACTTATGGGGATTTTCTAGCCATGTGAATCTACATTTTGTTATTTTTATCTCCAGGGGTGTGAGCAAATATGAGAGTGTAGACGTCTCTTGCTATCCACCTTCTGGACGTGTACATTTCCTGTTACAGTCCGGTGGAACATAATTGCGGCTCCATGATGCATCCCAGCTGATGTACATTTTCTAAAAAAGGTAAATTAAATTGCAGCGCTGACAATAAACCAAGTGCTCGGTGTAGGACAAATGTTGGCGCAATCAATAGTGAAATTGAAAGGTCCAAAACAGTTTTGAGGTGCAGTGAAATCGAGTCTGAATCAAATAGACATAGGTGTATAATAAAATAAAAAGTAGAAAATCTTCAAAAATAATATTAACCACTTAAGCCCCGGACCATTTGGTAGCTAAAGGACCAGAGGTGAATTCAGAATTTTGCACTGCGCTGCTTTAACTGTAAATTGTGCGGACATGCAATGTTGTACCCAAACGAAATTTGCGTCCTTTTCTTCCCACAAATAGAGCTTTCTTTTAATGGTATTTGATTGCCTCTGCGATTTTAATTTTTTGCGATATAAACGGAAAAAGACCGAAAAATCGAATAAACTCAATTGTAGTCATACATTTGGGCCAAAATTTATTCAGCCACATGTCTTTAGTAAAAAAAATGTCAATAAGCGTATATTTATTGGTTTGCGCAAAAGTTATAGCGTCTACAAACTAGTGTACATTTTCTGGAATTTACACAGCTTTTATTTTTGACTGCCTATCTCATTTCTTGAGGTGCTAAAATGTCAGGGCAGTACAAACCCCCCCCCCCCAAATGACCCTATTTTGGAAAGTAGACACCCCAAGGAAATTGCTGAGAGGCATGTTGAGCCCATTGAATATTTTTTTTTTTGGTCCCAAGTGATTGAATAATGACAAAAAAATAAAAAATTACAAAAAGTTGTCACTAAATTATATATTGCTCACACATGCCATGGTTATATGTGGAATTGCACCCCAAAATACATTCTGCTGCTTCTCCTGAGTACGGGGATACCACATGTGTGGGACTTTTTAGGAGCCTAGCCACGTACGGGACCCCGGAAACCAAGCACCGCCTTCAGGATTTCTAAGGGCACACATTTTTGATTTGACTCCTCACTACCTATCACAGTTTCGAAGGCCATAAAATGCCAAAATAGCACAAAACCCCCCCAAATGACCCCATTTTGGAAAGTAGACACCCCAAGCTGTTTGCTGAGAGGCATGGTGAGTATTTTACAGCTCTCATTTGTTTTTGAAAATGAAGAAAGAAAATTTTTTTTTTTTTTTTCAATTTTCAAAACTTTGTGACAAAAAGCGAGATCTGCAAAATACTCACAATACCTCTCAGCAAATAGCTTGGGGTGTCTACTTTCCAAAATGGGGTCATTTGGGGGGGTTTTGTGCCATCTGAGCATTCCATGGCGTCCGAAACTGTGATAGGCAGTGAGAAGTGAAATCAAAATTTTACACCCTTAGAAAGCCTGAAGGCGGTGATTGGTTTTGGGGTCCCGTACGCGGCTAGGCTCCCAAAAAGTCTCACACATGTGGTATCCCCGTACTCAGGAGAAGCAACAGAATGTATTTTGGGGTGTAATTCCACATATGCCCATGGCATGTTTGAGCAATATATCATTTAGTGACAACTTTGTGCAAAAAATAAAAACTAAATAAAAAAATTGTCTTTTTTCCGCAACTTGTGTCAACATATAAAATATTCCATGGACTCGACATGCCTCTCAGTATATAGCTTGGGGTGTCTACTTTCCAAAATGGGGTCATTTGGGGGGGTTTTGAACTGTTCTGGCATTTTATACACAACATTAGGAAGCTTACATCCACTCTTCTAACCACTTGAAGACAAAGCCCTTTTTGACACTTTTTGTTTACATGAAAACATATTTTTTTTTTGCAAGAAAATTATGTTGAACCCCCAAACATTATATATATTTTTAAAGCAAAGGCCCTACAGAATAAAATGGTGGGTGTTGCATTTTTTTTTCTACACAGTATTTGTGCAGCGATTTTTCAAACACATTTTTTGGGGAAAAAATACACTTTTTTTAATTTTAATGCACTAAAACACACTATATTGCCCAAATGTTTGATGAAATAAAAAAGATGATCTCAGGCCAAGTACATAGATACCAAACATGACATGCTTTAAAATTTTGCACAAACACGCATTGGCGACAAACTACATACATTTTTAAAAGCCTTTAAAAGCCTTTACAGGTTACCCCGTTAGATTTACAGAGGAGGTCTACTGCTAAAATTACTGCTCTCGATCTGACCTTCGCGGTGATACCTCACATGCATGGTGCAATTGCTGTTTACATATGACGCCAGACCGATGCTTGCGTTCGCCATTGGGCAAGAGCAGGGCAGGACAGGGGTGTTTTTTTTTTTTTTTATTATTAATTTTGCTTTTTTATTTTATTTTTAAATTGTTCCTTCCATATTTTTTTTTTTTTTTATCATTTTTATTGTTATGTCAGGGAATGTAAATATCCCCTATGATAGCAATAGGTAGTGACAGGTACTCTTTTTTTGAAAAAACTGTGGTCTAGACCCTAGATCTTTCCTCTGCCCTCAAAGCATCTGACCACACCAAGATCGGTGTGATAAAATGCTTTCCCAATTTCCCAATGGCGCTTTTTATATCCGGGGGGGGGGGCATTCCCTCCCACTGCTTGTAAAAGCAGTCCAGAGGCTAATTAGCCACTAGGATTGCTTTTACATGAAAGCCGGCCGCTGGCTGAAAAGAATGATACCAAGATGATACCTAAACCCGCAGGCATCAATCTGGTATAACCATTCAAAGTCCAGCAACATACCAGCACGTTGCTGGTCCTTGTTGGACATGTATTGTAATCTTTTTTTTTCATGCAGCCAGGTGGCTGAACGAAAAAAGAGATTGATCGGGTGGGTATGCCCACCATTAGAATACCGCCCTTCATCCACCCACTTCTAATGATGGGCATACATGCACCATTTATATATTCCGAAGCATGGGGGCATCCTCCCGCAAAAAAGTTATGCCGCACACACATGGTCGGACTTTTCCACGGGCAAGCCTCCGTCGGAATTTCGACTGTATGTACGCGGTATTAGGAGCAAAATCACTCCTCCGCTCCTGCTGCCCCCATGCTTCGGCATATTTGCTTTTTTTTTTAACTGTGGTGGTGAAATCACCTCCTACAGCACTGGAGTCGCAGGGATCAGGCCTGTCTCTGCGAACGCTGCAGTTATGTGTGTTGTGTTTTGCAAGTGACAGTGATCGATCGATACTGCACTTGGGTGGCCTGGGCTGGACGGAGCGGCAAAACGCAGGTGCTAGCAGGTATCTGGGCTGATCCCGCTAACACTGCGTTTTTGGGAACCCTAAACTGCTGGGGACGCTAGTATAGATCTGATCAGATCAGATATTGATCTGTTCAGATACTATACCACTAAGGAGGGTGTATGCTTCACGCGTGGGTGTTAGCGTTACTGGCACTAACCTGACGCTGCCTGGGGTGTGACGCAGACCCTCTCTGACGCTAAAACCTAATTGATATCACCCGCCGGGCGATCAGGGGGTTAAACCTTTATTGGGTTATATATACGGCGGGTGCCCTGACACTATAAAAAGCAAACTAACTAACCAGCGTCACCCGTAACACTTATATGATGATCACTGGTGAAAGGGTTAACTAGGGGCAATTAGGGGGTTAAAACCTTTATTAGATAATATATGGGGGTACCTGACGCTATAAAAAAACTGCGGCGAACCTAAAAAAAATTACTGGCTACCAATCTGCATCACCGACGCTAAGACAGCGATCAGAAAAATGATCGCTTAGCGACAGTGGTGATAGGGGGTGAAAGGGTTACCTGGGGGGCGATCAAGGGGGTTAAACCTTTATTAGATAATTTATGGGGGTATCTGATGCTATAAAAACCTGCGGCGAACCTAAAAAGAATTACTGGCTACCGATCTGCATCACCGACGCTAAGACAGCGATCAGAAAAATGATCGCTTAGTGACAGTGGTGATAGGGGGTGAAAGGGTTACCTGGGGGGCGATCAAGGGGGTTAAACCTTTATTAGATAATTTATGGGGGTACATGACGCTATAAAAACCTGCGGCGAACCTAAAAAATAAATACTGGCTACCGATCTGCATCACCGACGCTAAGACAGCGATCAGAAAAATGATCGCTTAGCGACAGTGGTGATAGGGGGTGAAAGGGTTACCTGGGGGGCAATCAAGGGGGTTAAACCTTTATTAGATAATTTATGGGGGTACCTGACGCTATAAAAACCTGCGGCAAACCTAAAAAAAATTACTGGCTACCGATCTGCATCACTGACGCTAAGACAGCGATCAGAAAAATGATCGCTTAGCGACAGTGGTGATAGGGGGTGAAAGGGTTACCTGGGGGGCGATCAAGGGGGTTAAACCTTTATTAGATAATTTATGGGGGTACCCGACGCTATAAAAACCTGCGGCGAACCTAAAAAAAATTACTGGCTACCGATCTGCATCACCGACGCTAAGACAGCGATCAGAAAAATGATCGCTTAGCGACAGTGGTGATAGGGGGTGAAAGGGTTACCTGGGGGGCGATCAAGGGGGTTAAACCTTTATTAGATAATTTATGGGGGTACCCGACGCTATAAAAACCTGCGGCGAACCTAAAAAAAATTACTGGCTACTGATCTGCATCACCGACGCTAAGACAGCGATCAGAAAAATGATCGCTTAGCGACAGTGGTGATAGGGGGTGAAAGGGTTACCTGGGGGGCGATCAAGGGGGTTAAACCTTTATTAGATAATTTATGGGGGTACCCGACGCTATAAAAACCTGCGGCGAACCTAAAAAAAATTACTGGCTACCGATCTGCATCATCGACGCTAAGACAGCGATCAGAAAAATGATCACTTAGCGACGGCGTTGCTAGGGGGTGAAAGGGTTATCTGGGGGGTGATCAAGGGGTTAAACCTTTATTAGGGGGGGTTAGGGGGCTACACTGGACCTAAAACTAAATGTAGTGACACTTTTACAGTCACAAATGTCACTGATTGCAGTGATCAGTAAATAAATGGTCACTGCAATCAGTGACACTGTGACTGGGGGCTGGGGGGTGATCTGGGGGGGCCTGGGGGGGCGATTTATGTGCCTATGTGTGCTGGTGTTAGTGTAGTGTTTGTGCACTAACCTTGATGTCTTCTCTTGTACGGCGCTCGGTATATGTGAGCACCGCACAAGAGATGACATCACTTCCTCCTGCTTCCTCTGCCTGTGTTTACATTACACAGGCAGAGGGGGCATTCTCATTCGCCGGGAGCGATCGCGGGGGGGGTGGCCGGAATCGAACGGTCGCCCCCCCATCCTGGATCGCTCCCAGACGAATTCCGACCGCTCACTGTACAGAAGGGGGGTCCGATTGGACCCCCCAACTGTACAAAGGCGATCACGTACACTCTACATGATTGTGCCTGTCGGTGCCATTGTGCCGACGTATATATACAGTGAGCGGTCGTTAAGTGGTTAAAGGCAGCAAATCTTCAAAAATAGTCCTGCAAACATCAACTGAACAAGCTAATTTCTCTCTGAAGATCCACTCATTGCATGCTTGTCCTCTGCTCCTTGGAAAAGAGACTGGATAGTTTGCTCAAAGATGGAAACGATTGTAAACTGGATGGCTTGCTGGGTGCTCAGAGATGAAGACAAATGCGTGGGAGAAAGAAAAAGAATTGCATGGGCAGGCATTCAGTAAGAAAAAGCTTCCACGAGCGCCGCTCAAACAGCGTGCGCTCCAAGGAGACAGGAAATAAAGTTTTTCTGTCCACCGGAAGTTTCACCCCTCCTCCAGAGCGTCATCAAAAGACATCACATCCGGTCAACAGCAAGTCAATTTATAGTGGAGAGAATGACTTCCCACTGAGAAAAGTCAATTAGAGAAAACCTACTTCCTGGTTTTACATCATTGACCTGATTGCCATCTAAAGCTTTATTGAAAATAAAAGACTTCCATCTAGTGGATAAAATCAAGTATATGTCTCAAGGTTAAAAACAAAAACTGCTGCCAAGCAGCTAAAAATATAAAGATATATAAAGAAAAATATAAAATAGAAATAAAAATAGAAAAAAACAAAATAAAAAACAAAATAAAAATAAAAATGAAATTAAAGATGAAAAAATAAATAAAAATAAAAATAAAAATGTATGAAAAATTAATTTCAGTTCCTTTTCTGAGGGTAGATCTTTTTAAATTAAAAAATGTATTACATGTGGGACCACACATGTTACATTTCTGCTGTCCCTTGCGGGCTCCAATATGTGGGTAAAACCACGAGGCAATTAGGGGTGCGACTCCGAGAACATGTCAACAGGATTAAAAAAGGTTATCAACATCATGGACTGTCTAATCATTTTAGACTGTTCCATAATCGGGACCCTAGTTGTCTCACATTCTGTGGAATAGACAGAGTGGAAGAGCACTGGCGAGGTTCTAACCTCAAAAAATACATTTCACTAAATTAATCCCAATGGATTCATAGGCTTCGTACTTTAAGTCCGGCCGGACTCAATATAGAACTGGATCTAAACAGTTTTTTTTTGTCCAATTGGTAATTTGTACTCACCAATTTTATTTATTTTTTTAAACTTGTTTTTATTATAGATTTTCAGATAGAAAGACATACAAAAAGAGAGAGAAAAAATGAAATAAAATATAGACAAAAACAAAGAAAAAACATTGCTCAGGCACGTACAACGTCCTCATAGAACAGGTGCATAGTTGCCAACAGTCACGGATTGGCCGGGACGTTCCCGGGATTCAAACCCTTTTCCCGGATTTATTTTGTCCCGGCCAATGTCCCGGCCAATCCGATTTTTCCCGTTTTCCCCGAATTTGGACGCCGCAGGCCGCCGCCGCTAGAGGTCCACGGCTGGCGGAGACAATGTCTCGGCCGGCCGCCATGTTCAAGAAGACCAAAACACGGATGTAGTACAATAGAAAATAAAGCCGCTGCGGCGCCGCCCACACCCCGCACCTCCCCGGGGGTGGGCGGCGCCGCAGCAGCTTTATCTTCTATTGTACTACATCTGTGTTTTGGCTGGCCGGCAGGCCACCCCCCCGCCCCGCCCCGCCCCGCTGCAGGTCTGTCTGTAATGGAAAGGGGCGGGGGTCGGCAGCGCCACAGCTTAATTTTTTTTTTTTCAGCCACACTGTCGGCTCCGCCTCTATTTTGTTCCCCTTCGGGGAAGGGGAAACAATAATGGCGGCCGAGACAGGAGACACCTGTGGTTAAGGGGGGACTCCGCTGGGGATGCCTGTGGTAAGGGGGGACTCCGCTGGGAACGCCTGTGGTAAGGGAGGACTCCGCTGGGGACGGCTGAGGTAAGGGGGGACTCCGCTGGGGACGCCTGATGTAAGGGGGGACTCCGCTGGGGACGCCTGATGTAAGGGGGGACTCCGCTGGGGACGCCTGATGTAAGGGGGGACTCCGCTGGGGACGCCTGATGTAAGGGGGGACTCCGCTGGGGACACTTGATGTAAGGGGGACTCCGATGGGGACGCCTGATGTAAGGGGGGACTCCGCTGGGGACGCCTGAGGTAAGGGGGGACTCCGCTGGGGACGCCTGATGTAAGGGGGGACTCCGCTGGGGACACCTGAGGTAAGGGGGGACTCCGCTGGGGACGCCTGAGGTAAGGGGGGACTCCGCTGGGGACACTTGATGTAAGGGGGACTCCACTGGGGATGCCTGACGTAAGGGGGGACTCCGCTGGGGACGCCTGATGTAAGGGGGGACTCTGCTGGGGACGCCTGATGTAAGGGGGACTCCTCTGGGTACACCTGATGTAAGGAAGGACTCCGCTGGGTACGCCTGAGGTAAGGAGGGACTCCTCTGGGGACGCCTGATGTAAGGAGGGACTCCTCTGGGGACGCCTGATGTAAGGAGGGACTCCGCTGGGGACGCCTGATGCAAGGATGGACTGCTGGGGAGGCACCTGATGCAAGGACGGACTGCTGGGGAGGCCATCTGGTGGCAGGCGACGTGGCAGGTAACACGCTCAGGGCTTCCACTGATTCGGCATTATGGTGAGTTGAATGATTTCATTTTATATTACAATGTAAAAATAGAAATAATGCACTTCAATCATCCTGACACCGTAACAACCATGGTGCCGGGATGATTGAAGCGCCAACAGGTGTTTTGGAGTATCCTTATCTGCCAATTTTGTTACACATTACTATTGTGGTGTAGGATCTGGCTTCTTTCTTTCTATTTCTTTCTCTCTCTTTCTCTCACCTCGGACTCTAGCCACACCCCTTTGAACCACGCCCATTTAAACCACACCCACTATCGTGCGTAAACCACGCCCATTTTCCATCGCATTTTTCACTCCGCCATGACACGCCTACAAACGAATGCCCCGCCCCCTGATTATAGCAAGGCTCCGCCTCAATACAAAAAAAGTGTCCCAGATGTTTTTTTTGCAATGTTGGCAACTATGCAGGTGCATACCGTAAATTATAGCAATACAGGCAGGGCTTCACATTATACAGCATAGCAAGTGCAAATCAACTAGGCCTCAAATCACAGCTAAACTTATCCTTCCTCACATATCAGCCAGCAGTTTCTGGTTCTGTGTCTTTATAAAGGGGAAGGCTGGCGTTCACGAAGCGTTTCCACTGTAGCACTGACGGGGGGGTAGGCTTTTTCCAATGCATGGCAATATTTTTCCTAGCATAAAAGAGCAGGAGGCTGACTAGAATACGTCCTGTAGAGGACGGGACAATAGGTTCAATGATTCCCAAGAGACAAACCTCCATCTTTAATGGAATGGAGGCCGAGGCCACCTTATTAATTAGGTCTAATACCATGGTCCAGTATTGTTGGATCCCGGGGCACTGCCAGAAAATGTGCGAGAAGTCGCCTGGGGAGGCGCTGCATCTCCAACACTCCGACGAGTGCGCAGGGTCCATCTTGTTGAGCCTATGTGGGGTGAAATATGCCCTATGTACAATCATGTACTGTACCACCCTATCACGGATGGATACCAGGGATCCATAAGGTAGGTCCCAGACATCGTCCCAATCATCTGAGTCTAGAGTAGGGATGTCTCGCAACCAGCTGGACCGCAGCCTGTTAAGGGGCGGGAGAGACAAACGGAGCAAATATGAGTACAAATGTGATGAGGGCTTTTCTGCGCAGTTAGACCGCAGTGTTCTCTCCAGCTCCGACTGGGCCATGATACAGGAGGAGCGTGGGAATTGTGCCGCAAATGCATGGGACAGCTGACCGTATCTAAAGAGGTAATAGTCAGGCAGATTGAAATTGGATGAAAGGCCAGAAAAGGGAAGTAGGGCATTATGTGCTACTATGTGTGATAGAGTTTTAACACCATGTTTTGTCCACGCATAGGGGTCTGGGAGATTGTAAATATGTGACAAGCTGGGATTCAACCAGATCGGGGCGTTAGGAGAGATTTCTTGTGGTTCACATTTTTCAATGGCCAGGCCGGCCTTCCACGCCCGCAGGGTGGTGAGCATGGACGGTGTCAATGGATAAGTAGCGCGGGGGCCCCGATATAGTAAAAATTGGAGGGCTTCCAGCGAACCCACCATTGTGGCTTCAAGCACAGTGGATGGGTTCGTCTTGTCCGGCTGTAACCACCATGCAGCAGTTACCAGCTGTGCGGCGAGGAAGTATTTATAGCAGTCCGGAAATGCCATGCCACCCTGCGTTCGTGGTCTCATCAGTGTCGTAAGCTTGTATCTAGGCGGCGATGGCCCCCAGATAAAGGCAGAAAAAATTTGGTTCAGTTTCTGAAAAAAGGATTTTGGGATCCATTGTGGGGATTGACGGAATAGGTATGTAAGCTTAGGGACAATTTTCATTTTTAGTACGTTTATTCGCCCCCAGACGGAGAGGGGCAGGTTGCTCCAGGATTTAAATCTGGATTGGGCCTCCAGGAGCACTGGGGTCAGATTCAGCGAGACATAGTCAGAAGTCCTGATGGAGACATGGACTCCCAAATATTTGAATGACTCAACCCATCGTAGGGGAGTCCCTGGTAAAGAGGTGGAAGTGGCCTCATGGTCGATCGAAAAGAGGAGGGACTTGGACCAATTAACCCTGAGCCGAGTGACCGCTGCGAAAGTATCAAGGACTGATAAAGCCCCTTATGGGGATGGACCTGCATTATTGAGAAAAAGGAGCATGTCGTCTGCGTACAAGGCTACCCTCTCCTCCAGCTGACCCACACGGAGACCTTTGATGTGTGGCGAGGTACGTAGGGCCTCAGCCACCGGTTCTATAGCTAGGGCGAATAAATCTGGCGAATAAATCTGGGGAGCGAGGGCAGCCCTGTCTGGTTCCTCTAAAAAGCCTGAATGGGACAGACAACCCTCCACCCAGACGCACCAAGGAAGTGGGACATTTATAAATTATCTGAAGCCAATTAATGAATACTAGAGGAAAGCCCATTCTATGCAGGGTTTCCCACAGGAAGGGCCATTCGACCGTGTCGAAGGCCTTTTCTACATCTAACGATTCCACCGCCCGAGACCCCATGTTAAGATGTTGGGTATGTATGTTGGTGAAAAGGCACATCAGTGGATCTCCTGGGCATAAAACCCGTTTGGTCCGGGTCTATCACTGAGGGCAACATGGGATACAACCTAAGGGCCAAGAGCTTAGTTAGAATGCCGCTAGTCAAACAGTCAGTGTAGAGCTCTGCCAGTAGGGGGGCCAATAGGCCCAGATGTGCTTTGTAGAAGTCTATCGGGAGCCCGTCCGGCCCGGGGGCCTTGCCAGGGGGAAAGGAGCGGATGGCGTTCTGAACCTCTAGCGCTGTGAAAGGTTGGACCAAAGTCTCCCTTTCGCTGTCAGAGAGCCAGCCAAGCGCCAACGGGTCCAGGAGGGACCGTAGCATCTCCGGCTGGAAATCTGAGGGCAAACTGGAGGAGTATAGACAGGTGTAAAAGTCATTAAAGGTCTGCAGGACGTCCGATGGGGAGGAGACCGATCCACCCCCGGGACCTGTAAAGAGGACACCAAAGTGAGAGGCTGGTCGTGCTGGGCCATCATGGCCAGAAGACGGCCATTCCGATCACCCTGTTCAAAAGCCCTCTGTTTGCCTTTGTATGTCTCGAGTCTCGTGACTTCTGCCAAATGTAACTGCAGGTCCCTCTGAGCAGCCATAAGCAGGTCAAAGTGAGCTGGGGTGGGGTCTTTGCTATATATGTCAGTATGGTCTGTAACGTTTTGTTCCAAATTGAGAGTTGCCGCTGAGTGCTGCCTCTTTATACTCGCAATGAACGATATTTACTGGCCCCTAGTATAGGCTTTGAAGGCATCCCAGGTAACATCCGGAGGGGAGGACCCGGCATTGTGATCCCAGAACTCCGTCAGTAAGGCGGGTAGATTCTCTGAGAGATCCGGGTGGGAGACCCACTGAGCACCCAACCTCCAGAATGCAGCATTCCGGGAAGCCGGGGAGCGGAGAACCACTGCCAAGGGGCTGTGATCGGACAGACCGCTCGGCAGATAGGCAGCCTCCAACACATCCGCTAACAGTGCGGGGTTGGAGAAAGCCAGATCTATCCGTGATGCAGTCTTGTACGATGCTGAAAAACACGAGTATGCCCGTGTAGCAGGGTGCTTCCACCTCCAGATCTCCTCCAGACCCACCGCTTGAGCCCAGGCTGACAGGTCTAGACAGTGCCTCTTGGGAGGTGCGGGTCTATCTAGGTCCGGTGATAGAGTGGCATTAAAGTCGCCCATCACCAGAACCTTACCAGGGCAAAACGGGGTTACCTTTTCTAGCACATCATAGAGTAGACCTGGTGAAAAGGGGGGAGGAATGTATAAATTGACAACAATATACCTTTGCGACCATAGTGTGAACACCAATATTACATATTTGCCCTGAGGGTCAGTGCGGACCTCTTCAATCACACAAGGAAAATTTTTGTGAATAAGTATCGATACACCTTTAGCATATGTGGAGTACGTGGCATGTACTGCCCTCTGAATCCATGTTTTTTTCAAAGTCAGGATCTTGCCGCTCACAAGGTGGGTTTCCTGGAGGAGTATGAGTTGGGGGGATTGGGACTTTAAATACTGGAAGAGAAGGGCACGTTTGAACTTAGAGTTGAGGCCCCTGACATTCCCGGAAAGGATGGTAAAGGAAGGAGGCGGGCGATCAGCCATTGGGCATGTATGGCATGAAACAAAATGGGCGAGCTATACTCACCCTGATGGACCTTAGGGGCGGCAAAACCTCTGTTGCATTGCATAGAACATCGAAAGCACCCGAGCATAGTACAAAAGCAAAACATAAAAAAGAAAGTAAACCAAAAACAGACATAAAAATCACAGTTAACCGTAAACTACCCAGGCACCAAGTGCCTATCCTACTATGTCCCTTCCCTCCACTAAACATATAATAACAATAAATAGTCTAAACCCTTAACCAAAAAAAAAACAGTGGATTAGGTGGTGTGAATGAGCCCCGAACTAGGGGCCCCACACAGCCGGAGCCAGTGAACTCACTCCGCTTCTAGACAATGTCCCAGGGAGTGATGATAGGTGATGCCAGCACTGGCCACCAGCTACGGGAGGGGGTCCCAAACTTGGTGGGGAAAGTAGTGTGTGTCCAGTTCAGAGCACTGAGCAAACCAACTCCTGCATGGGAGAGAAAAACAGAAACCAGGCAATGTTCCATAGTGCAAACATGTTATGGTCCATAAGAGCAGCGGAGGCAACGGAGATCAAACCCAGGGCCAGGGATCTTCCCCCTGGAAATTATGAGCAGCAATTAATGGTAGTTCAGCGTCCGTGACCCCCCGGGAGAAAATGGAGAGGAAAAAAAAATAGAAAAACAGTGCATCCCACCCCATGAATAAAAACGAAAAAACAAAAACAGGGGTACAAGATAAGGGGGGGAACAGGAGGCAACTTTCAGAGTGTCAAATACTTGCGGCTGGGGAAGTAATCTACCGGCCATCCAACCAGGACATCGCCGCCTCCGGATCAGTGAAGAATCTTGTGCGGTCGCCATCAATAACGCAAAGTTTGCTGGGATAAAGCAGGCTGAACTTGAGGCCTTTATCTCTCAGGCGCTTCCTAACCTCGGTGAATCTGCGGCGGCGGTGTTGAACCTCTGGAGAGTAATCAGGAAAGAGCATGATGCGGGCGCCATTATAGTCCAGGTCACGTTTCTCCCTGGCAGATGTCAGGATCCAATCCCTGTAATTGAGCAGACGGAGCAAGAAGGGTCTAGGAGGGTTACCAGGGGGCGGAGGGGTAGGGGGAACTCTGTGTGCCCTTTCCACCACAAACGTGGGAGGCATGGCAGGCAAATCCAGGAGCGAGATCAGGAAGGCCTCAGTAAACTCTGCAGGCCTCATGCCCTCCGCCTTTTCAGGGAGGCCCAGGACACGGGTGTTGTTCCTCCTGAGCCTATTCTCAGTGTCAATGGACTTGTCCTGTAAGGCTTTAACCTGTAGCTGTAAGGCATGGAGTTCCCTAGAGTCCACCCTGGTAGAATCCTCTACTGCTTCAGTGAACCGGGCCCTGAATTTGTCCATGTCATGGCGGATCAGGCTGACATCTGCCACTAGGTGGTCTATCTTGACCATCACTGAGTCCCGACCCTCCCTGATCGCTGCAAGGAGCTCGGCATGAGAGGCGGCCTGGGATGGGGATGGATTGAGGTGGGAAGGAGAGCTGGCTGACATGTTTGGATCCCTGGGCCTCGTGGGCAAGATGGTGGCTGCGGACCGGTCGGCTGGCGCCGAGGACGAGCGGCGCTTACCCGGAGACAGCTGGTATAGCCTCGGGGTGGTGGATGCCTTCTTCCGCCCCAGGGTGTCAGGTAGGTGGCTGCTGAGAGGAGGAATCTGCGCTGGAAAATGGCAAGGATTCAGGCAGGAACGGAACTCAGCGGTCACACGTCCTCTCCTGTTCACATCCCGGCCACACCCCCGTACTCACCATTTTTACTTTAATATTTTTAATTTTATTTTAATTTTATTTTTTATTTTTATTATTTTTTATTTTTATATTTTTCATTAATTTTTTGTTTGTATTTTTATTTATTTTTCATCTTTAATTTTATTTTTATTTTTATTTTTGTTTTTTCTATTTTTATTTATATTTTCTATATTTCTTTATATATCTGTATATTTTTAACTGCTGGGCAGCAGTTTTTGTTTTTAACCTTGAGACATATACTTGATTTTATCCACTAGATGGCAGTCTTTTATTTTCAATAAAGCTTTGGATGGCAATCAGGTCAATGATGTAAAACCAGTAAGTAGGTTTTCTCTAATTGACTTTTCTCAGTGGGAGGTCATTCTCTCCACTATAAATTGACTTGCTGTTGACCGGATGTGATGTCTTTTGATGACGCCCTGGAGGAGGGGCGAAACGCGTTGATGCACTTCCAGTGGACGGCAAAACCACTGACGTTATTTCCTGTCTCCATGGAGCGCACGCTGTTTGAGCAGCGCTCGTGGAAGCTTTTTCTTACTGAATGCCTGCCCATGCCATCCAGTGCTATGAACGTCTAAGTCAACGTTCTAGACTTATCCAGCAATTATTTTTCTTTCTCCCAAGCATTTGTCTTCATCTCTGAGCACCCAGAAAGCCATCCAGTTTACAATCGTTTCCATCTTTGAGCAAACCATCCAGTCTCTTTTCCAAGGAGCAGAGGACAAGCATCCAATGGTGAGTGGATCTTCAGAGGGAAATTAGCTTGTTCAGTTGATGTTTGCAGGACTATTTTTGAAGATTTGCTGCCTCTAATATTATTTTTGAAGATTTGCTACTTTTTATTTTATTATACACCCATGTCTATTTAATTCAGACTCGATTTCACTGCACCTCAAAACTGTTTTGGACCTTTCAATTTCACTATTGATTGCGCCAACATTTGTCCTACACCGAGCACTTGGTTTATTGTCAGCGCTGCAATTTAATTTACCTTTTTTATATTTCAAGTTTTAGCACTTGCTGCTCAGCAGCGGCTACAATTATTTATTTATCTATCACCCTTTTTCACCAGAGTGTTTTCACCACACTTTTTTTTCTCAGCGCCAGTTTTGTTGTTTTTATAGATGTACATTTTCTGTTTCAGTCTGGTGGAGCGCTGTTGTGGACTCGTGATGCGTCCCAACTGACGTTCTCTTGATCTTCTAGATTGTAAGTTCTAACGAACGGGGCCCTCTGAACAAAAAATTATCAAATTGCAGCTAACAAATTCTGTGGTGGCTGTATTCATTATCATTTTTAGGCGTTTTTTCTTTATTTTCACATGGTGATCTAGCCAGTAAGTCTGTTATTTTTCAACTTACTTCAACAGACCAAGCTGTCTAGACAAAGTAGTAGTTAGAAGGTTGAGACAAACAATTTAACCCTGACAGGGGTGCCTACAATGGTCAGCTTTTATTCATTCATGTAAAAATTTTATCCCAAAAGGAAAAAAAAACGTTGCTGTTTCTTCTAAAGTGTTCGCTGGCGTTCAACCTCAGTTTGTTAGTCAAGTCCATCTAGATCTGCTAGTCTAAAATTACCCTCACCCCAGACCAGTGGTGTATCTAAGGTATGGCAGCCATGGCAAGTGCCACGGGCGCCATGGGGGGCAAAAAAGCCACCCCCTGCAGTAAAATAACCCCCACCGTCTTTCCACCTCCCGGACAAATATAGCCCCCAGGACTGCGGTCGGCCTGCTGGAGTGCGGCGCCGGTGTTCTGTCAGATAGACGCTACCCGGCCCAGGCTGTTGGGCTTGGCTTAGGCTGAGAGAGGCTCTGTCAGCAGGCAGGGGCAGGCTTGGGTGCTCCACTGACGCTCTGAACCTGCCCTGCCCCGCCTCATGCAGTTTATGTGCTCGGAGCAGAGTGGGAGCGCTGAGATCGACTCTCCTGGACTTCTGAGAGCCCTGCCCTGGACCGCCAAAATCCCTGCCCCTACTGCCGAAAGCCCTGCCCCCGGACCCCTGAGAGTGGGAGGTGAGCCCAGCTGGCCAGGTAGGTCTTTCTGCCAATATACACTGTCTGTAGATTCACTGTTACACTAAGGCCCCTTTCACACTGGGGCGGGCAGGAGCGGTGGCGGTATAGCAGCGCGATTTGCAGCGCTGCTATACCATCGTTCTTACCGAGGTATGCGGTCGCTAGGGGGGTGAATTTAACCCCCGCTAGCGGCCGAAAAGGGGTTAATACCGCCCGCAAACCGCGGCTATTGCCGTGGTTTGCGGGCGGTGTTACCGCGGTGTCCCATTGATTTCAATGGGCACCCGCGGTAAAGGAGCGGTGAACACACCGCTCCTTTACCGCTGTAAAGAAGCAGCTAGCAGGACTTTTGGAGCGGTCCTGCTAGCGCACCGCTTCAGTGTAAAAGCCTTCGGGCTTTCACATTGAAGGCTACAGGGCAGGAATTTTTCATGCGGTATAATAGCGCTATTATTAGCGCTAAACCGCATGAAAAACGTCCCAGTGTGAAAGGGGCCTAAACCCTCCCTGACAATGTTGTTTACCCCCTGTATAGCTGTGCATTGCTGAAAGTTAGATTAATAAAAATGGCTACTTAATCATCTCCTGTAGTCACATTTGCAGTCTGGTCATCTCTTGTGGTCGCATCCGCAGTCTCTGGTCATCTCCTGTAGTCGCATCTGCAGTCTGTTAATCTCCTGTAGTTGTATCTGCAGTCTGGTCATCTCCTGCAGTCGCACTTGCAGTCTCTGGTTATTTCCTGTAGTCGCATCCGCAGTCTACTTAAAAGTAGTACCTGCTGTTGCACTGCACAAATCACTTTACTACACTTTATAATATCTATGGCTATGCATATTTAGTCAATCCATATTGAGCACTATATTTGATTGGCTGCTTGCTTCTGCTTGGACCTGGCACAAACACACAATCGCACATGATGATGACTTAAAAGTTTTAAGTCATCATCATGTGCGATTGTGTGTTTGTGACAAGCAGAAGCAGCCAATCAAATACAGTGCTCAATATGGATTAAATAAGTAAATATCATAAATAAAGTGTAATAAAGTGATTTGTGAAACAAGCTCATTAAACAGTCCACATTCAGTGAAAGTTCATGTACTGCAAACTTTGCAGTACATGAACTTTCACTGAATCTAGACTGTTTAATAAACAGGGGTGGACTGACCCATCGGGCACTTGATGCAGTGCCAATCCATAATTAGTTAATTGAAAGATTAAAGAGCTAGACTTGTAGTTTTGTTTTGTTTTGACAGGGGTGCAGTTTCAGTGTTTGCCATAGGTGCCATTTTCACTAGATACGCCTCTGCCCCAGACTGACAATGCTGCTTTCTAAAGGTGCTTGCTTTGTTATTACATACAGCATGTAGACACCCCAAGACAGGAATTGTGTTACAGCTGATATAAAAGGAAAAAAGCCTAAAAAAACGTATACAGCCACCACATAAGGCCTCATGTACACTGATGCTGGTAAACAGACTTTTAGGAGCAGTTGGGCATTTTTTTCAACTGCCCCTGAATTCTCCTCTATGTTATCTTATCGGTACATGTACACGGGGTTGTTTATAGTAGCTTCTAGGCAGTTGAGTTTAGAGGCTTTTTTTGGAAAGCAAAAAAATGAGTTCAGACGCTGAGTTTAGAGGCATTTCAAGCGCCAAACGCTTCTAAACGTGGCTAAACAGGGTAACCTGCGTTTAGCCGTGTTTCGTTTACAGAAGTTTTTAGTTTTTGGCTATTTTTTTTGTAAGAAACGCTTCTAAACGCAAACGCGGCAAAACACCGCTAAACGCAGACATTTTAAACGCGGGTTACTATCTGTCAAGTTAAATCGTTCAGGAGAGGTTGTAAAAACGTCCTGTGTACATTAAGTCTTAGACCAGCTGGTGTTACATTCTGAACTTGTTGCCCAGTTTTCCTTTGGGAATCTCTTTTTGAAGGCTGGAAACGTACCAATGTTTCCCTTTATTGTCTCTTCCTGTTGTTGGTAAATTTACCTTGTTCAAGTATCTTTGTGCATCACCTGTTTGTGGTTGCCTTACAGCTTCTGCTGGGGTGGACTTGATACTCTTTGAGGTAGTCTTACCCTTGTCCGTTGTTAGCAGCTGCTCTGTCCTATAAGAAACTTAAACTCTTTTGGTTCAGATTTGTGTTGGTCCTTCTGATTGTTGCAAATGGTTCCTGGTTTTATCTTAGATCAGTCAGTAGCTGTTGACCACCCCTCAGTTGGACTGATTGTGGACGTTCCAAATGCTTAAAAATGTGTAAATTACTATCACCCTCAATAGACAATAAAATAAGATTTTTGTACTTGCCCAAAAAAAAATTGACGTCCATTGAGGGACACAGGCCCCACCCCTTTATGTTTATTGACCCTTTATAGAACTTGCTTACAAAACTGAGGCATAACAGTTAGAAGTGGCATTATATGAGGGATGGCCTTCAACATGTTTAGTTTTCTATCAACTCATCTCAAATTTATAAATACATTAATTACAAATGTAATCCAGCTGGTAAAAATTAACACAAATATGTTAAAGAGGAACTGAGGGTGGAAAAAAGCTTCTAGTAGGCACACTTTTTTGGTTAAAGAATACCAAAGAATATGTCTGTCAAAATGTTGTTTCCCCCAGCCAGCTTGGGCCGCCTGTGACGGGCGGTCTCGATGCTCCCGAGCCCTTACCTCCCCCCTTTCTCTCAGTCTCTAACCTTCTTGTTAGGTGTGCGATCCCCTTTCCGATAGCGTTACCTTCTTGCTTAACCCTGTGGTTCTGGGATTTTTGCTCACCGTTCTTGTGATCATTTTGACCCCACGGGGTGAGATCTTGCTTGGAGCCCCAGATCGAGGGAGATTATCAGTGGTCTTGTATGTCTTCCATTTACTAATTATTGCTCCCACAGTTGAACATGGCAAATTTAGGTAAGTTTATGTAAGTTTTCCATAATGTGAAAGTATGTTGGCATTATGGCAAATGATCCCACTGCACCCCAAGTCCCCAGTACTGCTTGAAATCCTTCTGGGTGTTTAACATTACACTCATCATTAAAATAGTGGGAATTAATGGAAAAATATTTAATACTGAACTGTAGCCATCTAAATATGACTAGTATTTTTTCTAAAAACTGTAGCCATCTAAATATGACTAGTACTTTTCCAAAAATGCTGCCTGACTGCTAATTAATAACGCAGCTATAGATCTGGGAAAGAGATTTAGGAAAACACCCTGACCGTGTTCTGTGTATTAGGTATAACCTACTACATGGTCTGCAATTGTAAAGTTGCTGGGAATAATGGATGGATGGAGGCATGCCATTGGCTGTAATTTTCTAACTCATAATTCCTTTATTGTCCTACATGGGCCATCAATAGGACAAGCTCCAAGCGATTTCAAGTTCAAAGCCTTTATTTCACAGGTAATAAACACATGTCTCAGCATAACTGAGCATGAGAAATATAAATATAACTTTGTCAGGAGGGCTACAAATCAACTTTAAATCAAGTTGTTATGATTTCTTTGGTCATTTGGAAAGCTGATGAGTATAATAGCTTTGATTTTTGGCTTTGGCTCAAACCAATTTATTTAGTGTCAGTGAATTAATAGAAATGACTTGGACTTGTCCCTGGTTTGCCAACCACAAATGCTTCCTGTAACTCTATATAAAAAGTTGTCTTCTGAGAATGATATAAACATCTTTTTACTTCAGGAATATGATATGTAAAGTATTTCAGAAAACTCCCTGTAGTATTAAAAACGGAGGAAATCAGGTGACAATAGAGGTTTTGTGTAAAGATACTCTTAACATTGAATAGAATATTTTTTCAATGACAGAAATCCGGTTGCCCAACCCTAGTTTACCTTTCCCTTGTATATCAAACAAAGTTTTTAGTCTATTATAAATTTATTATATTTATCAAAACATCCTAAAACTAATTTTGTGTACACGTCTCGTTTTCAGCCAGATAGAAATGCCTCTTTTGTGGACTGTTGAACATTATACTCCCTCCTTATCTGTGTCCATCCCATAATAACAATTTAGATAAACTGTGCTTCCAGTAAAAGTGACCATGACCTCAAAATTGTGTCGTTTTCTGAAAAACAAACACAAACACTACTATATTTTAGTCAGCTTGATCGATGTACTGTATTTCTAAAGCAGTTGCAATTTTTGTTTCTGATTCCTTAAAAGTGTAACTTTATAAGTAATATTTGTGAATAAGCAGGATTTTTAATGCAGATGAGACATACTACATCTCTTCTGGATTAAAGTATTCTTATCTGCTTGTTTGCAATATGTGTGCACAGCTCAGTGTGAAAATTAAATATCTACCAAGATGAAAGATATCTTAAGCATGCACAAGAATAACCTCATCCAATTCCAGCCAATCAAAATGGCCAAAGATTGGAACCTGGATAAAGATTGGCTGTCAGATGACGGTGAGGGTACTTGTGGACACTGCATTGCTGGGGTGGACATTCCAGCAGATTCCTCCAAGGTTTTAACTTACATTATAATACAACCTTTCCCAACCTGTTTATGCCTGAGGAACCCTTGAAAATATTTTCAGTAGTGTTGGGCAAACCGTCTTGGGCCGAGCAAAAGTTCGGCCCGAATATTGACTGTTCGCCCATTCGGTAAACACCCGGATTGTCGGGGTGTTCGTCCGTTTGTTTGGCTCGCTGAACCCCCCCACAATGCACTGTGTGCCGCACAGTGCATTGGAAGCCCTGATTGGCTAAAGCAATGAAGGCTTTGCTCAATCAGGGCACAGAACACTGTCAGAGCCATGATTGGAGAAAGTAATGATAACTGTGCCCAATCATGGCTCATTGCTCATAGACCCACCCCACATTATAAAGGAATTTCAAAGTGCATTAGTGCACTTTTCCTGCAATATATTGAAGTGCGTTGGTGCACTTTTACTGCAGTAAATTTAAGTACGTTAGTGCACTTTTACTGCAGTATATTGAAGTACGTTACTGCACTTTTACTGCAGTATATTGAAGGGCATTAGTGCACGTTCACTGCAGTATATTGTAGTGTGTCAGTGCAGTTTTACTGCAGTATATTGTAGTGTGTCAGTGGAGTGTGTCTGTGTAGTGAGTCCTCAAGTTAAAGTGCACCAAACACCACTTTCCATTGATTAAAGTGCATCCAAGTACATATTTCCCCATCTCTATTACATTTTGGTAATAAGCCCCCCCCCCCATCATGTCTGGGAGGCCAACAAGGAGAGGCAAACATTCCCACTGTGAGGGGGCCAGTAGCATCTGTGTGCACAGGCAAAAGTGAACATGGTCCGTCCCCAGGCTGGGCACCATTTCCTCTCTTTAGTGATATTGCCCATGCTATTCAGCCACAGCATGCAGAGGAGGTGGTGGACTGTCTTTCTAAACCATCTAAATCCTCTTCATCCTCTTTCACTCAAGCAGAGACTAGTGAGCAGTCCTCCACAGCTGTCAGAGTGGCTTATTCTACCTCCTTGTCCACAGCTACTCCAGCCATAGCCCCAGCATCATGCATGAAGGCAGCTGAGTTATTTTAACACAGCGTCAGCCACTTGCTTCTTGACGATGAACAGGCCTTACTTGATTCTGAAGTTGGTTCTGAGGTTGAGGAAGGTAGGAACATGTGCCTACAAAGAGAGGAGAACACTGGCAAACAACAAATTGACAGTCATGTTCCCCCATCCACAGTGTATTGTCAAGTTGGCTCCAGTGATAAGGATAGAGGGGATGATGACGATGAGGTCACTGACACGACTTGGTGCCGGATAGAGCAGATGAGAGAGTAAGGGTGAGGCACAACCCCCAACAAGGCAGCCTCCATTGAAGAGTAGAGAGCAGCCACCCTATTCCATCACATTGTGAAGCTGTTATCTCCTGGGCCAAATTCCCACAGCTGAGCCTTTTTTATCACATGTGCAGCCGATCGCACTGTTGCAATTTGCAAATTTTGTCTCAAGCAAATTAAGCATGGCAAAAACACCAGCCATTTAGGTACCACATGCTTGACAATGCATTTAATCTCTCACCACTCAGCCCATTGGCACCTGAAAGCCACACAAAAGGGACGCAATTCTGTCCTCCTCACCTTTCAGGTCTACCCCTGCTATATCTCATGACCTCTCAGCAGCTTCCAGTGACAGGGATGATGGTATAGTGAAGGGTTTCACAGGTCCTTGCAACACATCATCCAGGGCTGCACTGCTTTCTCTTCCCAGTTCTCCCTGGCTTTCCCCCGTGCTTTCCTCCTCTCCCCCTGGTCCCCCCACCCCTTCATAGAAAGGACAGACAAAACGATCACGAAACCCTCTGCCGCCGAGCACCCCCCCCCCCGCCCCCGCAGTCCCCCCCCCCGCAGTCGCCGTCAGGCAAGACCACGGCTGCGGCCTAGCACCATCGGGCATCGGTCCCCCTACAGGCGCCTCCCCTGCTCCAGCACAGTGCCCAGCTCACCAGCCGCCACCCGCCGCACTCAGCATCACCTCCACCCGCAGCTGCCGTCAGGAAAGTCCCCGGCTGCGGCCTAGTTGCGGCCGGACACCGCCTTAACTTAAGTATCCCCTCTCCTACAGCCGGACCTTCAGTTAGCCGCTCCCCCCCCAGGTCCAGAGCCAAGCCTAGGCGCCAGAGGGCTCCCGAAGCAGCACTAGCAGCTTCCTGGCCCGACAGGATAGTCTGCGGCTTCGGCCTAGCCCCGGCGGCCATCTTGAGCCACCCAGCCTCGGCCCTTAACACCCTCTCCCGGCCCCCTTGGATCACTCCGACCCGGTAAACCACCGGATGGCACCCCCTCACTAACCAAGTGCCCGTGTCCCCCACTGGATCACTCCCAAAAGGCTGCCAGGAGGACGAAGCAAAGATCCGGCCTGGCAAGCAGCGGCCATCTTGGTACACCCAGGAGTTGGCCTCAATCACTGACAAACAAAAAAAAAAACTTTTTTTTCTCTCATTCTATATATCCTACTGTTATTGCCCCCCCCTCCCTCCCACCCCACCACTATTCTTCACAAAACCTCTAAAAACGCTTTCTCCACTCATTACGGTTCTTCCCCACCCGTCGCACTCAGGCTACCCAACCTACAGCTCCGACCACCGCTACTGCACCATCTTCCCAGATCCTCACACACGGTCGAGCAAAACGGACGTTGTAACAGGACCCCTAACCTCATCGCCTCACAGAGCAATCCACACACATGGTCCAGGGGAACGGACGTGTGTGGCAGGAGCTCTGACCTCACCGCTGCACAGAGCAATCCACACGCACGGTCTAGGGTAACGGACGTGTGTGGCAGGAGCTCTGGCCATCCAGGACCCTCCCTAGACTCCTCCATTTTCGCCCCCCTAACAAACGTAAACCTGATGACCTGGGGCTTTCCCTGGACCACACTCTCCCCCAGTTCAGATCACCCAGCTCACCATCACGTTGTCCGCAGCCGCTGACTGCTCCCTGCCGCCATCTTGGCACCCGCCTCTAGACTACTAGACCTGCAGGACAGACAGCGACTGCGGCTTAACTCCGACCATCCCATCACCCTCTCCCCGTTTCGCGCTCCAGCGGGCCCGTGTGTGGTGACCTGGTAAGCACACTCGGGCACCTCCTACCTCTAGGAAGTTGATCCAGGGTTTACCCGATCGCCTCTCGAGGGGTCAGGAAGGAATTTTCCCCTGCTGTAGCAATTGGCCTGACTCGGCTGGGGTTTTTCGCCTTCCTCTGGACCAACAGGGGGGAGGTTAGGTCATTGGGCCCTATTCACCATCCCACCACCTTTTTTTCTTCCCATCATGTGCAACTTTAAATACTCAGCGGACACCCTCCAGAGGCTAAGGAATACTGCCTCAACATTACCAACCTCCACCCAAAAAATACTACGAAAAGAACAACTGCTAAGGATCAATCGACAATCGACTATCAAAAACACGAAAACACCACTTCAACTACAACATATAGCTTGCGCCCTGATCAACACCAGATCGGCAGTCAAGCACAGACAGGAAATTCACGACTTCATCACGCAAAACGACATAGATTGCCTCTTTATCACGGAAAGCTGGCTAACACCTGACTGTAACACCATCCTAACAGAATTGGTGCCTGAGAACTACTCCATCCTAACTGAGCATAGAACAGGACAAAGAGGAGGAGGCCTAGCAGTGATCTTCAAATCTCACCTCTCTATCATCAAACCAACTCTACAGAACTCATTGCCGTTCATGGAGACACTCACTCTGCAACTCCAAACAACACCCCAGGACACCATTCACATACTGCTATGCTACAGACCGCCAGGACCAAAGGCAAATCTCCTCACACCCTTTACCGAATTCATCTCGACATACACTTTAAAAACCAAAAACTTCCTATTACTCGGGGACTTCAATCTCTGGGCTAACTCCACTCAGGACCCCATCGCCACCTCCTGCATCAACCAATTGGAAGAATTAGGTCTGCAGCAACTGATAAATGCCCCCACGCATGGATCGGGGCACATTCTGGACCTCATCTTCAAACAAAATCTGGACATCAACACAGTGGACAACATGCCGTTACCATGGACGGATCACCACGCTATCAAATTTAAACTTACCACCAACACCATCTCCCAAAAATCAGAACACTCAATAACAACAAAATGGACAAGATCTCAGAAGAAACTACACTCGGAACTCTTCAAAACTACTCTATCAAATAAAATAGGAACGCAAAATCTCAACCACTCAACGGAACAAACACTCAACTCCTTAAACAAAGCATTACTACAAACAGCAGACACAGTCGCTCCGAGACGCAGGGCCCTCATTCGCAGAAACAACTCCGGCTGGTTTAATGACACTCTTACCCTACTGAAGCAAGAACGCAGAAGAGCCGAAGGAGCCTGGAGAAGAAACCCAACTAAGGAAAACCACATTAATTACAAAGCACTCACTAAGAAATATCACAAAGCAATTTTCAAAGCAAAAAAGGAACATTTCTCAAACACCATCAAAAAAGGCCTAAACCGACCTCGTGAACTCTTCAAACTAGTAACTCAAACTATGAACCCCACCTGCCTAGAACCTTCAGCAAACGAAACACAAGAGTTCTGTAATGAGCTATCGGACTTTTTTATCGACAAAATCGAAAACATTCGAGAATCAATTCAACAGAAAAAAACAACCAACCCTGCTCTGCCAAAGCAAATAGAGGAAATCAATATGAACACTATACAATTGACGAAATTTTCGCTGGTCCCGATCACCATCGACACCACCAAAAATATAATCAGAAGCCTCAGAGACAGCACATCTCCAAATGACATAATCTCTACAAAACTCCTGAAAGAATGTACCGACATTTTAGCACCCACCATAACACACCTCGTAAATCAATCATTCAAAGAAGGTATTGTTCCAATCTCTCTCAAGCAAGGCATAATCAAACCCCTCCTAAAGAAACCCAACCTGGACCCCAAAGACCCAAACTACCGCAGACCGGTAACAAGCCTCAACACCATCTCCAAGATCATGGAGAAAGCAGTAGTACAACAGCTACAACTCTATTTGGACACCCACAAACTCTTGGATCCACTACAATCAGGCTTCCGCCCAGGCCATGGCACAGAAACAGCACTTCTTAAAATATGGGATGACACCCTCGAAGCAGCAGATGACGGAGAATCATGTCTCCTGGTGCTGCTGGACCTCAGTGCAGCGTTCGACACAGTAGACCACAAAACTCTACTCATTCGCCTTAAAGAAGTAGCCGGAGTCGCAGACCCTGACCTACACTGGTTCGCATCCTTCCTAGACAATCGTTCCCAGACAGTGAAACTAGGAGCCTTCACCTCTGAAACTCGCACAATTTCTTGCGGAGTCCCCCAAGGATCACCCCTGTCACCCGTGCTCTTTAACATCTACCTCCGCCCACTCCTCAAAATCATCAGCAAACAGGGCCTGTGCTACCACTCATATGCTGACGACACCCAACTCTACTTTCGTATCACCGGGAAAAAAGACCAATATCACGGATTGGAAACCTGTCTCACATTGATCGATGAATGGATGACTGAGAATTCCCTCAAACTCAACGGATCCAAAACAGAACTCCTTCTCCTCAACGCAAACCGAAAGACAAAAACTAAGACTTCTTGGACACTCCCCACTATCCTTGGACAGACCGTTACCCCGAGCACCAAAGTCAAAAGTCTCGGAGTCATCTTTGACTCGGAGATGTCGATGGACGCACAAATTGGATCAGTAGTCAGCGGAGCTCACCATCTCCTCCGTCTACTACGTAAACTCATCCCCTTCATCCCAAAAGAGGATACAGCAGTAGTAGTTGGAACAATTATCAACTCCCGACTCGATTACGCAAACGCCCTCTACCTCGGACTACCCAAATACCAGATTTCGCGCCTACAAGTCATCCAGAACACGGCTGCCAGGCTGGTAACGGGAAAAAAACCTTGGGAATCCATCACCCCATCACTAAGGACCCTTCATTGGCTAACCGTAAAGGATCGGATCACATTCAAGACCCTCTGTCTCACCCACAAGTGCACACAGGGAAACGCTCCACAATATCTATGCGAGAAGATAAAACACTACACCCCCAATCGCAATCTCCGATCAACCAACCAAAACCTCCTTCACATCCCCAAGTCCCGCTACAAATCAAAGGGAGAACGAAGATTTGCAGTCCAAGGACCACGGCTATGGAACGCTCTACCCACCAACATCCGCATGGAAGAAAACCACCGGGCCTTCAGGAAAAAACTTAAGACCCACCTATTCTGAAGGGTCAGGATGTCACTGGATGCAAAGCGCCTTGAGGCGATTTAGTTCGCATTTGTAGCGCTATACAAGTTATTCACTCACTCACTCACTCACACATGTGCCAGCAGCACACCACCAGCTGTAGAATATAGCAGGCAAATTTTTCTGCCCCAGCTGCTGCAGTGGAAAAAAAATACAGTCACTGCCACCCACATGTCCAGTGTTTAAATTCCCACTTGTCAAAGCTGCTGGCTTTACAACTCCTGCCTTTCCGTCTGGTTGATTCTGCCCCCTTCTGTGAATTTTCAGAATGTGCTGTACCACAATGGGAGATTCCCAGTCTCTATTTCTTTGCACGTAGGGCCATTCCAGCTCTGTACCGTCACGTGGAAGGCAATGTTGTGGCATTGTTGGGCAAGGCAGTCACGTTACTGCACTTGGTCCAGCAAGCATGGTCAAGGACAATATATTTAGTTTACAGCACACTGGGTAACTCTGCTTGCAACTCGGAAAGATCCAGGACAGGGCTCAGTGCTGCAGCTTGTTTTGCTGCCATGTCTCCATACAGCTGGTGGTGATGATGTGAGATTTGTCAGCTCCACCCTCCTCCTCTGCTGAATTGTCCTATAAACCACCAGTACCCCCTAAGCATTCAAGGGGCTATTCAATGAGATAAAAGATGCCATGCAGTGCTTCAGCTGGTCTTTCTAAGGGACAGGAGCCACACCAGAGCAGAGATTCTTTCAACTCTGCAGGGCCAGGAATGGTGGTGTGCGATAATGGCGCTAACCTCCTGTCCGCCCTTTGACAGGGCAAGTTAACACATGTGCCATGCCTGGCAGAGGCGTTGCTAGGGGGGTGCGGGGGGTGTGGTCCACACCCGGGTGACACCCGCTAGAGGGGTGACACCCTCCCGACGGTGAGAAAAGTTTTTTTTTTTTTTTTACTTTTTTTTTACAGCTGAAACTTTAATTCAGCAACTTCACCCCGCTGGGCTGGAACAACACTTCCAGCGCCGCGGCCGCGCCTGGTGTGCGTGTCTTCCGGCTCCGGGTTCCTTATTCTTCTTCCTCCCTCCCTACCCTACAGAGCGTCAGCCTGTCACATCATCACACTGCACTGTGATGATGTGACGTCACACACAACTTTCTCCGTCTGCACGCTGTGAGGTTCGCTGCCCAGCCCTCCTCCTCTCCAGTCAAGACTCCAGAAGAACAGGTGCGGGGGGGGTCTCCACCGCCGGCCTGACTCCCGAGCACAAGATGAGGTAGGTGTGTGTGTGTGGGGAGCGGGGGGGGGGGCGGTTGCCATTGTAAGAGGCAGAGCTAGTGTGGGAGGAGGACTGGCTGTCTGGCAATACAGGTCTGGCACCCTGACCTGTCCTGTCCTGTATTGTATGATAATGAAGAGAGGGAGGAGGGGTGCAAGGTGGTCTGCTGCTGCTAGACACAGCTATAGATTATATATAGATATTATGTAATATAGCTGGTCCATCCACCCCTCCCCCCACCAGACCAGCTAACTCAATTACTGTGCCTATTATATGTAATATAATATATCTGTGTCCAGCATCACCCCCCCCCCCCCATATTATCAGACAGACAACACTGACTATATAATTTATATTAGCTGACTGAGACACCCCCACCCTGAGCTGGTCTGATGATGATAATGGGGGGGGGGGGGGTGATGCTGCTGGACACATATATATTATATTACATATAATAGGCACAGTAGTTGAGTTAGCTGGTCTGGTGGGGGGAGGGGCGGATGGACCAGCTATATTACATAATATCTATATATAATCTATAGCTGTGTCTAGCAGCAGTAGACCACCTTGCACCCCATGATGGAGTCCTAACCTGGCACCATACCACCCCAGCCTGCCTATGCCACCGCAACCAGTCCTTATGCCACTGCAACCTCCCCTATGCCACCGAAACCTGCCCTATGCCACTGCAACCTGCCCTATACCACCACACCCTGCCCTATGCCACCCCAGCCTGCCCTATACCACCCCAGCCTGCCCTACACCACCGCACCCTGCCCTATGCCACCCCAGCCTGCCCTATACCACCGCACCCTGCCCTATGCCACCCCAGCCTGCCCTATACCACCGCACCCTGCCCTATGCCACCCCAGCCTGCCCTATACCACCGCACCCTGCCCTATGCCACCCCAGCCTTCCCTATACCACCACAACCTGCCCTATGTCACCCCAGCCTGTCCTTTGCTACCGCAACCTGCCGTATGCCACGCAAACTGCTCTATACCACCCCAACCTACCCTATGCCACCGCACCCTGCCCTATGCCACCCCAGCCTTCCCTATACCACCGCACTCTGCCCTATACCACCCCAACCTGCCCTATGCCACTGCAACCTGCTCTATGCCATCACACCCTGTCCTATATAACCCCAACCTGCTCAATGCCACCCAGCCTGCCATATACCGCCCCAACCTGCTCTATACCGCCCCAACCTGCTCTATACCACCCCCAACCTGCCCTATGCCACCGCAACCTGCTCTATGATATCACACCCTGCCCTATATAACCCCAACCTGCCCAATGCCACCCAGCCTGCCATATACCACCCCAACCTGCTCTATACCACCTCAACCTGCTCTATACCACCCCAGCCTTCCCTATACAACCCCAACCTGCTCTATGCCACCCCAGACTGCACTATACCACCGCAACCTGCCCTATATTACCCCAACCTGCCCTATATCGCTCCAGCTGGCCCAATACCACCCTATACTTTAATTTACAGGGGTCATTTCGGGGTGCGCCTCGTGACTGTGCGCTGCCTGCAGGGCGCTGGGCAGGATAGACAGGAGGGGGGTGACACCATGTTTTGCCGCACCAGGTGACACCAACCCTAGTGACGCCACTGATGCCTGGCACATGTCCTTAATTTGGTGGTGCAGCATTTCCTAAACAGGTACCCAGGGTTGAAAGATCTGCTAAAGCAGGCCAGAAGAGTCTGTAGTTATTTCAGACGGTCATACACAGCCAGTGCTCAGTTGGCTGAAATTTAGCGGGAATTCCACCTGCCCATAAAACGTCTGATTTGTGGCATGCCTACCGGGTGGAACTCAACATTGGCAATGCTGCAGCTGCTGCACATGCAGCAGAGGGCCGTCAACGACTACCTGTGTGAGTATGGCACAATGACAGGCTCAGGGTGGCTCGGCTTTTTTTTTTCCCATGCCAATGTCTGCTGATAAAGGATGCATGCACTGTACTGTCACCATTTGAGGGGGCAACAAGGATGGTGAGCCATGACATTGCATGCATCAGTGACACAATCCCTCTTGTGTTCCTGCTGGAGCAGACTCTGCATGCCATTTTTAGGCAAAGCAGAGGGAGGAAAAGGAGGACTTCCTTTCCTCTAAAGGCTCGCTTTATGCAGACACCATTCTTGCGACGCCACAGAACACACAAGAGGAGGAGGATTCTGGCAGTTTTGGAAGCATTGGAGGAAGAGAAAGCCTTAAGTCAAACCTTAAGAGATGGTTTTCTGTCCCCAGAACCCTTGGGAGTAGTACCTTCCTGGGAGGAGGCAGTTCCAGATACTGTAATTCTCAGTGCCCCCAGGGACTCTGCTTCTTATGCCTTCGCAAACTAAGTGCATGGGCTCCCTTATTCTTCAAAGCCTGTGAAAGGACCCGAGAATTTGTGGCATCAAGACAAAGGATCACTATTGGTTGGCAACCCTCCTGGACCATTGTTACCAGGGGAAAGTCTCTGAACTCATCCTGTCCCTAAAGAGGGAGCAGAGGATGAAATATCTTGAGGACACCTTAAAGAGGAGTTTATGTAATACCTTTCCAGACTCTGGTAGGTTACAGTCTCATGAAAAAGCTAGTTTTGAGGCTTCTGTTGGTCAAGAGAGGAGTGGAGGAGAAGGGGGCCGCCTCAGTGATGCATATTTATTTTTTTTAGTCCTCGGTGCCCAGGGCTCTCAGCTTTAACATTCCATCAGCAGTGTCTGCATCATATGGTGGGAGATTATCTAGGGGTGAAAACAGATATGGAGAGCTTTCCAGTTGAGGATCCACTGGGTTACTGGGTCATGAAAATAGGCCACTTGCCAGAACTTGCCCGGTATGCAATTAAGCTGATGGGCTGCCCTGTATCCAGAGTGCTTTCTGAACGGGCATTTAGTGCTGCCGGAGGTTTTGTGACAGATAAAAGAGCGTGTCTGTCCACAGACTCCGTTGACAAGCTGACATTTATTAAAATTAATCGTTCCTGGATTAGCAGCAGCTATCAAGACCCTGATGCCAAGGTCGCCAATGTGTTTTCTGGAGCAAGACTGCCTATGCTGCCAAGCTTTGTAGGTGTTGATTTATCTGTTTTGGTATAGGTTTCTTGGGAACAATTACCACCCAAGGACCAGTTTTTCCACACCTGTTTGACAGGTGCATATAATTAAATTCTTGCTTTCATCAAGAGTACCTCTAAAGGGTTATGGTGTAAAGGCATCATGGACCATCTAGGCTCTGAGGAAAGGGGTGCGCCCCAGAAACGCGTCAGCTATCCAGTTGTCTGAAGTACTGTCCGACCCTCTCTGTCATCGAGTCCAGTCGGCAGGTGCCAAAGAATTTCCAGCTGATTTGTCCGATAAGCTTTTATTTAAGCTCTGTTTGTGAGTAAGATTACTGCTTTTTTATATTTTAAATAAAACGTCTAAGTGGTAATACACTAGGTCGGTGCGCCCTCCTTTTTTCTTTCTTTTTTCTAGCCACATGAACACCCATTGTTCTGAGGAGGGCTGCAAGACTTTAGACTTTGCCTTTAGACGGAACCACACTACCCGTGTTTTGACGATACACCGAGAGCGCAGGAGATTTTTGTCTTTTTGTAAAGGCACCATCAACACCCAAAGCACAAATTTTCTGCACCTGTTACTTCAAAATTCTGCGATACAGACACCAGAATTTATCCAAAAATGACTAATATTGTTCTGAGTGCACTAAATTGTGGCCTCATCATACAGACTGGCTCCCCAAGCCATTGTGTACAAAATAAAGAAAGCTTGCAGGGAAAATGTAATTGTTTGGCTTTATAAATGTAATTTTTGCTGCAGCAGGTTCTATACATGGTACAGATGTGCCACTTTACAGGCAGACTAAGAGGACCCCCAGGCACTATAGTTATAGGAATTTTTAATTTGTATTATTTTACTAAGCAGCAGTAAATCACTGAAAAATTATCTTTTTTACAAACTTATTTTTTCATCGATACCCAGGGCAGTACCCAGACCCCCATACCCTTTGTATGCCCAATAACTTGCTTGTTAGCCTTCAAAATGAGCACTTTTAATTTTTTCAGTTTGGGTCTCATAGACTTCAATTGGGTTCATTGTTCGGGCTCCGAACTTTTGCGATGTTCAAAAGTTTTGGCACAAACCGAACCGGGAGTTGTTCAGCCCATCTCTAATTTTCAGGTCTCAGAGGAACTCTTGAAATAATTATCTGATCTACATCTCATATAGGATTAGTGTTCTTAGTTAGATGTAAATATAATAATAAAAGCATAAATAATAAAATATTCACTATATAAATAAATAAAACTATGACTAACATTCACCAAACATTTACTGCAGGTGAATCAATCGTTATAATTTAAAGCACCTGCACCAGGAAGATCCACCTGTGTTGAGTGATTGATGAGTGTTATATTCACTACTTTATAAATATGCTAATATGTAATGGTATACAGCAAAAATAAAAACAGTGCATATGTGCTCCATAAAAAAAACCTATCTATTTGAGCAATGGTGTTGCAGAACCCATGCTCTATAGTCTGCACATAAATTTTATGTCGTTCAATCTAATTTCCTTTCCCTTATATGCATATATTTTTTTTTTTGCTTCCTTGCTCTTTAAATCCTCTAACCCAATGGTCTTCAAACTTTCCAAGCAAAGGGCCAGTTTACTGTCCTTCAGGCTTTAGGGGGGCCAGACTGTGACCAGTGGAAGTAGAAAATGCCCTATCATCAGTTTTAATGGGATACATACTGCCCCTTTTTTTTGTTATCAATCACTAGATTAGTACCCCATTGATGGTGTCAAATAAGGGGAATGGTGCCCCATCATTGGTGTCAGTTGTCATAATATTGCCCCAAGGGCCAGATAAAGGCAATCAAAGGGCCACATCTGGCCCCCGGGCCGCAGTTTGGAGACCTCTGCTCTAACTCAACCCTACTATCTTCCCTTATCCATTCATCCATGCCCTACTGTCTTCCCCCAGCTAATTGACCTGGCTGGATTTTAGCCCCACAGTTTCACATACTTATTTCCACCTCTACAGACTAACTCTTCCTCTCCTGTTTTTTTTTTTCCTCTTTCATTTTGTACTCCGAAATCCCATGTGCCTTTTATCCTCTTACATATGTAGCGGGGTCCTAAATTTAGGGGAAGTGTTTGAGTGGTAGTTATGCTCAAACACCCCAATTGTCAGGATTCGGTCAACCATTTTATCCACAGGGAGAGTATTGGTGTGTAGTTCCCTGTGCCTGCAGGTGGCGCTGCCATAGTAGGCCAGGGTTGAACCGCTGATACAGTGCTGTGCCTTGTGTGTCCCCTCTCAGCAGCCGTACCGTGGGTGTGGCAGGCCTGCGGTGCATGCTGGGAGAGGATATAAAAGGGGCAGACGCTGCCTGTTCGGGGTTTCTGTCCGTTCTGTTGTGGTTGGGGGTCCTACCCCAGGAGTGTGTTCCTGTCCGCCCTGGGCACCTTTGGCCCAGGGGCGGAGGTCGGTGAATCAGTCCCCAGCACCTTTAGTCCTAGGGCTGCAGCAAAGGCCTTAGGCCTAGCACCTTCGGCTGGGGCCCATCAAGGATCGAGGAATCCCAGGGAGCCGCCTTGCGAGGGGACCCGTATCTTAGACGAGGAGGCCGGGGAGGAACTGTTCCGAGGGACCGGTGAGAAGTCACGGTGAAGGAAGGGTCCCGGTAACTCTCTGGAGGGATGTCTTCTCCTTACATAGAGGCCAAGTTTTGAAGCACCATGTTCTCCAGGTCTGTGGCAGAGACCAAGTTCACCAGGTCTGTGGCAGAGACCAAGTTCACCAGGTCTGTGGCAGAGACCAAGTTCACCAGGTCTGTGGCAGAGACCAAGTTCACCAGGTCTGTGGCAGAGACCAAATTCACCAGGTCTGTGGCAGAGACTGTGAGTTTAAGTTGGAGTACCATTTGGCTGCTAGTCCTTTCCTAGGGAGACTATCCATCTGGGCTGAGTCTGCTTGAGAAGCCGAGCAGTGAAGTGATTGTGTTTGTATCTGGACCTCTCCCACATCTTATGCTGTCCTGTCTTTACTTCAACCTTTTTCCTATCAGAGACTGTTATTTTACTAAAGAGAAAATAAACTCTGCGTTGGAGTTGCAGCTGGTGTGGACATTCAAGTTACTGGGAGAAAACAAGGACTTATCTCTATCATTCATAGAGGTGAGAAACATTCTCTGACTTTCTGACTGTGGAGACCCATCAACAACACCGCTCAACCTCCTCACACGGGAGGGTACGGGCTTGTGGCTTGGTGTGCCCTCTCTACCTGCAAGGAGCCAAAGATAGGTAAAGGGGGTTGAGGTCCGCTACAAATACTTTACACTCCTCCCTCATTGCTTCCAATCTGAGATCACTCCCATCCACAGGAGGAACTCCTGTCAGCACTGCTTCTCCTGCCCCTTTCTGTTCCTTTTCAACTCTTGTAGATCTAATTTCTCTGCACTGTTAACAGACACTCCTTTCAGTGGGATGCAACTCCTGTCAACACAGTTGGAACCATGTGCCTACTTATCCTCCCTTATCCTGCCCTTCCCCTCCCAACACCTGCTCTTTTTGCCATACAGCATCATGGATATTGAAGACACCATTGGGTGGATAGGAATATGCTGCAAAGGTGGCGGTGGCAAAACGTCTGGGGCAATGGTGGTATATTTTTTGGGGGGCGGCAAACAATGCACCCACACCACCCCACCTCCCGGTCGGTCGGTCAGTCACCAGCCCCGCACTTACCTCATCTAGGTCTCAGGCAGCGCTTCCTCCGGGCGTCGGCTTCCCCTGCGTCTCCACCCCCTCGACATCACACTGGCTTCCACCATGCATCTCTTTCCACCTCCTCGGCCAATTGGATTGCTTCTCCTTTCGGCCGAACGGGTGACAGGTCTCAGGACCCGCTTTCTGATTGGCCAGGAGGAGAATCAGGAAGACAATAGCACATATTCATTCGCTGTTGTCACACAACCGAGCCCACCCTTTTTTGAAGCCTATTAGATCCTCTGGCTCTAATCATGTGCTTCAAAAAAGTAAAAACCCCCATTGGAATCCATGTGTCCGGAATTAAACTTGATTTGAATGCCAAAATGCAGCATAAAATGACTTTTCCACAAGGCACTGCAATGCAACGCTTTATCCTCTCTTATATATATATATATATATATATATATATATATATATATATATATACTATATATTTTTTTGCATATGAAATGACAACATCTCTGGTGTGAGCAAGCCCTAAGGGCCCACTTACCCATGTGCATTGCTGTAATGAGCTGTAAAACATTGTGGTGACTTGCAGTGCCATTACATTTTAATGGCACCTTGATGCACTTAAACAACTGTGGGCAACGCACTTACACAGCGGAACACCACAACACATATGGTATGCAGTTAAATGTGCTGCATTAGGAAAAATGCACTATGTCTGATTTTGGATGCATTGTGGAGGTGTTTGTTAGCAATTTATGAAAGTGTGAATGGGTCCTGAGGCCTTTTACACACTGGACATAAAAAATGCTGCTAATACAGGCATTTTGTGTTTGTTTTCTTTCAGCCTGTATAAACAGCTCTGTAAGAGCCCATTCACACAGGGGCGTCTTTGGATCTGACTCCAAATCGCCCCAGGTCGCCCCTAGTCACCTCAGGTCGCGCTGGCTGAAGAAATCAATGTAAGTTAATGGAGCCGTCCTTATGCACACTACTGCAGTCGCTCCGACTTCAAAAAAGGTCCCTGTACTACTTCAATCCGACTCTTAGGCGACCTGTAACCATTCATTTCAATGGGAGTCGCCTCTCACTGTCTTAATAGGAGCGACTCTCCAGGAAGAAAACGCACATTTCTCCTGAAAACCCCTCCCCCCTCCCTCCCACAGAGCTGATTCTTGTTTGATTGGCCACTGGAATGTCTCTTGTCCTGCAGGCAACTTGGAGTTGCCTTGTAAATAGCTCCAGGTCGCGCTGTGATTCATACTCAGGTCGTGTCTGAGTTGCCTCATAAAATTGCGCTGGAAGTCGTGTTGCCCCTGTGTGAATGGGCTCTTAGCCTTTGTATCCATGCACATTTATGCCCTGTACACACAATCGGAATTCCGATGGGCTAAAATCCGATGGAATTTTTCTTCGGAATTCCGTTCAAAGCTGTCTTGCATACACACCATCAGACAAAATTCCGACCGTCCAAAACGCGGTGACGTACAACACGTACGACGTCACTATTGAGGGGAAGTTCAAATCCAACGGCTCCACCCTTTGGGCTGCTTTTGCTGATTTCGTGTTACCGCGTGTTAGTAAATGTTTGGTGTTAGCCGATTTGCGCTTTTCATCCTCCATGCTTTTCAGTCCGGTACAGCATGACGAATGTGCTATCCCCATTACAAACGCTAGTTTTACCAGAACGAGCGCCCGCGTCTCCTAATTTAGTCTGAGCATGCGTGGGTTTTTCTCAGATGGAGTTCCACACAGACGATCGGAATTTCCTATCGTTTTTTTTTCCATCGGAAGAATTTAAAACATGTTCTATTTTTTTACACCGATGGAAAAAAGTCCGATGGGGCCCACACATGATCGGAATTTCCGATGAAACAAGTCCACTTTTTTCATCGGAAATTCCGATCGTGTGTACAGGGCATTAGGCGTTTACAGACATATTTGTAGAGGAGCGTGTGTTTTTGAGAGGAACTCTTGGCAGAAAGAAACACTTAAAGCGTGTAAATGCGCCTAAACTAGGAATTTAGGCGCATCAAGCATTTTTAAGTATACATTTTTCCAGTGTTTCGCTGAAAAATGCTTATAAACGCAAACGTGCCTAAATATATATATACAATATTCTCATTTTTTTTGCTGCTTTCTTCTGTCAGCAATTCTGCCATTTTTTTCTTCTGCTTAGTGTGAATGGACCCTCAAGCCTCATACACACGACCGGTTTTCTCGGCAAGAAACGACAAGAAAACTGTTGGCAGAGCTTTCTTGCCGAGAAAACCGTGCGTGTGTACGAGGCTTTCAGGTTTCTCATCAAGAAAATTGCCCAGAATCTCGACGAGAAAAAAAGAAGACCTGCTTTCTTTTTTCTCGTCGGGAGTCTCATTTTTCTCGTCGTGATTCTCGTCAGACTGTATTTGGACGAGAAAACCGTTCGTGTGTATGCTTTTCCAAGTCTTCAAAAACCGCGCATTGGTCAGAATCAAGTATAAGACGGGGGCGCTCCTTCTTGTAAAACTAGCGTTCGTAATGGAGATAGCACATTCGTCACGCTGAAACGAACGGAAAGCACAAAGACTGAAAAGCGCGAATAGTCTCTCCCCAAATTTTTACTAACACGCAGTAACACAAGATCAGCAAAAGCAGCCGAAGGGGTGGCGCCATGAGAATGGAACTTCCCCTTTATACTGCCGTTGTACGTGTTGTACGTGACCGTGCTTTACAACGACGAGATTTTGGATTAACAGTGTGTATGCAAGGAAAGCTTGACAAGAATCTTGTCAAGCTTGACAATAAACCCGTCGAGAAAAAGGAAGTTTTTTTTGCGACGAGATTCTCGGCCGTGTGTACAAGGCTTTAAAGTGAAATTAAAAAACTATGAAGTTTTGTGGCCCCCAGAAAACATTTGCACCATATGCAAGTATGTTTAATATATTTTGGCAAACACCTTGCAAAATGTCCTTCTCTGTATACTGAGCTGCTCATGCACAGCTCAGTGTACACATAGGGGGAAAAAAAAAAACAAGTGGCTTGGATACGATATGAAATGTCTTAAAGGGAGAATATGCTGACAGGTAAAGAGAAGCATTTATGAAAGAACAGACACACTCGAGTCTTTTCAATCAAAAAAACGCTGTCCAAAAAAAAAACCCCACGGCCGCTTAAGTTGGGTACACGCTATAAGAAAATCGGAAGAACTCCGGATGAGGAACGATCTTTCAATTTTCTGAAGGGACAAACTCTAACGCGAACAGAACTAACGATTTTTGTACCGCTTTCGTACTGTGTTCGTATGAGGAAAATCAGATGCGAAAGACTGCGCAAAATCAAACAATAAACACCAAAAAAAAAAGCCTTTGTCGTTTGGAGAATTTTCGTACAATTAGTATCCATTCTCAGTTCTGACTTGCTATGAAATATCGGGGAAAACAGGACGATCATTCGCCCGATTTTTTTATAGTGTGTACCCTCCCTTAATGACAATCTGTGCTAAACTAACAAGGTAATATAGAGCAATACAAATTTCTGAAACAAAAACTTTTCTATGAAAAATAATCACTAATCAGTCATTTCTATGTGAAGAATTAAAGTCAGGGGCTGCATATGGCCATGTCACAGCTGGCATTGGTGGGGGTTGGCACACACAGCACTCTCCTAATGAATTACAATGATCTTGAAATGGGGTGATCACAATTGTTCTGGCTGTCTGGGTTAGGAGATCAGCTAATCTGCATATTAGCAGCCCTCTCAGAAACTAAGATGAAATTGTAATTCGGTTATATTTAGGTAACTAAACATCTCTGCCATGTGAAACTATAAAAGGGTTGTGCTTAGCCTAGACTTCGAATTTAAATAGAAAGAGCCAAAACAGGTCATTTTCTGCTGCTAGCTACTACTGGCAGGATAAATTTAAGACATAAAATCTATTTCTCCAATGTTTTAATCTTCTCTTCAACATTGTGACAGATTTATTTCAAAGAGAACTCCTGTCAAAAAAGGCCATTTAAAAAAGCCACAATAAGATAAATAATAAGGGATGGTAACCTGTAGCAACCAATCAGAAACCGCCTTTCATTGTTTTGGCTTTTGTTAAATGAAGGAAAGAATCTTATCTGCTCCACCTTATTGTTCTCTGTACTTGCGAAATTTAAACAACTGAGATTTCCCCATAAGAAGAAATACAAGCTAAACATGGGAAAAGGAAATTTAGTCTAGCTCACAATTAACCACTTGCAGCGCTGACGCACTTTGAATGACAATTGCGCGGTCATATAACACTGTACCCAAATGATATTTTTATAATTTTTTTCCCACAAATAGAACTTTCTTTTGGTGGTATCTGATCACCTCTGCGTTTTTTTTTTTTTTTTTTGCGCTATAAACAAAAAAAGAATGACAATTTAAAAAACAAAACACAATATTTTTTACTTTTTGCTATAATAAATATCCCAATTTTTTATTTTTTATTTTTTTCCTCAGTTTAGGCTGATACGTATTCTTCTATATATTTTTGGTAAAAAAAAATCGCAATAAGGCGTTTATTGATTGGTTTGCGCTAAAGTTATAGTGCCTACAAAATAGGGGATAGATTTATGGCATTTTTATTAATATTTCTTTTTTTTACTAGTAATGGTGCCGATCAGCGATTTTTATTGGGACTGCGACATTATGGCGGACACTTTTGGCGCTATTTTGGGACCATTCACATTTATACAGCGAACAGTGCTATAAAAATGCATTGATTACTGTATAAATGTGACTGGCAGGGAAGGGGTTAACACTAGGGGGCGAGGAAGGGGTTAAATGTGTTTCCCTAGATGTGTTCTAACTGTGGGGGTAGGGGACTGACTGGGGGAGGTGACCGATGGTTGTCCCTATGTACAAGGGACACACCATCAGTCTCCTCTCCCTGACAGGACGTGGATCTCTGTGTTTACACACAGAGATCCACGTCCCTTGCTCTGTGACAGCCGATCGCGGGTACCTGGCGGACATCGCAGCCGCCAGGCACGCGCATCGGCACCCGCGTGACACAGTGGGCACAGCTCTTCCGCGATGCGTGCCGCCGAGGGCGCGCATTGCGGAAGTAAACAAGAGGTCGTCCCGGGGACGTCCTCCCGGCAGTTCAGGTCCGCGCTGCAGCCGTCTTTCGGCTATAGCGCGGATCTGAAGTGGTTAAAAGAAACCTGAAGTCAACATAAAAATATTGCCTGGGAAACTAAACTAAAAGCAAAAATAAATTTCTGTATTTAAAGCTGAACTCTGGTATAAGCAGTTATTATCTAAATACAAGAGTTATGTGTATTCTTACTTGACTCTTGGTGTGCTTTGTGTATTTCTTCCAGATGTGTGCAGTAATCCAATGTGAGACTGTTGTGGAATTTCTAGGCTGTTGCTTACAGAGCACACAGCCTATAATTCCTGTGCTACCTAAGCACACTTCAGATTCATCTTTTTGCAATAATGCTATCTTTAAGTTTGCTAAGATCCACTCACCGTTCATTCCATCATTCATTCAAGGAAAGCACCAACACAGGTCTTATCGTCAAGTCATCTCAGAGCAGAGTCTCCCTGGGATAGCCAGCTCTCTTTATTTATAGTAAACATGAGTAACAAAAGAAGGTGTGGCTTCACAGAACAGCCATTCAGACATTTTGTATATTTTCAAAAGAACCAATCACAGACATGTTTAAATTCAAATATAATCCCAGCAGTGACGTGTGCAAACGGCTGTGTACAGGGGTCATGCTTTCTGTGAGACAAAGGAACAGTAGAAAGCATGGCTTTGTACAGAGCCGTGTGCAAACCAACTCACTGCTACCAATGACGGAAACTACATGACAATTATGCCTCAATGGACCACAATTGTTTTATAGTTATGAAAATGAGGTAAACAATAAACAAAGTGGTAAGCTTGGTTATTAAAATTACACCAAACAGCGCTAAAATATTAAAATACTCAAATAAGACTCGTGGTCAGTAACCACTAGTAAAGTCCAAGACGTAGATTTGTGGCAAAGTCAGTCCAGAAAAAAATAGTGAGTAACAGCAATTGTCCATGTGAACACCTTCCTCCACCAGAGACATGTATTGCAATCCACCACGTGATGTAACTTTCCCCTTAGGGGTTCACACTCACCAGAAACGCATAATAATCATGCCTTGTATGTAAAGTGGATACATCCGTTAATCTGTTATGGCTTGTCACTTCTTATCAAGGGTCACCAGAATGAAAATAGGCTCCACAGCAGGTCATAAAATAACAGAGAAATAACAGCAAATAGCGTAATCCTGTTTAATTAAAAGAACTGATTCCCATACATTTAGGAGACCCCTTTAACTAGCTACGTACAATAATGCAGAATAAAACAAGCATTGAGTGGCCCCAGAGGGCGCTATCACCGTATATGGCCGTCACTCGGAGCGTGTGTGTATCCTGCAGACACTTCCGATTCAGGAGATGGGCGGTGGAGCGCAACGATGGAGCGCACTCGTCACTTCCGGGTCGCGTGTTGTCGTAGTTACGCCCTGACGCGTTTCGTCATCTGACTTCGACAGAGGGCGTAACGTAACGACACACACGGGATCCTTAAATTACCATGCTCATAGAGTAACCGCCAATCAGCGTACCTGGCAACAGATGACAGGTGCTAGATGCTGTTGCCTCATAGGACGCTGACGGCGCCCTCATACAGTTTGAAGCACGGATGTAAACATTAAATATAATTCAATGGTAATGATAAATTAAAGATAAAAACAGGTATATAATTGCTATGAATTGATAAACCACATAAAAGGGATATAATGATAAAGAATATGTGCAATTAATCGATAAACTATTATGGCCATGCAGCACAGCCATACACATTATAGGGGATCATAACATAATCTCCCCCACAGAGAGAACTTGAAGGTGAACAATAATGTGGTGCATACTTTATCCCTTGTGGACAAACAGTACATTATATTTGTGAATATATCACATTTTTTTTAAGTTGTATAGCCAACAATGCAAATGATATGGACTAGAAAACGCACATCTGAACAGTCCTATCACCAACATGTAGCTCATAGACTATTTGTAACCAATAGTGTTTGGTCATAATCTATATACTGATTATATAAAGTGCATAACAGCATAGTAATAATAATAAAACCAATATCATAAGAACAATATCAAAGCTAAATAAATTAATAAATTCATATATTAAAAGATAAATTCATCTATGAGAGAAAAATATCTTAAAAAATATCTAATAAAAAATATATATATATAAAGAGTCTAAAAAATATATATATATATATATAGATAGAGTACAAACACCTCAGATAAAACCCACATACCTAAAATTCATGTATATAAAATACAAGAATTAAAAGTGTATATGTATATAGAAGACTGCCATCTGAGCATTTAGAATATACGATGCTAAAAACTTTATGTTAATAAAATCTGGAGACACCTCTACGTGTATATAACACAGTGTATGTGTATATCTGTGTATGTGTGTTTTGAACTGCGTATTATGACAAAACATTAAAATTGCTATATAGTAAAAAGATGGATCAGTAATCACTTATAAAACAATTAATATCTAGGTCAACATTCAACCCTTTCGGTGCCAGTGTGTCTATCAGGAAAATCCATTGGGTTTCACGTTTGGAGAGTTCTCGTACAAGATTTGATCCTCTCCAAAAAGGTTTGAGATGATCAATCCCCCAAAATTTTAGTCCTATAGGGTCCTGGTTATGATGGAGTTTAAAATGTAATGACACATTATGGTCTTTAAAACCTAGCTTTATGTTGGCTATATGCTCAGCAATCCGAATTCTCAAAAGTCTTTTAGTACGGCCTATATATATTAAGCCGCATGGACATTGAAGAGCATATACTACATATGTCGTATTACACGTAATAAATTCTTTTATCCTGAATTCCTTTTGATTTGAGGTGGATGTGAATCTATTTAATGCTCTTATTGGTGTTCTGACCTCTCTGCATGCCCGACACTTTCTACATGAATAAAATCCATCCTGATCCCAGAAGGGGGTTTAGCCGGGGGGTCAATCACTTTTTTTACAATTTTATCAGCATAATTGAGTGATCTTCTATAGATGAAACCAGGGGTGTTTGGTAATGAAAGATGCAATATTCTGTCCATTAATAAAACATGCCAATGATTGGTGAAGATAGCTTCCACTTCCTTATTGTGAGGGGGTTAACTCGGTAGCGGGTGTGTGTGACCCCCTGGTTGGGCTCCCCACACAAAAACAGGGCCAGCAGACGGAGGTTGTGGTTTTCAAAATCAAAAGGTGCGGTTTATTTCTCTATGTACAGTGACAAAAACACAGCAAAGCCAAAAAGAAACATAAAATAAATCCTGGTCAGTTTGACCTCTGACTAAACATGCAGGTTTCCTAAACTAACAACTGGGATCAGCCTGGTGCTGTCCTAGTCCCTAAGTCCCTGGTTTAGTAAATGTCCAAACAAATAGCCACACAGGCTTTTTCTCACCGCACAGGGGTTCACTCTCCCTAGACAGTCCACACAGGTCTGGGTCCAGGCATGAGCTGACACCTAATGAATCTGGGAGTTCTTATAGAGGCCTAAATGAGCTGACAAGCTTCAGCTGGTCTCATCAACTCCCTGTCTGCACGACGCCCAGCACTCTCCCTAGAGGTATGAGTCATCCATGAGCCCACTAGCCTTAGCTGGGCTTATACAACTCTCCACCTAGTTGTATAAGTCGGCGTAAAGCCTGAATCTGGGAGAAATATATCTACCCCCCTGGATGCAACCAGGTGACTTTACCTTCCTGCTGTCACATACCCCCCCTCTTGTTTTAACCTTGGGGTTGGAACACCAGCAATCAGGCATTCATGTACTCGAGACAAAGCATCCACATTCCCCATTTGAACGCCAGGGCGATGCTTTACTGTGAAGTTGAATTCCTGTAGGGCCAGGAACCACCTATTCACTCTTCTATTTGTCTCCTTGTTTTGAGCCATCCACTTTAACGGAGCGTGATCCGTAACCATGTCAAAGTGCCTACCTAGCAGATAGTACCGAAGGGAATCTAGAGCCCACTTCACCGCTAAACACTCCTTTTCAACCGTGGCGTAATTTACCTCATGGGACTTCAACTTCCTGCTGAGGTAAATGACTGGGTGCTCTTCCCCGTTCCAGACCTGGGACAATACTGCTCCTAACCCCACATCTGACGCATCACTTTGTACGACAAAGTCTTTAGAGAAGTCGGGTGAGTACAACACTGGCTGGCTACATAAGGCTTGTTTCAAGAATTGGAATGCTGCCTCAGCCTCGGGGGTCCATTTAATCATGACCGACCCTTTCCCTTTCGTCAGGTTGGTTAGGGGCACAGCCTTAGAAGCAAAGTGGGGAATGAAGCGCCGATAATAACCCGCGATTCCCAGAAAGGCCCGTACCTGCTTCTTGCTGTTGGGACGTGGCCAACTCTGGATGGCCTCGACTTTGTTGAGTTGGGGTTTTATCACTCCCCTGCCAATGGTGTACCCAAGATATTTGGCCTCCTCCTGCCCAATGGTACACTTCTTGGGGTTAGCCGTAAACCCCGCTTCCCGGATAGAGTCTAGGACTGCTTGCACTTTTGGCAGATGTGAGGCCCAATCTGTGCTATGGACAATTACGTCATCCAGGTAAGCCGCAGCATACTTCCGATGGGGCCTCAGTATCTGGTCCATTTTCCGCTGGAATGTGGCCGGCGCATTCTGTAACCCGAACGGCATTCTCTTATATTGGAACGCCCCGTCTGGGGTTACAAATGCGGTTTTCTCTTTGGCCGACTTGGCCAGGGGAATTTGCCAATACCCTTTTGTGAGGTCAAGTGTCGTCATGTATCGGGCTGTTCCCAGCCGGTCGATCAACTCATCTATACGTGGCATGGGGTAGGTGTCAAATTTTGTAACTTTGTTCAACTGACGAAAATCGTTACAAAATCGCCAGCTCCCATCCGGTTTAGGCACCAACACAATGGGACTAGACCAATCACTTTGGGACTCCTCTATCACCCCTAAGTTCAGCATTTTCTGTACTTCCTCCCGTATTGCCTCCCGTCGGGCCTCTGGGATCCGATAGGGTTTTAACTTCACCCTTTCACCGGGCGGGGTAATAATATCATGCTCTACCCCAGATGTTTGTCCCGGCAGCTCAGAGAACACCTCCTTGTTGCGAAGCACAAACTCCTTAACCTCCTGTTGTTGGGGTTGTGACAAGGTGGCTGCTATTCCAACCTCCGGAATCACGCAATCAGATTGAGCTGGTGACCAAGTTTCTGCGACTAGGGACTCTCTATCCCTCCAGGCTTTCAACAGATTAACGTGATATATCTGTTCGGGCTTTCGCCTTCCTGGTTGACTGACCTTGTAATTCACTTCGCTCACTTTTTCCATTATCTCGTAGGGGCCTTGCCATTTGGCAAGGAATTTACTTTCAACCGTAGGGACAAGTACCAATATCCTATCCCCCGGGGAAAAGGTACGGGTCTTTGCTCCACGGTTGTACACTCTCTGCTGTGCCAACTGCGCTTGGGCCAAATGTTCCTTCACGATGGGTATTACCTGTGCAATTCGATCTTGCATCAGGGCGACATGCTCAATCACACTCCTGTGGGGAGAACTCTCACTTTCCCAAGTTTCCTTGGCAATATCCAACAGCCCTCTTGGGTGTCTCCCATACAGTAACTCAAAGGGGGAGAATCCCGTAGAGGATTGGGGCACCTCCCTAATAGCAAACATCAAATAAGGAAGTAGACAGTCCCAATCCTTTCCATCTCTATCCACCACTTTCTTCAACATTTGTTTTAGGGTTTTGTTGAATCTTTCAACCAGCCCATCGGTTTGGGGGTGATACACAGATGTACGCAATTGCGTCACTTTGAGCAATTTACACAGCTCTTTCATAACCCGGGACATAAAGGGTGTACCTTGGTCCGTAAGCAGTTCTTTACAAATACCCACCCGGCTAAAAACAAGAGATAGCTCTTTGGCTATGGTTTTGGCCGAGGTATTTCTGAGAGGGATCGCTTCTGGATAACGGGTGGCATAGTCCATTATAACCAATATGTACTGGTGCCCCCTAGCGGACTTGATTATAGGACCTACCAAATCCATTGCGATTCTCTCAAACGGGACCTCAATGATGGGTAGAGGGACCAGCGGGCTACGGAAATGTGGCATCGGGGCCGACCTCTGACACACAGGGCAGGAGGAACAATAATTTTCTATGTCCTTCATCACCCCAGGCCAATAGAATCTCTGTAATACCCTCTCTCGGGTTTTCTCTGTCCCCAGATGACCTCCAAGAATGTGCCCATGGGCCAACTCCAACACCAACTTCCTGTAAGGTTTGGGCACCACAAGCTGCTCAACGGTTTCTTCTGCCCTTTTTGCCACCCGATACAGTAGGTCCTTCTCTACGCTGAAGTATGGGTAAGTGCAGGTATTATCTGGGTTCACTAACTCGCCATCTATTTCCACTACGTTTTCCCGTGCCTTTATTAGGGCGGGGTCTTTTAACTGTTCTGTGGCAAAATTTTCCCAGTGAACCTCCAGATCAGAAAACTCCACAGACGGTAGGTTTTCGTCTGAGGAGGTGGGCTCCTCTCCAGTTTCTTGAGTCTCCCCTGCCAATACTGACAAGGGAAATTCTGGAGAGTCCTCACCACTCTCAGAGGAGTTCTGGCTATCACATTCCTGGTACATAGGGGCACCAGTGGGGGGCTCAGGATCATCCCACAGTTCCCAGAACTTCGGAAAATCCCTTCCCACAATGGCATCATGCGGTAATTGAGATACTAACCCCACTGGATGAGAGAGGGTACCTTTGGGGGTCTCGAAACACACTGTAGTCACTGGATACTCTCGGGTGTCCCCATGCACACAAATAACAGCTACCTTGCTATTCCCAGAGACCTCTGTTTTAACTAATTCAGCCTTTATCAGGGTCACAAGGCTACCTGAATCCAGTAATACCACAACATTTCTACCATTAATACACATTTTGCATAAATGTTTCTCAGTTCCCCGAATGGCAGTGCATGCGACTGTCGCACACAGCGACTGACGTCTGTCCATCAGAAAGTCACATTGCATGGGTTCCTCCACAACCGGGCAATTTGCTGCAATATGTCCCGCTTGCCGGCAGCGGTAGCAAACAATCCATTTGGCTGCCTCTTGAGCCCCTGACTTCCCAGGCTGTTCTCGCCAAACTTTGGGTAGAGCTCCCACCCTCTCACTCTCTCCACCCTCACCCCTTGGAATCCTCTTATCCGCCCCTGGGGATGGTCTGGTCTTAGGGTGGAAAGTCCGAGAGTCTCTGGAAGAGGCCGTCAGGTTCTCTGTAGCCAAGTATTTCTCTACACGATCCACAAGACCACCGGCCGTCTCTGGGTCTCCATGGCTTACCCACTTTTGGATGGCAGTAGGAAGAGCTCTCAAAAACCGATCCATTACAACACGTTCCACAATCTCTGGTGCGGACAAAGTCTCTGGCTGTAGCCACTTCCTGCTCAGGTGAATGAGATCATACATTTGAGACCTGGGGGGTTTTCCAAGCTGGAAAGTCCAGTTATGCACACGCTGAGCCCGGACAGCCAGGGTGACACCCAGCCTTGCCAATATTTCAGCTTTTAGCATCACATAGTCTTTTGCTTGGTCAGGCTCTAGGTCATAGTAAGCCTTCTGCGATTCACCAGTTAACAGAGGAGCCACCAGTCCAGCCCACTGCTCCTCAGGCCACTTTTCTCTTTCAGCAGTCCTTTCAAATGTGGTCAAAAATACCTCTGGATCATCCTCTCCAGTCATTTTTGTCAATAAACGACTCACCCCAAAGGACGCGGTATTAGTGGGACGGCTTTCCTCACTGGTCTGCGGATGTTGCTGCATTACTGCTTCCATTTGTTGTAGTCTCTGCTCTTGCTTCTGTAACAGGTCTATGAAGCGGGCCTCAGATTGCTGCTGGGCTTGTTGATGAGCTTGCTGCTGGGCTGCAAGGCTCCTTTGCAAACCTGCATTTGTCTGCTGTTGATTGGCATTTGCTAGAGCCAGCTGTTTCAGTATCTCCTCCATGCTGGCTTAAAAAAAAACTGCCACTGGTTCTCCACCAACTGTGAGGGGGTTAACTCGGTAGCGGGTGTGTGTGACCCCCTGGTTGGGCTCCCCACACAAAAACAGGGCCAGCAGACGGAGGTTGTGGTTTTCATAATCAAAAGGTGCGGTTTATTTCTCTATGTACAGTGACAAAAACACAGCAAAGCCAAAAAGAAACATAAAATAAATCCTGGTCAGTTTGACCTCTGACTAAACATGCAGGTTTCCTAAACTAACAACTGGGATCAGCCTGGTGCTGTCCTAGTCCCTAAGTCCCTGGTTTAGTAAATGTCCAAACAAATAGCCACACAGGCTTTTTCTCACCGCACAGGGGTTCACTCTCCCTAGACAGTCCACACAGGTCTGGGTCCAGGCATGAGCTGACACCTAATGAATCTGGGAGTTCTTATAGAGGCCTAAATGAGCTGACAAGCTTCAGCTGGTCTCATCAACTCCCTGTCTGCACGACGCCCAGCACTCTCCCTAGAGGTATGAGTCATCCATGAGCCCACTAGCCTTAGCTGGGCTTATACAACTCTCCACCTAGTTGTATAAGTCGGCGTAAAGCCTGAATCTGGGAGAAATATATCTACCCCCCTGGATGCAACCAGGTGACTTTACCTTCCTGCTGTCACATTATATTGGGCATGGAAGCCAGACACAAAGCTCCATTCCTGGTTATTGGTGTTGAGAGTCTGTGTTGTTTCTACCAAGAGGTCTGTTCTGGGAACTTGGGCAACTTCTTCAATAATTTGATCAAGAATGTGTTCATGATATCCTTTCTCCTCGAATTTTTTCTTAATGATCAGGGACTGTGATTTATAATCAGAGATCTCAGTGCAATTCCTTCTTATTCTAGTCAGTTGGCCCTTGGGAATGTTTTTTAACCATAGGGGATGGTGGCCACTCTGCATGGGGAGGTAACTATTAGAATCTGTGGGTTTAAAATAAACTGAGGTACCTAGTTTATCTCCACATCTATATATATTGACATCAAGAAAATGGATTCTGGTTTCACTGATTTCACAGGTGAGTTTAATATGGTTAGTGTTATCATTTAATTCATCCAAAAATGATTGTAGGGATGATAACGAACCGGACCAGACGAAGATGAGGTCGTCTATGTAGCATTTATAGAGTAAAAGTGCATCTCTTTTAACCGCGAATATGAATTTGTCCTCCCATTCCCCCATAAAGAGGTTAGCGATACTTGGGGCGAACTTAGCGCCCATCGCTACACCACGTTTCTGTAAATAAAAATTGTCATCAAACCAGAAATAATTGTGCCCCAAACAAAAATCAAGCGCGTTTCTAAGAAAGATCTTATGGTTGTGTGTGATGTCATCCCTTTGACTCAAAGCCCAATTCAGGGCTAGGAGAGCATCATCATGCTGAATGATCGTATATAAGGAGGAGACGTCTGCCGTTACGAGATAAACTTCCTGTTTCCCTGTTAAATCTATTGTTTCTAGAAGTTGTAATAAATTTTTTGTATCTCTTAGATAGGCCTTGGTCATGATGACACTTTTCTGGAGAAACACGTCTAGATACTGTCCAACTCGTGCCGACACAGAACCTATTCCATTCACTATAGGTCTCCCTGGGGGTGAATGAACGTCCTTATGGATTTTCGGGAGAGTGTAGATCGTGGGTATCCTACTGCTGCTAGGGATCAAATATCTCCTTTCTTTATCTGTGAGTACCCACTTGGAGTATCCAGATTCAATAAGAATTTTTAGATCTAACTCATATTGTGCAGTAGGATCCCTCTCCAATTTTTTATACGTGTCATCTTCAGTCAACATTTCCAATAATTGTTGGTGATAAAAAGCTTTTGTCATTAAAACAATTCCTCCTCCTTTATCCACTGGTCGTATCACCAAATCTTTCCGTTTCTCAAGCATTTCGATCCCCTGCTGTATATGGCGTGGGTTCACATCTTTTTTGGGGACCAAGCTTTCCAGATCTCGCAAAACTAAACCCTTGAAGACATCAACCTGTTGGTTAGCAGCATTGAGTGGATTGAAAAGTGATTTATTCCGAAGTCCACTATCCGTTGGCACTGACGATAGACTGGTGGTTGGTTGTGAATTTTTATTCAAAAAATGTTTTTTAATATTCAATTTCCTTACATATCTATGGACATCAATGAAAACGTCAAACTTATTGACTGATCTTCTCAGACCACATTTCAGGCCAAGATGCAGAATATTTAATTCCTTATGTGTTAGTTGGACATCTGTTAAATTAAAGATCCCGCCTATTCCCTGTCTCTCTTTTTTCTTTTTCTGGAGCCTTCTCCCGGCTCTACACCCTCTTGGTCTCCTCTCCTGTGATCTTGATATGGGGTTTGTTCTCTCTCCCACCACGGTGGTTCTCTCCATTGATGATCCCTTTGGTCGGATGTGGGCTGAGACTGCATCGGGGGCCTCCCTCTGCGTGGTGGGTAACCTCGACCCTTTCTCTGCCATCCTCTCCCCCTCCCTAAAAAAGGGCGCGGGGATTGAAAACGTTCTCTATCTTCATGTTGTTGAGATGTATCATACCTATTGTAGACAGGTATTTGATATTGGTTATTGTAAGACATATGTTGTTGTGAGTTCGCAGGACCACCCCTAGGGGGTCTTCCTCTTCCTTGATAGACTCCGTTCCTTATAGGGGTGGACTGTCCTACTGGGAGATGTGGGGGTATGAATGCTCTCTGTTGACTGCTTGTAGGTATGTCCTGGGTGTTAGACGGTTGTGGTCTATCTGTGATATTATCAACATTTGCCACTTCCATATTTAAATCACTCATAACAGGACCCTTAGTCTGTTGCCATAAATAAATAGCATTAGAGCGAAAATCCCCCATATCCCTGTGGAATTTTTTGGTTTTCTTTCTCTGTGTGTCTTTATCAATTTTTTCAAGTTTCTTTTTAATCCGTGTATTGAAATCGATAATTTGCTGTGACTCTCTACTGGGTTCAAGTTCTGCCTCTAGCTCATTAATTCTTATTCCAAGACGTGTCATTTTTGTGCGTTTTCTTTTTAAAATGAGTTCTTGAAGCTTAAAACCCATCCCATTAAAGAATTCCAGCCATTCATGCATGGATTCTGGGTCATCTAAACCGTCCTGTGGGACTACCTCCCATCTTAGACTTCTAATGATGATTTTCTCTTTTATATAATGTTCTAAGGTGCAAATATCCCACCATGTACGAACCTGTTTTTCTAAAACATTACCAAGAGCAATGATGGCTCCATTGTAATTAGTTTGTGCTGTAGTGAGCTCATTTACTGCAAATACACTATTGATATCTATGTTTCTACTGCTAAGAAACCGCAGGGCATCCATGGCAGCCAAGAAATAAATAAAGAATTGGATAAGAGGTGTGTTAAACAAGGCCTAATGTAACACACACTTAGCGCCAGTTCAAACCAGCAGTATACAGCAGTAGCACATAAAATTGAAAATAATAAAATATTTTTCTCAAAATATTCTAAAATACTAAGCTGCTGTTTAAAATAGAAAAATAAATGAAAATGAGGTAAACAATAAACAAAGTGGTAAGCTTGGTTATTAAAATTACACCAAACAGCGCTAAAATATTAAAATACTCAAATAAGACTCGTGGTCAGTAACCACTAGTAAAGTCCAAGACGTAGATTTGTGGCAAAGTCAGTCCAGAAAAAAATAGTGAGTAACAGCAATTGTCCATGTGAACACCTTCCTCCACCAGAGACATGTATTGCAATCCACCACGTGATGTAACTTTCCCCTTAGGGGTTCACACTCACCAGAAACACATAATAATCATGTCTTGTATGTAAAGTGGATACATCCGTTAATCTGTTATGGCTTGTCACTTCTTATCAAGGGTCACCAGAATGAAAATAGGCTCCACAGCAGGTCATAAAATAACAGAGAAATAACAGCAAATAGCGTAATCCTGTTTAATTAAAAGAACTGATTCCCATACATTTAGGAGACCCCTTTAACTAGCTACGTACAATAATGCAGAATAAAACAAGCATTGAGTGGCCCCAGAGGGCGCTATCACCGTAGGGAGGGGGAGAGGATGGCGCCCTTTTTTAGGGAGGGGGAGAGGATGGCAGAGAAAGGGTCGAGGTTACCCACCACGCAGAGGGAGGCCCCCGATGCAGTCTCAGCCCACATCCGACCAAAGGGATCATCAATGGAGAGAACCACCGTGGTGGGAGAGAGAACAAACCCCATATCAAGATCACAGGAGAGGAGACCAAGAGGGTGTAGAGCCGGGAGAAGGCTCCAGAAAAAGAAAAAAGAGAGACAGGGAATAGGCGGGATCTTTAATTTAACAGATGTCCAACTAACACATAAGGAATTAAATATTCTGCATCTTGGCCTGAAATGTGGTCTGAGAAGATCAGTCAATAAGTTTGACGTTTTCATTGATGTCCATAGATATGTAAGGAAATTGAATATTAAAAAACATTTTTTGAATAAAAATTCACAACCAACCACCAGTCTATCGTCAGTGCCAACGGATAGTGGACTTCGGAATAAATCACTTTTCAATCCACTCAATGCTGCTAACCAACAGGTTGATGTCTTCAAGGGTTTAGTTTTGCGAGATCTGGAAAGCTTGGTCCCCAAAAAAGATGTGAACCCACGCCATATACAGCAGGGGATCGAAATGCTTGAGAAACGGAAAGATTTGGTGATACGACCAGCGGATAAAGGAGGAGGAATTGTTTTAATGACAAAAGCTTTTTATCACCAACAATTATTGGAAATGTTGACTGAAGATGACACGTATAAAAAATTGGAGAGGGATCCTACTGCACAATATGAGTTAGATCTAAAAATTCTTATTGAATCTGGATACTCCAAGTGGGTACTCACAGATAAAGAAAGGAGATATTTGATCCCTAGCAGCAGTAGGATACCCACGATCTACACTCTCCCGAAAATCCATAAGGACGTTCATTCACCCCCAGGGAGACCTATAGTGAATGGAATAGGTTCTGTGTCGGCACGAGTTGGACAGTATCTAGACGTGTTTCTCCAGAAAAGTGTCATCATGACCAAGGCCTATCTAAGAGATACAAAAAATTTATTACAACTTCTAGAAACAATAGATTTAACAGGGAAACAGGAAGTTTATCTCGTAACGGCAGACGTCTCCTCCTTATATACGATCATTCAGCATGATGATGCTCTCCTAGCCCTGAATTGGGCTTTGAGTCAAAGGGATGACATCACACACAACCATAAGATCTTTCTTAGAAACGCGCTTGATTTTTGTTTGGGGCACAATTATTTCTGGTTTGATGACAATTTTTATTTACAGAAACGTGGTGTAGCGATGGGCGCTAAGTTCGCCCCAAGTATCGCTAACCTCTTTATGGGGGAATGGGAGGACAAATTCATATTCGCGGTTAAAAGAGATGCACTTTTACTCTATAAACGCTACATAGACGACCTCATCTTCGTCTGGTCCGGTTCGTTATCATCCCTACAATCATTTTTGGATGAATTAAATGATAACACTAACCATATTAAACTCACCTGTGAAATCAGTGAAACCAGAATCCATTTTCTTGATGTCAATATATATAGATGTGGAGATAAACTAGGTACCTCAGTTTATTTTAAACCCACAGATTCTAATAGTTACCTCCCCATGCAGAGTGGCCACCATCCCCTATGGTTAAAAAACATTCCCAAGGGCCAACTGACTAGAATAAGAAGGAATTGCACTGAGATCTCTGATTATAAATCACAGTCCCTGATCATTAAGAAAAAATTCGAGGAGAAAGGATATCATGAACACATTCTTGATCAAATTATTGAAGAAGTTGCCCAAGTTCCCAGAACAGACCTCTTGGTAGAAACAACACAGACTCTCAACACCAATAACCAGGAATGGAGCTTTGTGTCTGGCTTCCATGCCCAATATAAGGAAGTGGAAGCTATCTTCACCAATCATTGGCATGTTTTATTAATGGACAGAATATTGCATCTTTCATTACCAAACACCCCTGGTTTCATCTATAGAAGATCACTCAATTATGCTGATAAAATTGTAAAAAAAGTGATTGACCCCCCGGCTAAACCCCCCTCCTTCTGGGATCAGGATGGATTTTATTCATGTAGAAAGTGTCGGGCATGCAGAGAGGTCAGAACACCAATAAGAGCATTAAATAGATTCACATCCACCTCAAATCAAAAGGAATTCAGGATAAAAGAATTTATTACGTGTAATACGACATATGTAGTATATGCTCTTCAATGTCCATGCGGCTTAATATATATAGGCCGTACTAAAAGACTTTTGAGAATTCGGATTGCTGAGCATATAGCCAACATAAAGCTAGGTTTTAAAGACCATAATGTGTCATTACATTTTAAACTCCATCATAACCAGGACCCTATAGGACTAAAATTTTGGGGGATTGATCATCTCAAACCTTTTTGGAGAGGATCAAATCTTGTACGAGAACTCTCCAAACGTGAAACCCAATGGATTTTCCTGATAGACACACTGGCACCGAAAGGGTTGAATGTTGACCTAGATATTAATTGTTTTATAAGTGATTACTGATCCATCTTTTTACTATATAGCAATTTTAATGTTTTGTCATAATACGCAGTTCAAAACACACATACACAGATATACACATACACTGTGTTATATACACGTAGAGGTGTCTCCAGATTTTATTAACATAAAGTTTTTAGCATCGTATATTCTAAATGCTCAGATGGCAGTCTTCTATATACATATACACTTTTAATTCTTGTATTTTATATACATGAATTTTAGGTATGTGGGTTTTATCTGAGGTGTTTGTACTCTATCTATATATATATATATATATATTTTTAGACTCTTTATATATATATATTTTTTATTAGATATTTTTTAAGATATTTTTCTCTCATAGATGAATTTATCTTTTAATATATGAATTTATTAATTTATTTAGCTTTGATATTGTTCTTATGATATTGGTTTTATTATTATTACTATGCTGTTATGCACTTTATATAATCAGTATATAGATTATGACCAAACACTATTGGTTACAAATAGTCTATGAGCTACATGTTGGTGATAGGACTGTTCAGATGTGCGTTTTCTAGTCCATATCATTTGCATTGTTGGCTATACAACTTAAAAAAAATGTGATATATTCACAAATATAATGTACTGTTTGTCCACAAGGGATAAAGTATGCACCACATTATTGTTCACCTTCAAGTTCTCTCTGTGGGGGAGATTATGTTATGATCCCCTATAATGTGTATGGCTGTGCTGCATGGCCATAATAGTTTATCGATTAATTGCACATATTCTTCATCATTATATCCCTTTTATGTGGTTTATCAATTCATAGCAATTATATACCTGTTTTTATCTTTAATTTATCATTACCATTGAATTATATTTAATGTTTACATCCGTGCTTCAAACTGTATGAGGGCGCCGTCAGCGTCCTATGAGGCAACAGCATCTAGCACCTGTCATCTGTTGCCAGGTACGCTGATTGGCGGTTACTCTATGAGCATGGTAATTTAAGGATCCCGTGTGTGTCGTTACGTTACGCCCTCTGTCGAAGTCAGATGACGAAACGCGTCAGGGCGTAACTACGACAACACGCGACCCGGAAGTGACGAGTGCGCTCCATCGTTGCGCTCCACCGCCCATCTCCTGAATCAGAAGTGTCTGCAGGATACACACACGCTCCGAGTGACGGCCATATACGGTGATAGCGCCCTCTGGGGCCACTCAATGCTTGTTTTATTCTGCATTATTGTACGTAGCTAGTTAAAGGGGTCTCCTAAATGTATGGGAATCAGTTCTTTTAATTAAACAGGATTACGCTATTTGCTGTTATTTCTCTGTTATTTTATGACCTGCTGTGGAGCCTATTTTCATTCTGGTGACCCTTGATAAGAAGTGACAAGCCATAACAGATTAACGGATGTATCCACTTTACATACAAGGCATGATTATTATGTGTTTCTGGTGAGTGTGAACCCCTAAGGGGAAAGTTACATCACGTGGTGGATTGCAATACATGTCTCTGGTGGAGGAAGGTGTTCACATGGACAATTGCTGTTACTCACTATTTTTTTCTGGACTGACTTTGCCACAAATCTACGTCTTGGACTTTACTAGTGGTTACTGACCACGAGTCTTATTTGAGTATTTTAATATTTTAGCGCTGTTTGGTGTAATTTTAATAACCAAGCTTACCACTTTGTTTATTGTTTACCTCATTTTCATTTATTTTTCTATTTTAAACAGCAGCTTAGTATTTTAGAATATTTTGAGAAAAATATTTTATTATTTTCAATTTTATGTGCTACTGCTGTATACTGCTGGTTTGAACTGGCGCTAAGTGTGTGTTACATTAGGCCTTGTTTAACACACCTCTTATCCAATTCTTTATTTATTTCTTGGCTGCCATGGATGCCCTGCGGTTTCTTAGCAGTAGAAACATAGATATCAATAGTGTATTTGCAGTAAATGAGCTCACTACAGCACAAACTAATTACAATGGAGCCATCATTGCTCTTGGTAATGTTTTAGAAAAACAGGTTCGTACATGGTGGGATATTTGCACCTTAGAACATTATATAAAAGAGAAAATCATCATTAGAAGTCTAAGATGGGAGGTAGTCCCACAGGACGGTTTAGATGACCCAGAATCCATGCATGAATGGCTGGAATTCTTTAATGGGATGGGTTTTAAGCTTCAAGAACTCATTTTAAAAAGAAAACGCACAAAAATGACACGTCTTGGAATAAGAATTAATGAGCTAGAGGCAGAACTTGAACCCATTAGAGAGTCACAGCAAATTATCGATTTCAATACACGGATTAAAAAGAAACTTGAAAAAATTGATAAAGACACACAGAGAAAGAAAACCAAAAAATTCCACAGGGATATGGGGGATTTTCGCTCTAATGCTATTTATTTATGGCAACAGACTAAGGGTCCTGTTATGAGTGATTTAAATATGGAAGTGGCAAATGTTGATAATATCACAGATAGACCACAACCGTCTAACACCCAGGACATACCTACAAGCAGTCAACAGAGAGCATTCATACCCCCACATCTCCCAGTAGGACAGTCCACCCCTATAAGGAACGGAGTCTATCAAGGAAGAGGAAGACCCCCTAGGGGTGGTCCTGCGAACTCACAACAACATATGTCTTACAATAACCAATATCAAATACCTGTCTACAATAGGTATGATACATCTCAACAACATGAAGATAGAGAACGTTTTCAATCCCCGCGCCCTTTTTTAGGGAGGGGGAGAGGATGGCAGAGAAAGGGTCGAGGTTACCCACCACGCAGAGGGAGGCCCCCGATGCAGTCTCAGCCCACATCCGACCAAAGGGATCATCAATGGAGAGAACCACCGTGGTGGGAGAGAGAACAAACCCCATATCAAGATCACAGGAGAGGAGACCAAGAGGGTGTAGAGCCGGGAGAAGGCTCCAGAAAAAGAAAAAAGAGAGACAGGGAATAGGCGGGATCTTTAATTTAACAGATGTCCAACTAACACATAAGGAATTAAATATTCTGCATCTTGGCCTGAAATGTGGTCTGAGAAGATCAGTCAATAAGTTTGACGTTTTCATTGATGTCCATAGATATGTAAGGAAATTGAATATTAAAAAACATTTTTTGAATAAAAATTCACAACCAACCACCAGTCTATCGTCAGTGCCAACGGATAGTGGACTTCGGAATAAATCACTTTTCAATCCACTCAATGCTGCTAACCAACAGGTTGATGTCTTCAAGGGTTTAGTTTTGCGAGATCTGGAAAGCTTGGTCCCCAAAAAAGATGTGAACCCACGCCATATACAGCAGGGGATCGAAATGCTTGAGAAACGGAAAGATTTGGTGATACGACCAGCGGATAAAGGAGGAGGAATTGTTTTAATGACAAAAGCTTTTTATCACCAACAATTATTGGAAATGTTGACTGAAGATGACACGTATAAAAAATTGGAGAGGGATCCTACTGCACAATATGAGTTAGATCTAAAAATTCTTATTGAATCTGGATACTCCAAGTGGGTACTCACAGATAAAGAAAGGAGATATTTGATCCCTAGCAGCAGTAGGATACCCACGATCTACACTCTCCCGAAAATCCATAAGGACGTTCATTCACCCCCAGGGAGACCTATAGTGAATGGAATAGGTTCTGTGTCGGCACGAGTTGGACAGTATCTAGACGTGTTTCTCCAGAAAAGTGTCATCATGACCAAGGCCTATCTAAGAGATACAAAAAATTTATTACAACTTCTAGAAACAATAGATTTAACAGGGAAACAGGAAGTTTATCTCGTAACGGCAGACGTCTCCTCCTTATATACGATCATTCAGCATGATGATGCTCTCCTAGCCCTGAATTGGGCTTTGAGTCAAAGGGATGACATCACACACAACCATAAGATCTTTCTTAGAAACGCGCTTGATTTTTGCTTGGGGCACAATTATTTCTGGTTTGATGACAATTTTTATTTACAGAAACGTGGTGTAGCGATGGGCGCTAAGTTCGCCCCAAGTATCGCTAACCTCTTTATGGGGGAATGGGAGGACAAATTCATATTCGCGGTTAAAAGAGATGCACTTTTACTCTATAAACGCTACATAGACTACCTCATCTTCGTCTGGTCCGGTTCGTTATCATCCCTACAATCATTTTTGGATGAATTAAATGATAACACTAACCATATTAAACTCACCTGTGAAATCAATGAAACCAGAATCCATTTTCTTGATGTCAATATATATAGATGTGGAGATAAACTAGGTACCTCAGTTTATTTTAAACCCACAGATTCTAATAGTTACCTCCCCATGCAGAGTGGCCACCATCCCCTATGGTTAAAAAACATTCCCAAGGGCCAACTGACTAGAATAAGAAGGAATTGCACTGAGATCTCTGATTATAAATCACAGTCCCTGATCATTAAGAAAAAATTCGAGGAGAAAGGATATCATGAACACATTCTTGATCAAATTATTGAAGAAGTTGCCCAAGTTCCCAGAACAGACCTCTTGGTAGAAACAACACAGACTCTCAACACCAATAACCAGGAATGGAGCTTTGTGTCTGGCTTCCATGCCCAATATAAGGAAGTGGAAGCTATCTTCACCAATCATTGGCATGTTTTATTAATGGACAGAATATTGCATCTTTCATTACCAAACACCCCTGGTTTCATCTATAGAAGATCACTCAATTATGCTGATAAAATTGTAAAAAAAGTGATTGACCCCCCGGCTAAACCCCCCTCCTTCTGGGATCAGGATGGATTTTATTCATGTAGAAAGTGTCGGGCATGCAGAGAGGTCAGAACACCAATAAGAGCATTAAATAGATTCACATCCACCTCAAATCAAAAGGAATTCAGGATAAAAGAATTTATTACGTGTAATACGACATATGTAGTATATGCTCTTCAATGTCCATGCGGCTTAATATATATAGGCCGTACTAAAAGACTTTTGAGAATTCGGATTGCTGAGCATATAGCCAACATAAAGCTAGGTTTTAAAGACCATAATGTGTCATTACATTTTAAACTCCATCATAACCAGGACCCTATAGGACTAAAATTTTGGGGGATTGATCATCTCAAACCTTTTTGGAGAGGATCAAATCTTGTACGAGAACTCTCCAAACGTGAAACCCAATGGATTTTCCTGATAGACACACTGGCACCGAAAGGGTTGAATGTTGACCTAGATATTAATTGTTTTATAAGTGATTACTGATCCATCTTTTTACTATATAGCAATTTTAATGTTTTGTCATAATACGCAGTTCAAAACACACATACACAGATATACACATACACTGTGTTATATACACGTAGAGGTGTCTCCAGATTTTATTAACATAAAGTTTTTAGCATCGTATATTCTAAATGCTCAGATGGCAGTCTTCTATATACATATACACTTTTAATTCTTGTATTTTATATACATGAATTTTAGGTATGTGGGTTTTATCTGAGGTGTTTGTACTCTATCTATATATATATATATATTTTTTAGACTCTTTATATATATATATTTTTTATTAGATATTTTTTAAGATATTTTTCTCTCATAGATGAATTTATCTTTTAATATATGAATTTATTAATTTATTTAGCTTTGATATTGTTCTTATGATATTGGTTTTATTATTATTACTATGCTGTTATGCACTTTATATAATCAGTATATAGATTATGACCAAACACTATTGGTTACAAATAGTCTATGAGCTACATGTTGGTGATAGGACTGTTCAGATGTGCGTTTTCTAGTCCATATCATTTGCATTGTTGGCTATACAACTTAAAAAAAATGTGATATATTCACAAATATAATGTACTGTTTGTCCACAAGGGATAAAGTATGCACCACATTATTGTTCACCTTCAAGTTCTCTCTGTGGGGGAGATTATGTTATGATCCCCTATAATGTGTATGGCTGTGCTGCATGGCCATAATAGTTTATCGATTAATTGCACATATTCTTTATCATTATATCCCTTTTATGTGGTTTATCAATTCATAGCAATTATATACCTGTTTTTATCTTTAATTTATCATTACCATTGAATTATATTTAATGTTTACATCCGTGCTTCAAACTGTATGAGGGCGCCGTCAGCGTCCTATGAGGCAACAGCATCTAGCACCTGTCATCTGTTGCCAGGTACGCTGATTGGCGGTTACTCTATGAGCATGGTAATTTAAGGATCCCGTGTGTGTCGTTACGTTACGCCCTCTGTCGAAGTCAGATGACGAAACGCGTCAGGGCGTAACTACGACAACACGCGACCCGGAAGTGACGAGTGCGCTCCATCGTTGCGCTCCACCGCCCATCTCCTGAATCGGAAGTGTCTGCAGGATACACACACGCTCCGAGTGACGGGCATATACGGTGATAGCACCCTCTGGGGCCACTCAATGCTTGTTTTATTCTGCATTATTGTACGTAGCTAGTTAAAGGGGTCTCCTAAATGTATGGGAATCAGTTCTTTTAATTAAACAGGATTACGCTATTTGCTGTTATTTCTCTGTTATTTTATGACCTGCTGTGGAGCCTATTTTCATTCTGGTGACCCTTGATAAGAAGTGACAAGCCATAACAGATTAACGGATGTATCCACTTTACATACAAGGCATGATTATTATGTGTTTCTGGTGAGTGTGAACCCCTAAGGGGAAAGTTACATCACGTGGTGGATTGCAATACATGTCTCTGGTGGAGGAAGGTGTTCACATGGACAATTGCTGTTACTCACTATTTCTTTCTGGACTGACTTTGCCACAAATCTACGTCTTGGACTTTACTAGTGGTTACTGACCACGAGTCTTATTTGAGTATTTTAATATTTTAGCGCTGTTTGGTGTAATTTTAATAACCAAGCTTACCACTTTGTTTATTGTTTACCTCATTTTCATTTATTTTTCTATTTTAAACAGCAGCTTAGTATTTTAGAATATTTTGAGAAAAATATTTTATTATTTTCAATTTTATGTGCTACTGCTGTATACTGCTGGTTTGAACTGGCGCTAAGTGTGTGTTACATTAGGCCTTGTTTAACACACCTCTTATCCAATGTTTTATAGTTATGCTACTGTTCTTGTGGACACAGATCTGTGCGCTCGGAGTCATTCAACGCCCCCCCCGCCAGGAGGTGGCCAGTCCCCCAACGGGGCGCAAAACAACATCTCTAAATGGAGCAAACATCGCTGTTTCCATAGGAAGATTTTCCCGCCACCGATCTTCCACCAACGTCTGTATGTGCAAATACGCTCAGATGAGCGCATTACAGCGAAACTGACATTGGGGGGACATCTGACAACATACATTAATACATTTTTCCACAACAGTCCTCCCTTTTTTGTCATATGCACCCCATGTCCATCGATGAAACTTGATCTGCTTCTTACACCCGGAAATGAATCAGTCCTTAGTCCATAAAAAGGAAAACACGGCTTGACATGTAGACTCTACTCTTCAGGGGCATGACTTATAAAGGAGGACACGACATGGTGAGCTGTAGTAATCGCCGATCCGTCTGTGATCCTCTGTGTCTTGTATGTGGGTCTGGCTCTGGGGCGTCTCATCAAGGAAACTCTGGTCACGCGTCAAATCAGGCAACAGGGGCACCTCGTCACGACATAGAAAGAATAGAAATAAAAACGACATGAGTATATATATTCCCACTTCCTTTAACCGTGATCCGCTGTAAAATAAAAATTAGATCCCCAAAGATTCCCAGACCCTTAAAAGGACTCCCAACCTTCACTTAGCTACAGCTCTGGCTTCAACAGTTACATGAAGAACCCTATCCTTAACGGATGAGAATTGTTCAATCGTATCCCAAGCCCGAACCCCCCCCACCTTGTACATGCAGGACACCATGCCCAGACATGGTCAGGGTTGGTGAACAAATCCCTTCTAGCTGTCCTTGCCATTCTTAATTTCCTGCGCCATCAGATCCTCACGATTGGCCGTGTCATAAGATGCTGGGACAGCTTCACCATCGCGCATGAACCTCTTGCATTGGGGGAATTACCTTTATAAGCTGCAGATTCACATAAACACCAAACTAAAGTTCAAACACACTTGTGGCCTACCTAGATACCCAAACCGACAAGAGGCAGAGCCATTAAAACTAAACAATTTTACCCTCTAAAAATGCATCGTTAGATTCCATTGACAAGTGTCTGTTTGGAGTCTTCACTAGTTTGTCAAAACTCCTCATACCCATAATAACATCATAAATGGCATGTACCGCTGTCATCGCTGGGGTACTAAGACTCGGTGGAGACTCAGAACAGACCTAGCAATCAGTCCTGTTCGCCTTCTGCGCTAGTCAGGAAATACACTTTAAATAATAACTTGGGATGCTTTTCACCGTTACCCTTGCTAAAATTTACTAAACAACAAAAATATAAATAAACAAAGATACTCCTCATTCTTTGGTGTGGTTGAGCCATTTCTTGCAGTGGCTGGCGTGGTCTCATCCCTCAAGCTTCTTTACAACGACCCAGTCACCTGGTTGGAAAGAATGTAAACTGATTATTGAGTCAGGGTCCAGGAGGGACTTGTGAATCCTGTGGTGGACATTTTGAAGTTCATGTCACAGCGATCGCACCTCCCCTATCAGCCGAGAATATAAGTGACAGCTAATGAGGAAAGTACGACTCTGGTTTTGATTGACCTCCAAACAACCCTCATATGACAATAACCCAGACATCGGGACTGTGGTCACTGCATAACCTGTGCGTGGCTTACAATACCTGGAACCATTGACAAAAGGTTCTTAGCCTCTGGGATGGGAACCTACTTCACCAGACTGCTGCTTGCCGATTCAAATTCTATTAAAGAAAGACAGTCTTGGCACAAACTTGGTTAGAATTACAGAGGTTAGTATTATTAGTTTGGAAAAAAAACTGTCACTCTTACATTTATCATTCTCCCCCCCTTTTCTTCCTCATTACAGACTGAAGGAAGAAATGCGTGGTGCAGGAAAAAAGAAACAATGAAATAACCTATGATACTTTTACCTCCTTAGACTCATGTATTTATCCATATGTACAGCTGTCTACATACACCTGTTCTCTGTGTACAAACTCCTTGGACCTGAAAAATACTTATAAGCAAAATCATTACTCTATGCTTCATATTTAACCTGCAAAGAATGGTAAATTGTCAATGACATTCTTTCAAAACCAATTCAAACAAAACCCTCTGTAACCCTTACTTTTCCCATTCCTACAAAAATACAACAGCCGCGACGCATCGAAGGATCGCCGCGGTAAGTTTGAACATATTCACGTTACTACATACAAACATTCCAATACAAACGTGGGGGAGATACTTCCCAGTTTCCAAAACCACAAATGAAAAAAACAAAAACAGCCAGAATTCTCCCTTTACTCTTTCAGCAATAGAAAAAAAATACAATGGGAAAAACATGAGAGCAGCTCGAGAACCTTACATGGACCAGCCATACAAAGTTCAAACAAACGGGCATGAGACTACACCTCCATCAACACTCATCATTGCAGATTTCTGAAGCCACAGCTGAACTACATCCAAGGTACCTTTATTCTGAGGTCTCGTACCTCCAGACATCAAAAGTACCTTCCAAAGGAGTACACCTTACTGTACCCTCTGACCAGATATGTCATCCTTTAAGGGGTCTCATGTCCGGAGCCCCAAACCCAGACCTCATGTGCGGTGCAGCTGTCTGACTGGTGTGGAGCCTAATTTTTTTTCCTCCAACACATTGGACGGCACATTACCCATGATGATTTGAATCGCTTATGAAGTGTCCTGCGTACAGGACACCCTTGCACTAGTTTTCGGAGCAGTACTGCTTAGTGACCATTTTTACAGTACTGGCACCCGGCGTATTCCGATTATTTTACACGGCCTCCCGGTATGCTAGAATCTACTCCTCACGTTTACATGCTCTTCAACCGATTATCGGCAGCCCTGTAAACGTGTTTGTCAGACAACCTTCAAAGCATCATGAAATCCTCCACTATTCAAAACAATATTATGGCTTCTTTCTACCTGCATCTAGATGATACAATAATGGTGATGCCCCCGTTTGCTCTCTACCGAAAACTGTATTACAGTACAAAACTTTACAAAACTGGCACAAAATATAAAAACACTTTTAAACGCCAAAATGCTTTCCATCTTCCTTCCAAACAAATCTCACTGCCCAACCTTTCAGACAACCCCAAGCTCCTCCCACCAACTTCCCTCTGATATATAAAATGCTGAAAAGAAACTTCCGGTTATGCTCAGCTCTCAAAAAAAACAAACTGGTTTATTTACATATCAATTGTTCAGGAAGAGGGAGGGGGAGGGGAGGCCTAGCCCTAATCGCCTTGTCTAGGAAATGATGGAATAAACCCCCCTTTGCAAATGGGAGGGAATCCCCCCTGACCCACATTCCCTGGAAGTCAAACCATAAGTTGGGACTCAAAATACAAACTCCTGCCAAAAGATGGCTATACAGTACAAGTTCCGAAAACAATATGAATTGCCTTCTGGGAAACTCCCAAATATTTAAACATAAAAACACATCTTTGTACAAAAACTCTGTTAGTCTTACAATCTATCAAAATTCAGTGTAAAATTGAGTTTTTACTTAAAAACAAAATCCAATACAAAAAACCGCCGCTCATATACTGCAAAGTCAGCTGACCCTGCAATAGCTTACATTCACTTAAATGAAAACAGAGAAATCCCCAAAAAATTAAACCAGCGAATTCATCATTAAACAAAAACCAGTCTCTCAGTATGTCACCCGGGTGTCTCACTACTCTCCCCAGCAGTGCACAGGTCAAACTGTAAACGCATAAAACAGGACAAAACTGCGCCAATCAACAAATGCCAATACAGCATATTCAGGGGCCATGTTTGCTAAACTGGAACTTCCTATCTCAAACTGTAAACATCTCTCAAGATGGCCGACAAGCCAGGACAACAAAATGGTGGATGAACACGCACACCTCATGGACAACAATGGCGCCATTAACGCATGCAATTTTTCCTGCCAAAACCAGCATGGGACGTCACAATGAACACCACATGGGTTCCCCCACACTAAGAAAAACACAAATGGCCTTCACCAGGTTCCAACACAGAAAAGACCGCACTACATTCTCACCAAACATCAAAAACTGAGACATTCCACCAGCAACATAGCTGACGAATGCCACAGCATGGTCACATGATATCACACCCAAAGGAAAGGTGGCTGCACCTTCCCTTATAGGATACCCACAGGCTAAGGAAAAACTGTGCCTCAAAATGGCAGACAAACCACAAGGCTAATCAAAAGCCAAGAATGGCGCCATTAACGCATCTATTTTTTTTCCCGCCAAAACCAGCATCTTTTAAAAGAAAATCAAAAATGTTTTTCTCCACAAAGACAGACTACACCATTGAGATTTTTCTAAATTATCATCAAAATCCATTGAAAAATGTGTGTCTTGAGTCACCTACACTCCACAAGGCTCATGCCATCTCCACAAAGCCACACACCTGAGACACCACATGACCACTTAAACATTTTAAAACCCTTTTGCCACTAAACAGCACATTCAATAAATGTAAGTTACATGCACAACATTATTCAACACTTTTCTCTACCTAAAGTTCACACACACACAGTGGCCTCAGCTTCCATAACAAAGCCATCACACAGACATACTATTGTCTGCCTTCTAGCAATGCCTGGCCACTTGAATATGCGGCGGGAACTTTCAACTCAAAAACCCAACTCTTTACTTAAAATATTTTTACACTTATGGGGACATGTGTCTTTGTCCCCTACAAAAGGTAGAAATCACAATTTATCCATTTCTATTTTTCATAAAAATCTCAAACACTACACACATACAGTATATTGTTGCTTGTACATCAGATTATCTCTCAGGGCGTATCCCCTGCATGCTATTTACAGAGAGTCACCAACTTCCACCATTGTAACTGATAGATGCTGGCTGCCCCTCCCCCACTAAAGCACATGGCTTATGGCTCAATGCAGCGGCCATCAATAACAATGCAGCCAAACAATCTAATCACATACAGTCTATATTTCTCATTTCATACACAATATACAGTTTCCATCAGCATTCACACAGGCACAAACACTACACACAACTTTGTTCTGAAAATTGTAAAATCAATAGATACACAGAACTATCAACCAAGCTGGCCACTGATGGCCATGCTGCCTGCCCCTCCCCCGCTAAACCTCATGGGAGCAGCCATTTTCAGCTTCTTCATGCAATTTACTTGTTCCATACATTCCCAGACACACACACACACACATCTCTCAAACATACAGCATTATTTCAAAAAGACGAAAAATGTGTTCTTTTACAGAGTAGAGCCCCCACACATCGGAACGTAGATCCACTCTCCCCCCAATCTCGATCCGATGTCCAAAGGGACTCCATCTATTCCCAAAGGTCCTGGCCCGCCATAAACTGTTGTGGAATTTCTAGGCTGTTGCTTACAGAGCACACAGCCTAAAATTCCTGTGCTACCTAAGCACACTTCAGATTCATCTTTTTGCAATAATGATATCTTTAAGTTTGCTAAGATCCACTCACCGTTCATTCCATCATTCATTCAAGGAAAGCACCAACACAGGTCTTATCGTCAAGTCATCTCAGAGCAGAGTCTCCCTGGGATAGCCAGCTCTCTTTATTTATAGTAAACATGAGTAACAAAAGAATGTGTGGCTTCACAGAACAGCCATTCAGACATTTTGTATATTTTCAAAAGAACCAATCACAGACATGTTTAAATTCAAATATAATCCCAGCAGTGACGTTTGCAAACGGCTGTGTACAGGGGTCATGCTTTCTGTGAGACAAAGGAACAGTAGAAAGCATGGCTTTGTACAGAGCCGTGTGCAAACCAACTCACTGCTACCAATGACGGAAACTACATGACAATTATGCCTCAATGGACCACAATTGTTTTATAGTTATGCTACTGTTCTTGTGAACACAGATCTGTGCGCTCGGAGTCATTCAACGCCCCCCGCCAGGAGGTGGCCAGTCCCCCAACGGGGCGCAAAACAACATCTCTAAATAGAGCAAACATCGCTGTTTCCATAGGAAGATTTCCCCGCCACCGATCTTCCACCAACGTCTGTATGTGCAAATACGCTCAGATGAGCGCATTACAGCGAAACTGACATTGGGGGGACATCTGACAACATACATTAATACATTTTTCCACAACAAGACTCTTACAGGAGCTTCCTGTAATAAAGACCGATCACTGCATCTCTCTTTCCTTGTGCAGGGGGACTGGTCTTGACTCCGCCCCCTCTTGTATTTTTCTGCAGGCAGCCTGTAGTTGGTGGGCTTGCTGCGTCCCTCCCACAGCTCTACTCTTTGCATTGGCTATGTACAGGATAGTGATCCCACTTTTTTTTATAAGGTAATATTTGGCTTTGCAAAGGTATTTTGGACGCACAAAGTGGATTTATATTCTTTGTGGCTATTGAGGACTATATTTGAATTAACGTTTTAATGCCTGGAGTTCAGCTTTGGCCCTTCAATTGTTCAAAGAATAAATCGGTATTATAGTTTATTTTGTATAAAAGAAATAATGACCTGTGTAGGAATAGAATGACAGACCCTCTTTCCCTGCACGTGGTTGATTATAGAATACTTTATATCATTAATCTATGATCTATTTATGTAAAATCACAGTAATGTTCCAGTGAAAATAGTTCCCAAGGGTCACATAGTGCAGTTACAAAACACTGTCCCATATTTGACAGCCAAGTCTTTTGTGCTAATGCTAATTATGGGATGGCCTGCCTTGATATTTGAGCAATACACTTAGCTTACCAGCTGCTTTTAAGTAACCTCTGAGCTGACCAGGTTTTTTTTCAAAGATAACAAAAACATGATGATAAAAAAACAAGTTTACAGCAGAGCATTGCAATCTCAATCAACTGAACTTTTTCTGTAGGTCAGTAACATATCTGTAGAGAGTCTTAAAGTGGTTGTAAACCTCAGACATTAAATATGAACAAAGCATATCCCTCTATAGTGTGAACTTGCTTCAATTAGAGCACTAAGTGTCATTTTTGTCTATTGCTTCGTTTCTCTACTATAGCATGAGTCACTTCTGACAAATTTTCCTGACACCAAGAGAATAAAGGTGACAGGGGATGGAGCCTGTGATTGACAGCATCAGCTCTGTTGCTGTGTGAAGGGGGTGGTGTCCCTTCCCTCCAAACAACTCTCAGAGTTCTTCTCACTGAGCTCTGCAGATTGTGACTTCATCCCTCCATCCCCTTTTTTCTGACAATTCAGACAAGCTGTATAAATTCTGCCCTTTGAAAAGATGTAGAGAATAGAATACAGCAGATAAACAGGTGTAACTTATGTAGGAGGATGTTTTTCATCTCTATGCATCACCTGAGGCCAGTACCTTCACTGGTTAAATGTAAGGGTTTACAACCACTTTAAGCTGGTCATACACTCAAAGATTTCTTTGGTTCAGCCTTTAGGCCCCATTTACACCTCAGCGTTTTGTAGCTTGAAGCCTGAAGCTCCAAAACGCTGGAGGAGAAAAAAAACAATTATTCTCTATGGAGATGGTTCACATCTCCACTCCATGTCGCCTGAAGCCAAACGCCTGTAGCTCAAAAAAGTTCTGGAGCTTTTTTTGCAGCTCAATTCAGGCAGATTTTGGGAGTTTTTTGGCTTTTTACATTGGTGACCTTTTGACCTGTACAAAATCGTGGCAAAAATTTGGTAAGAATCGCATAACTTTCTGCCTGAAAACGAAATGCTCAGTTGTAAATGCAGCCTTAGAGCTGAATGAAATAAATCTAATAGAATTCATCAAACCAGTACAGATGGACAAATTTCCCACTGTGGTTTTGTATCCTGGTAGCCAGGAACGACTACTGTCAGGGTAGCCAAGCAGTGCCTGCATCTGACTGAATGCAGGCACTGTTTGTCTGGCAATTTTCCACCAGGCTTCTTCTATTTTTCTATTTAAAGGATAGCAAAGTCTTTCAGAAAGACAGAAGAACTAATTGATACTGTACAAGTGATGTCGTCATCAGCTATATACTCCCCATACATAGGGAATCTACTTATTCAGCAGCGAATGGTCAGACCATTGGACATGCTTCTACTTACCAAAATACTGTACATCTACTATTTTGTGCGTATCAAGCAATCTTTTCATGACTGCCTAGAACAGTCTTTCTCAGCTAGGATTCTTTGGATCCCTAGGGTTCCTCCATAGGTCGCTAGGGTTTGCCTGAGCAATGAGTAATTTCTGACTCTCAGATAAGTTACCATTGACATCAATAATCTTTTTCACCTCTTTGTAATGGGAACATTCCACTTACCCCTGGTGTAATGGAGCCCTTCTCTCATTGAGCACTAGTGCAAAGTGGCCCTACTCCTAATAACAACCAATATTGGTCTTCTCTACTGGCACCATTCCACTGCCTCCCATTGCAAGACGGCACCTTTCCTCTTGATCACCAATGTAAGAAAGTAACAAAATACAGGAAATCGCCCCGGGACTTTAAATGAGGTGAATGCGGTAAGCCAACAATTGACAGAGTAAATCCAGTCTCAAAATCTATTAAAATTGTCATGCAAACATAAACAACATGAATCATAGCCAAGCCACTGACATGATTCATACAGTAAAAAATTTCATTACACGGACCATGGTATAAAATGTAAATTGCAAAGTACACAGGCATGAAAAGTATCCCAACGTGTTTCGCAAGACCATGCTCGCTTCATCAGATGTGTGTGTAGTACATCAAAGGCTGGAGCAGACTACCAAATGCTGAATACCCAGAGGCGGCAGTAATGAGTGTCCAGCTTGGGAGCTGAGGAGGCAGAGGAAAAACCTACTCAGCAGAGCACAAACGGGGGCAGACATGGCCAGGATGGGGGTGTGTGTCACCAAAGATCTCCTAGTATCAATTAATAATGTTAACTTGAATGAAGTGAAATTGCCACATTTTTTTTGTCACTTCCTATTTCCTGTTTCACTCACACGCGGCAGTTTCACTTCATTCAAGTTGACATTATTAATGGATACTTGGAGATCTTTGGTGACACACACCCCCATGCCGGCCATGTCTGCCCCCCGTTTGTGCTCTGTTGGGTTGGTATTTCCTCTGCCTCCTCAGCTTCCAAGCCGGACACTCATTACTGCCGCCTCTGGGTATTCAGCATTTGGTAGTCTGATCCAGCCTTTGATGTACTACACACACAACTGATGAAGTGAGCATGATCTTGCGAAACGTGTTGGGATACTTTTCATGTACGTTGCAATTTACATGTGTACTTTGCAATTTACATTTTATACCATGATACGTGTAATGACATTTTTTCCTGTATGTATCATTTTAGTGGCTTGGCTATGATTCATGTTGTTTATGCTTGCATGACAATTTTAATTAATTTTGAGACTGCATTGACTCTGTCAATTGTTGGCCAACCGCATTCACCTCATTGAAAATCTCGGGGCGATTTCCCATATTTTGTTGCATATATTGGGATGGAGGTGGTTTGCAGGTGACACCAGCAAACCTTTTGTCCAATGTAAGAAGGTACTACGCTGACCAGTAAGATAAGAGGGCATTTATTTACTGACGATCAAGGTGGGGGGGGGGACATTACAGTTTCCACTTATATGCCCATTTTCATTCTTATCGTTTTCATTATAATTACTCTATAGCACAGCCTTGCACCAAGTATATATATATATATATATTTAAATTTTTATGTATTCTTTTCTCATTTTTAAGTATTCTTGTTTCTCAAATTATTGATCGTGTCAATAATTGTAACTATGGTAATTATTAGCAATTTGGTTGAGCGATAACATAAAAACACTAGTAACAGTAACCGTTATCATTCATGGCACTCCTTGAATGTAACTGTTTTCAGAAGACAGATGACAATAAAACCTGCAAGCTCCTACTGTGATTGGACACAGCAGGATTTTGTCAGCAGGTCCCAGCCAATGATTCAGGGCCGGTACCTGTGATTGGCTGTGTCCAATCATAGCCCAGAGCCCTGTGTTGACAAACAACACAGTGCACTGTACAGAGGGAAAAGAAGCACACAGATTTTAAGTAACATTAACACAGCTGGAATCACAGTTTTTTTTTTACTTTTTTTGTTTTTGCAAAGTGTTACTAAAGGTTTTTTTTATCATGAAAAAAAAAAACATGTTATACTCGCCTGCTCTGTTCAATGTTATTGCACAGAGCGGCCCTGATCCTCCTCTTGGTTCTCCTCTTTTTTTGTGTCCCCATAGAAAGCTATGGAAGCACACGTTGTCTACTTACTTGCACATTGTCCGTCAACTTATCACAGCAAATCAGAAAAATGACCTGGTAATGAAGATTTGTGTTCAAGAGGACATCCATCCCTACATATGTTTTTAAGACAGGAGGAGAGAGAACAGAGGGATGACTTGTCAGTGTGCTGCTGCTCCTTTTTTGTCCAGTCATGAAGCTGAGGGTGTGTTATAGACCAAGCTGTACTACGACTGCAGTGCAAGTCACTGGTTTGATGTGCTGCTTGCCTAAAATTAAAATCCTATAAAAATGTAGGCATTGCTGTGTCAAACATAATGGGCATTGAACACACCACATATTAAAATGGTTCTAAAGTCTAATTTTATTTTATCTTAAGGGGTTTCTTGCATTAACTACTTAAGCCCTGGACCATTTCGCTGGCCGAAGACCAGAGCACTTTTTGCGATTCAGCACTGCGTCGATTTAAGTGACAATTGCGCAGTCGTGCGACGTGGCTCCAAAACAAAATTGACGTCCTTTTTTTCCCACAAATAGAGCTTTCTTTTGGTTGTATTTGATCACCTCTGCGGTTTTTATTTTTTGCGCTATAAACAAAAATAGAGTGACAATTTTGAAAAAAATTCAATATTTTTAACATTTGCTATAATAAATATCCCCAAAAAAATCTATAAAAAAAAAAAAAAATTCCAGTTTAGGCCGATACGTATTCTTCTACATATTTTTGGTAAAAAAAAAATCGCAATAAGCGTATATTGATTGGTTTGCGCAAAAGTTATAGCATCTACAAAATAGAGGTAGTTTTATGACATTTTTATTATTTTTATTTTTTTTACTAGTAATGGGGACGATCTGCGATTTTTATTGTGACTTCGAAATTTATGGTGGACACATCGGACATGTTTGACACATTTTTGGTACCATTGTCATTTTTACAGCGATCAGTGCTATAAAAATGCACTGCTTACTGTGAAAATTACACTGGCAGTGAAGGGGTTAACCACTAGGTGGCGCTGAAGGGGTTAAGTGTGTCCTAGGGAGTGATTCTCACTGTTAGGGGGCGTGGCTACGAGTGACACGTCACTGATCGCTGCTCCCGATGAGAGGGAGCAGACGATCAGTGACAGTGTCACTAGGCAGAGTGTTTACACTGACATCTCCCCGTTCTGCAGCTCGATCGCGGGACACCGGCAGACAACGTGTCTGCGGGTCCCGCTGGCACGGTCACGGAGATCGCAGCAGGGGCACGCACACGTCTGGCATGTCGGGAATTTCAAAGTGACGTAAATATACGTTACTTTTGCCAGCCGTGCCTTTCTGCCGACGTAAATGTACAGGAGGCGGTCCGTAACCGGTTAAGGTAACCCCCCCCACTAGCTGTTCCACCTACCCCCCTCCCCCCCCACACACACAAACACTTACCTGAGTCCTGTCAGTGATCCAGCACTGTCCTGGTTGCAGGTTCTCTCCCTTAACTTGCTGGTCTCACAGGAGCCTCTATCAAACTTCTGTGAAAAGGGAATGGGGGTGGGGCTTACTGGAGCTGTGTGTGTCTATGGACTCACACAGCCTGGCTTGGGAGTGCACCCGCACAGGTGCCCAACAGCACATGGCTTGCTATAGGTGCACCTGCAGGAAAAAGGAGATAACAGCGCCGGCAGGAAACTAAAGAAGCAGAAGAGGTAATGGACTGCTCCATGCAATACAATTGCACAGAGCAGGTAAGTATAACATCTTTTTTATTTTAATAAAAAAGTAATGAGGCTTTGCAATCACTTTAAGTATACAGGAAGATTGGGCATAAAGGAGTTCCTAGCATACACTGGAGGAGGTACAGTATCTAAAGCTTTTCTTTATGGAATATTCTGTCCATAAACCAAATGATAATTTCAAAATACAGTGTGCAAGAGTTAGAGTACCTAAATATTAAAGCAGTGCTGTCATTTTCCAGGTCATAAGGTCATTTTATTAGCAAAGTGTTTTAACACAATCAAAATGTCTGCTCCATCTGTCCTAAGCTTGACCTTGAAACATGAAATCTAATCCTATGCAAAGAGCTTAGCTCAAGATTTGATGCAGCACTGTCAGTATGTAAAGAATGAGGGGGCCAGTACAATGATGATGTTTGATCATGGCACAGTGATGTTTTCATTGGTAGATTGATGTCTGACGATTCCTACTCAATAGGTATTGAAATGTACAGTCCATTGGAAGCAGAAAACAATAGCAGTCTATGATCACTCTCTAAAGCAGTCTAGAATATAATATTATGGGCATTCTATAATCAATCTACAATAATTAGTATGCGATAATCAATTTATAATATAAAATCATTAGTAGTCTATAATCTAAATATATTAGCATTTTATAATTTTATAATCAGTCTGTAATTTAAATATATTAGCAGTCTATGATCAGTCTACAAATATAAAAGCAGTCTCGATCTATAAATCGAGATGTATTAGCAGTCAATGATCAGTCTATAATCTAAATGTATTCTCATTCTATGATCAGTCTATAATCTGAAATCATTAGTAGTCTATGATCAATTGATAATCTACCGGTAAATGTATTATTTGTTTATAATCTAAATGTATTAGTAGTCTGTGATCAATCAATAATTTAAATCATTCTATGATCAGTCTATAATCTAAATGTATTCTCATTCTATGATCAGTCTATACTGTAATCTGAAATCATTAGTAGTCTATGATCAATTGATAATCTACCGCTAAATGTATTATTAGTTTATAATCTAAATGTATTAGTAGTCTGTGATCAATCAATAATTTAAATCATTCTATGATCAGTCTATAATCTGAAATCTTTAGTCGTCTATGATCAGTCTATTATCTAAATGTATAATCGTTCTATGATCAGTCTATATAATCTGAAATCATTAGCAGTCTATTATCTAAACGTATTATCATTCTATGATCAGTCTATAATCTGAAATCATTAGCAGTCTATTATCTAAACGTATTATCATTCTATGATCAGTCTATAATCAGGTTATTATCTAAATGTATTATCATTCTATGATCAGTCTATAATCAGGCTATTATCTAAATGTATTATCGTTCTATGATCAGTCTATAATCTGAAATCATTAGCAGTCTATGATCAGTCTAATATCTAAATGTATTATCATTCTATGATCAGTCTATAATCTGAAATCATTAGCAGTCTATTATCTAAATGTATTATCATTCTATGATCTCAATGTATTGGGGTAGTCTATGATCAGTCTACAATCAGGCTATTATCTAAAAGTATTGGAAGTCTTTGATCTGTCTATAATCTGACATCATCAGCCATATATGATCAGTGTATTATCTAAATGTATTATCATTCTATGATTGGTCTATGATCAGTCAATACATTTAGATAATAGCCTGATTATAGACTGATCATAGTATTGTAATACATTTAGATAATACACTGATCATAGATTGCTGATGATTTCAGATTATAGACTGATCAAAGACTACCAATACTTTTAGATAATAGCCTGAATGTAGACTGATCATAGACTACCAATACATTTAGATCATAGACTGATCATAGAATGATAATACATTTAGATCATAGACTGATAATACATTTAGATAATAGCCTGATTATAGACTGATCATAGAATAATACATTTAGATAATAGCCTGATTATAGAATGATCATAGAATAATACATTTAGATAATAGCCTGATTATAGAATGATCATAGAATAATACATTTAGATAATAGCCTGATTATAGAATGATCATAGAATAATACATTTAGATAATAGCCTGATTATAGACTGATCATAGACTGATAATACATTTAGATAATAGCCTGATTATAGAATGATCATAGAATAATACATTTAGATAATAGCCTGATTATAGACTGATCATAGAATGAAAATACATTTAAATGATAGCTTGATTATAATCATTCTATGATCAGTCTTTTATCTAAATGTATTATCATTCTATGATTGGTCTATGATCAGTCTATTATCTACATGTATTGGTAGTCTATGATCAGTCTATAATCTGAAATCATTAGTAGGCTACAATCAGTCAATATTTTAAATGTATAAGTAGTTTATAATCGAAATGTATTATCATTCTAAAATCGGTCTATAAACTGAAATCATGAGCAGTCTGTTATCTATATGTATTGGCAGTCTATAATCTAAATGTATGATGATTCTAATATCTCATATTATCTCTCAGCTGAAATGACAGATCTGCTCCTATGTGACACTGGGGTCTGTAATCTATTGTGATTGGTGTAATAGTAGGAGGCGGTGACCCCACATGTCTATCTCTCACAGGTAACCCTATCACCCCCATCTGCTTAGAATTGCAGGATGTTCATTCGATGCCAGCTATCAGTTGACAGTGGCAGTGATCAGAGTGCTGCCACCCATCCATCCATCTCCGTGTATGAGAACCTTGAAGGTCAGGACCCCCCCCCCCCCCTCCTCCCTCCTCCCCCCTCCCTCCATTGTGTGCAGGCTGTGGATGGAGGTGATCCATTGACAGATCGTGTAGGGAGGGATGGAGGGAGGGGGGCTCAGCAGCAGCAGGCTATAGAGCTGTGTGCGATCATATCCAGAGGATGAACTCCTCCGGGCTTTGAATTACCGCGATGCTGAGCACAGTGCAGACAGTCCATTAGTGGAGGGAGCTTGTGCTGCATTGATGCTAAAGGAGCAGCTCAGCAAGGAGGATCGGAGCCGGCACCCCCATCTATACCGGGCTCCCCCTACACCGGGCACCCCCCACCTACACCGGCCTCCCCCGATGATGCCCCTGCAGAGCTTCTCCCGGGACAGGGAGCCGTCCTCCCTCCTCCGATGGGACGAAGTACCGGATGATTTCGTGGAATGCTTCATCCTGTCCGGTTACCGGAGACTTCATCTGACCGCCCAGGAGTGCCTGGCCTCCATCTTCCAGCCCACCAATGAGACTCTGAATTTCTGGACCCATTTCATCCCTCTGGTTCTGTTCGTCAGTAAGTTCTCGGAGGTATTCTTCCTGTCCAGTGAGTTGCCCTTCACCCACCCGGCACTGCTGCCACTATGGTGTTACGCCTCCGGAGTACTGCTGACATTTGCCATGAGTTGTACAGCCCATGTGTTTAGCTGCCGCTCCCTGCGCCTGCGTGCCGCCTTCTTCTTCCTGGACTATGCTTCTATCAGCTACTACGGCTTCGCCAGCACCGTGGCTTACTCCTACTACCTGCTCCCTAGACTCAGCCTGCTGGACCCCAGTGTTATGACCCCGTACCTGCACAGCCTGGGCTGGCACCGGGTAGACTACAGCATGCTCATGGGGCTGTACAGCGAGCTGGTGCTGCCGGTGGCATTTGTCCTGGCGGTGACGTGTACCGTGGCTTGCTGCAAGAGCCGATCAGAGGATTGTTCGTACCCCTTTGCCATCCGTACCTTTGTCTTCGCTATGCCCCTCAGCATGGCCTGCCCGGTGATGATTGAGAGCCTGCTCTTTGACCTGGGGGGGAAGAACCCCACTCTCTTCATCTATTTTTACCGGAGATATTTCTGGCTGCTGGTGGCCGCCTTCTTCAATGTCAGTAAGCTCCCGGAGAGGATCCAGCCAGGATTGTTTGACATTATAGGACACAGCCACCAGCTCTTCCACATTTTCACCTTCCTTAGTATTTATGATCAAATGCACTATGTGGAGCAGGGCTTAGAACAGTTCCTCAAAGCTCCCCACACCTCCCCTACTGTGCAGGGGACCATTGGTTACATGGTGCTTCTGACTATATGCCTGGGCTTTGTAATCAGAAAGTACCTGAAAGGACTGGCCAGCGCCAAACAGGACTAAACTAGGGCGCTGAGTCCTGCCGGGGTGCAACGTGCCCATCCAGTGGGCTTCTTACTATAAGGCAGCCTTTCTCAACCTTCTCGCCCCAGGAGAACCCCTAAAAATAATTTGCAGGTCTATGGGAAACCAGTTCATCAGGGGTCAACAGAAAAGCCAGTTCGTAGGGGTTAACTGAAAAGGTTATTGGAAAAAAATGTTTATTGGGGGGTCAATGGGAAACCAATTAATTAGTGATCAATTGGAAAACCAATTAATCAAGGGTCGATGGGAAAGCCAGTTCATCAGGAGTTAATTGTAAAATTAATTCATCAGGGGTCAACAAAAAAGCCAATTCATTGGGGTTCAGTGGGAAAACTAATTTATCAGTGGTCAATGGGAAAACCATTGTGTTGGGGGTCAATAGGAAACCAATTTATTGGGGGTTGATGGGAAGCCAATTAATTGAGGATTAATTGGAAAACGAATTAATCAGGGGTCAATGGGAAAGCCAGTTTATCAGGGATTAGCTGGAAAATTCATTCATTGGGGGTCAGTGGAAAAAACAATTTATCGGCGGTCAATGGGAAAACCATTCTGTTGGGGGTCAATAGGAAAACCAATTTATTGGGGGTCGATGGGAAACCAATTAATTGAGGATCAATTGGAAAACAAATTCAACAGGGGTCAATGGGAAAGCCAGTTCATCAGGGGTTAGCTGGAAAATTCATTCATTGGGGGTCAGTGGGAAAACCAATTCATTGGGGGTCAATGGGAAAACCAATTCTTCAGGGGACAATGGGTAAAGCCATTTTGTTGGGAGTCAATGGGGAAATCAATTCATCAGGGGTCAATAAGCAAACCAATTCATAGGGGGGGGGTCAAAGGGGAAACCAATTTATCAGGGGTCAAAGGGGAAACTTATTTAATTGGGGGGCAATGAGAAACCAATTCATCCAGGGTTAATGGAAAACCACTTAATTGGGGGTCAATGGGGAAACCAATTCATCAGGGGTCAATGGGGAAGCCAATTCATCTGGGGTCAATGAGAAACCAACTCATCTAGGGTTAATGGAAAACCACTTAATTTGGGGTCAATGGGGAAACCAATTAATCAGGGGTCAATGGGGAAGCCAATTCATCTGGGGTCAATGAAAAACCAACTCATTTAGGGTTAATGGAAAACCACTTAATTTGGGGTCAATGGGGAAACCAATTCATCAGGGGTCAATGGGGAAACCAATTCATCAGGGGTCAATGGGGAAGCCAATTAATCTGGGGTCAATGAGAAACCAACTCATCTAGGGTTAATGGGAAACCACTTAATTTGGGGTCAATGGGGAAACCAATTCATCAGGGTTCAATGGGGAAAACCACTTCATTGGGGGTCAATAGGAAAAAATGCCTCTTACATTGATGGTCAGTAGGTTGAATGAAACCCTTACAGCAGTGGTCAGAATGGCACTCTTAAGCCGGACATACACAGTAAAGCCCTGTACACACGATCGGTTTTACCGATGAAAACAGTCCGATGGACTTTTTTTATCGGACAAACCGATCATGTATGGGCCCCATCGGTCTTTTTTCCATCGGTGAGAAAAAATAGAACATGTTTTAAATTTATCCGATGGGAAAAAAAACGATAGCAAATTCCAATCGTCTGTGTGGAACTCCATCGGATAAAAAACCCACGCATGCTCAGAATCAAGTCGACGCATGCTCAGAAGCATTGAACTTCATTTTTCTCGGCTCGTCGGAGTGTTTTACGTCACGGCGTTTGGGACTGTCGGATTTTTGACTGATGGTGTGTAGGCAAGACTGATGGAAGTCAGCTTCATCTGATTACCGATGGAAAAATCCATCGGATTAGAATCCATAGGAGATCCGATCGTGTGTACAGGGCTTAAGATTTTCATTTGAAAAATCATTTATCAACATTCTTTGGCATCATTGAGTCAGCTAATTTCCTTTGGAAGCCCCTAAAGTGTCATCCAAACTTGCTATTTTATTGGAATCCCAGACGTAATAAACAGGCTTCATCACAATATATATGATTTTTTTACAAACAAACACAAAAAAAAAAAAAAAAAACATTCACTGTTAGAATATAATTTGAAAAAACATTGTTTCATCCTGCTGCTTCACAATTGAAAATGCATGTTGATTTAACCTGGCTAATCTAACCATTAGAACACTGAATGAACATTCTGAAAAACAACATTTTACTGGTGTATGGCCAACTTTACAGACAGCTAAAAAAAATCTTTGGGGTCGTGTAGCTGGCTTTGCCAAGTGGCGTTGGCCCTGGAACTATGCAGACACCATCAGATGGTAGGTCAATCAGCCACAGCTCAAGGAATTCCCTACAACCTCTGGAGGAACCCTAGAGTTCCATGGGACTCTGGTTGAGAATGGCTGCTATACAGGCGTTGCCTATTGCAATACACATTGGAGAGCAGGTCTCTGCTGAAAAACTTTAAGGGTTTGCATAATCATATTTATTGAATTCACAAGCAGGCTGCTACTGTTAATGTTTTATTTGTATTACTACCAGGTCCAACTACTGATTATGAAACCCTTTTTATGCATCAAATTAGAAAAGACCACCGGTCATATTTATTTATTATTGTTTGCAAACCCCTGTGATTGTCAATAGTTACTGTGTCCATGGTACTATGCCAGAAGTGGTTGCACCCCGGCAGACTTAGGATAGGCTAGAACTAAATTATTTAAAGATGCATTCACTCTTCACTTATTCAACAAATGGAAAACATTCTCTCTGTAGTCGTTTAGCCTTTTATCCCCTCTATCAAATGAGTATTAATAATTTGTTGGCAGAGATTCCTTTTAGACTCTGTATACCAGAATGCTACCTCTTATATATATGGGCTGGTTAATAATTCAGTGCAAAAACCAAAGCCCATAGCAACCAGATTTAGGTGGGTAGACTATTGGAAGCCCATGTGTGGTTGGTTGCCCTGATTTACTTCTGTTCCATGCACCATTGCCCGTTTTATTGCACGAAATGCGTGTGTTCCAGGCAGCTGTACATGTCTGATATTCTGCAGGTTAAATCTCTTGCGTAATACTGTTGCCACATTTGCACATCTACAAAAGATTTGAGATAACGCTGGTTTATCTATAGCTTCCTAGCTCATATGGATTGGGTTATATAAACTTTGCACATAGCTGATCCCAAAGACACATTTTATGTGTATTTTTCTTTCAATATTTGCCGTTGTTTTGCTGGTGAAAAAAAAAAAAAAAAAAAAAGAAGCATCACAGCATGGTAATTCCGCAGTCTCTTCTCTAATGCTGTCAGCCTGAAGCTGAATCCCTTGAATAAGCACTTTCTAGGATAGCTGTATTTCCAGGAGAGTGGATGCATCTTTAATTGTGTGCAATCCCCAAAGGGGCATTAATAGTTCCATTTAGTTAGGATATTGCAAATGAACGGATGGGGCATAAACCAGTAACTTATTTTGTAATTCCTGATGCCTGTGTCATTTAAGCTTTGTCTTCTTTTTTTTTTTTTTTTTGGGTCATCTGCTCTGGGATTAGTTTTTCAATGTAAACAGTTTGGCAGCTGCATTATCTGCCTGCTAATGTTCTCTCTGTACTGTGCAATATGTAGATGCCAGATTCAAAGAAGCAGCATGGGATGGAACAAGACAAGTCTTCAATTATTCCTGGCCTCTTGTTCTCATTCATAAATAGATGATCCTTCCTAGGCCAGCTGCTAACGCACAATGTGACCTAACTGCGGAGGACTTTTAACCTGCGCAGTGCTGGACAGAAATGCTCTCTATTGCTACTACGGTGGTGACACTCACTTCTAATAAGCCTTGAAAAATCTTGTACAGAATTCAAAATGCACTTAACACTTTCAGCAGAAAAAGGGCTGGGCTCCACATTCCACTGCATTGTTTTGTTGGCCGCTATGCGGTACAGGGGGGGCGGTCTGCTGTTATTGTTTTAACCCCTTCACTGCAACGCCATACTTGCCATAGGTTTTTGGCTGAATGTGTTTTATTTTTTATGTGGGTGCTAGTGACTACCAGATCTGATTAAAAGGATTCTAGGCCATCATAATGTCACAACAGTGTTCTGTAAACCCAGACAGCACATAGAATATTAAAAAGCCACTATTTTTCCATGGTAACTATGATACTACAGGCATACCCCACTTTTAAGTACACAATGGGGTTTATTTACTAAAGCTGGAAAGTGCAAAATCAGGCTCACTTCTGCATAGAAACCAATGAGCTTCCAGGTTTTATTACCAAAGCTTAAAGGGGTTGTAAAGGTTTGTTTTTTATTTTCTAAATAGGTTCCTTTAAAGTGGTTGTAAACCCTCCTAAAATTTTTTTTTTTTTAACTAGCTGTAAGAGAAAGCCATAATGAGCTAATATGACTAGCATAATAGCTCATTATGCATCACTTACCTTAGATCGGGGCCCCCAAAGCCGTCCTCGTCTCCCTCTTCAGCCGCATCCATCGATGCGGCGATAGCCGGAAGGTTACTTCCGGGTATCGCCGCTCCAGCCAATCACAGCGCCGCTCCGGCGCTGTGATTGGCCGGAGCGGCGAAGACGTCACTACGCGCATGCGCGCTTGAGCCGTCGAATTCGGCTACGTCGTCGAATGTTGCGACCTAGCCGAATTTGTGAATGGGGTTAACCCCATGCACATGCGCGTGACGTCAGCGTCGCCGCATTTAAATGCAAATATCTCCTTAACCGTGTAGGTTAAGGAGATATTTCTTGCACCTACAGGTAAGCCTTAATCTAGGCTTACCTGTAGGTCTTTGTTTATAAAGTGGGTTTACAACCACTTTAAGCTAGTGCATTGTTGGTTCACTTACCTTTTCCTTAGATTTCCCTTCTAAATATTTATTTTCTTTGTCTGAATTTCTCACTTCCTGTTCCTCCTCAGTAAGCTGTTCAGTAAGCTGTTCTGGCTGACTAACCACCACTCAGATGATGGTGTGAAGTTTACTGAGGAGAAACAGGAAGTGAGAAATTCAGACAAAGAAAAAAACATTTAGAAGGTAAATCAAAGGAAAAGGTAAGTGAACCAACAATGCACTAGCTTAAAGGAACCTATTTAGAAAATAAAAAAACGAACCTTTACAACCCCTTTAATTGAACAAGCTGGGGTTAGAAGCTCATTGGTTTCTATGCAGAAGTGAGCCTGATTTTGCACTTTCCATCTTTAGTAAATAAACCCCATTGTGTACTTAAAAGTGGGGTATGCCTTTACTTTACTACTGCTTGTAATGTAAGCAACTCACAGGCACTCAAATGTTTTTCTTTTTGTTTTGTTTTTTAAACTGGGAATTGCTTATGTCATTTTTATTTGTTTTGCTTTTTTTTCAGTTTACAGTTATACACTTTGTGTGTTTTTATTTGTAAGATACAAAACAAGAACAGTATGATATTATATAAATTAATTTAAGAACTAATTGAATGAAAAATATTTTTACTAACCAGGTTTAAAATTGAGGCCTTACAGGTTGGTGTCCTTGGTACTGTTGTAATATAGGAAGGGCACTTTATTAGATGAAATTCTCGTTAGTCTAGCTCAGGAAATATGTGTTTTGTTCTGAACACTCATAGAGGGAACACAAGGTCTGAAAATACCCATTTTAGACTTTACTGGCAAATAACTCCTATGTGTACAGGTCAATTACCCCTCCCTCCAATGATTAGAAATCTGAACACTGCTAAGAACTATTTACATTGTAAAGGTCAGTCCACCCAGATCCAAAGGGTCAGTCCACGCAAGTTGACTGTAGTTGCTGGAAAGCTGAACTCTCTAAGGAATCATTCACATCACATGCATTGGCCAATGCAATCCAGGCACATTGACAAGTCACAGAGCTAAGTTTTGTAATGTGACAGTTCATGCCAATGCGTTGTGTTGGTGGGCGCTGTAAAAAAAAAAAAAAAATGAGGCAGGCAGCTTTATATTGCACCCCCAGCGCATTTGAAGGGGTTGATGTGTTGCATTGTGCATTAGGTGAAAAAAAACAAAGGAAAAACAAAACAAAACAGAGCACGCAAAAGAGGCACCGCACTGCAAAACATCAACACATACCAACACATATGCAGTGACATATTTGCTGTGGTTTGAACTTATCATAACAGTTTCTTACATTTTCTATTGTCTCCAGTCGTGTAATCTCTGCACACCACTTTAGTACCAGTGGACAGTACAATGAAGACCTGGGGCGGCCCGGCCATTAAGGGCGCACAGGCGCCGCCCCCTCTATCCACGCCACCCCCTATATGGTTAATGGATAGATTCATGCATAGCATAAATCTATCCACGGCCACCCCCTATTCATGCATCCGGCCCCTTTCAGGACGCCGGGCGCATGAATTACAGTGGCGGGGGTGTTTTTCTGAAGCACCTGATTAGAGCCATAGGCTTCAAAATAAGGTGGGCTCGGAGTGCAGAGCATTGCGCGCGGAGCTCACCCAGGTGTGTTAGAAAAGCAAATTAATATTCACTTTTCTATCCCTGAATTGCCCTTTCCTGATTGGTTGAAAGCTCAGGCGATCCTATTGGATGCCTACGAGGAGGGGGATGCACGGTGGAAGGCGCCGTGATCCACACCACAGGAGGAGGAAGAAAGCCGCAGGACACGCTGCCTGCCCACTTCCTAGATGGGGTAAGTGTGGGGCTTTGATGTCCCGGCAGTCCTCCCGGGGGGGGGGGGGGGGTTGGGATGCTTCCCCATTTGCTTGAATGTGTAGCATTCAAGAGGCTTGCCACCTACAGATCGCTACATGTTGGATAAACTTTGCAGCAGAAGCAAAGCATCGCAACTTCAGCATGTAAGCACCCCTGTCCGGTGCCTATTGCAGCTTAAAGTGGAACATTACCCATAACAACTTGATAAAAACAAATGTACTTTAGCATGGAACATACATTCCACATTAATAATTATGCTACCAAAATTAGTGTGTGCTGAAAACTGCCTCCAGCATTGCTCCTGTTTCTTCTTGCTGGAGGCTGCCATTTTGCTGAAGCCCAGAGACCCTGAACAGCAGTAAATCATGAAGCAGAACTAAACCCATCGATTTACTTGAAGGGGTTGTAAAGATTCGTCTTTTATTTTCTAAATACGTGAATGTGACAATTACATTCCTGGAATGCCAGTATTGCTATCTGTTTTAAAGGGGTTGTAAAGGTTCGTCTTTTATTTTCTAAATAGGTTTCTTTAAGCTAGTGCATTGTTGGTTCACTTACCTTTTCCTTTGATTTCCCTTCTAAATGTTTTTTTTCTTTGTCTGAATTTCTCACTTCCTGTTCCTCCTCGTAAGTTGTTCAGTAAGCTGTTCTGGCTGACTAAACACCGCTCAGATGATGGTGTGAAGTTTACTGAGGAGAAACAGGAAGTGAGAAATTCAGACAAAGAAAAAAAACATTTAGAAGGGAAATCGAAGGAAAAGGTAAGTGAACAAACAATGCACTAGCTTAAAGGAACCTATGTAGAAAATAAAAAACAAACCTTTACAACCCCTTTAAAACAGATAGCAATACTGGCATTCCAGGAATGTAATTGTCACATTCACGTGTGTTCTCAATCAAACTGTCAAACCATCAAATGGCTGGTGTCAAAACTGATCACATGTGCAGCATCATGGCAGCTGACGATCAAACAGAAGCAACGTCTTTGACTGTAAAGGATAGGAGGGTTTAATTCCACTTTAAGGCTGTCAACAGATCGGCCTCTACAAACTTGTCAGTGCCTAAAAATGGAAAGCAACTGAGCATGTGCAGAACAGGGCGAGACAATGTATAACTGGATATTAAACAGTATAGGCACTTATTCTTAATGTTTTACATAGCTATACCTGCAAAAGGGATCTAGCAGAACTTAAACGTGGATTTTTGCTGCCCCCCCCCAACCGCATGTCCAAATGAAGCCTAAGTGTGTCATAGAGACGCCACCTCTCAAGTCCTCAAGAGATATCCTTGGTACACAAGTCTGCATTTATAACTAAAATATAAGATTTGAAATTGTAACATAACAGAAGAGTTTGTTAACACCAGCATCTGCATTGCAACAAAGTGGCTTGTGTGTGGTGCGGTCTGGCCGGACCAGCGAGGTGTTGATCCGCCCGTACTGGTGCTTTTCACTGTTCACACAGTGACATTTCAGAGTTCTATCACCCGGCATGCAGTGATCCATACTGTGCTGGAAAAAAGTACAGCATGCAGTAATTATTTTCAGCGCACAGCACCACAATGCAGTGGTGTGAACCGGCCATATTGGAAACTATTCACTATGCCTTGTCTTGCGGTGGGACTGCAATGGAGTAGCCACCCAACGCAGTCCTACTACACCTGGTGTAAATGGACCCTTCGGGCCTTTCATGCCTCCAAATTCTTGGAAGGAGATACAGTATGTAATATTGCAATATTGCTGTCAGTGGTGGACTTGGGCACAGTCACAGCTTGACTCCTGTAGCCTCCCAATGCTGTTCAAGCACACATGCAACATGTAACATGGGTGTCTGATGTGAGTGATCAGCTAGTTTATGGTCAATTCAGCTTTAGAATTGCAGATAGAGTTGTTACCTGCTTATGTTAGAAATTTAGAAACTTTTGTGTCGATAAAATGTTTCTAATGCCTAAGCTGTTAAAACAAAGTAGCACCATGGCCACACCTTTCCAAGTATGTGCTCACTGAACAGTTACATTTAAAAAAAGTAAACGAATGCAAGCTAGTGTTGGAGCCTGTTTATTATTGTGTGCTACGCACACTTTTGCTGTAGCTTTTCTGTTGGAGATGGCAATAGACTACTAATCAAAAAACTCCAACTCATCCTGAAGGTTAATGGTCCCAAGGGTGTAAACATCCTGCTCTTAATTCAGCAAGATTGGTCAGGCAATGGGGTAGATTTACTAAAACTGGTGCACTCAGAATCTGGTACAGCTATGCATTGTAGCCAATCAGTTTCTAACCTCAGCTTGTTCATATAAAAGAGAAGTTTGGGTTTTTTGCAGATTTATATTTACCTAGGTGGATGCAGCATGAGTCCGATGCTTCATCTGTCTCCTGCTGGCTCTAACACTGTTAGATCGCTCGGTTTTGACAGCTCCCAGAGAAGAGAGCTGCTGACTCAGTCACCAGCTCTCTGCTCTGCCCCTCGCTCATTGGAGCACTGGGTTATGGAGGGGGCAGGAGCGGCCGACTCAGCCTCTCAGCGGCTCGCTGAGAGGCTGAGCAGGGTGCCCGCCCAGGCATGTGGGTGGATCCCAACCCCAGTGTGGCAAACTTGCCCGAGCCTGAACCAGCTCTGTGACGTCAGTGGACTTCAGCCCCCTGTCTGCTGAAAACAGGTTACAGGAGTGTAGAACGAACTGCACTCCTGTGATCCACAGGAGAAATACAGCCAAACGAGCTTTGGCTGTATCTCTCCTTTAGAGTGATTGTAAAGGTTTGTTTGTTTTTTTTCGTTAAATTAACAAACATGTTATACTTACCTGCTCTGTGCAAGGGTTTTGCACAGAGCAGCCCCGATCCTTTTCTTCTGGGGTGCCCCTGCGGCGCTCCTGGCCCCTCCTCTTCATCGAGTGCTCCCACGGAGGGCCGTTTACCATTGGGGGCACGTGTCCCGCTGCTGCATCCATTGCCGCTTTCCATGGGGGCACCTATGTGGACACGCTCACGTGTCCCGCAGCTGCGTCCATTGACACAGATAGCAGGACACGGCCCCACCCCCTGATCTGTCACTAAATTTGATTGACAGCAGTGGGAGCCAATGGCTCCTGCTGCTATCAATCTATCCAATGAGGACAGAGACAGCGAACATGAGCCACTGGGCTCGTGCTCGTCGCTGGAACGAATGGGTTCAGGTAAGAAAAAGGGGGGCAGCTGCAGCACAGAAGTTTGAATGCATTAAGGTGGAAAAAACTTGGAACTTTACAACCCCTTTAAGCTTTGGCAATAAAACCTGGAAGCTGATTGGTTTCTATTCAGAGTTGCACCAGATTTTGCACTCTCCAGCTTTGGTAAATAACCCTCAATGTCAATTTTACTGGACATTTGGCCCATCCAGTCAAATGCAGCCGCTGTTTGGGTATTCTGACAGCTGCGAGTGCTGGCTCTCAGAACACAATAGCTGGCAGTGAGACTCTTCCATCTACGCTTTTTTATAAATCTTACAATATATGGCCAGCTTTAGAGCTTTCGAAAAAAAAAAACATGCTGTATAGAGCGTTTAGTCGTCACTGAGGTGACTAGTAAATTCAATATTTGATTTTTTTTTTTCGTGGTTGGGTGTCAGAAAAAAAAAAAAAAACATAAGTTCACTGAGCTAGCAAACACTTGTTTTTTTATTACATGATGCCCAAGCTGCTTATATGATCAGAATAACAAATGGGGGTTCAGAAGTCTTATTCCTTATTTAATGACTCTTGAAAATCAGGTGATCTTATAAAGTGTCATCTCTTCCCTTCCTCTTACTCATTCTGCTCCACTACAGTTAATGTTACTTAAAATAAAAATGCAAACAGTTCAATGTGTGCAGTGCTGGTATCTCCCATCCAGAATCAGCTGTGTTATTCCTGCTTCATACACAACATGCAGTGGAAAGGATCGATGATCGTTAGATTAAAAGGCATTTTAGGACATGCAGTTATTAAGAGGGATTTTGCCAGTGCCCTGCTGTAAACGTCAATCGTTAAGCTCACACTGTAAAATCTGGGCTCGTATTGATCATGCGCTATCTTTCTGTCCTGGAACTGCAGATAAAATGATAGAGCAGTCATCTTACCACCGCAGTGCCTTTGCAGTGTAACATAATGCATGCTGGTTTTTCTGCTTACATTCATTCCTACTGAACAACAGCCTGCATAATGATCTGCACTACAGTATCGGCATATGCTGACCTCCAATTGTGTATGTATGCTCATCAGAATCTTAGATCACTAAACACTAGCAAAGGCTGACCTATGATCTAATAGATCTGATGACCTCAGCAAGCCATACAAATCCTTAGTGCTCTTTTGCTTTACATATACAGTATAATAGACTTAGGGGCATATGTATTAAACCGTAAATGTGACTTTCCACTGGTGGTGAATCAATCGCTGTCATTTAAAACACATGCACTTGGAAGATTCACCTGCAGTGAATAATTGGTGAATGTCGGATTCACTGGTTTATAAATAAGCCCCTTTTGCCATGCTGCTGGAATATTATGTTGTAGACTACAGACTTCTCCCACACAAAATGAAATTTTCATTAACCACTTCAATACAGGGCATTTTCACCTCCTTCCTGCCAAGGCCAGTTTTTAGTTTTCAGCGATGTCGCGCTTTGAATGACAATTGCGCGGTCACGCAACACTGCATGGTATTTGATCACCTCTGCGGTTCTTATTTTTTGCGCTATAAACAAAAAAAGAGCGACAAGTTTGAAAAAAACTATATTTTTTACTTTTTGCTATAATAAATATCGAAATTAAAAAAAAAAAAAAATCCTCAGTTTAGGCTGATGTATTCTTCCACATATTTTTGGTAAAGAAAATTGAAATAAGCGTACTGTATATTGATTGGTTTGCACAAAAGTTATAGCGTCTACAAAATGGGGGATAGATTTATGGCATTTTAATTTTTTTACTAGTAATGGCGACGATCTGCGATTTTTATCATGACTGTGACATTGCGGCGGACATATCGGACACTTTTGACACATTTTTGGGATCATTCACATTTATACAGCGATCAGTGCTATAAAAATGCACTGATTACTGTGTAAATGTCACTGGCAGAGAAGGGGTTAACACTAGGGGGCGATCAAGGGGTTCATTGTGTTACCTAGGGAGTGATTCTAACTGTAGGGGGAGGGGACTCACAAGGGGAGGAGAACGATCGGTGTTCATCTGTACTGGGAACACACGATCGGTTTCCTCTCACCTGACAGGACATGGGTCCGTGTGTTTACACACATAGATCCACGTCCCTGGCTCTGTTATCCGGCAATCGCGGGTGCCCGGCAGACATCGCGGCCGCCGGGCACACGCACCAGCTCCCGAGCGATGCGGTGGGCGCCCCCTAGACGCCCGGGAAGCCCAGGACATCATATGACACCCGGCCAGGATGGGAGATCCCTCCTGCGGACGTCATATTGCTATGGCTATAAAAATGCACTGATTACTGTGTAAATGTCACTGGCAGGGAAGGGGTTAACACTAGGGGGTGATCAAGAGGTTAAATGTGTTCCCTGGGAGGTGTTTCTAACTGTGGGGGGATGTGGGGGGATGGGACTGACTGGAGGAGGAGGGGGATCGCTGTTCCTAATCACTAGGTACAGCAGATCTGTCTTTCCTCCCCTGTCAGAACGGGGACCTGTCTGTTTACATTGACAGATCCCCATTCTGGCTCCCCCGCCGCGCAGCCAGCGTGCGCGCACCTGCTATGGCTCTTAAAGGAGTCGATGTACAGGTACGGTGATTCACGGGAATGTGCCGTCCTGCCGCCGTATAATGAGGAGGCTGGTCCGCAAGTGGTTAATTGATGCAACTCTAACAGCCCAAACATTCTTCCATTTTGGATAGGCTAGGTAATGGCTAATCCTGTTTAGTATTTTTCTATGTTCTATTTGGAAGATTTCTCTTAATTTCCTGACCTAAACACAACAGGAAGTGAGATGAAAGTAAGCTAGTTTTTACTGGAACAAGTGTCTCCACTGGAAGATTTACATTATATTCTTGTTCTGGTGACAACTCACTAGGAAAACTTGCTTTCTATCCCAGTGACAGTAGTCACCAGGACAAACAAAGAGCATTTCCCTAGCAGAGACAGACATCAATTAAAACTTGAACAGGTGCATCCAAGCTACTACCTCCTGTGCAATGTCGGGTGAGCCTCAAGAACACAGCACAGGGAAGTCTCTGTAAACCTCCATGTAATTCATGCAAAAAAAGGGAGAAAGGCTGGTGCCATGAAAGTTGGCTAAAACATCATTTTATTATGGAATGTGAACAGCAGTCAAAAACCCAACGCGTTTCGGCTATCAGGCCTTAATAATGGTGATTAAATCCTGATGGCCAAAACGCATTGGATTTTTTGACTGCTGATCACATGCCATAATAAAATTATGTTTTAGCTGCCTTCCATGGCACCAGACCTTTCTCTTTTTTTAGCAATTAAAACTTGACAGAGGTTCTAAAGCGGGAGTCTGCAACCAAGCGATCACGATTGCCCAGTAGTTCGCGGCTAAGTGACTGGTAGATCACGCCTTTGGCTTGCTGTCTCTCTGTCCCCACAGTATCAAAAATGCACCGGCCACGGAAGCGGCTGCGGACTAAGCAGGCGACCACAGACCTCTCCTGTAGTTCCAGCTGCAGTATAAGTGAGTGATATGAGTGATATCTACTTCACTCCGCCTCTTAACCCTGCTAGCTGGAGTGGTGCCCGCAGGAGCTGCAAGACAGAGAGAAGAGCTCTGTGCTGCACCAAAAGTCAGCTCTGCACTCTCCTGCATTAACTTCAGCTCAAAGTGTCTTACACATTACTGAAATGGTCATACTGGCATCTAAAGCTCTGTGTTATTCTTTTGGGGGGCTCAGGGTAGTATAGACTCTTTACGATTGTGGTTCAGATGCTGTAAAACCCCATAATTGATCCTTGTTTTTACCACCCCTCCACACCCTATTTAGATGCAGCGGCCAGGAGTGTACACCCTGCCACGCTTTTCGGTTGTAGCGCCAGCCAAGCATGGACTATTCAAGTAAATGAGGTCGCTGTGCAAGAACCCCCAAGGGGTTAAAGCAGGCAGTAGGGAGGCATTGTATCGCCTCCTCACCACCTGCAAAAACGCTTTGGACCCCACACAAGCATGCAGTTGCGGGGCACTTGCAGAGTGGCCCTATTTACTTGAATGGATCACGAATGGTGGGCAGTAACCTCCACTAAAAAAAAAAACAGGGGGTATAATTCCTGCTGCGACATGTGTACACCCTTGGCTTCTGCCCTAATGACACTTCCCCACTGACATTATCCACTCACCATTCACTGCCCTACTGACTGACACTATCCACTGCCCTACTGACACTGTCCACACACCATTCACTGCCCTACTGACACCATCCTCTGCCCTACTGGCACTCTCCACTGCTCTACTGATACCATCCACTGCCCTACTGATACTGTCCACTGCCCTACTTACTGATCTACTGACATCATCCACTGCTCCAATGACACTGTCCACTGTTATACTGATACCATCCACTGCCCTACTAACACCATCCACTGCCCAATTGACACTGTCCACTGTTCTACTTACACCATCCACTGCCCTACTATCACCATCCACTGCCCTACTTACACTGTCCATTGCCCTACTGACACTGTCCACTGCTCTACTGATATCATCCACTGCTCCAATGACACTGTCCACTGCTATACTGATACCATCCACTGCCCTATTGACACTACCCACTATTCTACTTACACCATCCACTGCCCTACTTACACTGTCCATTGCCCTACTGACACTGTCCACTGCTCTACTGATATCATCCACTGCTCCAATGACACTGTCCAGTGCTCCACTGACATCGTGCACTACTCTATTGATACTGTCCACTGCCCTACTGACACTGTCCACTGCTCCACTGACATCGTCCACTATTCTATTGATACTGTCCACTGCCCTACTGACACTGTCCACACACCGTCCACTGCCCTATTGACATTGTTTACTGCTTTACTGACACCGTCCTCTGCCCTACTGACACTGTCCACACAGTGCCCACTGCCCTACTAACAATGTCCACTGCCCTACTGACTCTGTCCACACACCATCCACTGGTGTACTGACTGCCTCTGTTCACTTGTAGGGTAGGCCAAGTTTATATTTTTACAATGACATTTGTTTTATTATATTTTTCTAAGTTTTCCTTACTATTTAGTTAGGCCTTGGTAGTTTATTTCTTGAAAAAAAAAGGTGCTGAACCCCGGTAAACTTTGATCTCTTTCATGTTGTTCAGGAGGATCTCCACTTCTCAAAGGTTGCCTACCCCAGTTCTAAACCTAGCCACTCTATCCGAAACTAGAAAAAAGATGTTCTTAAAGCAGACCTTGCACACCATGCAATGTGCCCCCCTGACCCCTTTGCAAAAATGCTGAAGTCCACCAAAGTGCATCTTGCGTGATAGCTACCTTACCACGTTTCACTCCACCAAATGAGCTTAAAGGGACACTAAAGGTTCCCGTTTAAAAAAAATAAAAATAACAAACATGTCATACTTACTTCCACTGTGCAGCTCGCTTTGCACAGAGTGGCCCCGATCCTGGTCTTCTGGGGTCCCTCGGCGGCTGTCTCGGCTCCTCCCCGCATCAGCTAACCCACTTCATGGAAAGCTCTCTCCCAAGGGGGTTAGCTTGCGGGCACACTCCCGTGATACAGCCGGCGGCCATAGCCAACCGACTGTATCACTCAGCCCCGCCCCCTGGCGCGCTGCGTCATTGATTTGATTGACAGCAGCGGGAGCCAATGGCTGCGCTGCTATCAATCAACCAATGAATGAGCCAAGAAGCCTGGCCGAGAAGCCAGCGCGTTCACGGTGCGGGACTTTCGAGGGGTCAGGTGAGTAAACGGGGGGGCTGGGGGGCCGTTAATCCTCGGGTGTTTTTTCACCTTAATGCATAGAATGCATTAAGGTGAAAAAACATGTACCTTTACAACCCCTTTTTACAACCATTCTTTTGGTTTCAATAAACTTACATTGGCTTTTGTGGTGAGCAGCTATCTTTGTCATTTTGGAGGATTTAGGTGTTGGATGTCTAACCACCAGTTCAGTGTATGCTTTCATTAAGCTGTATCTGCTGGTTCCTTAAGCATCCCTATTACTGCCAAGATTTTATTCTATAATGGATAGGATGATTGCCTGCCTCTGTTCTCCAAATACTAAAACAATAAGGATATTTTTGGGTGAATTAGCAGGATTACTTGACATGTCTAAGGGCTCTTTCACACGGGACGGATCAGTCATGATCCGCCCCGTGAAGCTCCGCTTGCTCAGCGGGGATCGCTCCGTTGATCCCCGCTGAGCCGACGGATGACTGGGTGGTCCCCGCACACTGTGCAGGGACCGCCCTGTCAGAGCGCCGCTCTCCCCTATGGGGAATCGGATGATGACGGACCGTAGAGTCCGTTGTCATCCGATCCGCTCTGCCGACGGAAGGAAAAATAGGGTTTTCCTCCGTCACACTTTGGCGGAGCGGAGCGGATGTCAGCGGACATGTCTCCGCTGACATCCGTGCCTCCATAGGGGTGCATGGAGGATCCGTTTCAGGTCCGCCTAAAAAACTGACAGGCGGACCTGAACGGACCTCCGTGTGAAAGGGGCCTTAGGATATTTTCATGTGGTTAGAAGATAACCAAACAAACATGCACTCTATGTACATTTCCCATGATTTCCATGATGTTTTTCAATACTGTAGATATCAACAAAGACAGTACCATACATCTTGATACAATTTTGATACCTTTTGCCCATAAGTATGCCAATACCAGGAGTAGTGTTAGGCTTCATGTACACGGGACGTTGTTCAACCTCTTCTGAACGATTTAACTTGGCAGCTAGAAACCAGAGTCTAAAAACGGCGTTTAGCCGCGTTTACATGCCGCGTTTAGCCGCGTTTGCATCTAGAAGCATTTAAAAAAAAAATTAAAAACGTCTCTAAACGAAACGCTGCTAATCATGAGTTGCCGCGTTTTGCCGCGTTTGCATCTAGAAGCATTTGAAAAAAAAAAAAAGAAAAACGTCTCTAAAAGAAACGCTGCTAAACACGAGTTGGCGCGTTTAGCCGCGCTTGGCGCTTCAACTGCCTCTAAACACAGCTTCTGAAGGCATTTTTTTGGGTTCATGAAAAAGCCTCTAAACACAACTGCCTAGAAACAACTATAAACTAACCAGTGTACATGTACTGATAAGATAACATAGAGGAGGGTTCAGGAGCAGTTGAAAAAAATATCCTAAACGTCCGTTTACCAGCAGCAGTGTACACGAGGCCTTAGGACTTTACTATCTAAGGAAATTGGCTGAATGATTCTTGACTCATAACCATAGGTGTGCGCAGCCTATAGCATTAGGGTGTGCACTCCAAAGCTCAAAAACATGCTACTGATCACTCATTGTATTCATTTAGAAAAGGAAGGGGTTGGTAAATTACATATTTACCGGCCCCTTTCTCCCCTCATCCAATACCATCCCCCTGTGTGTACCCACAGCAGCCAGTGGGAGAGGAGAGGAGGAAAGCTGGCAGCACTGTGGGGGGGGGGAGCAGGGCAATACGGGGAATCTGTGCTTCACAGAGTGATTAGGGTGTGCCCGGGCACACCTGGCACACCCTGTGCGCACGCCTATGCTCATAACATTTTAATTTCTACCTGGGAGACCTCTGAAATAGAAAATCTCTTCTAATACCAGACTTATTAAATTTGTTCTCTACTTCTCATCTGCATGCAATTAAACAGGTGAAACAGAACAAATGGCAAAAATATAACCAGACAAATAAGCAGCTTGATAGGTCATGTACCATTAAAATATTAATGAAGGTTGACATTTTACTTTATTGTACTGCATTTCATGTGTTGCCCTTTGCTAAGAAAAGCAAAATCATGGACCTGTTCTTGTTCCCAGTGTAGAAAATGTGCTTCATTTTCAAACTGTATGTTATGCTTGGAAGAGGCTGAGGTGTACTGTCTTGTTTGGAGCGACAAAATGTACGTGCTTTTAACTTTTTCATGCAAGTCTGGAACATGCCTTTTCCAGGTAGAATGTAGAAGGAATTGCATCCTGCACATACCTTAATAAATATATAACACACACATTGTTTCCCATAGGAGAGTACTGGTTACTAGCTGTCTCACATAAAATATCACGTCTGTGCGGTTCGATGCTCTGTATGCACAATAATGAGCGTTGGGGTAAGGCAACTCAATCATTTGAATGGGCTACCAGAGCTAAAAATTGCATCAGTGTTATTTTTTTTTCCATTGCATCGCACTTCAATGTATGGTAATGCTTTGGTTTAACCACTCATGTTAGGGCTATACCAAAATTTTGACTGCCTTTCTTTTCTGTTATTAGTATTATTATTTTTTAGATTATTACAAAAAAAATGATTGTATCATATACAGAAGGCGGGTGTTAAAAATGATTTGTCCTAAGTGTTTAATACTTTAGAAATGCCACATTCTTTAAATTTTTATATATGTATTGATAAAACAGGGTATTGTGATCTGGAGGTATAATTATTTTAGGCAGGGGCTCCTAAAGGTAAAAAAGTAAATAAAAAAGGCTTCATTCTATCTATCTATCTATCTATCTATCTATCTATCTATCTATCTATCTATCTATCTATCTATCTATCTATCTATCTGTCTATCTATCTATCTCAATATCTATCTATCTATCTGTCTATCTATCTATCTATCTATCTATCTATCTATCTATCTATCTATCTATCTATCTATCTATCTATCTATCTATCTATCTCTCTATCTCTCCCTCCCACCCTTCTATCTATCTATCTATCTATCTATCTATCTATCTATCTATCTATCTATCTATCTATCTATCTATCTATCTATCTATCTATCTATCTATCTATCTCTCCCTCCCACCCTTCTATCTATCTATCTATCTATCTATCTATCTATCTATCTATCTATCTATCTATCTATCTATCTATCTATCTATCTATCTATCTATCTATCTATCTATCTGTCTATCTATCTATCTCAATATCTATCTATCTATCTGTCTATCTATCTATCTATCTATCTATCTATCTATCTATCTATCTATCTATCTATCTATCTATCTATCTATCTCTCTATCTCTCCCTCCCACCCTTCTATCTATCTATCTATCTATCTATCTATCTATCTATCTATCTATCTATCTATCTATCTATCTATCTATCTATCTATCTATCTATATATCTATCTATCTATCTCTCCCTCCCACCCTTCTATCTATCTATCTATCTATCTATCTATCTATCTATCTATCTATCTATCTATCTATCTATCTATCTATCTATCTATCTATCTATCTATCTATCTATCTATCATCTTATAAGCACTTTCTTATATGATATAAATATCAGAGTGAACCGCACAAAGCAATGTATAAATAATTGGTGCTTTTGCAACATTATTTATAATGACACTAAAATATGAGCTGTTTATAAATGAAATAAAAACATATTTTTTTTTTTTCATTTGGCGTATTTTTTTACTGTAATATGACACTCAAAAAATTAAACCAGTAATGAAGAAGAAAGTTTAAATATTGATGGTAAAAAATAAGAAAAGAAAGAAACAAAGAACAAAAAAAAAACTAAGGAGAGATGAGAGGAAGGATTTATATAGGACTGACTAGAATTATTAGAAGGTTAAACAGAAACAAATTTGGTTTACTGTAAAACTTTTTTTTACGTTTTGAAGTTGCTTAGCTGACGTTATGTGCAGACCAAAGGTCACCCAGTAAATCCAATGTAGTAATGTTGTTGCATTTCTTGAAGACACTTGCAGACACTTTAGCAGGGGACTAGGCGCCTAACACACACAAAAATGTGACAGATGCCAACGTTCAGCAAGTTTAGATCATCAATGCAGCAGCATTCATAGGTGAGGGTAGTAGAAAAGGTAATTATTCATTTGGATGGCGCTGGTTTTTAATTTTTATTATTTTTTTGTTAATTGACAGAGTTACCTTACTGTAATGTGCAGTAGAAGTTTTTTGGGGGGATTTGTTGTGAATGTATGGTCCCCTTGATTTCCTGTCCTGGAGATACAACAGGAAATGAGAGGGAGGAAAATTCTTAAAAATAAGGATAATTCCCTGGTCTAGAATGTTTCTTAAAGCGGGATTCCACCCGCGATTTTTTTTTTTTAAAGTCAGTAGCTACAAACACTGTAGCTGCTGACTTTTAATAAGGACACTTACCTGTCCTACTCGCCCGGGTTGTCAGCCCCCCCCGAGGCCAATCTCTTGGCGCTGGCAGCTCCCGGTGCCACCATCCTCAGTAAGGGAAACAGGCAGTGAAGCCGTGCAGCTTCACTGCCTGTTTCCTACTGTGCATGCACGAGCCGCGCAGCGTTTTGTGAATGGGCCGGCTGCTCTCTGGGATACACACAGTTCCCAGAAGGCAGCGTGCCCCATTCACCAGAAGACACTGTGAGGAGGACGGAGGAAGGAGACCTGCCGCGGACGATGAAGAGGAAGATTAGGGACTTCCGCATAGCAACCGCTATTTCTGGTGAGTAAAAAAAATTTTTTTTTTTCAATTCTTTTTTAAATTTTTGGGAAAAAAAAATTTCAGGGTGGAACTCCACTTTAAGGATAATTCCCAATTTAGACATTTGTCACTGTTAAGCCTCATACACACGATCAGACTTCCATCAGACAAATACGTGGATTTTTGTCCGAAGGGCGTTGTCCATGAACTTGTTCTGCATACAGACAGCAGAACATTTTCAGCCAAGATTCACGAAACTACGTTGTTTTTCAGCTCTTTAGCGCCACCCTTTGGGCAACTTCTGCTAATGTTGTCTGATGGTTAGCATTGGTTCGGAGCATGCGTGTTTGTACTTTGGATTTTAGTCCGATGTACACACGATCGCATAATCGAACGGAACACATTTGTTGTTGGACAATTTGAGAGCATGACCATCCAACATTTGTTAACGGAAATTCCGACAACAATTGTCCGATGGAGCATACAGACAGTCGGATTATCCGTCAAAACACGTCCATCGGACAATTGTTGTCGGAATATCCGATCGTGTGTACGGGCCTTAACAGGCGGCCTCACTGGAAGATTTAGCCTCACTTCTTGTTCTGGTGACAACTGTAAAATTTTGGATTTCCGTTCACTTACTGTTTTAAGCCCCATACACACGGTCTGACTTTTGGCCAACAAATTTTATTTTGAGCAAGTTGGACCAACAATCCGACCGTGTGTACGCTCCATCGGACAAACTTTTTTTGCTTTTTTCTTGTTTTCATCGGACAAAAGTTGGGTCTGCAAACGGACAAACTTTTGCCCAAAAAAGTCCGATAGAGCAAAGTCCGACCGTGTGTACAGAAAACCATCGGACTTTTGTCCGATGGACAAAACAACTAATGTTAAAATCAACCAACAATAGCAGAAGTTGACCAAAGGGTGGCGGTAAAGAGCAGAAAAGAGCAGAAAAACCACGTGATGTTGCAAAAAATTTGGGGAAAGTTTGCAGAAAAGTCAGAGCGGGTGTATGCTATGGGTGTTCCCGACCAACTCCGTTCGGACAAAAAAACACGGAAAAGTCCGATGGAAGTCCGACCGTGTGTACGGGGCTTTAGCTAAAAGCCACATCCGGACAAATAATGAGGGAGAATCTCCACACTAGGGAAACAGACAGCAATAAAAACTTGACAGGGGTTTTAAACTTTCCCCTCACTATCCAAAACTTGAAAAACAATTTGACTATACATACAAATGACATACCTCTCACATTTGACTGGCAAAATTTAGATTTTATGGAATGTCTGTTAAGGGAAGAATAATGGAGCCATTTGTGGTTAAGGTAAATTATGTAAAATAAAGCTTCCAGTATGGAGTATTTCATGCAAAAAAAAAAAAAAAATCTCACTTTTATGATATTTATATTTGTGAATTAAACATTTTCATAAGAATATTATCATTAAAGTAAAAAATGATCTTTTGTAAATGATAAATTGTTATATAAATGAGTTCACAAGAAATGCATGTATTGTATTTTGTGTAGGCATTATGAGACAGAAGAGTGACATCAGTGTGGTAAATGATCAGTTTCCTCAGTCCCCGCTCTTCCAGCCTTATAAAACCCCTTTAGAATGAAAAATCACCACTTCGGAATGATATATATAGATATCTATATAATCTATGGCTGGCCACAGATTAAAAAATCCTTCCGCTCGTTTAGGTGAATTTACAGACACATGCATCAAAAGTGCATATTAATGCACGGAATTTAATAGATAATTACCGCTAGTTTGTAGATAATGAAACTGGAGGTAATTATGACCTACTCTAGGCCCCATTCACACGTGACCTGAGTGTTTTGTAGCTTGAAGCCTGAAGCTACAAAACGCTGGACGGGAAAAAATCAATTATTCTCTATGGAGATAGTTCACATTTCCACTCAAAAACGCCTGAAGCTAGAAGCTCCAAAACGCCTGAAGCTCAAACAAGTTCTGGAGCTTTTTTTTAGGCAGATTTGGGCGTTTTTCTACTTTTTACATTGGTGACCTTTTGACCTGTACAAAAACGCAGCAAAAAACTCTTCAAAAATCACGCGACTTTCTGCCTGAAAACGCTACACTCAGGTGTGAATGGGGCGTAAATTGGTGTACAGAGGCAGGCAGAGTGCCTGTCCCTGTATGCAGTGTAGCATAAGGTGACCAGATTTTTAAAATGAAATCCGGGGACATATATATTTTTTTTACTAGTAATGGTGGCAATCAGCGACTCTCTGCCCGTTGCCGCCTGCCTCACAGCCTGTCAAGTCTTACTCTCCGGACCCTGGCTACTACTGGGTGGGGAGCGGAGGAAGATCACTCCGCCAGAGAAGGCAAGGAGATAAGCAGGCAGGCGGCTGGCTGGGACTTGAGCCAAGGCAGAAGAACATGCGAGCGGAGCTGAATGGGCATGCACCCAAAACTGAAGAAATATTCCCTCCGTTCTGACCAGCACATGATCATCAGAAAGGGGCACAGATAATGGAAAAAAAATACATTTTCAGAATTATTTTTTTTTATTCTGCACTGACTGTCTTTGAAATTGCCCCAGCCCCTGTTCAAATCCAATCCGGGGACAAAACCGGGGACAGACTTGGTCCGGGGACAGTGTCCTCAATCCGGGGACTGTCCCCTGAAACCGGGGATGTCTGGTCACCCTAGTGTAGCAAAGCAAATATATGCCGCTGCTACAGTTTCCCTGTCACTGGTTATTAGGTCACTTTCACACTCGGGCGGGCAAGTGCGCTGGTGGTATAGCGGCGCTATTTTTTTAGCGCCGCTATACAGTCGATTTTACCGCGATATTCGGCTGCTAGCGGTGCAGTTATAACCCCCGCTAGTGGCTGAAAAAGGGTTAATAGCGCCCGCAAACCGCTGCTTCCAATGGGAAGGAGCGGTAAAGGAGTGGTATACACAACGCTCCTTCACCGCTCCAAAGATGCGGCTTGCAGGAGATTTTTTTTCGTCCCGCCAGCGCATCGCCTCAGTGTGAAAGCCCTCGGGCTTTCACATTGAGAATGCTGGGGCAGGATTATTTCAGGCGTGATTTATGCTCTATTTTTAGCGCTAAAACGCCTGAAATATGCCTCAGTGTGAAAGGGGCCTTAAGGATGCTCTTGGCTTTACAGCCGACAGCCTCCTATCAACCAGTGATGCTGCAGTGGGTGGAGCCTGCTTGGGATTCACAGACATGGGTTCTCCACTAGGGGGGGTGATCGCCGCTATCCCGTCTGTCTCCCACGTGCGTGGGGGGGGGGGATTGTCACCTTCCCATCCGTCTCCCACAGGGGGAGGGGAAATCGCTGCCTTTCCTTCCGGGGGTGGGGAAGGTTTGCCCCCCACAAAATATTGAGCACCAGCCGCCACGGTTTCAGACACTCTTTATGAATTCTCCTGATAATGTTATGGTGGTTTAAAGTACATTTCCATGTATAAAATACCCATTTTAGTATAGGTGCAAAAAAATTTAAAATGACGTGGCACCTGAGATAGTATATTAGTGTACAGGCAATTAGCTGCAACCTGCAACGCTCTTATCACTACATTTATATAAAAAAATAATCTGACTCTACCTTGACTTAAAGGGGTTGTAAAGGTTTGCAGATTTTTTTTTTTTTAAAACCAAATATGTCATACTTACCTCCACTGCGCAGTTCGTTTTGCACAGAGTCGCCCCGATTATCCTCTTCTGGGGACCCACGGCGGCTCTCGCGGCTCCTCCCCGCGAGAGCTAACCTCCTCTGGGAAGCGCTCTCCTAAGGGGGCTAGCTTGCGGGCGCGATCTCGTGCCATACAATCTCCGTCCATAGCCGCCAATTGTATGACTCGGCCCGTCCCCCGGCGGCCGCGTCATTGGATGTGATTGACAGCAGCGGGAGCCAATGGCTGCGCTGCTATCAATCATCCAATGAAGAGCCGACAAGAGCTGGGGGAAAGCAACGCGGGATCGCGCCCACGGAGATTCGGGGGCTCAGGTAAGTAAAACGGGGGCTGGGGGGCCGGTGACTGCAAGGTGTTTTTTTACCTTAATGCATAGAATGCATTAAGGTGAACAAACACGAAGGGTTACAACCACTTTAAGCCTGTGTAATACCACGTATTTGCCTGTCTTTCTCCTGTCATTTTTTGAAATTATGGGCCCTTGTCATACAGAGGACATTGAATGTGGGATTGTCTCTTGCCTATACACACTAGTCTTCCCTCTGGGCCCTACTTGAAATCAACTTAACAATGAGCAATGGAACAAGAGTCTCTCCAGAGAGCCACACAACTGGTGATTACCCACAACAGGCATCTCAAAAGTTTATTTTATGCATATTACAACTATCTGTTTAGCTTATGGTCTGGCTGGAAAGTTTTTTTTTTTTTTTTTTTTTCCCACATATCAATTAGATTTATTTATTTTTTTGCATGAAGAGGTTACACATTATCACTGATATAATAACATGTAGCCATGCATCTGTGCTGGCAGCTAACTATTTACTGCACAACCTATACAATAGCTGCCATTGTGCTCTGTTACAATGCACTATGTTTCTCTGCCATTCTATAGTAGAGGAGAAGGGCTAGGTAGTACTCACAGGGAAAGCATCAGTATCATTTTTTCATAAATAAAATATAGCAGACATCAGATCCTTCTGGATTTTACAGCAGAATTGTGGCTTATCCACCAGCCTGGACAGGTAGTAATTACCATTGAGGGAATACAAAGAATCTCTGTTTAACACTGTTATGTTTTTGTAGAAACCAAACTCCAGGCAAATAAAACAATACCAATTCATGCAGGTATTTGTTCATTAAAAATCATACAGAATGGTATTCTGGCAGAATTTTGCACTATTAAGCATGTGCCCTAACTTTTACTATAGGGTTTGCTTTTTAAGATGTCTAGGAGCAAGAGTCAGACGGTGCTCTAGTGATACCAAGGAGCATGCTGACAGGGGGGAAAGAGCACAGTGACAGGAAGATAAGCTCATCAGTCTGTGGCTTCTCGTTCACTGCTCAATCAGAGGCTGGGGGCAGAAAAAAAAGCAACAACTTATATTACTTAAAACAGTATTAAACAAAACAGTAGTATTCCGTTTTACAATTCATACATATGGTGGCTGCATTCGTTTTCTTTTTTAGACTTTTTTGCTTTTATTGTCACCTGATGATCCTGCCAGTAAGTCTGTTGTTTTTCAACTCTCTTTAACAGCCCAAGTCCGGCAAAAGTGTCAGTTAGAGAGTTAACAATGACTTAAAGGGGTGCTTTAACCTTCCTATTCCCGAGTGAGGCTCGGGGTGAATCTTCCATACCAAAAGCGGTAACTCCGAGCCACACTCGGAATTGCATCGCAGGATCCATGTACAGGTTACTTACCTTGTCCCCTGGATCCTGGGATGTCTCCCCGCTGTGTGTGCGAGCCGTGTCCTCCACTCGATGTATCACAGTGCCGCGCTCCGTTCCCTGTGAGCGTGGCAACGCACGGGGACGGAGCTCGGCGCCAAATTCAAAAAGTTAAAAACACATAACACATGCTGTAATCTTACAGATTAGATTACTGCATCAAATTATTTCACATCTCTTTTTTCCCTAATGCTTTGTCCGGTGCCCTGTATGTAGTTTTATATTATATATACTGTTCTTTCTGCCTGGAAACTGGAGATTGTCCATGGTGACCAAAAAGTGTCCCTTTACATCAAAAGTGGTTTTAGACCAGCGAGAAAGCAGCGATAATAAATTAGAATCACTTGCAGAATTGAGTGATAGCGATTTGTGGGGAAATTCGTCATCAAACACTGAAAGTAATGACAGCGACAATTCTGCAACTGAGCAAATTTCTGTGTTTTTGATTTGATTACATTGTTGAATAAATGTTATTACTATTATATTATTATTTGTTATAATTATTTATAGTTATTTATTATATTATAATTCATGATTTTGTGTTTCAAACATTATCATACCCGGGATTTCTACTAGACTCTTGTTTGGACGGATTTAGGTAAGTTATTTTTAAGAATTACAAGCCTACAATATAAAACTTAAAATTTCCATGCAAAACAATGTACCGCTTTCAGCATCAAAAATCCAACATAATCATACCGCCAGGGAGGTTAAGTGAGAAGTATGGCCAAAGGTTTTTTGCCTAGAGTTCTCCTATGGATCACAGGAGTGCAGTTCGTTTTGCAGTCCTGTGACTCATTTTCATCCGACAGCTAAAGCCCTTGTCAGCTGACGGCATTCAGCCGGTCCAGGCTCGGGAAAGATCCCAACCATATGGTCAGTATTCATCCAGAAGCCTAAACCGGAACCTGCCTCAGCCTCTCAGGCTGATCCACTGCCCCACCTGCCCCCTCCACAGCCCAGCACTCCAGTGAGCACTGGAAGGGAGAGCAGAGAGTCGGGACGGTCAGAGGGGAGGGGGAGAACTGAGCGATCACCAGTGTTTGATCACTTAGTTCTCACTGCAGAGCAGACGGAGGACAGATGCAGTGTCGGATCGATGCTGCATACACCTAGGTGAGTATAAATGTTTATTTCTTTAAAACCCAAACTTCTTTTTTAACACTGACAGGGATGCTTACAGTTGTAGCCGGGTGCCCTTCAGCCAGAGGAGTGCTCAGGCTTTCTCCCTCTCACTGTAGTGCAGGGTTAGAGTGGGCTGTGTTATCCTGCGCCCCCTCTTCTTCCTCCCACTGCTACACTGTATACACAAAGTGGCTGTGTTGCAGGCTGTTTAATCCTCTGCCTGTTCCTGTTTCTCCCCCCCTCACTCTGGATTGTCCGCAGCGGCAATTGGAGATTGGAGCCTGCAGCTGCACAGAGCTATGGGCAGAGCCATCTTTAATATTGATTGGACCTTAGGCCCCCCCCCGCATGCAATTTTGCTCTCCACCTGCTTTGAGACATGCAATAAATAGCAGCTAAACTCCAAATCAGTTTAGTGCAGCACATCATCAGCAATTATGATTGGTTGCCAGAGGTTAAAACATTACATTACGGCTCACTTATTAGTTGCTAGAGGTTACAGCACATAATTTCTGCTTGCTGATTGGTTTTGGTTTATAGAGGTTACTGCACCTCATTATCACTCACCCATGGGTTGCTGTGACCAGCGAGAATGTGGGCCATTGGTGGTGGTGGTGGAGGGTGGATTGGTATCAGTAAAAGTGGTGGGGGAAGATTGGAGGATGTGATCAGAGGCAGTGCTGGGGGGGGGGTTGATGGGATCAGTGGCAGTGCTGGGGAGGGGTGGGTGGGATGAGTGAAGACAGTGCTGGTGGGCATGGGATGAGTGGCATGGCTTAGCGGGATGGGATTAGTAGCAGTGCTTGGGGAGGGATCAGTGGCAGTGCTTGGGGGGATGGGATCAGTGGCAGTGCTTGGGGGGGTGGGATCAGTGGCAGTGCTTGGGGGGGTGGGATCAGTGGTAGTGGTGGGTAGAGATGGGATCAGTGATGCTCACTTGCTGTCACCTGTCCACTCAGTTCCCCCTGCCTGCATGCGATGGGGGGGGGGGGAGAGGGGTGTGAAAGAGAGAGAGGGGATGAAAGAGAGGAGATGGGAGAGACCAGGAGTGGTGAGCAGAACAAACCAGCTTAAAGGGGTTGTAAAGGTTCGCTTTTTTTCACCTTAATGCATCCTATGCATTAAGATGAAAAAAAACCTGGCAATGACGGCCCCCCCAGCCCCCCCGTTTTACTTACATGTGCCCATTCACCTGCTGCGCTCGCCCCCGACGTCCTCTTCTCCACTCAGTCTGGCCGTTGATTGGCTAGATTGAATGGATTGGTAGCAGCGCAATCATTGGCTCGCGCTGCTGTCAATCTCATCCAATGACGTGGCGCACCGGGGGGCGGGGCCGAGTGATACAGTCGGCGGCTATAGCCGCCGGCTGTATCACGGGAGCGTGCCTGCAAGAACTAACCCCCATGGGAGAGAGCTCCCATGAAGGGGGTTAGTTCTTGTGGGGAGGAGCCGAGACAGGCGCCGAGGAACCCCAGAAAGACCAGGATCGGGGCCACTGTGTGCAAAACGAGCTGCACAGTGAAGGTAAGTATAACATGTTTTTTTTTAGTTTTTTTTAAACGGGAACCTTTAGTGTCCCTTTAATCCAGGGGTCTCAAACTGGTGGCCCTCCAGCTGTTGCAGAACTACAATTCCCATGAGGTATTGCAAGGCTAAACAGTTACAAGCATGACTCCCATAGGCAGAGGCATGATGGGACTTGTAGTTCCGCAACAGCTGGAGGGCCGCAGGTTTGAGACCCCTGCTTTAATCCCTTACTGCCCACAGTTAACACCAAAAGCAGCCATTAAGCCATCCCAGCTTCATGCCCATTACCTTACAGGCGAGCCCAAACATTAGATGGCTTAAATCTGTTATTTAAGTGTAGCACTAACCCCGTAGGAGCTGCTGGTTAGTTTTTGGGTCTGCCCTCTGCCTGTCAACCCCTGAAGTTTGGCTCGATCCCCTCCTTGGCACAACTGGACAATAATATGATTGTGGAACCCAATGGCAATAGGGAACCACAATAATACCACACAGTAATATATATAATTAAATATTGTTACCTTGGTGCTGGTCACCTGTCCCACAGCTGCAATAGACAGAGTCCCACACAAGATGTAGTTTAACCAGTGGTAAGGTGTTTACTTGGTAAAAGAATAGAACAATGGTTACACAGACAAGATTGACTACACACAGCTCCCTGTAAAGTCAATGAGACACAACTGGTACAGAATTTCTTTGCTCCCAGACCCCAATAACATGACCTGGGGTCAGACCTGAGTGAGTGTATGGTGGAGGAATTCCCCAATGCAATGATACCAGCACTGGGACACCTCTCCACCAAGTCCCACACAACTCACTCAAAATAGCGAAATAACAGAGTGATGCAAACGGTTATACTAAACATATAGGTTCACAAGCTATATGGCTTCCCCTAGTGGACAGTTCAACTGGTGAGTGTCCCGTTCAACTGGTGAGTGTCCCGTTGTAGAACTTCTGAAAATAAAGTAAGCTGATGACTGTTCCTTTAAATGTCAGTTAGTCTTCTGCTAGCTCCGTTGGTGCACTTATCTATTTGTATTCCAATAAACAGGGTGAAGAGAAATGATAATCACTTGAGGCATATAGTATATTGGTAGAATACACACTAGTTCTTACCAGCCGCTGTATCACTCTCAGGTGTAACGTATCCCTACTTGCGACACTGCAGATGCCAGCAAGTACACGTGATACTATGGCAACCACCTTCCTGCTACCCAGTTAACTATGCTGATAGGCAAGTGCCTTCTCACCAAATGAGGCCTCGCCTCGCCAGTACACTCCGTCTGGATCCTCTCCTTGCTATCAGTCTCTCCGTAACACGAGGCCCCTGGTCCTCCGCGCAGCCGCTCACAAGATGCCGGTGGATGGGTGGCTCCGGATGCTGTGCAGTGTAGACCGGTCCCTCTCTGGCTCGATCAGCAAGGCTGTCCACAAGGATCCCTCCGTCCAGCGATCCGCTCTCTCTGTAACTTTAGACCCAGGCTTCTCCGGCCTAGGCGCGCTCACATCAGGCCTCTTGCCTGTTGAAGATGGTGTCCCGAGAGAGCAGGCTGAGGCCCTGCCTCTGCCTTAAATCAGTTCTCCCAGCAGGCTGTACATGGCGCACTGCATTTTGATAGCACAATGGGATTTGTGGGTATCCTAGTCTCAATCCAACCCACGGCAATAGAGTCTCTGTCTCTTGCACTATAATGCCCACCATGCTTTGTTCTTGACATAACTGAACCAAACAACTTCAATAATATGACGCAAAACGGGCACAAAAAAGGGAGCCAAGTTCCTAATTAGGCATCATTTGCAGTCTGTTAAAATACGTTCAGTAATAACACCTTACTACATAAGGCACCAGGTACTTTTTGTGTCATTTATGCTTTCACGGTTGTTGCTATTCTTACCAATGCTGTGTATACTACTGTAATAGGGATTAGCTTTATTGCTTTGTACATTAATGGATATAGGTGAGGCTAATATTCCCATCAGTTAATCTAAGGTATCCATTGCCTTGTGTGTTGTTTTATGCATTGTTTTACTTGCTTTGCCATAATATATTTACAGTACTTAACCTACCTTCAAGTTGCTTGTGGCCTATTTTCTGTGCACTATTATAGAGTGGTAGCATGCTAATTAAGTTACACAAGTGTGTCAGTGTGTCAGGGACCGAGCAGCTCCAAGTCATGGCAGCAGAGAGAAACCACCTTAACAAGCGGCTCCTCCGGGGGTAGAGCTACGCTGTAGGCACATTTTATTAATTTATGTAAAATGTTATCCCAAAAGAGATAAAAAAACATAGCTGTAACTGCTTATAAAGTCTTAATTGGGGTTCAGCTACAATTTGTAAGTCAAATCCATCTAAATCTGCTAGTGGGTCCGACACCACCCTCTCCCTAGATTGACAATGCTGCTGTCCAAAGTGGTCTCTGTTGCACCTCAATCCAGAGTCGGAACACCCTAAGACAGGAAGTGTGTTACTCTACAGATCACCAGGTAAAAATAAAGCAGAAATATTTTGTTTTTGAGTTTAATACCATTTAAGGCACAGTAGACAAAAGTCCGGTCATCAGGCCGGCTGGTCTTTTTGGTAGGGCTATGAACTACAATTGCAACATACCAGAAATGGAGCCGCTCTCCAATATAAAAAGCCATGATATAGATTTTATTAATCTATTCTGTGCACAGACAAATCCACCTGCCTCTCCAGCTCTAACGCATTTCACTCAAAGAGATTAACTGTAGAGTGGAAATTGCAGGATGGGAGGATACACTTATTTCTTCTTGATACGAAACACCTGCAACCAGCCATAGTCTTCTAAAAATAAGCTACCAGTGAGCACCCAATGTATACTAACAATCAAGCTTACAAAAATTACAGTTCAGCTACAATGTGGCCAATCTGCACATCAATACAAAATATATCTTTGTGATTTAAAATGGAACTGAAGTTCTGTTGTCACAAACTGCGAGCAGATGGCTTTTATTTGTAGAAGAGACAAGCAATGTCTCCTCTTCAAAAAATACAGCTATATGCCTACTTGCAGCGTTCTTCAGCATGTAAACTGAGCTGGGCAAGCACTGCCCGGCTTACATCACCAGCATGGTCCCTGTGTGCCGGGATGACTGACTCCTGCACATGTGCAGGAGTGACGTCATCCCGCATCAGCCAATGAAGACTGCCAAAGAAGAAGGCACCAGCAAGGGATGGAGACCATTGAAGGAAAGGTAAGTTTAGCTCCCTTTTAAATAATCTCCAACCTACATCAAATTGACTAAGTATATGCATCCAGATAACAGATGTTATTGATTTATTGGCTTATCATGCAATGCAGATTAGTGCCAACACTGCTAAAGAGGTTTTTTTTTCAAAATTTTAAAGGCATTGTACACTTTCAAATGTTTTACTTGTTTTAAGTAGGTATTAATGTAGTTATAATTCTTGTGTCATTTGTTTGCCTTACCTTGTAATCAAGGACTTACATGTTGTGGTTGCATTTTGTAGTGTAATGGCCAATCTATTCTATATCTATTCATTATTCCATCTATCTTGTCCCTATTCACTAAAGCAGGGATATGCAATTAGTGGACCTCCAGCTGTTACAGAACTACAAATCCCATGAGGCATAGCAGGACACTGACAGCCACAAGCATGACACTCAGAGGCAGAGGCATGATGGGACTTGTAGTTTTGCAACAGCTGGAGGTCCGCTAATTGCATATCCCTGCACTAAAGGAACAGAAAACTTCTTGTGCCAGGTCACAATCCATGCCTCAGCATTTCTTCTGTGTTGCATCACAAATGTGGGAGTGCTAATGTGATGAAAGCCTGTATGGTGATCTCTCTGTTAATTGCTCTGCCTGCTTGTGTCTGTGTCAGATCTGATTAATTAGCTCTAACCTGAAGAGCACTGCACTGAGAGACAGGGATTATGGAATATGTAGTTTCATGACAGGAAGTGTCAGTTCTTAGACTACACACAGAGGTCATGCATTAATCTGTGCACTGCCATGTGGCATGCCTAATGTTTGAATACAGAGACTTCTAACACAAGAATGTGAATATGTATTCTATTATAGGCTGTGTGTAAAAGTCAACAAATTACACCATTAAAGTACATGATCAATACACCTCTTATACCTGTGAAAAACACAAGGTGCAGGTAGAAAGGGTTTCAAATATAACAACTGAGTACAATGAGCAGGGCTGGTGCAAGGATTTTTGACACCCTAGGCAAAACTTCATTTTGTTGCCCCCCCCCTCGGCTCCACCCTCTTTGCCCTGCCCATGTATACACCACCTTTTAAATGAAGCACCCATCAAATGCAGCCCACCAGCGTCCATCAAATGCAGCCTACCTGCACCCATCAATGAATGTTTGCTTGCTTCCATTCATTCGGGAGTTGGGACACAGATACAGTCCTCCACCCCCCGCTGTGCCTCTGACACTATGTGTGAACGGAGCTGCGGCTACCTGCTGATGCTGAGACTTAGTTGCTTGCTGCAGAGAGAAGAGAGTAGGAAAACCAATGGCCGGGTACTCTAGGCAGCAGTGCGCCCTAGGCAGCTGCCTAGTGGTAGCACCGGCCCTGGCCCCATTCATACTGGTGTAATGTGACATTCGGTGTACTCTTCATGTTGTGCCCGGTAGGACGATCGGTTCATTTTTATTGGTCTGCCCAATAAGTGTGTCCTTGTGTGGGCCCCTGGCTTGGCCTGTTTGGGGCCCCATCATCAATGAAGGGGGCAGCATGCTGGACAAGTGATGTGATGAATGTTGTGATTTTCTTTCATTATACATTGGTGTGAATGGGGCCCAGTGTCAGGGAGCTCTGTCAGTGTCATATTTCAGGTGCAGGGCCAGCGCTACCACTAGGCAGACTAGGCGACCGCCTAGGGTGCACTTCCCCCTAGGGCGCCCGGCCGCTGGTTATTCTACTCCCGCACAGTGCCGCACTGTCCTCCACAGAGCTTGCACACAATCCACCAGCGCCCTGACATGTCAAGCAGCGCCATAAAAAATTCTCCTGCGCTTGGAAGCTTGATCTCTTAGTGGCACAACCAAAGTCTTCTGTTGGAAAGGGAATGACCAGGGATCTTGCTGCCCTTCTCAGAATAATTGGTATTCTTAGGACTAAAATGTAAAAAAGAAAAAGAAGGGCGCACCGAGCTGTTATGGGCTTGGGGCTGATCGCGCGCACGGGGGGGGGGGGGGTAGCGGGCGTTGTCCGATACCGTACGATTTGTGATCAAAGAGCGTGGAGGATGGAGGAGACTGTCCCTGACGAGCCACGCTTGGGGGGGGGGGGGACTGGCGGCGCTGCTTGACATGTCAGGGCGCTGGTGGATTGTGTGCAAGCTCTGTGGAGGACAGTGCGGCACTGTGCGGGAGTAGAATAACCAGCGGCCGGCACCCTAGGCGGCAGTGTTCCCTAGGCGGTCGCCTAGTCCGTCTAGTGGTAGCGCCGGCCCTGACAATGAGGCACTTGATAACATAATACAATCAGTGCAAGTGTTAAAAACATTACAATTTTGACTTTTTAAAGGGACATGAGCAGTGCCAAGTAAAAGTGACAGCAATGACAGGTACTGCTATATATGCTGTACTATTGTGATCTTGCGCAGGACAGTTTGGCTCTTATTCCAGCTTGTAAAGCACTTGTATGGATGGTTTAGCCATTTTAGGACTATTTTTTGTAAAAGAAAAGCTGGATGAAGACATGACTGTACATCAGCCACATTAGCGTTTAGCCAGAAAGTCAATATCCGCAAAGTTGCCTGTGCAGTGTAGCGTGCCCAGCAGGATTCATTTTGCAGGTCATACTTGGCAGATCGTTGGTCGATAAAAGTAAACGTTCCAATAATTGCCTGCTCTACTATTGACCACTGTTTTGCTTTACGTCTATCTATTAAGGTTACTTATGTGGTAAAATCAAGGAAGCTTAAACTTCTGTAGTGTATCAATGCTTTACTAAACAAGGAAAAATCTGCACATACAACTGTAGGATGCACAATACAACACACTTATAGCTTACAAAATATATACCTACAAATATATATAAGCATATACAACATGTACCGTATACATTAAGTAAACTAAATAATTACTCAACTTAGAGGTCAAGATGTAATGTCCATAGTTCCTTGCTCAGTCCAACTCCCAAAAGCGTCTTCCAAGTTATCCAGCTTCAGGCAGGCATGTCTACTTCCTTTTTCCTTCCAAAGACCAACTGTTGTTCCAAAAACATGTGTCTCCACCAAACACCTTTTCAAACCCCCCTCCCCATTTCCTGTTTCCTGATCAATGGAGAGAGAGGGGCCCCTCCCACCCATTTCCAGCAGTATCAATGGAGGGTGAGGGAAGGGGCTCTTTACACATATCCTGTTACTACCTAAACTCTATATTATTATTATAAAGTCACCATAGAAATTGCCATAGCAACACATACCACCTCTTGACTTTATAGAATAATATAGAAAATTTCTTAAAGCCTTTTGTCCAGAAAAGGGCGAAATAAACCCCCCTAAATGGGAGGAAAAAATTCCCTTTTGACCCCCATCTGGGCGGTCAGACTTTTGCTTTGTCCCTGGAAGGCTGCAACATTACTTTTGAGCAGGGTTAATGTCTTTGGCAGTTTGTGTAAAGAAAGTCCCAGATGAAAGTCTGTTGTCCTCTTGGTCATAAGGAAATGCTCAGATGAAAGTCCACTCCAATTCAGCCACCTTTAGGACATCATCCGCATCTTCATCAAGCTCTCTTCTGGTCTTCCTCCTCCCACCCAGCATGGTCGTCTGCTCTGCCTGCTCCACCTCTCGATGCTCAATATCTGAAAAGAGTAAGAGACAAAAGCAGATTATATGTTCATTTCCAACTGTGCCAAAAACATAGCTCACTGCTCACATTTCTCTATCTGCCCATTTGTAACTGCAAAACTATTGTAGGGTGCCCACTGTTGCCTTGAAACACTTTCACGGAAAGGCATTGACTTTCAAACGTAACAAATAAACTTGCATGTCTCTCCGTGCTGTCCTTGGAAGAACAGAGGCCTGCTGCTTCACAGTATGGCACATTTTTGCAAAATGCCCCATTTTGTGGCAACAGAAACACTTAATGTGACTGAATCTACCATTCCCAACCATTTGCTTCCACTTCTTAAACAATGCTGGTGTAGGAATTCCATATATTTCCTCTCTAGGGACCCCCACCTTAAGTAAATCAATCCACATGTGTCTCCTGGAGATCATAGGCCTTGCCTTCCTTGTATCTGAATCAACTCTGTAATTTGAGCTGATCAAATCCTCAGCTTCCCGGTTATGAGAAGTAACAGTAGCACATGTCCTATTTCTGCTTACAGGCTTTGGGCCTTTGTCCTTTGTTAGAGCATCATTAGATTTATTCATGGGGGCTGCACACCGCTCATTCAAATCTTCAGCTCGGCCTACAGCGGTTTGAACACTCTTGGAAGCCACTGCAGGTTTAACTTTAATTACCCTACTTTCTAAATCTTTTGCCTTGCTTGCAGTTTCTTCCAAACACTTGGAGGCCACTGCAAGCTGCTTCTTTATTAAATCTCTTTCTAATTCTGCCTTCTCCCTCTTTTTAGATTCAATATGTAGAGCATGCAGGACATGCAAACCAAACACAGCAACTGCCCGCATCTCTCCCTTACTGAACCCAAAACTTTTGAGACTAAAATCTGAGGAAAGATCAGAGACTCCATCCCCCCAAGCTCTGTTCAAAGGAGAAGCATATCCAGCCAGCTCCTTTGCAACATAGTTACATAGTTACATAGTTAGTCAGGTTGAAAAAAGACAAAGTCCATCCAGTTCAACCATAAAAAAATAACTAAAATAAAATAAAAAAATATCGTGCAATCCCATATACCCAATTCTATACCCACAGTTGATCCAGAGGAAGGCAAAAAACCCCAGCAGAGCATGATCCAATTTGCTACAGCAGGGGAAAAAATTCCTTCCTGATCCCCCGAGAGGCAATCGGATTTACCCTGGATCAACTTTACCTAGAACTGTTAGTACTCAGTTATATTATGTACATTTAGGAAAGTATCCAGGCCTTTCTTAAAGCAATCTACTGAGCTGGCCAGAACCACCTCTGCAGGGAGTCTGTTCCACATTTTCACAGCTCTTACTGTGAAGAAACCTTTCCGCATTTGGAGATGAAATCTTTTTTCTTCTAGACGTAAAGAGTGCCCCCTTGTTCTCTGTGTTGACGGTAAAGTGAATAACTCATCACCAAGTTCACTATATGGACCCCTTATATATTTGTACATGTTAATCATATCCCCCCTTATTCTCCTCTTCTCAAGAGTGAATAAATTCAGTTCCTCTAATCTTTCTTCATAGCTGAGCTCCTCCATGCCTCTTATCAGTTTGGTTGCCCTTCTCTGCACTTTCTCCAGTTCCCCGATATGCTTTTTGAGAACTGGTGCCCAAAACTGAACTGCGTATTCCAGATGAGGCCTTACTAATGATTTGTACAGGGGCAAAATTATATCTCTCTCTCTGGAGACCATACCTCTCTTAATACAAGAAAGGACTTTGCTCGCTTTGGAAACCACAGCTTGGCATTGCATGCCATTATTGAGCTTATGATCTTCCAAAACCCCCAGATCCTTCTCCACTACGGATCCCCCCAGTTGTATTCCCCCTAGTATGTATGATGCATTCATATTCTTAGCCCCCAAGTGCATAACTTTACATTTATCAACATTAAACCTCATCTGCCACATAGTCGCCCAATTAGACAGGGCATCGAGGTCGGCTTGTAAATTGGCTACATCCTGTAAGGACGTTATTCCACTGCATAGCTTGGTGTCATCTGCAAAGACTGAAATGTTACTTTTGATCTCAGACCCAATATCATTTATAAAGATATTAAAAAGTAAGGGTCCCAGCACTGAACCTTGGGGTACACCACTGATAACCTTAGACCATTCAGAGTAAGAATCATTAACCACGACTCTCTGAATTCTGTCTTTTAGCCAGTTTTCTATCCATTTACAAACTGATATTTCCAATCCTGTAGACTTTACCTTACACATGAGCCGTGTGTGGGGAACTGTATCAAACACTTTTGCAAAATCCAAGTATACCACGTCCACAGCCACGCCTCTGTCCAAGGTTTTACTTACCTCTTCATAAAAAGAAATCAGGTTTGTCTGACAACTTCTGTCTTTCATGAATCCATGCTGTCTGTTGCTTAAATAGTTTTTTTCCAGCAAGAACTCATCTATGTGGTCTTTTATTAATCTCTCCAGTATCTTCCCAACTATGGAAGTTAAACTAACAGGTCTATAGTTACTTGGTAAAGACTTTGTTCCCTTTTTAAATATAGGCACCACATTGGCCCTGCGCCAATCCAGTGGTACTATTCCTGTCATTAATGAGTCCCTAAAAATTAGATACAATGGCTTTGAAATTACAGAGCTCAATTCTTTTAGGATCCGTGGGTGTATGCCATCTGGTCCAGGTGCTTTATCCACCTTTATTCTGTCTAAATATTTCTGGACCATATCACTTTTGAGCCATTGTGGATTTGAGGCTGTGTCACTACCACCCCCATTATGGACCTGAACTCCCCCATGCTCCATTGTATACACAGAGCTGAAGAAAGTATTTAATAAATTAGCCTTCTCTTTGTCCCCAGTCACCCACACTAGATTATTTTGTAAAGGGCCTACATGCTCAGACTTGACCTTTTTACTATTAATATATTTGAAGAATTTTTTGGGGTTTGTCCTACTATCTTTTGCAATCTGTCGTTCGTTTTGAATTTTTGCATCCTTGATTTCCTTTTTACATATCCTGTTATATTCTTTGTAACATTTAAACGACACTAGTGTTCCTTCATTTTTATATTTTTTAAAAGCGCTTTTCTTATTGTTTATAGCTTTTTTAACTTTAACTGTGAGCCACATAGGTTTTATTTTTAGCCTTTTAAACTTATTGCCCATGGGAATATACTTTGCAGTGAGTTCACAAACAGTCTTTTTGAAGAATTCCCATTTCTGTTCTGTGCCCATTGATGCCAATATTCCTTCCCAGTCTAAGTCCTGGAGAGCAGCGCTCATCCTTGGAAAATTTGCTTTATTGAAATTAAGTGTTTTTATCCTTCCTGCATGTATTTCTTGCTTACAGCTAACATCAAATGAAATCATGTTATGGTCACTGCTACCCAGGTGTTCCTTTATCTGAACATTAGTAATATGCTCTGCATGGTTTGAGATTACCAGGTCCAACAGAGCAGCATTCCTAGTTGGGGCCTCAATAAACTGGACCATAAAATTGTCCTGCAATAGGCTTATACATTTTTGCCCTTTAACTGTCCCAGCAGTGCCATTACTCCAGTCAATTTCTGGGTAGTTAAAATCCCCCATTATTACCACCGTCCCAGCCCTTGCAGCCCTTTCCATCTGTGCAAGGAGCTGAGTCTCCACCTCCTCATTAACATTGGGTGGTCTATAACAAACTCCAATGATTAACTTTGAACTACGCACATCTGTATGCAGTTCCACCCATAATGCTTCAGCCTCATCACACTCTCCATCAACCAGGTCCTCTTTCACACTCGCTTTGAGATCACTTCTCACATAGAGACAGACCCCGCCACCTTTCCTTTTTGCCCTGTCTCTCCGAAAGAGTGCATAGCCAGGAATATTAATAATCCAGTCATGTGAGGATTGAAGCCATGTTTCAGCAATACCGATTACGTCATAGCTCTCCTCATGCACCAGAGCTTCCAACTCACCTATTTTGCTTGGCAGACTTCTGGCATTGGTGAACAAACACTTTAATGTATTACATTTTTCTCTGGTATTTTTCATATAATTTTTAGTAGTACAAATGGCACTATAGTTTCCAATGGCTGTTTGCAACATGGGAACTTTCTTGTCACCTGCCATAACCCTCCCCCCATCTATCCCCATTCCACTCTCCATTAATGTCTGACCACTAACTGACCTGTGTGCCCGATGTAATTCTAGTTCACCCTCCCCCCTCAAACCTAGTTTAAATACTCCTCCAGCCTTCCCATAAACCTCTCCCCCAGCACAGCAGACCCCCTTCCATTCAAGTGCAAACCGTCTTTAGCATATAGGCTGCACCCCAATGAAAAGTCAGCCCAGTGCTCTAGAAACCCAAATCCCTCCTCCCTACACCAGGTCTTTAGCCATGCATTCAGCTCTCTAATCTCCCCCTGCCTTTCCTGTGTTGCGCATGGCACAGGCAATATTTCAGAGAATATCACCTTCGAGGTCCTTGCCTTCATCTTGCAGCCTAGTTCTTTAAATTGATTCTTAAGGAGCCTCCACCTTCCATGTATACTGTCATTGGTTCCAACGTGGACCAAGACAGCTGGGTCATGCCCAGCCCCTCCCAGTAATTTATCCACCCGGTCCACCACATGCCGAACCCTGGCACCAGGGAGACAGCAAACCATTCGGTTGAGGCGATCCTGGCGACAAATTATTCTATCAGTCCTTCTGATTATAGAATCCCCTATAACCACCAACTGTCTTGGCCTACCTGCACTCCCCTCACCACCTCTACTAGATGGGTTGCTGTCCCGGCTGTTAGGGGTAGCAGTGACATCTAGGGCTGCCACCTCTGTGTTTGCCACCTCCACATCTTCACCCAACGTGGAAAATTTGTTTTGATGCACAAATACAGGACTGGCCTTCCTTTTCTGCAAGCCCCTTCCACTCCCTCTAACTACATTAACCCATCTTCCTATCTGATAATCCTGACTTGCCACTCCACCCTCCACATCAGCCCTACTGACCACCTGCTCAGCGAGCAGAGGACCCCTTTCAAGGTTGTCCTTTCCGCCCAGTGTTGCAACTTGCTCTTCCAGATCTCTAATGCGAGCTTCCAGAAGGGCAACCTGCTCACATCTGTCACAGCGGTATCCATCCTGGAGCTGTTGCACCAATTTTGCATACATGTGGCACACTGTGCACTGAGCAAAACCTTCAACCCTGCTAGCACTCATTTCCCAGCTACAATATAATTACTTGTAGGAAGTTTATAATGTTACTCACAGTTTAGAAGACTCCTGTCTTAACTCCTGTTTTAAACTCCTGGTTTTTAACTCTCCACTGTAGTTCAAAATTCCACTGATGTTCACAAAATCCACATGCAAGCCACCATCAGCAGGGAGCCAGCTCCTGTGAACAATTAACCACTCCCCTTAATTAGCAGAAAGAAAAAAAGCTGTTTAAAAAGTGTCAGAGAAAGGAGTGGGGGGGGGGGGGAAGTATTTTTAAAACTGATAAACGTATCAAATAAAGGACAAAAAAAAGAAATAAATCAACACTTGCAAGCAGAAGCAGTTAAAAGCAAAAGTCCTGGTTTTTAACTCTCCACTGTAGTTCAAAATTCCACTGATGTTCACAAAATCCACATGCAAGCCACCATCAGCAGGGAGCCAGCCAACAGACATCCACTGACTATTTCTAGCCCAGATAGGAAGGGTGCACGCCTTCAAGTCCTCCTGTACACCAGAAACCTTTGCAGCTTTACTCTTCCTAAACAGTGTACGCAGCATTTTTTCCCCAGTACAAGCAACAAAACACACCACAGAAAACAGGCCAGCTTCTGTTGAAATTTTAGCACAAATTCCGGCTACGAGCCCCCATTGTTTTGCTTTGCTTTATCTATTAAAGTTCTTGTGGTAAAATCAAGGAAACTTAATTTCTGTAGTGTATCAATGCTTTACTAAACAAGGAAAAAAAAATCTGCACATACAACTGTAGGATGTACAATACAACGCAACTTATAGCTTACAAAATATATGCCTACAAATATATATATAAGCATGTACAACATGTACCGTATACATTAAGTAAATTAAATAATTACTCAACTTAGAGGTCAAGATGTAATGTCCATAGTTCCTTGCTCAGTCCAACTCCCAAAAGCGTCTTCCAAGTTATCCAGCTTCAGACAGGCATGCCTTCTTCCTTTCTCCTTCCAAACACCAACTCCTTGCTTTGTCCTTCCCAAACACCAACTCTTGTTCAAAAACACACATGTCTCTCCCAAACCCTTTCCAAAGCCCCCCTCCCCATTTCCTGTTTCCTGATCAATGGAGAGGGAGGGGCCCCTCCCACCCATTTCCAGCAGTATCAATGGAGGGGAAGGGAGGGGGCTCTTTACACATATCCTGTTACTACCTAAACTCTATATTATTCTTATAAAGTCACCATAGAAATTGCCATAGCAACACAACCACAAAGCACTTTTAGTTGTGAATTATATTTTTTATATAATATGTGTATATTTTCAACAGGAAAACATGTGCCCAGTAAAGATTTGTTCTTTGTTGTCAATACTTGCTTACTTGCCCAATTTAAAGTTACCCTTTAAGGGCCATTTACATATTTGTGATGCAATAATGTTCATTGCCTAAGGAGAACCCCTTTGAAAATAATGGGCTGCCAACGCACCTATAACAGGTCAAAGATCGCATATGTTGAATACTTTTTTTAATGCACTATGGCATGGTGCAACACATATGTTTTACCTTGCTGTGTTGGGGTGTCATTCAAAATGAATGGCATTGCAATGCAGCAATGCATGTAAAAAGCGATGACAGCAATGCATAGATGTAAATGACCCTTAAAGTGGATGTAAACCCACTCTCATCCTTTCTAAACTACTGCCATAGTGCTGATCTATAAGGATATAGAAGTCTTCTGCATGTATCCTTACCTGTCAAATGTCTACCCTCTGTCTGTTATTAGACCTGAAAAACTGCAGATTCTGTGGGTGGATCTGTTGTCTGGAGCTCGGTGGGTGGAGTCGTGATGTCAGTAGACTCCCCGCCCACCTCTACACTCCCCTTGTCAACATGCATTTTCTCCTCTGTATTCCTTCTGCTATGATCACTAACATCCAGTCAAAATCCAGAAAAGTAACCACATGACTTCAGAAAAGGAGTGGGGGTGGGAATTAAAAAATAATGCCTGTCTAAAGCTAGTGCACGAGATATGTAAATAACCTGTCACTCAAAGCAAGGGGGCGGAACGGACAAAGGGGTTTCTCTGTTTGTCCGTTTTATCTTTATAAAAGAGGATTGCTCAGAGCTGGATTATCTCTTTGTGGCAAGACCTGGCACAAATGATAGGAAATCTTATACTCTACATTGTGGCAGCAAAAAAAATAATAAAAAAATTCGGGTTTACATCCACTTTAAAACATAATTCTATTTTTTTCTGTCAATGAAAAAACATGTTTTTTTAATGTTGAAGTCAAGGCAAATTTTTATTTTATTATTTGACAATGCTAAACCCCAATCCATGTGTTAATTACTGTACATGATTGCTGTGGAACAAACGGGTTGGGTATCATGCACTGAAGTATGGTCCTGATCTAAGTTCTAGTACTTTAGGGCTGTAGTAGCAGCACTGCAATAAAATAGAAATTCTGTCACTTTTAGTGTCCCCACAGCTCAGAGTGTGCTTTGGAGGTGGAATCCTTCGGTGACATACAGTAGTACTTCTCCCTCCTAGTGTTTCCTCATGTCATGTTTGCTCAGCATTTTCCAGAGCAGATCTTTGTTCATCATATCACTACAATAACTTATCAATTAAGCCCTGTACACACGATCAGTTTTACCGATGAAAACAGTCCGATGGACATTTTTCATCGGACAAACCGATCATGTATTGGCCCCATCGGTCTTTTTTCCATCGGTGAGAAAAAATAGAACATGTTTTAAATTTATCCGATGGAAAAAAAAACGGTAGCAAATTCCGATCGTCTGTGTGGAAATCCATCGGACAAAAAACCCACGCATGCTCAGAATCAAGTCGACGCATGCTCAAAAGCATTGAACTTAATTTTTCTCGGCTTGTCGGAGTGTTTTACGTCACGGCGTTTGGGACGGTCGGATTTTTGACTGATGGTGTGTAGGCAAGACTGATGGAAGTCAGCTTCATCGGATTTCCGATGGAAAAATCCATCCCATTAGAATCCATAGGAAATCCGATCGTGTGTACAGGGCTTTAGAGCTCTTGCATCAACCCTCTTTTTAGGCTGCAGCTATTTGAGGTAAGAAACAGGGATGGATGGAGAAATATTTATTAAGTATTTTCACAGTAGGGTGTGCATTGATTAAACTGAAATAAGTCGTGATAGTGACTATTGTGTCCTGTCTCCTCAGTGCGGCAGTTTAATACGCTGCAATGAGGTGTCGATATGATGTTCTCTGCTTTTCATTGCAGCTCAGTGAGAAGCTGCCAGTGATTGAAATAAAAAACGCCTGTTTAAAAAGGTGCAGTGTAAGCTGACTGTTTGTTTAATCGTTCTCCTTCCTCAGAGGTGGCGGGAGAGAAAAGGGAAATGGGTGCGATGCCAAGAGGAAGTGGAGGAGTTATGTCCCCTGCTTCCTTTGTCGGTGCTCAGAAGCCCCTGTAAAATGTAGAAAAGAATATATATCTGTGTTAATAGTTTAGTTTTATTAATTAAGGAAATGAAAAGTAAATGAACAGAACAGAAATCCAAATCAAATCAATATTTGGTGTGACCACTCTTTGCCTTCAAAACAGCATTAATTCTTCTAGGTACACTTGCACACAGTTTTTGAAGGAATTAGTCAGGTAGGTTGTTGTTATGTCCCTTAGACACGGGGTCTCTCAGAGTGTTGCTAGCAATGCTAAAGTATCTGCTTAGCAAGTTACACACAGGCCAGATGAACTTCTTAACCATGGAAGGGTTTATTACTCACTCAGAACATGATGACTTGTTACATAGAGTCCTAATACAACAGGATTCTGTCATTACCAGATGTAATCCCTTCTGTCCATCATGCTGCTGCTGCTTCCAGTCTCACACACCACTCTCACTACTTCCTGGTACAGCCCCTTCCCAGCATGCATCAGGAGAAAAAGGTGAAGGGTCACACAGTGTTCCAGCACAAACATTACATCTCCTCTTTTTCCCATAAAAAAACAATAGGAAAAAAATAAATAAAATAAACATAACAATAGAACAAAATACTCAACACATAAAATAACAAGGCAAGCAGGATCAGTTCAGCAAGTAGTATCTCCAACTCAGGTCTGTGGCTCCTGCATCACGTTACGAGCCCTTTGTCTCTGTTTCCTGACCTCCAAAGTGTCCCGTAAGATTTCAGTGCTTTGCCAACGAGGAGTTTGATGTCTTTGGCGGGCAGACTTACGAAGTGGCACAGCACCAGGAGGGGTAGAGGCTGTCAAAGGTTCTGGAGGTGTCAGTGGGTGTCCAACAGACAAATCAGTCTCTGCAACTCCAGGCACATGTCCGGGCTCCTCAGGAATACGGTCACCAACCGCTTCAAGAGTTGGTTGTAAACTTGTAGGATCATGCCAGACACTATGCCATATGTCACCAGTAGAGCCCTGAGTAGACTCTGGTGGTTGGGTAGAAAGAGAGGTCGGGTTTGTTTCTACTGGCAGGCAAATGCGCTTTCTCAATTGCGAAAGGTGTCTTCGAACACAAACGCCATTCTCCAGGCAAACAAGGTACATTCGTTGTCCAAGAGGTCCATCAATAATGCCAGGAAGCCAATGAGGCAAAACTCTGTAATTCCGAAACCATACAAGATCACCAGCACGGAATCCAGGACGGCCTGGCGGAGAAGGTGTCGGTGACTGTTCCTGTGGATGAACTAAATCCAGTTTGGTGCGGAGATGCCTGCCAAACATAAGAAAAGCTGGGGACAGCCCAGTAGTAGCGTGTTTTGTGTTTCGGTACATGGTCAAGAACTCCAGAAGCTTCTCCTCTGACAGTCCAACCTGGTCCAGAGTGGACAGTAAGTGCTTCTTAAACGTCTGCATAAACCGTTCTGCCAGCCCATTTGAGGCTGGATGATAAGGAGCTGTTTTGTAGTGTTGGATGCCCAAGCCACTGAGGAAGGATTGAAACTCATGCAATGTAAATTGAGTCCCATTGTCCGGGACTATGGCTGTTGCAAGCCATATTGAGCAAAGAGCTTCCTTAAGACTAGAATGGTAGCAGCTGAGGTAACAGAAGGCATTTGAAAAACCTCCGGCCATTTTGAATGTACATCTACCACGATCAAATACATTTTACCCTGGATTGGGCCAGCAAAATCAAGATGGAGTCTTGACCACGGTTCTGTCGGCCATGGCCAAGGTAGCAGGGTTCCTTTCTTATGGGGTCGCTGAGCTTGACAGCATCCAGGACATTGAGCCACATAATCTTCAATTGCTGTGTCCATTTGGAGCCACCAAACATAGCTCCGGGCTCGCTGCTTCATGCGCACCACACCAGGGTGGCCCTCATGCAGTATCCTTAGCATGGTTGGTTGCAAATACTGAGGTATAATCACTCTGTTGCCCCACTGTAGGCAACCAGCATTAGTCACAAGCTCACATTTTCTGGCAAAGTACGGACGAAATTCACCTGGGACTTTCTCTGGCCATCCAGCCTGAACATATGAGAATATCTGAGACAGGAAAGGATCTGTGACTGTATGTCTGGCAATTAAGGAGGTGGACATGCAGGATTTCGGCCTGTGTATTTCCACTATGCGTACGTCTCTTGGTGAGTGGTCTCCAATTGGCAATCTGGAAAACGCATCTGCATTGCCATGGGCATCATGGGAGCGGTATCTGATAGAATAAGTATAAGCTCCCAAGAATAAAGCGTACCTTTGTAAGCGAGATGCGGTTGTTGTAGAAATTCCTTTCTTTCTGAGGGTTCAGTATTGACAACAGAGGTTTGTGGTCAGTGATAAGTGTAAACTCCCGACCATAGATGTACGTATGAAATTTTTTTGTGGCCCATACAATGGCCAAAGCTTCCTTGTCTATCTGGGAGTAGTTTTGCTCTGCTGAGGTTAAAGACCTGGAGGCAAAAGAAATGGGGCGCTCTGTGCCATCTGGCATGACATGGGAAAGCACAGCACCCAGTCCATAAGGCGAGGCGTCACAAGCCAAGGTGACGTGTTTCTTTAAATCATAGTGGACCAGAACTCGAGAAGACAGAATGAGTTCTTTAGAAAGCCGAAAAGCTTCTTCACATTTGGCTGTCCATATCCATTTAGCTCTTGCATCCAGTAAGCGATGTAATGGGTAAAGCTGGTGTGCTAGGTTCGGCAAGAAACGGTGGTAGTAATTTAGGAGGCCAAGGTAGGACCTGAGCTGTGTGACATTCTGGGGAGTAGAGGCATGGGTATGGGCTTTAACCTTTTCTTCAGTAGTGTGTAACCCATGTCTGTCCACAGTGTGGGCACAAAATTCCAGTCGAGACTTTAGAAATTCGCATTTTGAAAGATTGACACGTAAACCATACCTTTGGAGTCTCTCTAGCACAGCTTCAACATTCTTTCTGTGTTCTTCATCAGTGGGACCAGTGATGAGCATGTCATCTAGTAGACATTGAGTGAAAGGTATGCCTGCCAGGACCTCATCCATGATTCGCTGCCAGATGGCTGGAGCTGGGGCTATGCCAAAAAACATGCGGTTATATTGGAATAATCCTTTATGAGTGTTAATGGTCAACAGATGGCGTGAATCTGTGTGTACTTGCAGTTGCAGGTAATCTTGCTTTAAGTCTATTTTTGTAAACTTTTGCCCCCCACCCAATGAGCTAAATAGATCTTCAAGTCGAGGCAATGGGTATTGATCCACAAGAAGTTGGTTGTTTAGGGCAACCCTGAAATCTCCACAAATTCTAATGTCTCCATTCTTTTTCTTGACAGGCACAATTGGCGATGCCCATTCACTTCTATCAACTTTAGTTATGATCTTTTCAGTCAATAGGTGGTCCAGCTCTGCTTCCACTTTCTTTCTCAAGGCAAAAGGTACTGATCTTGCCTTACAAAAACGAGGTGTAGCACCCGGCTTCAAGAGGAGGTGGGCCATTTTTCCTTTTACTGTGCCCAAAGAGTCCTCAAAAACCCCCTTAAAGCGTGACTTCAGGGATTCCACCCAATGGTCTACCTCAGAAAGCAATGTACATTGGGCAATGGCAAGAGGAGGCATGCCCAGGGCTTTGATTCAGTCCCTACCGTACAGTGGAGGACCTCCTTTATTGACAACATAAAGGCGTAGAGTTTGACTGCGGTTGCCTAATGTAACAAGGGGTTTCACATAACCCAAGGGCTGTAGTAGTTCCTTGCTGTAGGTTTGTAGTGTGAGATTTGTAGGTTGGAGCGGTAGGGACAGACCCGATGCCTTTAAATCAGTCCATGAAATGACAGACACTGCCGCCCCTGTATCAACATCCATGGAGACAGGACAGCCATTGAGTGTGACATCCACTTTAATCGCAGGAGTACTCCCAGCTACCCGAAACAGTCCAACATGCTGGACACAGGTTTCCTCATCAGAGCTGGAGCCGTGATTGTCAGTATCCATATGAAATGTCTGTTTACGTCTAACTTTTGTGGTAGTGTTCGGGGAGCATGAGCTGCGGCAAACACGCCCAATATGGCCAGTCTTTCCACAAAGAAAACAAATGACATCCTTGAACTTGCAAGCAGGTGCACTGTGAGTAGTGTTACCACAACGGTAGCAAGTTGGTGTCCTAGAGACAGAAGAATTAGGGTGGCGAGGTTTAGGAAGATTTGGGGACGGCCGTCTTGGGTGTCGGGTGATAGCAGAGTGGAATATTTCCTCTCCCTGGCTTGCAGGAGTTCAGGTGGTGCCTTCAGTAGGGTGGCGTCCCGTGTAGCCAACTCCATGACCGTAGCAAGGTCAGTGGCTTTCGTCAGAGTCAAGTCGGGTTCTGTGAGTAAACGTTTCTGTATGGCTGGGTCGCAGAGTCCCATGACAAACATGTCACGGAGAGCCGTCTGCAGGAAGTCTCCAAACTGACAAGTGGCAGCTAGTTTACGTAAAGCAATGATATAAGTCTTTATGTCCTCCCCGGCATGCTGCCTTCTACTGTAGAATTTAAACCGCTCTGCAATCTCTAATGGCTTTGGGTTGTAGTGCTCATGTAGCTTCTGAATTAACTCAGGCAGGGGCTTAGAGGCCGGCTTGTCTGGAGAAATTAGGTCTCTGAGAGTGCCATATGCAGCTTGACCCAATATTGTGAGGAAAACTGCAACCTTCTTTTCTGCAGCCACACTATTTGCTTCCATATACTGCTCCAGCCTCTCCACCCAGGAGCTCCATGATTCAGCAGCAGGATCAAATGGTTGAATAAACCCTATGAAGGCCATGTGTGCTAAAATCCACAATCCTCGTCGCCACTGTTATGTCCCTTAGACACGGGGTCTCTCAGAGTGTTGCTAGCAATGCTAAAGTATCTGCTCAGCAAGTTACACACAGGCCAGATGAACTTCTTAACCATGGAGAGGATTTATTACTCACTCAGAACATGATGACTTGTTACATAGAGTCCTAATACAACAGGATTCTGTCATTACCAGATGTAATCCCTTCTGTCCATCATGCTGCTGCTGCTTCCAGTCTCACACACCACTCTCACTACTTCCTGGTACAGCCCCTTCCCAGCATGCATCAGGAGAAAAAGGTGAAGGGTCACACAGTGTTCCAGCACAAACATTACAGTTGTTTTAAACATTTTGGAGAACTAACCACATATCTTGTGTGGATGTAAGCTGCCTCAGATCCTTATGTCTCTTCATTTAATCTCAGACAGACTCGATGATGTTGAGATCAGGGCTCTGTCAGAGAATACCAACCAGCCATTTGGCTAATAGAAATGTGCATGCACGAAGACGTTTGGCTAAAAGAAATGCACATGTGCATGAATCTTTGCAGAACAGCTAGCCGGAATGTGCACGCGGGCAGAATGTATGTTGGCGCCAGATGCACAATTTAAGGATACTTCTGCCTGTGCTCTAATGCTGACTGGTCTTCAGCTGTTCCCTGTGTCCTGTATACCTCCAGTTTGTTCCCTTGGTTGCTGACCCAGCTTACTCCTGACCTGATCTCGGATCCTGCTTCTGACTTGTCGCTAGTTCCTGACCTGGCTCGTTCCTGACTTTGGCTCTGCTCCTTATTTGGTACCTCGTTGCCTGCCTGTTGATGACCCTGGCTAATCCTGTGACCACACTTATGTCTCTGATCCTGGCTTACTGCCCTGTTTTAGTGTCTGCCCGGCTGTCTGCTGCTGCAGTTCTGCATATCACTGAATGTTCCTGCTGCAAGTTTGCTGAGAGCTCTGACCAGCCACACATCCCAGCCCCGCAGCACAAGTGGAGTGCTTTCTTAACCTCAGCTGAACTACTGCGCACAACTACTGTTCCTGATCTTATGGGTCTCCTGCTGCCTTGGAACCGCATCTTCTGCTGCAAGTTCCCCTATCTACATCTGCAGGGTCTCGTGTTTCTCCTGTCCCACGGTGCCCTCTGTTTCACTCCCAGTGGGGTCTGGGCTTGAGATACAAGAGAGGCCGACCTCATCATTTCAGTCTCCTCTCAGGTACGTGACAGGCTCTGTGGGGGCCAAACCATCACTTCCAGGGCTTCTTGTTCTTCTTTACGCTGAAGCTAGTTCTTAATGACATTGGCTGTATGTTTGTGGCCATTGTCTTGCTGAAGAATACATTTGGGAAAAAATCTGCCTGTGTTTGTCAGCATTGAGGACACCATTAGTCCTCACCAAATCTCCAACTCCATTTGCAGAAGTGCAGCCCCAAACTTTCAAGCAACCTCTACCATGCTTCACTATTCAATCAATATTTCAAATTTTGACTTATCATAGAGCACCTGCTGACATTTTTCTGCACCCCAGCTCCTTTTTTGTCATGCACAGTTGAGTTTCTTAGCCTTGTTTCCATGTCAGAGGTATGGCTTTTTGTTCTCAATTCTTCCATGAAGTTCACTTCTGGCCAGACTTCCCCATACAGTAGATGGGTGTACCCGGGTCCCACTAGTTTCCACCAGTTCTGTACTGATGGCACATCTTCCAATGTTGAAGGGAAATAAGCATGATGTGTCTTTCATCTGCTCCATTAGGTCTCCTTGACACCACTGTGTTTACAGTCCTCAACATTGCCCAATCAGTGGTGTCCTCAAGACCTTGCACAAAGCAAGGTCCATAAACACATGGATGAGTGAGTTTGGGGGAGAGAAACACTACTGGCCTGCACAGAGTCCTGTTTTCAACCTGATAGAACACCTTTAGGATGAATTAGAGCGGAGACTGTGAGCTAGGCCTTCTATACACATCAGTGTCTGACCTCACAAATGCGCTTCTGGAAGAATGGTCAAACATTCCCATAGACACACTCCTAAACCTTGTGGACAGCCTTCCCAGAAGAGTTGAAGCTGTTATAGCTGCAAAGGGTGGGCCAACTCAACATTGAACCCTATGGACTAAGACCGGGATGCCATTAAAGTTCATGTGCATGTAAAGGCAGGCATCCCAATACTTTTGGTAATATAGTGTATATATATATATATATAGATATATATATATATATCTATATATATATATATATATATACACACACACACATACACCTATGTATATATATATAGGGACACCATCAAAAATCACCATGCCCCTTATGACCTCTAAGAGTTGGGGATCTTTAACCCTTAAAAAAATATCCTATTGCTTAAAGGGGTTGTAAACCCTCATGTTTTTTCACCTTAATGCATCCTATGCATTAAGGTGAAAAAACACCTTGCAGTGTCCGGCCCCCCAGACCCTCGTTTTACTTACCGGAGCCCTGAGTCGCTCTCTCCACTGGTTCTCGGCCCTTCATTGGATAGATTGATAGCAGCGCAGCCATTGGCTCCCGCTGCTGTCAATCAAATCCAATGACGCGGGGGTGGGGCCGAGTCATACACTCAGCGTCTATGGACACCGAGTGTATGACACAGGAGCATGCCTGCCAGGCAACCCACTCGGGAGAGAGCTTCCAAAAGGGGGTTATCTAATGCGGGGAGGAGCCGCGACAGCCGCCGAGGGACCCCAGAACAGGTGGATCGGGGCCACTCTGTGCAAAACGAACTGCAAAGTGGAGGTAAGTATGATATGTTTGTTATTTACAAAAAAAAAAAAAAACGGGAACCTTTATAATCAGTTTAAGGAACCCTGCGGTCTGTATTTTTTACCCCACAATAGACCCCCAGTATATTCCCATTTAATATAAAGTAATTAAAGGACCTATGTGAGGGGCTACTCATAATTAATTGTGTTTTTATTTATATCAAGACATTCCTATGACACTTGTATCCCAGTGTATTTATGGCTATACAATTTCACTCAGTTATGCCCCATACACACGATCATTTTTCATGCCGTTAAAAATGCCATTAAAAAAAATGGCCATTAAAAATGATCGTGTGTATGCTCCAGAGCATTTTTAACGACGTGAAAAACGGGCATTAAAAATTTCGAACATGCTCTCTTTTTTCACGTCGTTTTTCATGTCGTTTTTTTTAACGACGTGAAAAACGATAGTGTGTATGCTTTAACGACGTGAAAAAAAATGCGCATGCTCAGAATCAAGTATGAGACAGGAGCGCTCGTTCTGGTAAAACTAGCGTTCGTAATGGAGATAGCACATTCGTCATGCTGTAACGGACTGAAAAGCACTAGACTGAAAAGAGCGAATCGTCTCTCAACAAACTTTACTAACATGAAGGGTGGCGCCATTCGAATGGAACTTCCCCTTTATAGTGCCGTCGTACGTGGTGTACGTCACTGCGCTTTTCTTGAACATTTTTTAAAATGATGGTGTGTACGCAAGACAGGCTTGAGAGGAAACAAGAAAAAAAATGACGAGAAAAACGTCAGTTTTAAAAATGACATTAAAAATGATCGTGTGTATGGGGCATTACACGTGTCACAGGAATGTCTTAGTAAAAATAAAAATAAAATATTTATGAATAGCCCGTCAACATAGGTCTTTTATTACCGTTAATTTTACAATTTTAAAATTCATGAATAGCCTCCTCACCACTTATTTCATTCAATTTTCATTCACAGTTAGAGAAGAGAATTACAAAAGTTGTGTAATGTTGTGTAATGCAATATGTAAAGGCACTCTACATCATGCTTTAATAAACCCGCACCTAGTGAAATGTTGGCAATGCATGTATTGAGTGTCACTCCACAGAGCTATGCCTTTATTTTAGTGCTATGTCTTCCACTTTAAAAGGGAACCATAACCAATTACCAGATAAGCCACTTAGATCTCAGATTGTTTTTGAACAGGCTGGGCAGACAGACTTGCATGGAAATGAACAATAAAATGCAATGTGCTCCATTACTAAGCAGGAAACGCGGCATGTATAAGACACAAGAAAATGTGACTCCTAATCCCTATGCACATATATAATTCAAAACCACAACAATACTTACATCAGTAAGATTAGTTTAGCCTGACGTTCAAATATACATCCAAAGTAATTGAAAAAGCTACAGATTCAAGCAGCCCACATAGTAGATTGTGACCTCACTTTTACTTAGTTTAAAATTTTGCCAGGGGTACTTACATTCAATTGTATCAACAAGCAGTGGAAAAAGAAAAGCTTCTTACTTTCTTGCTAAGAACATTTTATAAGCAGTATTATTTGTATTTCCCTCAGTTGTGGCAGATGTAATTCATTTGAGTTCTCAAGTTCTCAAAGGATCCTGGACCCATCATCGCTCATTGACAGCACAGTAGAAGGTATGGTGTACCATAACAAGCAAGTGTCCTGTGCATACTTTCACATTACAGCAAGCCCTGTTACTAAACCCAGGAGGACCCTGCATTCACTATATGTGGTCTCCACAGTACACAGAACATGGTAATGCAATTATTTTAGTAAATATAAACCACTAAATACCTTTTCTCATCAGCAGTTAGAGCAGTCTTTTGACTTCTATCAGTGCCTGGTTAAAGCTTGTAGGAGGAGTTGTCATTATGCTCTGACTGTCAGATAAGGCTGCAGGACCCCTGACCCTCTGTCTGGGCAGTGCTGAATGGCCCTGTGCTGATCACATGCACTCTCCTAAGAAAAAAAAAAACTCTAGCAATACACACCAAACTGAGCATGTGCAGCTTATCATCAAACCTCTGTTCTATGAGGAGAAACAGAGGAGACAGGATCAAACAGCCTTTATACACAATGCAGAGGATTCCACATTGAGTATAACAAGCATGCTTTACTGCAGACTGATCTTACTGTTGTGTGTTTAGTAACACTTTAAAAGAGCTTCCATAATCCTTAGGAGAAATTTTTGCCCATTGCACACCTAAAAATCACCTAATTTCACTTTCCTTATTGATTCCAATGCAGTTAGCCAAAGGAACAAAGTTCACCTAATGTCCTAATTCTCACCAAAATTTCATTGACATGAGAGCTCATAATTCCACTCATCCCTAGTAAACAGACAAACATCTTCATACATTTTGCAATACCAACAGTTCCAGGATGCAAATGTGTGAGTCTCTCCCTTATTTAAAATGAAATGTCTATCAATTTCTCATAAAATGCCAGGTAGTTACATCTATAGGGCCCATTCACACTTGTCCATTCTCCATTTGCACTTGTCTGTTTTCCTGCAGTTAAACTCATTTATTTTACTGCATGGAATTGCAGTTGAAACAAAAATGCCACTAATGTGGATAGTTGACATTTGTGTTGCAACTAAATGCTGTTGTTGAAATAAGAGTCATGCCGCGTACACACGATCGATTTTTTAGACGGTGAAAACACCGTCGAGAAAATCGACGTGAGAAACGAGGAACAGCTTGTTCCCCCCACACACGGGCGTTTTAAATTAAAAAAATTTTTGTGTAGGCTCCGCGGCAGTGTTTCCCTATGGGAAAACTGCAGCGGAAAAAAACGACGGGAATCACGACGAGAAAAATTAGAGCATGTTCTAATTTTTCTCGTCGTGATTAATGCCGTTTTTCCCGTCGAGAAAAACGACAGAAAGCCCACAGACGATCGTTTTTCTCGTCCAAAGGAAAAAATGTAATTTTTCTCGACGGGAAAAATGATCGTGTGTACGCGGTATTATGCTCCGTCTTCCTGCAGGACTATTGTAATGAATAGTTAATGCACAAATATTTAACCTGTAACTAAACTCAAGAACAAAATGTAAGCCTTATGCCGCGTACACACGATCGGACATTCCGCCAACAATACCGTGGATTTTTTTACGACGGATGTTGGCTCAAACTTGTCTTGCATACACACGGTCACACAAATGTTGTCTGAAATTGGGAACGTCAAGAACGCGGTGACATACAACACGTACGACGAGCCGAGAAAAATGACGTTCAATAGCCAGTGCGGCTCTTCTGCTTGATTCCGAGCATGCGTGGAATTTTGTGCATCGGAATTATGTGCACACGCTCAGAATTTCTGACAAGTTTTGTTGTTGGAAAATTTGAGAACCAGCTCTCAAATTTTTGTTGTCGGAAATTCCGACAGCAAATGTCCGATGGAGCCTACACACGGTCGGATTTTCCGACAACAAGCTCACATCAAACATTTGTTGTCGGAAATTCTGACCGTGTGTGCGCGGCATTACAGTTAGATGTGGTAGCTGCATTCATTTTTTCAGGTTAAGAACAATTTTTGCAAGTACTTAAAAATACCTGTTGATCCTGAAACAAATCCAGTATTCTTCCTGTGTTTCCAAGTTATCTTCTGTGAACTACAAAACCCCTCCTCTCAGGAGAGCAGTGTAGGGTGACAACACTGCTCCTCCATAGATGTAGTGTGTTTAGTATGTTTACTACGGCTTTCACCCTGGGGCAGAATCCGTGGCCATAAAAAAAAAATAATATACGAATGAAGCTATAACATCTAAAGGTGGGTAAACTGTAATATATAAATGTTTGTTTTGGGGTGTAGACATGATGTATGGATGCTTTAAGAATTAAAGTTTTGTGCAGTTTGTGTGAGTATAAACAGGCAAAAATACACATAAACGTGCGTGTAAACAAAAAGGAAAAGGTCTGGTGTCACCCGCAAACCACCTCCATCCCAATATATGCAACAAAAAACAGGAGATCGCCCCGGGACTTTAGATGAGGTGAATGCGGTTAGCCAACAATTGACAGAGTAAATGCAGTCTTAAAGTTTATTAAAATTGTCATGCAAACATAAACATGAATCATAGCCAAGCCACTGAAATGATACATACAGTAAAAAATTACATTACACGTATCATGGTATAAAATGTAAATTGCAAAGTGCACAGGCATTAAATGTAGCCCAACGCGTTTCGCAAGACCATGCTCGCTTCATCAGGGGTAGATGCGTGTGTAGTTCATCAGGGGCTGGATTGGACTACCCATTGCTGGATACCCAGAGGCGGCAGTAATGAGCGTCTGGCTGGGGAACTGAGGAGGCAGAGGAAAAACCAACCCAACAGAGCACAAACGGGGGGGCAGACATGGCCGGGGTGGGGGAATGTGTCACCAAAGATCTCCCAGTATCCATTAGTAATGTCAACTTGAATGAAGTGAAACTGCTGCATGTGACTCAAAAAGGAAACAGGAAGTGACAAACAGATTTTGACAGTAGTATTAAACACACAAAAATCGAATTGTGCTCACTTTAAAAGTAATAGTTTCTATCTGATAAAGCAGCGCCACATCCACTTTCTAACCCCCATCCAACCAACGTTGTTCAAAAGCACTTCAAAATTAAATTTGCTTTAAACATTCAGTTTTGGAACAAATAGACCAAATTCACTATTAAGGCTGGGTTCAGACATTCTGAGTTCACAGCAGGGCATCTGGTGCACCCCTGTCCACCGATTCAAGTACGAATCAGGTCCAAATTTTTGCCTGAATTCGCACCTAAATCGGAACCAAAGGCGCACCGGACCCCAGTGGCGGCTGGTGCTCAAATTTCTTGGGGGGGCGCAAACAAACTGAAAAAAAAAATCATCAATTGCCGCCACTGTGCCCATTAAAACGCAGCCACTGTGCCCAAACGCCACTAGTTTGTCCCCAAATGCAGCCAGTTTTCCCCCCAATATACAGCCAGTTTGTCCCCCAATAATACAGCCAGTTTCTCCCCCATAATACAGCCAGTTTCTCCCCAAATAATACAGCCAGTTTCTCCCCCATAATGCAGCCAGTTTCTCCCCCAATAATGCAGCCAGTTTCTCCCCCAATAATGCAGCCAGTTTCTCCCCCAATAATACAGCCAGTTTCTCCCCCAATAATACAGCCAGTTTCTCCCCCAATAATACAGCCAGTTTCTCCCCCAATAATACAGCCAGTTTCTCCCCCAATAATGCAGCCAGTTTCTCCCCCAATAATGCAGCCAGTTTCTCCCCCAATAATGCAGCCAGTTTCTCCCCCATAATGCAGCCAGTTTGTCCCCCATAATACAGCCAGTTTGTCCCCCACATACAGCCAGTTTCTCCCCCAATAATACAGCCAGTTTCTCCCCCAATAATACAGCCAGTTTCTCCCCCAATAATACAGCCAGTTTCTCCCCTCATAATACAGCCAGTTTCTCCCCCATATGCAGCCAGTTTCTCCCCCATATGCAGCCAGTTTCTCCCCCATATGCAGCCAGTTTCTCCCCCAATAATACAGCCAGTTTCTCCCCCAATAATACAGCCAGTTTCTCCCCCATAATGCAGCCAGTTTCTCCCCCATATGCAGCCAGTTTCTCCCCCATATGCAGCCAGTTTCTCCCCCATAATACAGCCAGTTTCTCCCCCATATGCAGCCAGTTTCTCCCCCATAATACAGCCAGTTTCTCCCCCATAATACAGCCAGTTTCTCCCCCAAATGCAGCCAGTTTCTCCCCCATATGCAGCCAGTTTCTCCCCCATATGCAGCCAGTTTCTCCCTCATATGCAGCCAGTTTCTCCCCCATATGCAGCCAATTTCTCCCCCAAATGCAGCCAGTTTCTCCCCCAAATGCAGCCAGTTTCTCCCCCATATGCAGCCAGTTTCTCCCCCATATGCAGCCAGTTTCTCCCCCATATGCAGCCAGTTTCTCCCCCAAATGCAGCCAGTTTCTCCCCCATAATGCAGCCAGTTTCTCCCCCATAATGCAGCCAGTTTCTCCCCCATAATGCAGCCAGTTTCTCCCCCAAATGCAGCCAGTTTCTCCCCCATATGCAGCCAGTTTCTCCCCCAAATGCAGCCAGTTTCTCCCCCATAATGCAGCCAGTTTCTCCCCCATAATGCAGCCAGTTTCTCCCCCATAATGCAGCCAGTTTCTCCCCCAAATGCAGCCAGTTTCTTCCCCAAATGCAGCCAGTTTCTCCCCCATAATGCTGCCAGTTTCTCCTCCAAATGCAGCCAGTTTCTCCCCCATATGCAGCCAGTTTCTCCCCCATAATGCAGCCAGTTTCTCCCCCATAATGCAGCCAGTTTCTCCCCCATAATGCAGCCAGTTTCTCCCCCATAATGCAGCCAGTTTCTCCCCCAAATGCAGCCAGTTTCTCCCCCATAATGCAGCCAGTTTCTCCCCCATAATGCAGCCAGTTTCTCCCCCATAATGCAGCCAGTTTCTCCCCCATATGCAGCCAGTTTCTTCCCCAAATGCAGCCAGTTTCTCCCCCAAATGCAGCCAGTTTCTCCCCCAAATGCAGCCAGTTTCTCCCCCATAATGCAGCCAGTTTCTCCCCCAAATGCAGCCAGTTTCTCCCCCATAATGCAGCCAGTTTCTCCCCCAAATGCAGCCAGTTTCTCCCCCATATGCAGCCAGTTTCTCCCCCATAATGCAGCCAGTTTCTCCCCCCAGCCCTGCACTTACCTTCCTCGAGTCAGCACCGTCCTTCTTCCGTCCTCAATGTCTTCTCCCGCCCTCGATGTCACTTCAGCCAATCAGGTTACCGGTAACCAGACCCGGTGAACCTGATTGGCCAGGGAACGCACCCCTGTGCGTCCTCTCATTAGGTATTTAGAAGCCGATTACAGCCCTCAGGCTGTAGTCGGGAAGCCTATCAGAGCCGCTGGCTCTGATAGGCACTTCTAAAGGCCAATCAGATGCTGTGATTCAGATGGCCGGCGCTCAAGGGGCCGGCCATCTGAATAGTGGGTGGCAGCAATACATAGGTTCCTGCAATGCATGAACCTATGTATTGTTGTGGTGAGTGACGGCCGGGCGCAGAAGCGAGCGGTAGCGGTGCTTCTGCGCCCACTATGGTCGCGCCGCCATGTGAAAAAAAAAGAAATTAAAAAAAAAAAAAAAACTCTTAAAGGGCCCGTTTTTTTTTTTTTTTTTTTTTGGTGACCACAGGAGGCTGGGGGGCGGCGCCCGGGCGCCCCCTATGGACGGGCCGCCACTGCCGGACCCTTTCCAAATGCGAACCGCAGCTGCCCCCGAGCTGTGTGAATCAACTCCATTGAGATTGCATATGTAGCAGGGGTACCAAATTTAGGGACTGCTATGCCAAATTTAAGGGTGATTCGTGTGGTAGTTGGCTCGAATCTTTCAATTTGCTGGACTTTGCCTTGCTGTTGTTTTGCCTGGTGTGCAGTTCCCCTTAGAAGTGTGGGTGGCACTGTCACTTATACTCGGGGTTGAACCACAGGTAATAGGTCAGCGATTTGGTGTCCTCTCTCGGCAGCCGTACAGTGGGTGTGGTTGACCTGCTGGGCATGCTGGGAGAGGATACATAAGGGGCAGACGCCGCCTGGGAGGGGTCGGTTCTTTTTGGTTCCAGAGTCGGAGTCCTGGTGCTTGGCGCGTGGCCCTCCAGGCCATGGGGCCACATGCACTTCAGCCCCAGGCACCTTTAGTCCTAGGACTGCAACTTCAGCCCTGGCCCCAGCACCTTTAGCTGGAGCCCACTTCGGGAGGAGGAATCCCAGGGTGCTGCCTTGCAAGGGGACCCGTTTCTAGAAGAGGAGGCTGGGGAAGGACCGTTCCGAAGGACTGGTGAGAGATCACAGTGAAAGAAGGGGCCCAGTAACTCTCTGGAGGGATGTCATCCATCCGTAAAAAGGGGATTTAAACAACAGGACCAGTAGGAGGTTTGGGACACTATAGATTCTGTGGCAGAGGATCTCCTGAACGCATCCATTAGGGAATCTAATAGACTGTTCGAGTTACACGCCGGCTGCTAGTACCTTCGGGTGACTATCCAGGTGAGCTATACCCACTCAGGATCGAGTGGTGAAGAAACAAGAGTGCCTGAACTGATCTGTCTTCCTAACACCTTTCTCTTCTCCTCATTTGTGGATGTTCGTGCATAAAGAAATAAACTCTATGTTGGAGTTGACGCTGGTGTGGACCTTGGAGTTACTTGGGGCATAGAGACTTTTGTCCTTACATTCTAGGGACAGAAGCCAACTCTGAGGGGATTCTCGCTGCAAAGAACCGTAAGTGAAAAACAAGTGTGCTTAGCCTCTGCAAACCAGGGGGTATGGGCATGGTGGAGACTATGCGCCTTCCTCTCCAGTGAACGAGCCAAAGAGTGGAGAAGGAGGGTGGCGTGGTTGCTACACATATATGTGCAAAAAAAATTCCATCCTGCTTCTTCAAATATTCTCATCACTGTGGTGGAAAACCAATGTCAATTTGACCTCACTAACCATTAGAAAATCAAACAAATGTTCTGAAAATGTATTTTCCAACAAAATTCAACTAGTGTATGACCAGCTTTAGAGTATACACAGGGGTGGGCTGACCAGTCGGGCACTTCGGCCATGGTCCGAGGGCCCGGCTGAGAAGGGGCCCTGTCAGCAACGCCCGCTGGAACTTTTTTGTTGTTGTTGTTCTGGACAAAGTACTTGTGGCAGCGGGCCCGCAGAAATCTTTTTTGAGCGGGCCCCAGCATGCACTAAGGATGTTTAAAGGGAAGGGGGCCCAGTTTGGGTAGAAGAAGCAGGGCCGCCCGCTGTGTACAGTATATTCTAAGAACAAACGAACAGCCGATAATCGCTGTTCGACTCTAACATCTGGACCATCCCTAATCTACATGTAGCGGGGTGTCACTTTAATGAGTACCAAGTCTACTATACCCAGTATGCAGCGGGACACCCACAGTGCATTGCCCGACGCAAGGTCTGCTGGGGGAGGACTATTTAAGCAGGGAGGAGCAACACGCGGGTCTTTTTGGACACCGCCCTTCTAGCAAGTGGAGCCTACTTTGGGGCCTGTTGCTCTGGACTAGGCCGGAGAGCCTGGGCCTAGTGGATCCGAAGAGCTTGCTGATCATCACGGGAGAACTCAGAGTCGACTCATCCATCAATCTCCCTCGGATTGTTGGGAAGATTGGAGACTACGGGTGTCGTGAGACTGTGTGCTGGAGCCCTACGGAAGCCCTACGGAAGTCAGTTGTACGGACTGGTCCGGTCGGGTGAGAAAGCACTTGCTCAGGATTTACTGACTATCTTTTAGGCCCAGTATTCCTTGGTCAGGGCCCACCGTTACCAGAGTATTACATTGCACGCCAGAGGAACAGTGTGTTGTGCAGCCGAAGTTAAGTTTCTTACTGCATGCTGAGTAACTAATCACTTAATACCTTTGGATTACAAATAACCTATAAAGTGCACCACCATTGCTAGCAAAGATCCTTCTCAACGGAATAACTGTGTGTGAAATAGTCAGGCCTGACTGTTCAGCAGGGAGATATTGTTTGGGCGCCATATTGGCCACGAGGGGGAAGCTTGCGAGCGGAGTTTACTAAAAGACATTCAGTGTGTATAAGACTGTTAGAACATAGTCCTTGTTTATTTGCTTGACATTTAATATTGCAGGGCTCTGCATAGGTAAATGTACCATTGTCTACCCTTATATCTTCTACTCCGTAAAAGTATTTGTGGTTAAGCAAACACGTTGTGTGGCATACTGTCTATTCCAGCTGAAGCAGTCAGCTCAGGTAACTTGATGTTAACTGATTGTGTGTGTTTTATTACGGAGTGGTGATTCCTATCGTAACAGGTTTCACACTTCCATTTGCGCTAGCTGTGCCAAGGGAGGTTAGAGCCAGTTCCTGGGGGTTGACAGCAGTGTGTTACAGGCCCAAAACTATACCAGCAGCCCTCTTAACTGGGGGTATTGCTACACTTGGGGGCTCGAGTCCAGGATCCTGTACGCTGCAATCAAGCCTGCCAGAAGTACCGGCATGGATCCTTTAACAGTGACCCAGTGGTGTGCATCAGTCAGCGCTGTTCCAGACATGGCTGTAGTCATTGAACTCCCTGGGGAAGACTGGTCAGGGAGCGATGTAGACAGGCTCATGAAGTTACTGTCCCCGAGCCAGAAGGCATGGTTAATTGACCTCAGGCCAGACGAAGGGACCTCCCGTACCTACGCTTTGGTGGAATGGAAGGATGAGATATCTGAGAGTTTCAGAGGCCAGAGTGTACAGTCCATAGACCAGAAGACATACCGCTTAGCCCATGCCAAGTCTATAAAGAAAGAACCCCAAGAACCGGCCCCTAGGGAAAAGCAGCCAAAAGAGACAACGATCTCTGCGGCGCCCCTGACCACTATAGGCCCTGAACTCTTCAGTGCTTTAGGGGACCTTGGCACAAAGTGCCAGAAGAGTAACAAGATGTGTGTGGAGACTGGGTACCGGAAGCTGAGAATTTTTTCGGGTAAACAATCTGTACCACTCGGGGAAGAGGACTTTGATACGTGGATGGAACAAGCAATGCAGGCTGTGGAAGGATGGGAAGTGACGGAAGCCCAAAAGAAACAGCGCATAAATGAAAGCTTAAAGGGGGCCGCTGCAGAAGCTGTGAAGAATCTTAGATTCAGCAATACCTCTTGTACTGCCTATGACTACTTAACTATGCTGCAGGAGGAGTTTGGCCAGGTGGCAGAAAGTTACTGACTTAATTTACCAGTTTGAGCATACTCTTCAACAGCCAGGAGAACGATTTTATGAATATGTCCGAAGGTTGAATAAAATGCTCTGCCAGATAGTCCTGAAGAAAGGGATGGTACCACAGGCCATAGATGCAGACAGGATGCGGCAGGTCATGAGGGGAGCACTGCGCTCTGATCCAGTCTGGCTCCATCTGAAGACTACCGGAGGAGTCATGTCCTTAAACTATCCAGACCTTGTGCGAGTAGTAAGAGATGAAGAGGCTTTGCTCAATGACCAACAGGCAACTGAGAAACCCACTCCTTCTCCCTCAGCTGGGGTTGGATCTGTTATGGCCACAGAACGGGACTCTGAGGTGGCTGTCTTAAAGTCACAGATGAAAAAAAGAAGAGAGATTCGCCCTTGGGACTTTGAGTGAGGTGAGCACTGTTAGGCCAATAAAAAAATCGCAAGAATAATTGCAGTGTATATTTATTCAGGTAAAGAGCAGTACATACATTGATGTCATGAACATGGGCCAATTCATACAAAATACAAGACCAATATAAATTAGGTAAAATGATATTACGAGTATCTGACAGTAATTATGTAAACACATAGGCATCAAAAGTAACCCGACGCGTTTCGCGAGGCTTGGCTCGCTCTTCAGGGGTAGATGCACGTAGTGTACCTAAAATGAGAGTGATATAGTATAAAGCATGATATGAAGGCACAGTGGGGGGGGCCTTGAATATGGAAAACCCCATACTCACCACTGGACATTGCCAAAAGACAGCGGGGGTGAAGCTCAAACGGCGGCAGCGACTGTCTCACCAGGGAGCTGAGGAGGCGGAGCCAAACAAAGCTCCAAATCGGAGTCAAACGGAAGGAAGGCCCAGCATGGATGGAATAGGTGTAACCCCAAAAGTGTCAGTGAATCCAAGAGGAATGTTGGCTCTAAATATAAATATGTATATTGGATAATTAAAATATGGGAGTATACGAGTATATGGTAACATATATGTCTTTGCATGTATAAAAGACATGAGCCAAGAATGGTTAGAGTATGGAGACTGAGGGGGAGAGTGAAAAAATACCAGATTGACTAGTATGATTAAGGAAAGATCAGAGAGGAAAGTAATGAGTGAAAGAGTGTGAATGGAATGAAATACAGGTGTGTGGTGAGGACTGTGATGAGAAAACAAGTTGCATGTAAATGCTTGCAGCGAGTAATATATAAACATATAAAAGTATACCTTGGTGAAGTAGGTCTAAGAGTAGTAAATTCCAAGGGAAGGACCTGCACTTGTGTGTCTGTCCTCAGTGAAAGAAAGCAAACAATGAGATCCATGCTGTGCAAACCTCCAATATATACCCCCGAAGGGGCCCGAGAGGCTCCGCCCCCAACACCATGTGCAAATGACCAGCAAACGAGTGCCTAAACCCACCAACCATCAAAAAGGCGGTGTGTGAGCCAAGACACTCCCAGGACCATCTTGATGGTAGTAATGCCTGCAGCCACAGCGATGCTGCAAAATCACAGACATCGCGCGGCCGACGCATTAACATGGTGCCGATGTGCAAGTGGCCCCGCCCGCTCAAAAAGGGCAGGCGGGGACAGCAGGGGACAAGGATCCCCCTTGTGATGCACATCGCAGCTCCCAGGGAGAAATAAAGTAGCACCGCCGCCAACAGAGAACACCACACCAGCTGGATTGGGATAAAAGTCCAATGCGAGATGTTATTGGATATGTTGGAATAACAAATGGCTAGTGCATGATAAAAATGTAAAATCCATACATATATGTATGTTTTTGTTTTTATTGGCGAGTGTGACCGCAGACCAGTTTTGGGCTATTGGGTGTCTTCCAACCGGGTATCTTTGAGAAAAAAGAAAAAAGAAGGGTCTGGTGTCACCAGTGACACACCTCCATCCCTGAATTTCATGAAAAAAAGAAGAGAGATTCGCCCTTGGGACTTTGAGTGAGGTGAGCACTGTTAGGCCAATAAAAAAATCGCAAGAATAATTGCAGTGTATATTTATTCAGGTAAAGAGCAGTACATACATTGATGTCATGAACATGGGCCAATTCATACAAAATACAAGACCAATATAAATTAGGTAAAATGATATTACGAGTATCTGACAGTAATTATGTAAACACATAGGCATCAAAAGTAACCCGACGCGTTTCGCGAGGCTTGGCTCGCTCTTCAGGGGTAGATGCACGTAGTGTACCTAAAATGAGAGTGATATAGTATAAAGCATGATATGAAGGCACAGTGGGGGGGGCCTTGAATATGGAAAACCCCATACTCACCACTGGACATTGCCAAAAGACAGCGGGGGTGAAGCTCAAACGGCGGCAGCGACTGTCTCACCAGGGAGCTGAGGAGGCGGAGCCAAACAAAGCTCCAAATCGGAGTCAAACGGAAGGAAGGCCCAGCATGGATGGAATAGGTGTAACCCCAAAAGTGTCAGTGAATCCAAGAGGAATGTTGGCTCTAAATATAAATATGTATATTGGATAATTAAAATATGGGAGTATACGAGTATATGGTAACATATATGTCTTTGCATGTATAAAAGACATGAGCCAAGAATGGTTAGAGTATGGAGACTGAGGGGGAGAGTGAAAAAATACCAGATTGACTAGTATGATTAAGGAAAGATCAGAGAGGAAAGTAATGAGTGAAAGAGTGTGAATGGAATGAAATACAGGTGTGTGGTGAGGACTGTGATGAGAAAAGAAAGTCACAGATGACCCAAGTGTTGGAAATGCTGACTTCTTTAATGGCTAAAAATTCAGGAGCTACAAAAAAAGAAGAAGTTAAGAAGGAAGTGTTTCAGAATGCCTCAACACCAGTCTTCCAGCAGAACAGAGAAGAAGAAGTTTGTTTTAACTGTGGAGGGGTTGGACATTACGGGCGGGTGTGCCCCAGCCCGAAGGCATATCGCAAGCCGGCGGAAAACTCCAGAGGGCCCCGGTGAAGGAGTCAACTGGGTGCCCGTCAGTTCCAGCAAGCTCCAAAGGGATCAGAGAACAGGAGAAGCTAAGAAGGGGGGACAATTCCCCACCCCACCAACTTAATACTTCTCACTTTAAGTCCAAACCTAAACCTTGGCAGGAAATCAATGCATACCAGGCCCAACAAAGCTTAAGATCCAGGAAGAGATTAAGAAAGAAAAAATCACAGAAGTCCAAACCCATGGAATCTAGGAAGGAGACCTCTCCGAGGAAATTTCCTGTTAAACTGGTGGGACCCTCCCCAGTGGTTCCCATTCAAGTAGAAGGGATCTACACGAAGGCCATTCTTGACACGGGAGCTCAAGTGACCCTTCTGTACCGGGACTTTTACCAGAAACATCTGAGACATTTGCCATTGCAGAAGCTAGAAGACTTGGAAATATGGGGAATTGGAACCCGAAACTTCCCGTCTGATGGATACCTCCCAATTAGACTGGCCTTCGACCCCTCAGTAGCCGGAGACGCAGAGATCTTTGACACATTGGCGGTAGTTTGTCCTTGCCCACCAGGAGTCAACAAAAGTTCCCACATAATAGGGACTAATACTGACCTGGTCAGGAGATTACTGGCCCCTATAGCTCAGAAGCAGGACGCCCCAACAGCCAGAATTCTTCCTATGTTGCAACGGGCCTATCAACGGCTGGTGTTAGAACAGAAGGCTCCAGAAGAAGGAGTGGGAAAGGTCTGGAAGTTAGATAAGAAGGAGAGGATATTACAGCCCGGTGAAGTAACTTGCGTGAGGGCCACCATAAAACTCACCTGGGAGCAACCTGGTCCCTTCGTAGTTCTAGAACCAGATCCTTTGGATACCCATCAAGGGCTGGAAGTAATCCCTGAGGTAGTTCCATTGAGAGCTCTGAAGAAGGCTAATGGCCGGGTGTCGGTGAGCATCAGGAACACCACCGACACACCTGTGAAAATCCCAGCCCGGATGCTGTTGGGCCAAGTGAATCCTGCCACCCCGGTTGCCTTGTCAGACTTAAAGAAGGAAGAGGGGGAGAGAGCTATTGTGGAGAGACTCTGTTTGGAAGATACGGCTTTATCACCGGCTTGGAGGGAGAGGGCCAGAGCCCAGTTGGCTAGGTGGCGGAAGATCTTTTCCAAGGATGAGTTAGATGTGGGGTGTGCAAAAAGTGCTACCCACAGCATCCGCCTGCAGGAGGACAAGCCGTTCAGGGAAAGAGTCCGGCGGGTCCCCTTGGCTGATTTGGAAGATCTGCGCGAGCAACTATCAGAGCTCAAGAGAACCGGTGTCATCCGAGATTCTAGGAGCCCATATGCCTCCCCAATAGTGGTGGTCAGAAAAAAAATGGGTCATTGAGGCTATGCATTGATTATCGGACCCTCAATAGAAGAACGATACCCGATCAATACACCACTCCACGAATAGAGGATGCCTTACAGAATTTGTCTGGAGCAAAGTGGTTCAGTGTGATAGACTTGAAGAGCGGGTATTACCAGATTCCAATGCACCCTGAAGATCGAGAAAAGACAGCATTCATTACCCCTGTGGGGCTCTATGAATTTGATCGCATGCCTCAAGGCCTGTCAGGAGCTCAGGCCACTTTCCAGCGACTCATGGAAAAGACGGTGGGGGACATGAACCTTATTGAAGTGCTGGTTTATCTGGATGACATCATTGTGTTCGGGAAAACTCTAGAGGAGCATGAGGAGAGGCTGGAGAGGGTCTTGAAGAGACTCAGTGATGAGAGACTCAAACTCTCTTTGGAGAAGTGCCAGTTTTACCAATCTTCAGTTCACTACCTGGGGCACATTGTGTCTGCCGAAGGAGTGTCCACCGATCCAGGAAAGTTGGAGGCTGTTACCTCCTGGCCCCGGCCCACCACAGTGACTGAGCTTAGGTCATTTCTGGGGTTTTGCTCGTACTACCGAAGGTTTGTGGAGGGGTTTGCCAAAATCACCAAGCCGTTGAATGAACTCCTGTAGACCGAGGGAGAAGAAGATGACTCAGGGCCCAGGAAACCGGGGGAGTCTATAGAAGACCAGTGGACTGTGAACTGTGAAGAGGCTTTCACAAGATTGAAGGAGAGCCTGACCACTGCCCCCGTCTTGGCTTATGCGGACACCAGAAAGCCGTATGAGTTACATGTGGATGCCGGTCATGATGGTCTGGGAGGAGTGCTGTATCAAGAGCATGATGACCAGCTGAGGCCCGTTGCTTATGTGAGCAGAAGTTTGACCCCAGCTGAAAATAATTACCCCACCCACAAGCTGGAATTCTTGGCCTTGAAGTGGGCTGTGGTGGATAAGCTGAAGGACTACCTGTATGGAGCTGAGTTTGTGGTTAAGACAGACAATAACCCGCTCATCTACCTTCTGACTACAGCCAAACTGGATGCCACCGGCCACCGTTGGCTGGATGCTCTCTCAGGATTCACTTTCAGTTTAAAATACAGACCTGGGATTGGAAACAGAGACACAGATGCCTTATCCAGAAGGACTCATGCTCCCACTAATCCTACGGAAGACTGGACTCGGCTGGCCCCAGAGGGAGTGCGAGCCTTGTGCCAGGGAGCAGAGTTCCAGGCAAGTGGAGGGTCCAGAGCCGAAGAAATAGGAGTCTCGGTTGTTGGAGTACCCAAATATTACTGTGATGTGGCCCAGAATGGAGAAGAGAACCTACCCAAACTTTCAAAGAAGGATCTAAGAAGAGATCAACTGGAAGACCCGCTGGGGCGATTGGCCCTGGAAGCATTGGAAAACCAAAACCCAGACTTACTTCTGAAGGACCCCTCAAAGGAGGCTTGCCTATTAAGAAGAGAATGGGACCGGTTACAGATGAATAAAGAGGTGGTCTACCGAAGGGGCCCCTCTGATGATTTGGAGGATAAGTGGCAACTGTTTCTGCCAGAGAAACACTGGAAGACTGTTCTGACCGCTTTGCATGATGATCATGGTCACCTGGGGTCGGAAAGAACTTTTCAGTTCGTAAGGAACAGATTTTACTGGCCCTGTATGCGGGTTGAAGTGGAGGAATATTGTCACTCATGTGCAAGATGCATACAAAGAAAGACTCTGCCTCATCAAGCTGCCCCAATGGGCCACCTACAAAGTCAAGGGCCCTTGGATCTGGTATGCATTGATTTTATTTGTCTAGAACCTGATTTAAGTGGACATGGGAATGTTCTGGTGATAACCGATCATTTCACTAGATACGCTCAGGTATTCCCAACCAAAGACCAGAAGGCCTCCACAGTGGCTAAGGTGCTTGTTGAAAAGTTCTTTGTACATTACGAACTACCTCAACGCCTCCACTCAGACCAGGGAAGGGATTTCGAAAGCAGACTGATACGGAAACTGTTAGATTCACTCGGTATAAAGAAGACCCGAACCACCCCTACCACCCACTAGGGGATGCCCAACCTGAACAATTGAATCGGACATTGTTGAATATGCTGGGGACATTGAGAAGTGAGAAGAAACAGCATTGGGGCAAGCATGTGGCTGCCATTGTACATGCATACAATAGTACAACTAGTGATGCTACTGGGTACTCCCCATACAGACTGATGTTCGGCAGGGAAGCAAGACTACCGGTAGATTTGGCCTTTGGCACTTCAATAGATCATACATCAGCAGCTTCCCACAAGGGGTATGTGGATCGGTTGCGACAGAGTTTAAGACTGGCGTACGAGAAGGCCCAGGCGACTTCCGATCAAAGAGGAGCCAGGAATAAGCGGAGTTATGACCTCAAGGTCCGGATTCATGACCTACAGCCAGGAGACAGGGTGCTGTTGCGGAACTTAGGCATTCCGGGGAAGCATAAGCTGGCCGACCGGTGGAGGTCACAACCATATGTAATCTGTAAACAATTGCCAGGTTTGACAGTGTATCAACTCAAACCAGAAGGAAGTGTGGGGCCGTTGAAGACATGGCACAGGAATCACTTAATGCCCCTCTCCGAAGCAGTTTGTTTGCCTCCTACCTCGGATCCTTCTGAGCCCCTTTCAGCCTCCAATACCCCTAGGCCTGTCACCAGATCTCAAGCAACTCTTTCAGGAGAGATGGATGCCCAAGACCAGAGTGAAGATGAGGAATTGGAACTTGATTGGTTATGGTCATCTCAAGTACCTGAACCCATGATCATGGCCTCTCCATCATCTGAAGTTATCACTGGGGACACTTTAAATGCTGAGGCTGCTGAGTTCATACCACTTGCTACTCTTACTGAGGAATGGGAGGATGCTCTAGACTCCTTTCCAGTAGAAGACCCCAGGGAGTCCTTGTACCTCTCCGCACCTAATTTAGATGCCCCTGGACCAGCAGAACCCAATACACCTGACTTAGTAGAGGGAGAATTGGAAGGACCCACTGCGGTTGAGACCCCGGCTCCTAGGGAACAAAGAGAGAGAAGAACCATCCACCCCCCAAGAAGACTAATTTATACTCAAATGGGGGAGTGCTCGGAAGAGACTGTTGTTACTGCAAGAAGGACAGTAGATAAGCCTGGTCCCTCTACTGTGAATTTAGTAGAGGGAAACCCTAGCTCACTCCCTGGCACAGTTAGACAGGCCACTTCCACTAATGTGACCTGTGAGCAGGACAACCTCTCTCCCAAAGCTTGGTGAGAGGTTCCTTTGCCAGGCTCCTTTGTAGCCGTGAATTGTATTACGTGTGCATATGCTAACAAAGTTCTTTGACTGTTTATCTTTAGGGACCAAAGTTTTCTAAGTGGGGGGAGTGTGTAGCGGGGTGTCACTTTAATGAGTACAAAGTCTACTATACCCAGTGTGCAGCGGGACACCCACAGTGCATTGCCCGGCGCAAGGTCTGCTGGGGAAGGACTATTTAAGCAGGGAGGAGCAACACGCGGGTCTTTTTGGACACCGCCCTCCTAGCAAGTGGAGCCTAGGTTGGGGCCGGTTGCTCTGGACTAGGCCGGAGAGCCTGGGCCTAGTGGATCCGAAGAGCTTGCTGATCTTCACGGGAGAACCCAGAGTCGACTCATCCATCAATCTCCCTCGGATGGTCGGAGGATCGTAGACTACGGGTGTCGTGAGTCTGTGTGCTGGATCCCCAACTACGGATGTCGGTTGTACGGACTGGTCCGGTTGGGTGAGAGAGCACTTGCTCAGGATTTACTGACTAACTTTTAGGCCCAGTATCCCTTGGTCAGGGCCCACCGTTACCAGAGTATTACATTGCACGCCAGAGGAACAGTGTGTTGTGCAGCCGGAGTTAAGTTTCTTACTGCATGCCGTGTAACTAATCACTTAATACCTTTGGATTACAAATAACCTATAAAGTGCACCACCATTGCTAGCGAAGATCCTTCTCAACGGAATAACTGTGTGTGAAATAGTCAGGCCTGACTGTTCAGCAGGGAGATATTGTTTGGGCGCCATATTGGCCCTGAGGGGGAAGCTCGCGAGCGTAGTTTACTTAAAGACATTCAGTGTGTATAAGACTGTTAGAACATAGTCCTTGTTTATGTGCTTGACATTTAATATTGCAGGGCTCTTCATAGGTAAATGTACCATTGTCTAACCTTATCTTCTACTCAGTAAAAGTATTTGTGGTTAAGCAAACACGTTGTGTGGCGTACTGTCTATTCCAGCTGAAGCAGTCAGCTCAGGTAACTTGATGTTAACTGATTGTGTGTGTTTTATTGCGGAGTGGTGATTCCTATAGCGTAATGGGTTTCACACTTCCATTTGCGCTAGCTGTGCCAAGGGAGGTTAGAGCCAGTTCCTGGGGGTTAACAGCAGTGTGTTACAGGTCCAAAACTATATCAGCAGCCCTCTTAGCTGGGGATATTGCTACATACAGTTTGTGAGTTCCTAAATGGAACAGTACATTGTACAAATTCCTGACTTCAGCTCCAAGTTGGAACTTAAAACTTTTCCCATATACCCCACCAAAGAATGCAGGCTTTAATTGTGAATCAAAGTAGAGTAGTGCATGTACAATGTGTCCGAGTTCAGGACCTCCCATGACACACAAAAATTACTTTCTGACATCTGAAAGTTTATGCATGGTTATAGAGAACCACATTAACTTTATATCCTGTGCAAATTTACCTTATTAGTGTCTTATTGCAGTCTTTTGCACATAACAATTTCTCTGTTTTTGCATATCTGAAGTACTGATCAGGGGCCAGGCAAGCATATATTTTACTGTAAAATGCCGCAAAAAGATATGCAGATATGTGCTATTACCTCAGGTACAACATAGTTGTGTAAGTATTTTTTGCAGAAAGGGCCTTTAAGAACAAAACCATTGGTTGGTTATGGTTAGAGAGTAAAGATTACATTTAACTGTCATTTCAATATTTGTACAATCTCTTTTGTCCACCATGTCACCAAAGATTGTGTTGTCACAATGTTGTAAAACCCTATATTGTCTAGTGGGCCAACTTTAATGTTGATTCTGCATGAAAATTAACAATCTAACAGTATAATAAAAAATGGCATACCCAGCTCTATAAGGAAATTGAAATGTGTGAAAACATTATATATGATGTTAAGGAACATGCGGATCTGAAAAGCCCATTCATTTTTGACAGTTGCTGATTAGCTGGTCCTGTAATATTAGCAACTCTGTCTCCCTTAGTAACTCATCTATGGTAGCTATGGTAAGTGATTGTAAAGGGTTTAAAAAAAAACTCACACAAACATATTATACCTACCTTCTCTGTGCAATAGAATTGCACAGAGCAGCCCCAATCCTCATCTTCTCAGGTCCCCCGCCACCACGCCAGGCTTCTTTTCTGTGTGCCATCATAAGAAACTGTCTATCGTGGCAAACCTGCGGGCTAAATCCCTTGGTGCACTGCCTATGTCCACAGACAGACACAGCGCTGGATCAAGTATAAGAGGGGGTGACACTTAATAATTTTTTACCCTAATGCAGGGAATGCATTTAGGTAAGAAAATATTTAGATACAGAAAGTCTCACTCAAGATCTACCACTATATTAGAGGTTGTATGAGTGGAGTTGGTGCACTGGCCGTGTTGTTCACTGAAAGTCCAAAGTCCATAATAAAAAAGATAAGCCGGCAACCCAATAGCTTCTTCTTTCAAAGGATTTTATTTCAGAAATAAACGATCCAGCATAATGCTAGCACGTTTCGGCCAAAGCCTACCCCAAAGCATGCTACGGGGAAGGCTTTAATTGAAAAGCGTTAGCATTATGCTGGATCATTTATTGCTGTTGTGCTAAAATAAAATCCTTTGAAAGTAGAAGCTATTGGGTTGACAATTTTTTTTTTAGACTTTGAACCACTTTAAATCCTAATTTCATTCCATTGCCATTTAAGTTATGTAGCGTGCAGACCAGGTTGATCCAGCAGGTGGATCCCAGGTTCTGATCCCTTAATAGAGCAAGCAGCCAGGCACAGGGTATTTTCAGCCAGATGCATCAAATCTCACTCTGTCCTCAGACAATAATCAGGCAGATAGTGTCTTTGTTTTTGTTGTTGTTTTTTTGTAGAACTGAAATAGGGATTGGAAAAAGCTTTGGGATGCCCAGAACAAAACAACTTGAATGAGGGCACTATCTTGAAACAGCTGAAGTAAATCAGAATACGCTGTACAGACAATAGCAATAGCTCAGCACAGGGCGCTCCCTATTAGGGCAGAGCACCAGCAGCAGGTCTGGAACAGTCCCTCTAGCAAAGTGGGGTGTAAAGGCAACAGTCTCTCTCCTGAGAATTCTCTAAGACCTACTCACTGTGATCCAGGCAATCTGAAGGCCTTCTTCCAGTTTAAGTTGGCATAAAGTCTCCCAGGAAGATCCCCTCTGGGTGTTGCCTTGGGTGTTCCTGCAACTTTGGGGTGATCCTTAAGCTCCTTGGTGAGCTAGAATCATCCAGGACATCTGTAAGCTTCTTCTAAGCCTTGGAAGGTTTAAAGGTGAAGTGCAGCCAAAGTTGTTTGGCTATACTTCTCCTGTGGATCACAGGAGTGCAGTTCGTTCTGCAATCCTGTGACCCGTTTTCAGCAGACAGAGGGCTGAAACCTGCTGTCGGGTGATGTCACAGAGCTGGTCCCGGCTCGGGAAAGATCATGACAATAAAGTCGGGATCCACCCACATGCCGGACTGGCACCTGGCTCAGCCTAACACTGAGCCACTGAGAGCCTGAGCTGACCTCTCCAGCCCCATCCACAGCCCAGCGCTCCAGGGAGCATAGGAGGGGGCAGAGCAGAGAGCCGGTGACTGACAGTCACCAGCTCTCTGCTCAGGGAGCCCTGAAAACCAATCGGTTGGCGGTGTTTGATCGCTCGGTTCTCTATCTTAGAGCTGGCCAGGTACATATGCAGCATCAGACAAATGCTGCTGCATCCACCTAGGTAAGTATGATTCTGAAAAAAAGAAAAACCCCACACTTCTCTTTTAACAGCATTTCCAGGCTACGTCACTCTCCAACAGGCAAAGGGCCCCGCTAGTCTCTACTCTCACCCTTATATACACCTCTCAGCCCCCTGCTGCACACTCTTCTCGACCTGGGATTGGCTGAGTCTGTATACAGGTCCAGCTCAGACTCTGCCCTCTCCTGCTCACTATGTTTCCATAAAGCTCTTGAAAGACAGGGGGAGACAGACAAGCATGCAGTTGCAGAACCAGAGTAGACAAAAGGCAATCCACAATCTCCAATAGCTACAGCAGAGCCTAAACACTAAATTTACCTCTCACTACCCTAACTAGCACCTGAAAAATCAGGATGTATCCCCTTGTGGGAGATTTTCCCTCCCTGTCCCTGTGATACCTTTTAGGAAATAGAGGAGCAGTTATCATTTGGATATAAAGAGACAATAGGACACAGCAATAAAAACAGTGTCAAGCCTCGTACAATCGGTCGTGTGTACGCGGCTTTCAGGTTTCTCGTTAAGAAAACAGGCAAGAATCTCGACGAGAAAAATAGAGAACCTGCTCTCTATTTTCTCGTCGGGATTCTCGTCGGCCTATTTCTCGACAGAAACCCGAGTGTGTGTACACTTACCTGTCGCCGTGGAAACCTGCGCATGTTTGAAATGACTTTGACGCATGCGCGGTAGCTTCCTAGGCATAGGTAGGGGGTAGCAAGATGGCGGCGACGGCATTGAATGTGACGAGCGCACGCTCGTCGTAGTTGATGAAGTCACCGCGTTCGTGCCATTCAAAAGAACGGTGGTTCTTTTCAAAGGTACGTGTGTACACTCGGCCGGGACAAGTTTCTTGTCCAAGAATCTTGTCAGGAAAAACGACGAGTTTTTTCCTGACGAGATTCTCGGCCGTGTGTACTAGGCCTCAGAAGTTGTAAGTCTTCACCAGTCACTATAAATGTGTTTTTGTCTGTTTCCCCATTGGAGATATTTCCCATCACTATCTCTCTTGCAGGAAGTGATGGGAAATCTCCAAAACCGGAACACAGAAAAAACAAAACAAAGTTCTACTCTATCTAAAACAATATGGAAAGCTCTGGCTGGAATTGAGCTAAAATCTTACAAGATTTCAGGGGCAGTAAAAGCATCATGAGACAAGAAAACATGTTCTCTGTAATCTGTAAATAATTGAATATGACATACTGTACATAGAACTAGTATGATGGCTACAAACTGAGCAATGGTTGCTAGATTTGCATTTTTTTCCACACATGTTTTTCTTTATGACAAATTTAGTTTAAACTGAAATAGTACATTACAGTATTTACATACAGTGTCTTTTATTGTGGTCATAATGCTAGGTCCTATTTACCCACATTACTGATGCATCGTCATTTCAAACATATATTCAAGATAAAATAAATAAAACAATGGCGTTCAGAATTGAGCCCCTCTGACAGTTTTCGTCTTGGTAGATGCATGTACAGTTATAATTAGGTATGCCACAACCTACTGATTTTGTGCAGCTACAGTATATGCTGCTTGACATTTGTTTGGAGATGTTCATAATTCAGAGCCATGTAGACCTTTGTGCCTGTGCTCTAGTTTATCAACAAATCTTGCTATTTTAAATTATATTTAAATTAAATGGCGACTTGCAGAGCATTAAAAGTACACTGTGGAAAATGTATACATTTCAAACTGTCCTGATCCAATGCAGATCTTTCAGGTATATTATAAATACATTTATGGTCTTTAACTATATCCTATATCTCTTTTCTGGTGCACGCCCCAAAGTCTTAATGCCCGTTTTAAAAGCAGATTTCCCAAATATGCTTTTAAAGCAAATTATGGCATGTTATAGGTTTAAGTACCCTAAAATGTTTGCATGTGACTCTGGTGGACTGGACACCAGCAGGCTTATATGGCAGTCAGATTTTTAAAATGCTTGGATGCTTTAAGGCAGAGTTGCACACAAGATCCAGGCTTCACTGCATCATAGGACCATATTTTGCCTAAAATTATTCAAGTGGCAAACAAAGTCACCCATGCTGTTACATATCTCAATATGGAGAATCCAGCTGTAGATGGGTTACTAGATGGTTAAAGCACAACTAAAGTATTAAAAAGGGAATCTCCCTTCTGGCATCCCTGTGGATTTTGATAAGTTGGCCAATAATTGAATCCATGCTCCACATACTGGCACATTTAAAAGTAAAGATTTAATTCCTGTGAACAGAGGATACACTATTTAAACCACACCAGGAAAATATAAGGAACGGAACCTCATAACCCAGTGTATACCACAGAGCACTTTAGACCCGGTCTTTTGCATCTAAACACACGGACCGAACAGACCTTCCATGGAAGCCTCCGACCAAAATCTGTGCTGATTACCATTGTAGTACTGGAAATCCACACTCTTATTAGGATTAGCAAAATGTAAATGTGTGAATTTGCTGTGCAATCATCATCTTTTATGTGTTCCAAATGAGTACACTATTGAAAGTGATAAATGCAAAGAAAATCCAGCGGGGAAAGTAGGGCTCTCCAAAGCCGTGGAAGGCTTACAGACCTAGAAAATGCAAGAAATTGTTAGATTGTTTTAACAGTAGGTTCATCTAAAAGTGACATTTTAGTTGGAGATAATGCTTAATGAGCTGAGTTAGTCCTTGGTAGGGATGAGCTTCGTGTTCGAGTCGAACATACGTTCGACTCGAACATCGGCTGTTCGATCGTTCGACGAAGATCGAACGATTTGGGCCGTTCGCGCCAAATTCGAGTGACGCGAACGGCCCACAATGCACTACGCCATCGCAGTGTCATCCAGGCGCTGTGATTGGCCAAGCATGCACTGTGACCCCGCATGCTTGGCCAATCACAGCGCCGGCAGCGAGGAGAGCAATGATTGGCCACAGGCAGGATGCCTGTGGCCAATTATTGCTGAGGGTGTTTAGTACACGCCCCACACTATAAAAGGCCGCCAGCACGGCGGCCTAGTGTAGTGTGTTCCGGAGCAGGGAAAGAGAAGCATAGGCAGGGACAGTGACATTTATTTTTTTCTTGCTTAACCTGGATTCCTTTAGTTTAGGGAAAGAGAAGGATAGGTAGGGAGAGTGTCAGTGTGTTTTACTGTGCGAATCCTTGTTTCTAGGGACAGGGAAGGACAGTGAGGGAATTCTCCTTGTGCTATAGTGTGCTTTAAAAAAACATTTTTTCTAGGGACAGAAAACTATAGGTAGGGAGAGTGTCAGTGTGTTTTACTGTGCGAATCCTTGTTTCTAGGGACAGGGAAGGACAGTGAGGGAATTCTCCTTGTGCTATAGTGTGCTTTAAAAAAACATTTTTTCTAGGGACAGAAAACTATAGGTAGGGAGAGTGTCAGTGTGTTTTACTGTGCGAATCCTTGTTTCTAGGGACAGGGAAGGACAGTGAGGGAATTCTCCTTGTGCTATAGTGTGCTTTAAAAAAACATTTTTTCTAGGGACAGAAAACTATAGGTAGGAAGAGTGTCAGTTTCTTTCACTGTGATAATCCTTGTTTCTAGGGACAAAGAAGGAAAGTGAGGGAAATTCTCCTTGTGCTATAGTGTGCTTTAAAAAAACATTTTTTCTAGGGACAGAAAACTATAGGTAGGGAGAGTGTCAGTGTCTTTTACTGTGCGAATCCTTGTTTCTAGGGACAGGGAAGGACAGTGAGGGAATTCTCCTTGTGCTATAGTGTGCTTTAAAAAAACATTTTTTCTAGGGACAGAAAACTATAGGTAGGGAGAGTGTCAGTGTGTTTTACTGTGCGAATCCTTGTTTCTAGGGACAGGGAAGGACAGCGAGGGAATTCTCCTTGTGCTATAGTGTGCTTTAAAAAAACATTTTTTCTAGGGACAGAAAACTATAGGTAGGGAGAGTGTCAATGTGTTTTACTGTGCGAATCCTTGTTTCTAGGGACAGGGAAGGACAGTGAGGGAATTCTCCTTGTGCTATAGTGTGCTTTAAAAAAACATTTTTTCTAGGGACAGAAAACTATAGGTAGGAAGAGTGTCAGTTTCTTTCACTGTGATATTCCTTGTTTCTAGGGACAAAGAAGGAAAGTGAGGGAAATTCTCCTTGTGCTATAGTGTGCTTTAAAAAAAACATTTTTTCTAGGGACAGAAAACTATAGGTAGGGAGAGTGTCAGTGTCTTTTACTGTGCGAATCCTTGTTTCTAGGGACAGGGAAGGACAGTGAGGGAATTCTCCTTGTGCTATAGTGTGCTTTAAAAAAACATGTTTTCTAGGGACAGAAAACTATAGGTAGGGAGAGTGTCAGTGTGTTTTACTGTGCGAATCCTTGTTTCTAGGGACAGGGAAGGACAGTGAGGGAATTCTCCTTGTGCTATAGTGTGCTTTAAAAAAACATTTTTTCTAGGGACAGAAAACTATAGGTAGGAAGAGTGTCAGTTTCTTTCACTGTGATAATCCTTGTTTCTAGGGACAAAGAAGGAAAGTGAGGGAAATTCTCCTTGTGCTATAGTGTGCTTTAAAAAAACATTTTTTCTAGGGACAGAAAACTATAGGTAGGGAGAGTGCCAGTGTCTTTTACTGTGCGAATCCTTGTTTCTAGGGACAGGGAAGGACAGTGAGGGAATTCTCCTTGTGCTATAGTGTGCTTTAAAAAAACATTTTTTCTAGGGACAGAAAACTATAGGTAGGGAGAGTGTCAGTGTGTTTTACTGTGCGAATCCTTGTTTCTAGGGACAGGGAAGGACAGTGAGGGAATTCTCCTTGTGCTATAGTGTGCTTTAAAAAAACATTTTTTCTAGGGACAGAAAACTATAGGTAGGAAGAGTGTCAGTTTCTTTCACTGTGATAATCCTTGTTTCTAGGGACAAAGAAGGAAAGTGAGGGAAATTCTCCTTGTGCTATAGTGTGCTTTAAAAAAACATTTTTTCTAGGGACAGAAAACTATAGGTAGGGAGAGTGTCAGTGTCTTTTACTGTGCGAATCCTTGTTTCTAGGGACAGGGAAGGACAGTGAGGGAATTCTCCTTGTGCTATAGTGTGCTTTAAAAAAACATTTTTTCTAGGGACAGAAAACTATAGGTAGGGAGAGTGTCAGTGTGTTTTACTGTGCGAATCCTTGTTTCTAGGGACAGGGAAGGACAGTGAGGGAATTCTCCTTGTGCTATAGTGTGCTTTAAAAAAACATTTTTTCTAGGGACAGAAAACTATAGGTAGGGAGAGTGTCAGTGTGTTTTACTGTGCGAATCCTTGTTTCTAGGGACAGGGAAGGACAGTGAGGGAATTCTCCTTGTGCTATAGTGTGCTTTAAAAAAACATTTTTTCTAGGGACAGAAAACTATAGGTAGGAAGAGTGTCAGTTTCTTTCACTGTGATAATCCTTGTTTCTAGGGACAAAGAAGGAAAGTGAGGGAAATTCTCCTTGTGCTATAGTGTGCTTTAAAAAAACATTTTTTCTAGGGACAGAAAACTATAGGTAGGGAGAGTGTCAGTGTCTTTTACTGTGCGAATCCTTGTTTCTAGGGACAGGGAAGGACAGTGAGGGAATTCTCCTTGTGCTATAGTGTGCTTTAAAAAAACATTTTTTCTAGGGACAGAAAACTATAGGTAGGGAGAGTGTCAGTGTGTTTTACTGTGCGAATCCTTGTTTCTAGGGACAGGGAAGGACAGTGAGGGAATTCTCCTTGTGCTATAGTGTGCTTTAAAAAAACATTTTTTCTAGGGACAGAAAAATATAGGTAGGGAGAGTGTCAGTGTGTTTTACTGTGCGAATCCTTGTTTCTAGGGACAGGGAAGGACAGTGAGGGAATTCTCCTTGTGCTATAGTGTGCTTTAAAAAAACATTTTTTCTAGGGACAGAAAACTATAGGTAGGGAGAGTGTCAGTGTGTTTTACTGTGCGAATCCTTGTTTCTAGGGACAGGGAAGGACAGTGAGGGAATTCTCCTTGTGCTATAGTGTGCTTTAAAAAAACATTTTTTCTAGGGACAGAAAACTATAGGTAGGAAGAGTGTCAGTTTCTTTCACTGTGATAATCCTTGTTTCTAGGGACAAAGAAGGAAAGTGAGGGAAATTCTCCTTGTGCTATAGTGTGCTTTAAAAAAACATTTTTTCTAGGGACAGAAAACTATAGGTAGGGAGAGTGTCAGTGTCTTTTACTGTGCAAATCCTTGTTTCTAGGGACAGGGAAGGACAGTGAGGGAATTCTCCTTGTGCTATAGTGTGCTTTAAAAAAACATTTTTTCTAGGGACAGAAAACTATAGGTAGGGAGAGTGTCAGTGTGTTTTACTGTGCAAATCCTTGTTTCTAGGGACAGGGAAGGACAGTGAGGGAATTCTCCTTGTGCTATAGTGTGCTTTAAAAAAACATTTTTTCTAGGGACAGAAAACTATAGGTAGGAAGAGTGTCAGTTTCTTTCACTGTGATAATCCTTGTTTCTAGGGACAAAGAAGGAAAGTGAGGGAAATTCTCCTTGTGCTATAGTGTGCTTTAAAAAAACATTTTTTCTAGGGACAGAAAACTATAGGTAGGGAGAGTGCCAGTGTCTTTTACTGTGCGAATCCTTGTTTCTAGGGACAGGGAAGGACAGTGAGGGAATTCTCCTTGTGCTATAGTGTGCTTTAAAAAAACATTTTTTCTAGGGACAGAAAACTATAGGTAGGGAGAGTGTCAGTGTGTTTTACTGTGCGAATCCTTGTTTCTAGGGACAGGGAAGGACAGTGAGGGAATTCTCCTTGTGCTATAGTGTGCTTTAAAAAAACATTTTTTCTAGGGACAGAAAAATATAGGTAGGGAGAGTGTCAGTGTGTTTTACTGTGCGAATCCTTGTTTCTAGGGACAGGGAAGGACAGTGAGGGAATTCTCCTTGTGCTATAGTGTGCTTTAAAAAAACATTTTTTCTAGGGACAGAAAACTATAGGTAGGGAGAGTGTCAGTGTGTTTTACTGTGCGAATCCTTGTTTCTAGGGACAGGGAAGGACAGTGAGGGAATTCTCCTTGTGCTATAGTGTGCTTTAAAAAAACATTTTTTCTAGGGACAGAAAACTATAGGTAGGAAGAGTGTCAGTTTCTTTCACTGTGATAATCCTTGTTTCTAGGGACAAAGAAGGAAAGTGAGGGAAATTCTCCTTGTGCTATAATGTGCTTTAAAAAAACATTTTTTCTAGGGACAGAAAACTATAGGTAGGGAGAGTGTCAGTGTCTTTTACTGTGCGAATCCTTGTTTCTAGGGACAGGGAAGGACAGTGAGGGAATTCTCCTTGTGCTATAGTGTGCTTTAAAAAAACATTTTTTCTAGGGACAGAAAACTATAGGTAGGGAGAGTGTCAGTGTGTTTTACTGTGCGAATCCTTGTTTCTAGGGACAGGGAAGGACAGTGAGGGAATTCTCCTTGTGCTATAGTGTGCTTTAAAAAAAAAATTTTTCTAGGGACAGAAAACTATAGGTAGGGAGAGTGTCAGTGTGTTTTACTGTGCCAGGGGCGGATCCAGAGTCTTTTCTCGGGGGGGGGGCACTGCCAAAAAATATGTTTTAAATTCACCAGAGAAATTACCGTTTAACATTGGAGTCTATGGAAGGGGTGCCCGGCTTTAAAAAATCAGTGCTCCCTGGCCGTAGGTTTTCCAGACACCAAACTTTGCACACTTGTATAAGAGACATTGGGCTACATGTGTGCCAAGATTGGGGTCCAGAAGACCTACGACCGGCCGGTACCGGGTCCGCAAATTCACCAGAGAAATTACAGTTTAACATTGGAGTCTATGGAAGGGGTGCCCGGCTTTAAAAAATCAGTGCTCCCCGGCCGTAGGTTTTCCAGACACCAAACTTTGCACACTTGTAGAAGAGACATTGGGCTACATGTGTGCCAAGATTGGGGTCCAGAAGACCTACAACCGGCCGGTACCGGGTCCGCAAATTTACCAGAGAAATTACAGTTTAACATTGGAGTCTATGGAAGGGGTGCCCGGTTTTAAAAAATCAGTGCTCCCCGGCCGTAGGTTTTCCAGACACCAAACTTTGCACACTTGTAGAAGAGACATTGGGCTACATGTGTGCCAAGATTGGGGTCCAGAAGACCTACGACCGGCCGGTACCGGGTCCGCAAATTCACCAGAGAAATTACAGTTTAACATTGGAGTCTATGGAAGGGGTGCCCGGCTTTAAAAAATCAGTGCTCCCCGGCCGTAGGTTTTCCAGACACCAAACTTTGCACACTTGTAGAAGAGACATTGGGCTACATGTGTGCCAAGATTGGGGCAGCAGCAGCTGCAGAACAAGTACTGTATATACTCGAGTATAAGCCGACCCGTGTATAAGCCGAGGCACCTAATTTTACCCCAAAAAACTGGGAAAACTTATTGACTTGATGTGACAGGAGGGTCACTTTGGACACAGGGTGAGCCAGGAAAAAATGGACATTAAGAAATATCTCTTGGGCTACCTAAAATCGGTCTGTAATATTTATCCACCATATCCCCAAGGATATCTGTGAAGGACTATTTACTGTTTCTGAACTCAACAGGTTAATTGAGAGATGCTGATGTGTCACCTATCTGCTTGTGTAATGCTAATGAGCCTCACCTAGGCTACAGGTCCTTTCATTGTGATGATGTGGATTGGAGCTTAGTAGACCGTCTGGCTGCCTATTATTATGGGATGTTTAAGTGTCTTCTGTGAGGGGGGGGGGAAATCACCCCTCCTGCTAAGACTGGTTATCAAAGGAGAAGTTTGAACACACCTGACCTGTATCACCATTGTCATTGGATAGTTTAACCCGCCCTGTTCCCCCAAGGATGGGAGGGAAGGGTTTTGAAGAGAAATGTGTTACCATGTGTTTTGAAAATAAAGTTATTCCCTGTTTTGGAACTTGAAATACAGAGCGTTATCTCGTATCTCTGGAAGGATTAATCCTATGGGAAGTGGTCGCCTGGCCGTGGAGGGTCGATAGTGGTTGTGTGTTCAGAGAGGGAATATTCTAAATGGCGTATACCCCTTTCATATTGGGGGGTGCCGTTACATTGGTTGGCAGCAGCGGGATTTTCCCTCCAGTTCCTGGGACACTCCAAACCACCACAGTGAATGACCAGCTATGCAGCCGGCAGGAAAGCCACGCTGAAAGACTTACTTGAGAGCCGTGGAGGGTCCGGTGGGACAAAGAACAAGGCCATCTTGATCAGGGAGCTAACCGAGATGGATCAGAGGGTTGGTGATGCAGGACCCCGGTCAGTTGAAGACCTGTTTCAGCAACGTGTTCAACAGCGGTTGGCATTATATGGTGCTAACTCATCAGAGACCGCCATACAGGAAGCCATTAAAGGCATCCAGCTGCAGGATGCGCGACGAGAAAAAGAACGACAGCGACAAGAAAAAGAACAACAGCGACAAAAGAGAGAACTAGAGCGACAAGAGAGAGAACTAGAGCGGCAACATGAGTGGAGAATGGCGGAAATACGACAATCGGAGATCGCCTACAGACAGCTGCTAGAATCTGCTCAGCAGCAGGGTGGGGCTCCCTTTGCCTGGGACTATCAGGAAATACCAGTTGACAACTATGAAATCCTGGCTGAAGAATCAGCAGTGGAAAATCTGAAGATTGCCATCCCTAAAGCCGAAGTGAATGATACGGAGTTCCAGGGAGCTAGCCTGGCTGAAGAATCGGCAGTGGAAAATCTGAAGATTACCACCCTTAAAGCCGAAGTGGATGATATGGAGTTCCAGGGAGCTAGCCTGGCTGAAGAATCGGCAGTGGAAAAGCTGAAGATTGCCCTCCCTAAAGCCAAAATGGATGATATGGAGTTCCAGGGAGCTAGGGCAGTTGGCTCATCTCCCCAGCCACAGATTACAGAAGGTATGGATTTAAGGGACTATTCAGAGGATGTTAGGGATTATGCATCGCCTGCCCAAGTACTGGCAGCAGGACAGAGTACTGCAGACCCCTGCTCTACACCCGTGGCAGTTTTGGAGGCCCGAGGTGAGAAGGTGATGGTTCCTCTTTCCCAGGGGATTTCAGAGATGCAGGGGGGAGAAGCAGCCCTTTTCCCTCCCCAACAGTTAGCCAGAGCAGATGGTGTGGAGTCCCCAGCAGAAGTGCTGGCAACAGGGCAGAGTGATAGCAACCTCTGCCCAGCACCGGAAACAACTGTGGAGTTTCAGGGAGCCGGGGCAGTTGGCCCCCCTCTCCAGCAACAAGCTGAGGTGGTAAAGCTTTTACCCCCAGCTGAACCACTGGTAGCAGGGCAGAATGCTACTGGCCGCTGCACACAACTGCCACTTGAGCGGATATCGGTGGATGGGACTGCGGTCTCCACTCACAGCGACCCAGCACAAGAGCTGGCAACAGAGCAGAGTGCCGCGGGCCTCTGCTCTCAACTAACAGAAGAGGGAGTTCCTGTGGTACTGGATGGGACTTCGGTCCTCACTGACACAACCCCAGAAAATGGTGTGACACTGGGACAGGAGGATGTCAGCCTTGCTTTGCAAGCACTGGGGTATTTTCACCTACCACAAGGGGATGGGACTTCAGTCTCCACTTGTATACCCCAGGGATGCTGGGCAGTCCGCCCAGATCCCCAACAGCATGACGGATTGAGCCCAGTCACCCTGTCTTCTCCCAAGCGGCGGGTATGTTCTCTGAGAGAGGCAGAGGTTGGCTGGGTAAGTAATGCTCTGTTTGGAGCAATTTATTTGGGGTACTGTGTGGCTACCGGCATTAGAAGAATGGACCTATGGACTAACTTCGGAGTCAACCCGTCTGGGGTCACCTCCTTTGTTAGTCTTCTGCCGAAAGGGGAGATGTGTGACAGGAGGGTCACTTTGGACACAGGGTGAGCCAGAAAATAATGGACATTAAGAAATATCTCTTGGGCTACCTAAAATGGGTCTGTAATATTTATCCACCATATCCCCAAGGATATCTGTGAAGGACTATTTACTGTTTCTGAACTCAACAGGTTAGTTGAGAAATGCTGATGTGTCACCTATCTGCTTGTGTAATGCTAATGAGCCTCACCTAGGCTACAGGTCCTTTCATTGTGATGATGTGGATTGGAGCTTAGTAGACCGTCTGGCTGCCTATTATTATGGGATGTTTAAGTGTCTTCTGTGAGGAGGGGGGGGGGAAATCACCCCTCCTGCTAAGACTGGTTATCAAATGAGAAGTTTGAACACACCTGACCTGTATCACCATTGTCATTGGATAGTTTAACCCGCCCTGTTCCCCCAAGGATGGGAGGGAAAGGGTTTTGAAGAGAAATGTGTTACCATGTGTTTTGAAAATAAAGTTATTCCCTGTTTTGGAACTTGAAATACAGAGCGTTGTCTCGTATCTCTGGAAGGATTAATCCTATGGAAAGTGGTCGCCTGGCTGTGGAGGGTCGATAGTGGTTGTGTGTTCAGAGAGGGAATATTCTAAACGGCGTATACCCCTTTCATATTGGGGGGTGCCGTTACACTTGAGTATAAGCTTAGGGTTTCCATCTGCATGCCTCACTGTGCCTCACTTTGCCTCACTGTGCCCATGCCTCACTGTGCCCACGCTTCACTGTGCCCATGACTAGACTGATGTTTAACATAGGAGTCTATGGAAGGAGTGCCCGGTTTTGAAAAATCGGATCTTACCGGCCGTCGGTCCCCCGGAAACCAAACGTTGCACACTTATAGAGAAGACATGGGGCTACATGTGTGCCAAGTTTGGGGTCCAGGGGACCAACAACCATCCGGTACCCGGTCCGCAAATTCACCGGAGAAATTACCGTTTAACATTGGAGTCTATGGAAGGGGTGCCCGTCTTTAAAAAATCTGTGCTCCCCGGCTGTAGGTCCCCCAGACACCAAGCTTTGCACACTTGTAGAGGAGACATGGGGCTACATGTGTGCCAAGATTTGGGTCCAGGAGACCTACGACCGGCCGGTACCGTGTCCGCAAAGTCACCAGAGAAATTACAGTTTAACATTGGAGTCTATGGAAGGGGTGCCCGGCTTTAAAAAATCAGTGCTCCCCGGCCATAGGTCCCCCAGACACCAAACTTTGCACACTTGTAGAGGAGACATGGGGCTACATTTGTGCCAAGTTTGGAGTCCAGGGGACTTACGGTGGGCCGGTACCGGGTCCCCAAAGTCCGGGAGATCAGGCGCAAAAAAAAAAAACAGAGCAAGCGAGTGTGACAGATGGTCTCGGGGGGGGGGCAATTGCCCTGTTGCCCCCCCTGGATCTGCCACTGTACTGTGCGAATCCTTGTTTCTAGGGACAGGGAAGGACAGTGAGGGAATTCTCCTTGTGCTATAGTGTGCTTTAAAAAAACATTTTTTCTAGGGACAGAAAACTATAGGTAGGAAGAGTGTCAGTTTCTTTCACTGTGATAATCCTTGTTTCTAGGGACAAAGAAGGAAAGTGAGGGAAATTCTCCTTGTGCTATAGTGTGCTTTAAAAAAACATTTTTTCTAGGGACAGAAAACTATAGGTAGGGAGAGTGTCAGTGTCTTTTACTGTGCGAATCCTTGTTTCTAGGGACAGGGAAGGACAGTGAGGGAATTCTCCTTGTGCTATAGTGTGCTTTAAAAAAACATTTTTTCTAGGGACAGAAAACTATAGGTAGGGAGAGTGTCAGTGTGTTTTACTGTGCGAATCCTTGTTTCTAGGGACAGGGAAGGACAGTGAGGGAATTCTCCTTGTGCTATAGTGTGCTTTAAAAAAACATTTTTTCTAGGGACAGAAAAATATAGGTAGGGAGAGTGTCAGTGTGTTTTACTGTGCGAATCCTTGTTTCTAGGGACAGGGAAAGACAGTGAGGGAATTCTCCTTGTGCTATAGTGTGCTTTAAAAAAACATTTTTTCTAGGGACAGAAAACTATAGGTAGGGAGAGTGTCAGTGTGTTTTACTGTGCGAATCCTTGTTTCTAGGGACAGGGAAGGACAGTGAGGGAATTCTCCTTGTGCTATAGTGTGCTTTAAAAAAACATTTTTTCTAGGGACAGAAAACTATAGGTAGGAAGAGTGTCAGTTTCTTTCACTGTGATAATCCTTGTTTCTAGGGACAAAGAAGGAAAGTGAGGGAAATTCTCCTTGTGCTATAGTGTGCTTTAAAAAAACATTTTTTCTAGGGACAGAAAACTATAGGTAGGGAGAGTGTCAGTGTCTTTTACTGTGCAAATCCTTGTTTCTAGGGACAGGGAAGGACAGTGAGGGAATTCTCCTTGTGCTATAGTGTGCTTTAAAAAAACATTTTTTCTAGGGACAGAAAACTATAGGTAGGGAGAGTGTCAGTGTGTTTTACTGTGCGAATCCTTGTTTCTAGGGACAGGGAAGGACAGTGAGGGAATTCTCCTTGTGCTATAGTGTGCTTTAAAAAAACATTTTTTCTAGGGACAGAAAACTATAGGTAGGAAGAGTGTCAGTTTCTTTCACTGTGATAATCCTTGTTTCTAGGGACAAAGAAGGAAAGTGAGGGAAATTCTCCTTGTGCTATAGTGTGCTTTAAAAAAACATTTTTTCTAGGGACAGAAAACTATAGGTAGGGAGAGTGTCAGTGTCTTTTACTGTGCGAATCCTTGTTTCTAGGGACAGGGAAGGACAGTGAGGGAATTCTCCTTGTGCTATAGTGTGCTTTAAAAAAACATTTTTTCTAGGGACAGAAAACTATAGGTAGGGAGAGTGTCAGTGTGTTTTACTGTGCGAATCCTTGTTTCTAGGGACAGGGAAGGACAGTGAGGGAATTCTCCTTGTGCTATAGTGTGCTTTAAAAAAACATTTTTTCTAGGGACAGAAAACTATAGGTAGGGAGAGTGTCAGTGTGTTTTACTGTGCGAATCCTTGTTTCTAGGGACAGGGAAGGACAGTGAGGGAATTCTCCTTGTGCTATAGTGTGCTTTAAAAAAACATTTTTTCTAGGGACAGAAAACTATAGGTAGGAAGAGTGTCAGTTTCTTTCACTGTGATAATCCTTGTTTCTAGGGACAAAGAAGGAAAGTGAGGGAAATTCTCCTTGTGCTATAGTGTGCTTTAAAAAAACATTTTTTCTAGGGACAGAAAACTATAGGTAGGGAGAGTGTCAGTGTCTTTTACTGTGATAATCCTTGTTTCTAGGGACAGGGAAGGACAGTGAGGGAATTCTCCTTGTGCTATAGTGTGCTTTAAAAAAACATTTTTTCTAGGGACAGAAAACTATAGGTAGGGAGAGTGTCAGTGTGTTTTACTGTGCGAATCCTTGTTTCTAGGGACAGGGAAGGACAGTGAGGGAATTCTCCTTGTGCTATAGTGTGCTTTAAAAAAACATTTTTTCTAGGGACAGAAAACTATAGGTAGGAAGAGTGTCAGTTTCTTTCACTGTGATAATCCTTGTTTCTAGGGACAAAGAAGGAAAGTGAGGGAAATTCTCCTTGTGCTATAGTGTGCTTTAAAAAAACATTTTTTCTAGGGACAGAAAACTATAGGTAGGGAGAGTGCCAGTGTCTTTTACTGTGCGAATCCTTGTTTCTAGGGACAGGGAAGGACAGTGAGGGAATTCTCCTTGTGCTATAGTGTGCTTTAAAAAAACATTTTTTCTAGGGACAGAAAACTATAGGTAGGGAGAGTGTCAGTGTGTTTTACTGTGCGAATCCTTGTTTCTAGGGACAGGGAAGGACAGTGAGGGAATTCTCCTTGTGCTATAGTGTGCTTTAAAAAAATATTTTTTCTAGGGACAGAAAACTATAGGTAGGAAGAGTGTCAGTTTCTTTCACTGTGATAATCCTTGTTTCTAGGGACAAAGAAGGAAAGTGAGGGAAATTCTCCTTGTGCTATAGTGTGCTTTAAAAAAAACATTTTTTCTAGGGACAGAAAACTATAGGTAGGGAGAGTGTCAGTGTGTTTTACTGTGCGAATCCTTGTTTCTAGGGACAGGGAAGGACAGTGAGGGAATTCTCCTTGTGCTATAGTGTGCTTTAAAAAAACATTTTTTCTAGGGACAGAAAACTATAGGTAGGAAGAGTGTCAGTTTCTTTCACTGTGATAATCCTTGTTTCTAGGGACAAAGAAGGAAAGTGAGGGAAATTCTCCTTGTGCTATAGTGTGCTTTAAAAAAACATTTTTTCTAGGGACAGAAAACTATAGGTAGGGAGAGTGTCAGTGTCTTTTACTGTGCGAATCCTTGTTTCTAGGGACAGGGAAGGACAGTGAGGGAATTCTCCTTGCGCTATAGTGTGCTTTAAAAAAACATTTTTTCTAGGGACAGAAAACTATAGGTAGGGAGAGTGTCAGTGTGTTTTACTGTGCGAATCCTTGTTTCTAGGGACAGGGAAGGACAGTGAGGGAATTCTCCTTGTGCTATAGTGTGCTTTAAAAAAACATTTTTTCTAGGGACAGAAAACTATAGGTAGGGAGAGTGTCAGTGTGTTTTACTGTGCGAATCCTTGTTTCTAGGGACAGGGAAGGACAGTGAGGGAATTCTCCTTGTGCTATAGTGTGCTTTAAAAAAACATTTTTTCTAGGGACAGAAAACTATAGGTAGGAAGAGTGTCAGTTTCTTTCACTGTGATAATCCTTGTTTCTAGGGACAAAGAAGGAAAGTGAGGGAAATTCTCCTTGTGCTATAGTGTGCTTTAAAAAAACATTTTTTCTAGGGACAGAAAACTATAGGTAGGGAGAGTGCCAGTGTCTTTTACTGTGCGAATCCTTGTTTCTAGGGACAGGGAAGGACAGTGAGGGAATTCTCCTTGTGCTATAGTGTGCTTTAAAAAAACATTTTTTCTAGGGACAGAAAACTATAGGTAGGGAGAGTGTCAGTGTGTTTTACTGTGCGAATCCTTGTTTCTAGGGACAGGGAAGGACAGTGAGGGAATTCTCCTTGTGCTATAGTGTGCTTTAAAAAAAACATTTTTTCTAGGGACAGAAAACTATAGGTAGGGAGAGTGTCAGTGTGTTTTACTGTGCGAATCCTTGTTTCTAGGGACAGGGAAGGACAGTGAGGGAATTCTCCTTGTGCTATAGTGTGCTTTAAAAAAACATTTTTTCTAGGGACAGAAAAATATAGGTAGGGAGAGTGTCAGTGTGTTTTACTGTGCGAATCCTTGTTTCTAGGGACAGGGAAGGACAGTGAGGGAATTCTCCTTGTGCTATAGTGTGCTTTAAAAAAACATTTTTTCTAGGGACAGAAAACTATAGGTAGGGAGAGTGTCAGTGTGTTTTACTGTGCGAATCCTTGTTTCTAGGGACAGGGAAGGACAGTGAGGGAATTCTCCTTGTGCTATAGTGTGCTTTAAAAAAACATTTTTTCTAGGGACAGAAAACTATAGGTAGGAAGAGTGTCAGTTTCTTTCACTGTGATAATCCTTGTTTCTAGGGACAAAGAAGGAAAGTGAGGGAAATTCTCCTTGTGCTATAGTGTGCTTTAAAAAAACATTTTTTCTAGGGACAGAAAACTATAGGTAGGGAGAGTGTCAGTGTCTTTTACTGTGCAAATCCTTGTTTCTAGGGACAGGGAAGGACAGTGAGGGAATTCTCCTTGTGCTATAGTGTGCTTTAAAAAAACATTTTTTCTAGGGACAGAAAACTATAGGTAGGGAGAGTGTCAGTGTGTTTTACTGTGCGAATCCTTGTTTCTAGGGACAGGGAAGGACAGTGAGGGAATTCTCCTTGTGCTATAGTGTGCTTTAAAAAAACATTTTTTCTAGGGACAGAAAACTATAGGTAGGAAGAGTGTCAGTTTCTTTCACTGTGATAATCCTTGTTTCTAGGGACAAAGAAGGAAAGTGAGGGAAATTCTCCTTGTGCTATAGTGTGCTTTAAAAAAAAATTTTTTCTAGGGACAGAAAACTATAGGTAGGGAGAGTGCCAGTGTCTTTTACTGTGCGAATCCTTGTTTCTATGGACAGGGAAGGACAGTGAGGAAATTCTCCTTGTGCTATAGTGTGCTTTAAAAAAACATTTTTTCTAGGGACAGAAAACTATAGGTAGGGAGAGTGTCAGTGTGTTTTACTGTGCGAATCCTTGTTTCTAGGGACAGGGAAGGACAGTGAGGGAATTCTCCTTGTGCTATAGTGTGCTTTAAAAAAACATTTTTTCTAGGGACAGAAAAATATAGGTAGGGAGAGTGTCAGTGTGTTTTACTGTGCGAATCCTTGTTTCTAGGGACAGGGAAGGACAGTGAGGGAATTCTCCTTGTGCTATAGTGTGCTTTAAAAAAACATTTTTTCTAGGGACAGAAAACTATAGGTAGGGAGAGTGTCAGTGTGTTTTACTGTGCGAATCCTTGTTTCTAGGGACAGGGAAGGACAGTGAGGGAATTCTCCTTGTGCTATAGTGTGCTTTAAAAAAACATTTTTTCTAGGGACAGAAAACTATAGGTAGGAAGAGTGTCAGTTTCTTTCACTGTGATAATCCTTGTTTCTAGGGACAAAGATGGAAAGTGAGGGAAATTCTCCTTGTGCTATAGTGTGCTTTAAAAAAACATTTTTTCTAGGGACAGAAAACTATAGGTAGGGAGAGTGTCAGTGTCTTTTACTGTGCGAATCCTTGTTTCTAGGGACAGGGAAGGACAGTGAGGGAATTCTCCTTGTGCTATAGTGTGCTTTAAAAAAACATTTTTTCTAGGGACAGAAAACTATAGGTAGGGAGAGTGTCAGTGTGTTTTACTGTGCGAATCCTTGTTTCTAGGGACAGGGAAGGACAGTGAGGGAATTCTCCTTGTGCTATAGTGTGCTTTAAAAAAACATTTTTTCTAGGGACAGAAAACTATAGGTAGGGAGAGTGTCAGTGTGTTTTACTGTGCGAATCCTTGTTTCTAGGGACAGGGAAGGACAGTGAGGGAATTCTCCTTGTGCTATAGTGTGCTTTAAAAAAACATTTTTTCTAGGGACAGAAAACTATAGGTAGGAAGAGTGTCAGTTTCTTTCACTGTGATAATCCTTGTTTCTAGGGACAAAGAAGGAAAGTGAGGGAAATTCTCCTTGTGCTATAGTGTGCTTTAAAAAAACATTTTTTCTAGGGACAGAAAACTATAGGTAGGGAGAGTGCCAGTGTCTTTTACTGTGCGAATCCTTGTTTCTAGGGACAGGGAAGGACAGTGAGGGAATTCTCCTTGTGCTATAGTGTGCTTTAAAAAAACATTTTTTCTAGGGACAGAAAACTATAGGTAGGGAGAGTGTCAGTGTGTTTTACTGTGCGAATCCTTGTTTCTAGGGACAGGGAAGGACAGTGAGGGAATTCTCCTTGTGCTATAGTGTGCTTTAAAAAAACATTTTTTCTAGGGACAGAAAAATATAGGTAGGGAGAGTGTCAGTGTGTTTTACTGTGCGAATCCTTGTTTCTAGGGACAGGGAAGGACAGTGAGGGAATTCTCCTTGTGCTATAGTGTGCTTTAAAAAAACATTTTTTCTAGGGACAGAAAACTATAGGTAGGGAGAGTGTCAGTGTGTTTTACTGTGCGAATCCTTGTTTCTAGGGACAGGGAAGGACAGTGAGGGAATTCTCCTTGTGATATAGTGTGCTTTAAAAAAACATTTTTTCTAGGGACAGAAAACTATAGGTAGGAAGAGTGTCAGTTTCTTTCACTGTGATAATCCTTGTTTCTAGGGACAAAGAAGGAAAGTGAGGGAAATTCTCCTTGTGCTATAGTGTGCTTTAAAAAAACATTTTTTCTAGGGACAGAAAACTATAGGTAGGGAGAGTGTCAGTGTCTTTTACTGTGCAAATCCTTGTTTCTAGGGACAGGGAAGGACAGTGAGGGAATTCTCCTTGTGCTATAGTGTGCTTTAAAAAAACATTTTTTCTAGGGACAGAAAACTATAGGTAGGGAGAGTGTCAGTGTCTTTTACTGTGCGAATCCTTGTTTCTAGGGACAGGGAAGGACAGTGAGGGAATTCTCCTTGTGCTATAGTGTGCTTTAAAAAAACATTTTTTCTAGGGACAGAAAACTATAGGTAGGAAGAGTGTCAGTTTCTTTCACTGTGATAATCCTTGTTTCTAGGGACAAAGAAGGAAAGTGAGGGAAATTCTCCTTGTGCTATAGTGTGCTTTAAAAAAACATTTTTTCTAGGGACAGAAAACTATAGGTAGGGAGAGTGTCAGTGTGTTTTACTGTGCGAATCCTTGTTTCTAGGGACAGGGAAGGACAGTGAGGGAATTCTCCTTGTGCTATAGTGTGCTTTAAAAAAACATTTTTTCTAGGGACAGAAAACTATAGGTAGGGAGAGTGTCAGTGTGTTTTACTGTGCGAATCCTTGTTTCTAGGGACAGGGAAGGACAGTGAGGGAATTCTCCTTGTGCTATAGTGTGCTTTAAAAAAACATTTTTTCTAGGGACAGAAAACTATAGGTAGGAAGAGTGTCAGTTTCTTTCACTGTGATAATCATTGTTTCTAGGGACAAAGAAGGAAAGTGAGGGAAATTCTCCTTGTGCTATAGTGTGCTTTAAAAAATTTTTTTTCTAGGGACAGAAAACTATAGGTAGGGAGAGTGTCAGTGTCTTTTACTGTGCAAATCCTTGTTTCTAGGGACAGGGAAGGACCGTGAGGGAATTCTCCTTGTGCTATAGTGTGCTTTAAAAAAACATTTTTTCTAGGGACAGAAAACTATAGGTAGGGAGAGTGTCAGTGTGTTTTACTGTGCGAATCCTTGTTTCTAGGGACAGGGAAGGACAGTGAGGGAATTCTCCTTGTGCTATAGTGTGCTTTAAAAAAACATTTTTTCTAGGGACAGAAAACTATAGGTAGGAAGAGTGTCAGTTTCTTTCACTGTGATAATCCTTGTTTCTAGGGACAAAGAAGGAAAGTGAGGGAAATTCTCCTTGTGCTATAGTGTGCTTTAAAAAAACATTTTTTCTAGGGACAGAAAACTACAGGTAGGGAGAGTGTCAGTGTGTTTTACTGTGCGAATCCTTGTTTCTAGGGACAGGGAAGGACAGTGAGGGAATTCTCCTTGTGCTATAGTGTGCTTTAAAAAAACATTTTTTCTAGGGATAGAAAACTATAGGTAGGGAGAGTGTCAGTGTGTTTTACTGTGCGAATCCTTGTTTCTAGGGACAGGGAAGGACAGTGAGGGAATTCTCCTTGTGCTATAGTGTGCTTTAAAAAAACATTTTTTCTAGGGACAGAAAACTATAGGTAGGAAGAGTGTCAGTTTCTTTCACTGTGATAATCCTTGTCTCTAGGGACAAAGAAGGAAAGTGAGGGAAATTCTCCTTGTGCTATAGTGTGCTTTAAAAAAACATTTTTTTCTAGGGACAGAAAACTATAGGTAGGGAGAGTGTCAGTGTGTTTTACTGTGCGAATCCTTGTTTCTAGGGACAGGGAAGGACAGTGAGGGAATTCTCCTTGTGCTATAGTGTGCTTTAAAAAAACATTTTTTCTAGGGACAGAAAACTATAGGTAGGAAGAGTGTCAGTTTCTTTCACTGTGATAATCCTTGTTTCTAGGGACAAAGAAGGAAAGTGAGGGAAATTCTCCTTGTGCTATAGTGTGCTTTAAAAAAACATTTTTTCTAGGGACAGAAAACTATAGGTAGGAAGAGTGTCAGTTTCTTTCACTGTGATAATCCTTGTTTCTAGGGACAGGGAAGGACAGTGAGGGAAATTCTCCTTGTGCTATAGTGTGCTAAAGCATTCCTCATCAACCATCTTTGAAATCCTTGTTTTTTTGGACAGTCAGGGAAATTGTCGTTGTGCTATTCTGTGCAAAAGCAATCATCCTCAACCATATTTAGAAATCCTTATGTAAAGGGACAGAGAAGGACACCTGAAGGTAGCCCTTATTGCTTTTTTCCCATCTCCCTGCAGGCCATCTATTAGAATGTCTGGAAGGCAAACAAGGAGAGGCAGACAGTCAGGAGGCAATAAAAGAGGGCAAGCAGGCTCTGTGTCTGGGGGCAACAGTGCTGGTCGTGGACGCGGTGCATTGTCATCAGCACATGGCCATGGGACACGCTTGTCCTTCTTTTCGGCAGCTGGACATGTTGAGCCACATCATGCCGAAGACTTGGTAGAGTGGATGACCAAGCCCTCCTCCTCCTCCTCATCCTCTCTCACCCAGGCTCAGGGTACTGGAAAAGCAGCTGCCAAAGCGTCCTCTTCCCTGGTATCAATGTCAGACTCATCATCAGTCACTCCTTCCCTAGACCCACCATGTCCTCCTCCTGAGGAGTCCCCCGAACTGTTTGAGCACAGTGTTGGGTACATGCTCCAGGAGGATGCCCAGCGTTTCGAAGGGTCTGATGATGAAACCCAGCTACAGGAAGGCAGTAGCGTGAGAGCAGACAGAGGGGATGCTCAAGAAGGACACCAATCTGGCAGTCATGTTCCAGCAGCTGCAGCATACTGCCAGATTGGCTCCAGTGATGAGGAGGGAGGGGATGATGAGGTCACTGACTCCACGTGGGTGCCTAATAGGAGAGAGGAGGAGGAGGATGAGGAGGAGGCACATCTCCAACGAGGCAGGATGCCCTTTGGTGGCCAGCGTAAGGGCAGTACACCGACGGAATCACACCGCAGAGCTCCGCCTGTGCAGGGCGCTGCCTCTGCCCGTCATTCAAAAAGTTCTTTGGTGTGGGCCTTTTTTGAGGCTAGTGCATCAGATCGCACAGCTGCTGTTTGCAACATATGTCTCAAGCGTATATCGCGTGGCCAAAACATCAGCCGCTTGGGTACCACATGCCTGACCAGACATATGTTGACCTGCCATGCAGCTCGTTGGCAAGCCTACCTCAAAGACCCACACCAAAGAACAAAGCGGACCTCTCCTTGCACCGCATCAGCTGGGATCTCCAACCCCACTATAACTTCAGTCCTCTCTGAAACATGCACTGAGAGGAATGAAGGTGTAGAATTAGGTGTGTCACAGCCAAGTACTTGCGGCCACTCTGCTAGCAGTACACCGACGTCCGATTCTAGCAGGCAAATTTCCCTGCCCCAGCTGCTGGACCGTCGAAAGAAGTTCACTCCCAGCCATCCACATGCCCAGCGGTTGAATGCTAGCTTGGCTAAATTGCTAGCGCTTCAACTGCTGCCTTTTCAGTTGGTAGACTCGGCCCCCTTCCGTGAGTTTGTGCAATGTGCGGTTCCTCAGTGGCAGGTTCCCAAACGCCACTTTTTCTCACGGAAGGCTATTCCGGCTCTCTACCGGCATGTGGAAGGCAATGTCTTGGCCTCGCTGGACAGGGCGGTCAGCGGTAAGGTGCATATTACCGCTGACTCATGGTCCAGCAGGCATGGACAGGGACGTTACCTTTCTTTCACGGCCCATTGGGTCACTCTTTTGGCAGCTGGGAAGGATGCAGGACAAGGTGCAGTAGTGTTGGAGGTTGTTCCACCGCCACGCCTCCAAAATGCTACTACTGGTTGTGACACACCTCTCTCCTCCACCCCCTCCTCTTCTTCTTCCTCCATGGCCTCTTCCTGTGGTTTGTCCTCGGAACCAGCGGTGCTCCGTAGGCGTTCAAGGGGCTACGCAAGTACGCAGGCAAAAAGATGCCATGCCGTGCTTGCGCTGGTGTGTTTGGGGGACAGAAGCCACACTGGGGCAGAGGTCCTGTCTGCTCTGCAGGGCCAGGCCGAGAGGTGGTTGACGCCACGCCAGCTTAAGCCAGGAATGGTGGTTTGCGACAATGGCACCAACCTCCTCTCCGCCCTCCGACAGGGACAACTGACCCATGTGCCCTGTGTGGCTCACGTCCTTAACCTGGTGGTGCAGCGGTTCTTGGGCAGGTACCCGGGCTTACAGGATGTCCTGAGGCAGGCCAGGAAAGTCTGTGTGCATTTCCGCAGATCTTATAATGCCAGTGCTCGCCTGGCTGAGCTGCAAAAGGAGTTGAACCTGCCCAAGAACCGCCTTATATGTGACATGCCCACCAGGTGGAACTCAACGTTGGCCATGCTGCAGCAGCTGCACACGCAGCAGAGGGCCATCAATGAGTACCTGTGCGACTACGGCACCAGGACAGGGTCAGGGGAGCTTGGTTTTTTTTCTCCACGCCAGTGGGGCATGATCAGGGATGCATGCACTGTCCTGGCACCATTTGAGGAGGCCACGAGGATGGTGAGCAGTGACAGTGCATGCATCAGTGACACTGTACCTCTTGTCCACCTGTTGGAGCACACGCTGCGTGGAATAATGGACAGGGCACTTGAGGCAGAACAGAGGCAGGAAGAGGAGGACTTCCTTGCCTCTCAAGGCCCCCTTTACCCAGACAGTGTTCCTTCTGTCCCACCCATCGCACAGGAAGAGGAGGAGGAGGAGGAGGAGGAGGAGGATTGTGTCAGCATGGAGGTGGAGGCTGGCACTCAGCATCATCAGCAGCAGTCTTTTAGGGATGATTTACAGTCCCAAGAAACCAGTGGACTTGTACGTGGCTGGGAGGAGGTGGCTGCGGATCATGTCGTCCTTAGTGACCCAGAGGACTCCGGAGCGAATGCCTCAGCAAACCTACGCTGCATGACCTCCCTGATCCAGCAAAGTCTGCGGAAGGATCCTCGTATTCTTCGGATCAAGGAGAGGGACCATTACTGGCTGGCCACTCTCCTTGATCCACGGTACAAGGGTAAGGTTGCGGACCTTATGTTACTGTCGCAGAGGGAGCAGAGGATGAGACAACTCCGGGAGGCCTTGCAGAAAGGTCTGTGCAACGCGTTCCCAGAGACTGGGAGGTTACAAACTCCTGGTCCTGGACAACGAGTTGCTGAGGCTTCGGCCAGTCAAAAAAGGAGCGGTGGGGAAGGTGGCCGTCTGACCGATGCGTTCAGACAATTCTTTAGTCCGCAGCCCCAAAGTATGATCGGTTCCAGCAACCATCGCCAGCGTCTGATAAACATGGTGCAGGAATATCTAGGGGCAAGGTCAGACTTGGACACCTTCCCCACCGAAAATCCTCTGGCTTACTGGGTCTTGAGGATGGATCACTGGCCAGAGCTTGCACAGTATGCAATTGAGCTACTGGCCTGTCCTGCATCCAGCGTTCTTTCGGAACGCACATTCAGTGCTGCTGGAGGATTTGTCACGGATCACAGGGTGCGCCTGTCCACCGACTCGGTTGATCGACTGACTTTCATCAAGATGAACCAGTCTTGGATCACCACCAGCTACCACACACCTGATGCTGATATAACAGACTAATTGATTTTAACATGTCACATCCCTTCAAGACTGATGCTGATGCTGAGTGCCTGTGCTGTTATGTTGACTGGCTATCCTCCTCCTCCGAGTCCTCAATGATACGATTGATGATGATAGCTTGGAAGATCATTTTTGTTTATGGGTGCCGCCACCAGTGGCTAAGGCCCAATTTTTCAGCCCCTGTTTTACAGGGGCGTGTAATTACAATTTTTTTAGCAATAATTTGCCATAGGGCTCATTGCTGTGCTCCAAGTACAGTATCTGTGAGGGGTTGGAGTGTTGTGGCACCAGTGCCTAAGGCCCAATTTTTCAGCCCCTGTTTAACAGGGGCGTGTCATTACAATTTTTGAACGCCACCACCACCACCACCACGAAAGGCCCAATTTTTCAGCCCCTGTTCAAAAGGGGCATGTAATTACAATTCTTGATCTAATAATTCACAGCAGGGCCCATTGCTGCACCCACCAAGAGTAACTCTGAGGGCTTACAGTGTTGTGGCAACACCACCACCACCACCACCACCACGAAAGGCCCAATTTTTCAGCCCCTGTTCAACAGGGGCATGCAATTACAATTCTTGATCTAATAATTCACAGCAGGGCCCATTGCTGCACCCACCAAGAGTAACTCTGAGGGCTTACAGTGTTGTGGCAACACCACCACCACCACCACCACCACGAAAGGCCCAATTTTTCAGCCCCTGTTCAAAAGGGGCATGTAATTACAATTCTTGATCTAATAATTCACAGCAGGGCCCATTCCTGCACCCACCAAGAGTAACTCTGAGGGCTTACAGTGTTGTGGCAACACCACCACCACCACCACCACCACGAAAGGCCCAATTTTTCAGCCCCTGTTCAACAGGGGCATGTAATTACAATTCTTGATCTAATAATTCACAGCAGGGCCCATTCCTGCACCCACCAAGAGTAACTCTGAGGGATTACAGTGTTGTGGCAACACCACCACCACCACCACGAAAGGCCCAATTTTTCAGCCCCTGTTCAACAGGGGCATGCAATTACAATTCTTGATCTAATAATTCACAGCAGGGCCCATTGCTGCACCCACCAAGAGTAACTGTCAGGGCTTACAGTGTTGTGGCACCAGCACCACCATCAAAGGCCCAATTTTTACTACCACTGTTCAACAATTATATGTAATTAAAATTCCTGATATAATAGTTGACAGCAGGGCGTTCCAGCACCAACCAAGAGTAACTGTGAGTGCTTACAGTGTTGTGCCAACACCAACAACTAAGGGGCCTATTTCTGCAGAGTATATACGGCAGGTCCCTACTTTCAAACATCCAACTTACAAACGACTCCTACTTGCAAACGCAAGAAGACAACAGGAAGTGAGAGGAAATCTACCACTAGGAAGGAAAATTCTCTCCTGTAAGAATAAATATGGGAGAAAGGTGTCTCCTCTGTACTGATGCTTTATCAGCAATCCTTGTTTCAAGAAAAACACCACATTTCAAAAACAGTTGTCATTGGGACGGAAAGTGAGGTGAAATGTTCTGAACAGGGGCACAGACAGCAAAACAAATGTTACAGGGGTGATAACCCTTACCTATGTTTTCCAAAAAGTTTAAAAATAGATTTTTGGGCTGGAGCTACACTTCAACAATGTACCTGTTCAAAATTACAAACAGATTCTACATAAGAACAAACCTACAGTCCCTGTCTTGTATGCACCGCCTGTATACGGCTGTTCAGAGTATATAGGGCCTTTTTTATTTTATGTGCGGGGTTCCCCTTAATATCCATACAAGACCCAAAGGGGCTGGTAATGGGCTGGGGTAGGGGGGGGGGGGTCATGGGGTAGCTATGCCATTTTTCTTAAAGATTTTCATCCATATTACCGGGACCAGACATTACATTAAAGCCGCAAGCAGTTTTAAATGGCTTTTTTTCCCTTTAGAAGTGTCATTTTGTGCAGGGACAGTTCTAAACACGGGAAACACGTGGCACTTCACAGGCATACTTTAGACACCCCCCAGGTACGATATTTAAAGGAATATTTGACTTTTTTTTTTCACTTTATGCATCATTAAAATGACTGCTCCCGAAAAACGACCGTTTTTAAAACTTCTTTTTGCATTGATACATGTCCCCTGGTGCACAACCCGGGTTCCCAAACCCTTTTTAGGACAATAACATGCATAATAGTTGTTATAATTAGCACTTTAGAATTCGAACGTTCGCATCCATTGTATTTAATAGGGTTCTAATGTTCGTACGAACTTTCGGTCCGTTCGCGGGTTCTGGTGCGAACCGAACTCGGGGGTGTTCGGCTCATCACTAGTCCTTGGTAACTTGTATATCTTGTTTACTCCAATAGTGAGGGCTTCATCTTATGTTTATTCTGAGCTAATTAACAATTTTCGCATATGCAAATAGTACAGGATAGAACATAAACCATAGCAATAGTTGACAATGCAAATAGGTCACAAATAGTAAGCTGTACTAGTAGGAATACGTTAACATAGGCATTTCAAATTAGAGACATAGGAAACCTGAACCATAGGGTATAAAACTGAAAAATCTAACAATGCATCCTTAGTGAGTATATAAAATAGAGTGAACTCCAAGAAGGTTCATGTATAGGCCAGCTTCAGAGTAAGTGGGAAAGTCTTTTACCCTTTAACTGATGTGATGCAAAGTACAACCTCACGCAACTAAACTTTACTTATTGGATAAGCCATAAATATAAAGAAGTGGAGAAAAAGTGAGAGGTAAAATAACGGAAAATTGTATACTCACCTTTCCGTAATTTTCCTTTCCTGTTGCATCTTCATGGCAGCATACACCTATGGGTTGTGGCTCCGCCCCCACAACCTGATAGGACTGTTTAGCTATTAAGCCCAGAGAGGGCCCCCGCCCAGGTATTCTCAGTATATATATATCTCACCTCAGACGAGTGGGCATCTGTATGCTGCCATGAAGATGCGACATGAAAGGAAAATTACGGAAAGGTGAGTATACAATTTTCCGTTTTCCTGTCGCATCATGGCAGCATACACCTTTGGGTGAGAAACTCGCAAACTGGGTGGGTCTGAGCATAAAGACAATTTTTTATTTACATGGAATAGAGGTGTTGGACTGAATAATTGCTCGTCCAAACTCTGCCGTGGACAATCTGGCAGAGTCCACCTTGTAATGAGAAATAAAGGTGTTCCTGGAAGACCAAGTCGCTGCTCGGCAAATAGTTTCCGCGGACACTCTGCAGTAGGCCGCCCAAGAGGTCGCCATTGCCTTTGTGGAATGTACCTTCAAGCCCTCAGGTATTTGTGTTTGACTCAGTGAGTAAGCCTTTTTGATGGTCTTCACCAGCCATGCTGCGATGGTGCGAGAGGTTGCTGCTTGTCCTCTCCTAAAGCCGTGTGGGATGACCAGGAGGTTTTCCGACTTCCTAAGGTCATTGGTTGTCGAGAGGTAGGCAAGGATGTTGGTTCTTACATCCAGCAGATGTGAATCCCTTTGTTCTGTGGATAGAGCAGGAAGGTTAATCTCCTGATTAAAGTGGAAGGAGGATGATACCTTCGGAATAAACCGATCAGATGGTCTTAAGACTACTTTGTCTGGGTAGATGATTAAGTATGGTTCTTTCGCCAATAGAGCCTGCATCTCTGAGACTCTCTTGGCCGATGTTATTGCGATTAAGAAGGTGACCTTGGGTGTTAAGTCCCACAAGAATATGTTTTCCAACGGAAAGAATGGTTCATGTGATAGAACTTCTAGTACAACCAAAAGATCCCAGGTCGGGAAGGAAGGCTTTCTGGGGGGCCTTTTCTTTAGGCAGGCCCTCTGGAACTGAATGACAAGAGGCTCTTGTGCCAATTTGACTCCTGTTATGGCAGATAAGGCTGATACATGGACTTTCAAGGTACTTGACCCAAGGCCTTTCTCTAGGCCTAACTGGAGAAACTCAAGGATTTGAGCAACTGTTGGAGATGATGGGTTCCAGGCTTGTTGCTGTGCGGCTGAGAGAAACTTCTCCCAGAACCTCTTATAGGTACTGTTTGTGGTGCACTTTCTGGCTTGAAGAAGAGTCTCAACCACTTTTTGAGAGCAACCTTGGTCTAAGAACCTAGCCCTTTCAATCTCCAGGCTGTCAGGTGCATCCTTTCCAGGGATGGATGAAGAAGTTGCCCTTGGGAGAGCAGATCCTCTGCTGGTGTAAGCGGTAATGGTCTCGCTGTATTCAGCTAAAGGAGAGTGGTGAACCATGGTCGCCTCGGCCAAAAAGGATAGAACTGCTATGATTGTAGATGTTGACCTCTTGAGCCTGAGAAGAAATCTCGGTATGAGAGGTGTCGGGGGAAAGATGTAGCCTAGACAGAAGTTCCAATCGCGCTGTAGGCAATCCGTCCCCTCCGCTAATGGGCAGGGGGTTCTTGTCGTCAGGTACCTCCGGCACTTCGCGTTGTCTGGTGTTGCTGCCAAGTCTATAACCCAGGTTTGGGTTATGAGGGAGAAAGTTTGGTGACTCAGAGCCCATTCGTTGTTGGAAATGAAGCTTCTGCTTAGCGTGTCGGCCAGCTGGTTCTGGGTTCCTGGAATATACATTGCCCTTAACCCCGACAGGTTCATCTGCACCCATTTGAGAACTGGTCGGACTTCTTGCATCATGGAGCGACTTCTGGTGCCTCCTTGCCTGTTGATATAGGCAACTGCCACCCTGTTGTCCATCTTCAACAGGACTTCTTTCCCCTTCAGGAGAAGACTGAAGGCCAGGAGGCCTTGTGTTCCATTGGGCCCATTGGACCATCGGGATGGTTGCTGATAGCGACCCCAGGATGCTGAGACACTCTCTGGCTGGGAGAGTGGTGGATAAGAGTAACCTCTTTGCCTTTTGGATTATGATGGGAATTTTTCTTTTTCGTACATCACGGGACACAGAGCGACTTAGTCATTACTAATGGGTTATATAGTTTACCTTCAGGTGCTGGCACTGGCAACTTCCAAACCGGAAGTACCCTCCCCTATATAAGCCCCTCCCATCCGGGAGCACCTCAGTTTTTTGCCAGTGTCTAAGGTGTTGGCCAAAGAGTAACATGTGTTTTCCTGGGCTTGCGTACAGGTTCTTTTACGGGCCTTAGTAAGCTGTTCCGGATCCCACCAAAAAAGCTTCATGGCTAAACGGTCGGTACCCGGGCCTTGCAACAGAAGAGCAAGGTTTTGCCTGTAATGCCTCTCTTAGGAGGGCTGGACCCTGGGATCCAGAGCTCTGGTCATACCCACGACCAAGATGTTTTTCTGTGCAGGGTGCTATACAGGTCCAGGGGAGTGGAATCCTTGGGAACCCGGTCCCTGAAGGTTTAATTACAATGCCTGCCGTGATAGGTGAAGTTTGGGCTTCTGTGGACCAAACAGAGTCCTGCGGCGGGGAACAGGTAAGTGGGGGCCCCCAGGAACTTGGTTCTATTGGGGGACCCCCAAGCCTAATTTGTTTTTCTGTCTGTTACCTAACGGTATTCCCGCTAATATCTGTGTATGCCTGTAACTACTGGAAAATGTAAAATTTTAATAGTAGTCAAGAAAAAAAAAAAAAAAAGAGGACCGCGGTACCTGTGTTAAACCACTAGAGGCCGCTGTGGTCCATTTTTTCTTGTCATGTGGATCTTTGGTTTTCTCAAGTCAAAAGATCCAGGCAGTTGGTAAGTTCTCTGTGTTCCTCTGCCCTGTTGCTGCGCTCATCCACCGCACAGGCCCTCCGGCAAAAAGGGCCCTGGCTCCTAGTCCCTGCTTGGTTTCGAAAAGGGCGCCAATGGCGCACGGGCGCGCGCGCGCGGGCGCGTGCACGCGCCTCCTATGAAAAAAAAGGGGGCGGGGCGGGTGGATGACGCTCGATGCGCGCCGCGGCGCTTCTGCGCATGTGCAGGCGTCCCAGCATGTGTAAAAGACACAGTACAAGTGTCAGCTGAATGCAAGCAGAGCTAGCAACAAAACGGTGGCACACAGAGGCGGTTGATGCAGGCATCCCCATAGAAAGACACTTTAGTGGACACCAGCTGGTATATAGCAGCAACTGTGTTAGACTATTACCAGCAAAATTGGTGTATGACGACGGGAATACCTCAGCTTTGTGCTTATAGGATATGTCGTCCAGACGCTCTGAAAATAAATCTTCCAAGAAGCGAAAGGGGTCTCCGTCGGGCTCTGAGGATTTTGGGCATGCTGTACTGCGCCAATCTCCCCTGAAATTTCAGAGGTCAGTAGCCGTAGGAACCCCGCAGGAGTACCTGGTACTGCGGCTGTCCCCAGTCCACCTGCTCCTGTATATATAACAGAGGAGGTTTTATCCTCAACTCTGGGAGGATTGGAAGAGAGATTAACAGCATTGATCGCTGCTTCCCTGTCACAGGAAAAGCGCGTCCGATCTCCGTCTCCTCCTGCAGAGTGCCTGTTAGTGGAGGAACAGTCCCAGAGATCGACCTACCTGAAGGGGATCAGGTGAGGTTGATAAAGTTATAGAGGAATCAACAGTGGAAGAACCTTTCTCAGCATCTCAGGCTGAAAGATTATGGGTTCAGTCTCTGACTAACATGGTCCGAGCAGCATTTTAAATGCCTCTGGCGGAACCATCAACCACTACTGTCTCCTCGCTGGGGTCGCTGAAAGCTCCCCAGACTGTCTGTTCCTTCCCAATCCACCCTTTATTGGAAGGGCTTATTTACCAGGATTGGGAGCATCCTGTAAAATATTTACTCCCCCCAAGAGATTTCCAGTGATCTATCCCATGGAGGATAAGTTCATAAAAAAAAAAAATGGAGGGTCCCTACAGTGGACACAGCCATCTCTTGTGTAAATAAATCACTGACATGTCCAGTAGATAATGTTCCAATGTTCAAAGACCCAATAGATAAAAAATTGGAGTCTTTACTAAAATCTGCTTTCTCTACAGCAAGCATGGTGACACAACCTGCAGTAGCAGCGATTGGAGTCTGCCAAGCAATGAAAGATCAGTTGAAACAAGTCTTAAGGGATTTACCAGATCAGCAGGCTCTTGCCCTAGCTGACCTACCTAGAGCCTTGTGTTGCGGTGGACGCCATAAAGGATACAATCCAACAGGCATCCCGCTTTACGCTGTCTGTAGACATATGCGTAGGCTTCTATGGCTCAAAAACTGGTCTGCTGAAGCTCCCTGTAAGAAATTGCTGATTAGCTTCCCATTTCATGGAGAACGCTTATCTGGAGATGATCTGGACAAATATATCCAGAAAACTTCTGCCGGTAAAAGTACACTCTTGCCGGTTAAGAACAAGGGTAGAAGTCCTTCTTTTAAGAGGCCTACTTCTCCAGTCCCTGGCACATCGGCTGTGAAACAGTTCCGACGGCCTCCGCGGTCAAATCCAGGGGGCAGAAATCAGGGACAATCACAGGGTAACAAGAAACCCTGGGTCAAGAGAGGTACAAAAGCTCCCCCCAAGTCATGAAGGGTTGCCCCCACTCAATCGGGTGAGGGGAAGACTTCAGTTGTTCACAGAGACCTGGCGGGACACCATCAGAGACAGATGGGTGATCTCCGCAGTAAGTCTGGGATACAGGCTGGAGTTAAAAGACATTCCTCCTGCCCATTTTATAAGGTCAAACGTGCCAAGCGATCCCCGGAAGAGTGGATCCCTCCTTTTGGCACTAGAGCAACTATTGCTCCAAGGGTAATCATGAAGGTTCCCTTGGAAGAAAGCAGGTTCAGGTTTTACTCGAACCTTGTCACAGTCCCCAAACCAAATGGGGACATGAGGCCCATATTAAATATAAAAGGGCTAAACAAGTTCCTACATATCAGGACTTTTTCGGATGGAGTCGATCCGATCGGTGGCCACCGCCCTACAAGGGCAGGAATGGTTAGCCTCGATCGACATAAGGGATGCTTATTTGCATATTCCCATCTGTCCGGCCCACCAGAAATTTCTACGCTTTGCAGTAGAAGGGCGCCATTTTCAGTTCAGAGCCTTACCTTTCGGTCTGGCCACAGCACCACGAGTGTTCACAAAAATTCTGGCCCTACGATTGGCCAAACTAGGAACACAAGGTGTAACGATAATGGCATATCTAGACGACTTGTTGCTGATAGACCACTCAGTGAAAAAAACTAGAAGTGGTCGTTCACAAGATAATCAAGTATCTGGAATCTCACGGTTGCATTACCAACCGAGACAAGTCAGCCCTAAAACCAGTCAAAAGTCTGGAATACTTGGGGGCTAAGACTGGATTCAAATCAGAGAAAGATTTTCTTACCTCCAGAGAAGGTGTCGTCTTTGAAAGATTTGACCCACTTAGTGGGTACAAAAAAGAAAACCATCCATACGCCTGTGTATAAGGCTGCTGGGAAAAATGGTGGCTTCATTCGAAGCAGTACCCTACGGTCAATTCCATTCAAGGAACTTGCAGAGGGCCATACTGTCAGCCTGGAACAAAAAAGTTCAGGCTTTAGACTTACCAATGTCCCTGTCCCCTTCCGTTCGCAAGAGCCTCCATTGGTGGTTGGTGCCCCAGAATCTGGAAAAAGGGAAACCCTTCAGTCCGGTTTCTTGGAAGGTGGTCACTACAGATGCCAGCCTCATAGGCTGGGGGGCAGTACTGGAGCAATGGTCTCTCCAGGGCAAGTGGTCAGAAGCAGAGAAGGCCCTGCCCACCAATCTCTTAGAGATACGAGCAGCCCGGTATGCCCTAGTAGCATGGACATCCAAACTCCAAGGGTCACCTGTCAGAATTCAATCAGACAATGCCACAGCAGTGGCATATATCAATCACCAGGGTGGCACCAGGAGTCGTGCAGTCCAGAGGGAAGCGAATTGCATCCTGGAATGGGCAGAAAGGTATGTCACAGCCATATCCGCGGTTTTCATCCCAGGAGTGGAAAATTGGAGAGCGGACTTTTTAAGTCGCCAGCAATTATGCCCGGGGGAATGGTCTCTTCACCCCGAGGTTTTCCAGGCAATATGCCAGCGGTGGGGAACACCGGATGTAGATCTGCTAGCATCCAGATTCAACGCAAAGGTGGACAGATTTGTGTCTCGCACAAAGGATCCCCTAGCTTGCGGTTCGGATGCCCTAGTGTTCCCTTGGGATCAGTTCAAGCTGATATATGCATTCCCACCGCGATTAATCTGCAGAATCAGGGTAGAAAAGAAACCAGTGATTCTGGTGGCTCCAGCGTGGCCCCGAAGGGCATGGTACGCGGAGATTGTAAAAATATCAGTGGGAAGTCCTTGGACCCTCCCACATCGTCCGGACCTGCTTTCGCAAGGACCGATATACTACCCTTCCTTACCAGCCCTAGGTTTGACGGCCTGGCTATTGAAGCCCACGTTCTAAAAAAGAGAGGGCTCTCTAATCCTGTGGTATCTACCATGATCAATGCCAGGAAGCCGGTATCCAGGCAGATCTATTATAGGATCTAGAAGGCGTACATCACGTGGTGTGAGGCCAGGAAATGGCATCCACGTAAGTACGTAATAGGTAGGATTCTGGACTTCCTACAGTGAGCTGTACATAGGAAGCTTGCCTTGAGTACTATCAAGGGTCAGACGGCCTTGTCAATATTTTTTCAAAGGCCCTTGGCTTTGCATTCATTAGTCAAAGCTTTCATACAAGGAGTGATGCGTATTAGCCCTCCGGTTAGTATTCCCATATGTCCATGGGACTTAAACCTGGTTCTGTCGGTTCTACAGAAACAACCATTTGAACCATTGCGGCACATTTCCTTGGTTCTTTTCACCAGGAAATTGATTTTCTTAGTAGCCATTTGTTCGGCTAAAATAGTATCGGAATTAGCCGCCTTGTCCTGTAAGGAGCCATATCTGGTTGTCCATAAGGACAGAGTAGTATTACGTCCTCATCCAGCCTTCTTCCTAAGGTGGTATCGAGTTTCCATTTGAACCAAGATGTGGTTCTTCCTTCCTTTTTCCCCAAACCTAGTTCGGTAGAGGAAAAGTTATTGCATTCTTTGGATGTAGTAAGAGCAGTTAAAGCTTATCTTAAAGCCACTGCTCAGATTCGTAGAACGGATACTTTGTTTGTTCTGCCGGAAGGCCCCAGAAAGGGTCAGGCAGCATCAAAAATCTACTTTAGCCAAGTGGATTCGACAGGTCATAATACAAGCCTATGGCTTGAAAAGGAGACCGCCTCCGTTCAAAGTTAGGGCGCACTCCACAAGAGCAGTTGGAACTTCATGGGCAGTGCATCACCAAGCCTCCCTGGCTCAAGTCTGTAAGGCCACAACATGGTCCTTAGTACACATGTTTACTAGATTCTACCAGGTAGACGTCAGAAGTCAGGAGGATGTCGCCTTTGGGCGCAGTGTGTTGCAGGCCGCAAAAGAGCCTCATGCCTGATGGCGCCCAGATTATGTATAGTGTATCCCTCCCCTCATTGGGCATTGCTTTGGGACGTCCCATTAGTAATGACTAAGTCGCTCTGTGTCCCGTGATGTACGAAAAAGAAAAAGGGATTTTTATAACAGCTTACCTGTAAAATCCTTTTCTTGGAGTACATCACGGGACACAGAGCTCCCACCCCTCTTTTTGGGACACTTATTGCTTTGCTACAAAACTGAGGTGCTCCCGGATGGGAGGGGCTTATATAGGGGAGGGTACTTCCGGTTTGGAAGTTGCCAGTGCCAGCACCTGAAGGTAAACTATATAACCCATTAGTAATGACTAAGTCGCTCTGTGTCCCGTGATGTACTCCAAGAAAAGGATTTTACAGGTAAGCTGTTATAAAAATCCCTTTTTCCCTGAGGAAGCTCTATGGTGTTGAGTCGGGTATCCAGTTCTGCCCCCAGGAAGATCATTCTCGGAGTGGGCAGGAGATTGCTTTTCTTCCAGTTTATCAGCCACCCAAATTATTTCAGGGTGGACGTTAGAGTATTTCGGTATGGTAGAAGAGACTCCTGGTTGTCCGTGAGCAGTAGGATGTCGTCCAGATAATGGTGGACTCTCAACCCTTGCTCCCTTAGTAGGGCTATCACTGGCAGCAGGACCTTGGTGAATGTTCTGGGAGCGGTAGAAATCCCAAACGGAAGGCTTTGAAATTGAAAGTGTTGATGATTTACCGAGAAGCGGAGAAACTTCAGGAATGCAGTGTGAATAGGAACATGCAGGTAAGCATCCTGTCGCCGATATTAAAGGCATAGAGCAGTGGTCATCAACCCTGTCCTCAGAGCCCACTAACAGGCCAGGTTTGCAAGATAACTGAAATAAATCACAGGTGATATCATTTGCTGCTCAGTGATTGCAGTATTCTAGTCTGCATCTCTCCAAGGTAATACATAAAACCTGGCCTGTTAGTGGGCCCTGAGGACAGGGTTGATGACCACTGGCATAGATGATTGATTGTAAGCTTTCCATCTTGAATGTCTCCACTAGGATTGAACTATTTAAATTTTTTTAGATCTAGGACGGGGCGCAGATCCCCGGTCTTTATCTTCACCAAGAACAGAGGAGAGTAGAAACCCTTCCCCCTTTGTGGTGGTGGAACTTCCACTATGACCTGCTTTTGGATTAGATCTTGGACATATTCTATCAATACAAGCTTCTTTTCCCGAGATGTTGGAAGTCTGGTTGTGACAAACTGGTCTCTGGGAGGTCGATTCTTGAACCTCCATCTGTGTCCATCCTGGACAGTAGCCACTGTCCATGGGTCTTTTATTATCTCCGCCCAAACCTGCTTGAAGTCCTTTAGTCTGGCTCCTACTACAGCTGGTTGGGCGAACGCACCTTCAAAAAGACTTCTGGTCCCCCGTGGCAAAGGTCTTGGATTTTTGGAGTTTCAGGAAGGATGATTGTGGATCCTTCCAATTTTTCCTGTACTCCCTGACGGGCTTGTAGGATTTTGCATCCCTATATCTATCTGTGAGGTTTCGTCTGAAGGTAGGTGGCCTTTGTTGCCTAGGCCTTCTGTCTGAAGGAATGAGTCCTGACTTTCCGCCGGTGACCTTTGAAATGGCTGAGTCCAGCTTTTCTCCGAAGAGGTTTGTGCCGTCAAATGGGATCTTACACCAATTAGACTTTGAGGAGGGGTCTGCTGACCACGGTTTTAGCCAGAGTGCCCTCCTGGCCATCACTGAGCTTAGCATTGCTCTTGATGTTTATTTTATCATGTCAACAGAGGCCTCTGCGACAAAATCGCCTGCAAGGCTAAGTTCCTGGAAAGCTGCGATTACTTTCTCTTGTTCCACGCCTTCTGCTACCAATTTCTCGGCGTTGGAGGACCAGCTTGAGATAGCTCTTCCCACTGCTGCTAGCGTTATTGCTGGCCTGCAGGCACCTCCTGCAGATCGGTAGGCTCTCTTAAGATCCAGATCGATCTTTCTGTCTAGTACATCTTTTAACCGCATCTTCTTTCTATTGGAAGTGTTACATGCCTGGCGAGGCGCATCAGGGAGGAGTCTACCACTGGTGGTGTTACTAGTGGATTGATACTAGATTCCTTTAGAGGATACAGTTTGGCAAGTCTATTGCTGAGACTGGTCTTCTCAGGTTTTTGCCATTCATCTTTGATTAAGTCTTCCAGCTCATCGATAAATGGGAAGGTTTCTGGCTCTTTTTTAAGGTTCGGAAAATATTTCTTCGCCTTTTGCGCAGTTTCTTTTTCCTCTTCCCATTCTATAGCTTCCTTCACTGACTTTATGAAGGGTTCTATAAGTGCGAAGTCAAATCCGGTGGATACCTCCAATTCCTCATTGTCAGATAGGAGGTCTGACTTTCTAGATGTGGAGGGAGTCGCAGATGAAGTGCCTTGCACTGATCTGCTCGTTTCAGACACTGCGATTTGCAGGGATGTGTCTCTAGCCGGCTCTCTGCTTAGCTCTCTCTCTCTGGTTGCTTCATCCAAGCATGTGCGACAGGCCAGCTTGTCCGGAAGTGCTATGGCACCACAAACCCAGCATGAATTCCCTGATGGGCGGGAACGCTGAGAGGGAGGAGAGCATCTGCGTGAAGGAGACCTCCTGTAGTAGGAGTGGCTGTGCCGTGAATGAGATTTTGAACGGCTCCTCCTGCGACTTGAGCGACTTCGCCTCCTGCGTGAGCGACTTCTGCCGCGGTCTGAGCGGCTTTGTCTATGGCTTGAGCAGCTTCTTCTGGATGGCTCTTGTCGTCTTGAATCTGTCGATCTGGCCAACCTGATAGGGCTGTCCAATTTAGACAGCATTAGTGACAGGCTCTCTTTTTCAATCTTCACTACTTACTAATCTTCCCTCCCCTTACCTATTAGGCTGGTGATGGTCTACTGGGGCTGCAACCTCCATGAGGTGTGATGGTGTCCCACTTACAACAGACAGTAGGAATGAACATGCAGGTAGCAGGTAGGTGAAACTAAGAAAGGAAGCGTAACCCGAGAGGCTTACCTGAAAGGAGGAGGGAGACGGAGAGGGATCAGCAGTGCAATTTATCCACTTGAAAAAACGCTGGTGACAGGTGCAGTGCTCAGGGAAAGAAAAGGAAAATGTTCGATTTTTAAAGCTGACGATTGGTGATGACGTCATGTCCGCACATGCGCCGTAGAGCCGCGAATGAGCCGGCACCATCTTGGAAGCTGGCAGAAGGGAATTCCAGTGTGAACCGGCCTGTTCGTGCATGCGCGGTAGTGACCGGACGCTCTGCGTCATTGTACAGGGCCTGCCGTGGAACTACAGGGCGCAGAAAGCCAGTTTTTGATGAAAAATGCATAGGAGAGCTAGAGGCCGCCATGGAGACCCATTAAGGTCTGTAAGGAAGCTGGCACATAACCCTGGGACCGGATTGTGGAGGGACTACAAGGCCTCAGGAAGTGCAATGCTGGTAGAAGTGCACAGAAGAGCTGGAGGCCGCTGCAGGATAAACCTATTTAAGGTTTGTGTAAATGCTGGCATTATACCCCTGAGACCATCAGAGTGGGGTTCCTTCCATAGAGTTTGTTTAGAGGCTGTACAGGAGAGGACTTTCACCCAGGAGAGGCTAGAACCTGGCTGGGGCAAAACCGGTAAGGGGGTGCTTCATCTTGATGTCCTTGTCAGGTGAGGAAAAAAAGGAGAATACCTGGGCAGGGGCCCTCTCTGGGCTTAATAGCTAAACGGTCCTATCAGGTTGTGGGGGCGGAGCCACAACCCAAAGGTGTATGCTGCCATGATGCGACAGGAAAAAGAAGTACAACATCAAAAGATACAAAAAATATATATATAATATATAAAATTTGGGGGAGAGGGGAAGGAGAAAAGACTGGAGCCCAATGTCACCTAGGACTAGGGATGAGCTTCGTGTTCGAGTCGAACATACGTTCGACTCGAACATCGGCTGTTCGATCGTTCGACGAAGATCGAACGATTTGGGCCGTTCGCGCCAAATTCGAGTGACGCGAACGGCCCACAATGCACTACGCCATCGCAGCGTCATCCAGGCGCTGTGAATGGCCAAGCATGCACTGTGACCCCGCATGCTTGGCCAATCACAGCGCCGGCAGCGAGGAGAGCAATGATTGGCCACAGGCAGGATGCCTGTGGCCAATTATTGCTGAGGGGGTTTAGTACACGCCCCACACTATAAAAGGCCGCCAGCGCGGCGGCCTTGTGTAGTGTGTTCCGGAGCAGGGAAAGAGAAGCATAGGCAGGGACAGTGTCATCTTTTTTCCTTTACTAATCCTGGATTCCTTGTGTTTAGGGACAAATAAGGATAGGTAGGGAGAGTGTCAGTGTGTTATTCTGTGCTAAACCTTGTTTGTAGGGACAGAGAGGTACAGTGAGGGAAAGTGTCAGTGTGCTATTCTGTTCTAAACCAATCTTGCTGAACCATATTTTCAATCCTTGAGTTTAGGGACAGAGAGGTACAGTGAGGGAAAGTGTCAGTGTGCTATTCTGTGCTAAATCTTGTTTGTAGGGACAGAGTAGGACAGTGAGGGAAAGTGTCAGTGTGCTATTCTGTTCTAAACCAATTTTGCTGAACCATATTTGAAATCCTTGAGTTTAGGGACAGAGAGGTACAGTGAGTGAAACTGACAGTGTGCTATTCTGTTCTAAACCAATTTTGCTGTTCCATATTTGAAATCCTTGAGTTTAGGGACAGAGAAGGACACTCGTGGAAACTATCAGTGTGCTATTCTGTGCTTAATCTTGTTTGTAGGGAGGGACAGAGTAGGACAGTGAGGGAAAGTGTCAGTGTGCTATTATGTTCTAAACCAATTTTGCTGTTCCATATTTGAAATCCTTGAGTTTAGGGACAGAGAAGGACACTCGTGGAAACTATCAGTGTGCTATTCTGTGCTTAATCTTGTTTGTAGGGAGGGACAGAGTAGGACAGTGAGGGAAAGTGTCAGTGTGCTATTCTGTTCTAAACCAATTTTGCTGAACCATATTTGAAATCCTTGAGTTTAGGGACAGAGAGGTACAGTGAGTGAAACTGACAGTGTGCTATTCTGTTCTAAACCAATTTTGCTGTTCCATATTTGAAATCCTTGAGTTTAGGGACAGAGAAGGACACTCGTGGAAACTATCAGTGTGCTATTCTGTGCTTAATCTTGTTTGTAGGGAGGGACAGAGTAGGACAGTGAGGGAAAGTGTCAGTGTGCTATTCTGTTCTAAACCAATTTTGCTGAACCATATTTGAAATCCCTGAGTTTAGGGACAGAGAGGTACAGTGAGTGAAACTGACAGTGTGCTATTCTGTTCTAAACCAATTTTGCTGTTCCATATTTGAAATCCTTGAGTTTAGGGACAGAGAAGGACACTCGTGGAAACTATCAGTGTGCTATTCTGTGCTTAATCTTGTTTGTAGGGAGGGACAGAGTAGGACAGTGAGGGAAAGTGTCAGTGTGCTATTCTGTTCTAAACCAATTTTGCTGAACCATATTTGAAATCCTTGAGTTTAGGGACAGAGAGGTACAGTGAGTGAAACTGACAGTGTGCTATTCTGTTCTAAACCAATTTTGCTGTTCCATATTTGAAATCCTTGAGTTTAGGGACAGAGAAGGACACTCGTGGAAACTATCAGTGTGCTATTCTGTGCTAAATCTTGTTTGTAGGGACAGAGAAGGACAGTGAGGGAAACTGTCAGTGTGCTGTTCTGTGCTAAACCAATCTTGCTGAAGCATATTGCAAATCCTTGTGTTTAGGGACAGAGAAGGATAGGCAGGGGACAGTGTCAGTGTCATTGTTGCTAAGCCTCCTGCACAGTATACACCTGAAGGTAGCCCTTATTTCTCTTTTTCCCATCTCCCTGCAGGCCATCCATTAAAATGTCTGGAAGGCAAACAAGGAGAGGCAGACAGTCAGGAGGCAAAAAAAGAGGGCAAGCAGGCTCTGTGTCTGGGGGCAACAGTGCTGGTCGTGGACGCGGTGCATTGTCATCAGCACATGGCCATGGGACACGCTTGTCCTTCTTTTCGGCAGCTGGACATGTTGAGCCACATCATGCCGAAGACTTGGTAGAGTGGATGACCAAGCCCACCTCATCCTCCTCATCCTCTCTCACCCAGTCTCAGGGTACTGGCAAAGCAGCTGCCAAAGCGTCCTCTTCTCTGGTATCATTATCTTCATTAGTCAATCCTTCCCTAGACCCACCATGTCCTCCTCCTGAGGAGTCCCCCGAACTGTTTGAGCACAGTGTTGGGTACATGCTCCAGGAGGATGCCCAGCGTTTCGAAGGATCTGATGATGATACCCAGCTAGAGGAAGGCAGTAGCGTGAGAGCAGAGAGAGGGGATGCTCAAGAAGGACACCAATCTGGCAGTCATGCTCCAGCAGCTGCAGCATACTGCCAGATTGGCTCCAGTGATGAGGAGGGATGGGGATGATGAGGTCACTGACTCCACGTGGGTGCCTAATAGGAGAGAGGAGGAGGAGGAGGATGAGGAGGAGGCACATCTCCAACGAGGCAGGATGCCCTTGAGTGGCCAGCGTATGGGCAGCACACCGACGGAATCACACCGCAGAGCTCCGCCTGTGCAGGGCGCTGCCTCTGCCCATCATTCAAAAAGTTCTTTGGTGTGGGCCTTTTTTGAGGCGAGTGCATCAGATCGCACAGCTGCTGTTTGCAACATATGTCTCAAGCGTATATCGCGTGGCCAAAACATCAGCCGCTTGGGCACCACATGCTTGATCAGACATATGTTGACCTGCCATGCAGCTCGTTGGCAAGCCTACCTTAAAGGGGTTGCTCCACCGGAAAAAATTTTTTTAAAGCCAGCAGCTACAGCTACAGCAGCTGCTGGCTTTTAATATTTGGACACTTACCTGTCCTGGAGTCCAGCGCCGTCCGCAGCAGAGGACGAGCGAACGCTCGTCGCTCTGCTGCTCCCTCCGCCATCCTCGCTGAGGGAACCAGGAAGTGAAGCCCTGCGGCTTCATGCCCGGTTCCCTACGGCGCATGCGCGAGTCGCGCTGCGCCCTTCTGATTGGTGCTCCTGTGTTCTGGGAGCCGAGTGTCTCCCAGAACACCAAGGGAAGTCTGCGGGAAGTGACGTAACTCCCGCAGATTCCCGGAGACAAGACTCCCGGATGTGGGTGAAAATACCTGTCTTAGACAGGTATCTTCACCCCCCTCCCCCCTGAAAGGTGTCAATTGTGACACCGGAGGGGGGGAGGGTTCCAAATAGCAAAAGTTGCTATTTAGGGTGGAGCTCCACTTTAAAGACCCACACCAAAGAACAAAGCTGACCTCTTCTTGCACCGCATCAGCTGGGATCTCCAACCCCAGTATACCTTCAGTCCTCTCTGAAACCTGCTCTGAGAGGAATGAAGGTGTAGAATTAGGTGTGTCACAGCCAAGTACTTGCGGGCACTCTGCTAGCAGTACACCAACGTCCGATTCTAGCAGGCAAATTTCCCTGCCCCAGCTGCTGGACCGTCGAAAGAAGTTCACTCCCAGCCATCCACATGCCCAGCGGTTGAATGCTAGCTTGGCTAAATTGCTAGCGCTTCAACTGCTGCCTTTTCAGTTGGTAGACTCGGCCCCCTTCCGTGAGTTTGTGCAATGTGCGGTTCCTCAGTGGCAGGTTCCCAAACGCCACTTTTTCGCACGGAAGGCGATTCCGGCTCTCTACAGGCATGTGGAAGGCAATGTCTTGGCCTCGCTGGACAGGGCGGTCAGCGGTAAGGTGCATATTACCGCTGACTCATGGTCCAGCAGGCATGGACAGGGACGTTACCTTTCTTTCACGGCCCATTGGGTCACTCTTTTGGCAGCTGGGAAGGATGCAGGACAAGGTGCAGTAGTGTTGGAGGTTGTTCCACCGCCACGCCTCCAAAATGCTACTACTGGTTGTGACACACCTCTCTCCTCCACCCCCTCCTCTTCTTCTTCCTCCATGGCCTCTTCCTGTGGTTTGTCCTCGGAACCAGCGGTGCTCCGTAGGCGTTCAAGGGGCTACGCAAGTACGCAGGCAAAAAGATGCCATGCCGTGCTTGCGCTGGTGTGTTTGGGGGACAGGAGCCACACTGGGGCAGAGGTCCTGTCTGCTCTGCAGGGGCAGGCCGAGAGGTGGTTGACGCCACGCCAGCTTAAGCCAGGAATGGTGGTTTGCGACAATGGCACCAACCTCCTCTCCGCCCTCCGACAGGGACAACTGACCCATGTGCCCTGTATGGCTCACGTCCTTAACCTGGTGGTGCAGCGGTTCTTGGGCAGGTACCCGGGCTTACAGGATGTCCTGAGGCAGGCCAGGAAAGTCTGTGTGCATTTCCGCAGATCTTATAATGCCAGTGCTCGCCTGGCTGAGCTGCAAAAGGAGTTGAACCTGCCCAAGAACCGCCTTATATGTGACATGCCCACCAGGTGGAACTCAACGTTGGCCATGCTGCAGCGGCTGCACACGCAGCAGAGGGCCATCAATGAGTACCTGTGCGACTACGGCACCAGGACAGGGTCAGGGGAGCTCGGGTTTTTTTCACCACGCCAGTGGGGCATGATCAGGGATGCATGCACTGTCCTGGCACCATTTGAGGAGGCCACGAGGATGGTGAGCAGTGACAGTGCATGCATCAGTGACACTGTACCTCTTGTCCACCTGTTGGAGCACACGCTGCGTGGAATAATGGACAGGGCACTTGAGGCAGAACAGAGGCAGGAAGAGGAGGACTTCCTTGCCTCTCAAGGCCCCCTTTACCCAGACAGTGTTCCTTCTGTCCCACCCATCGCACAGGAAGAGGAGGAGGAGGAGGAGGAGGATTGTGTCAGCATGGAGGTGGAGGCTGGCACTCAGCATCATCAGCAGCAGTCTTTTAGGGATGATTTACAGTCCCAAGAAACCAGTGGACTTGTACGTGGCTGGGAGGAGGTGGCTGCGGATCATGTCGTCCTTAGTGACCCAGAGGACTCCGGACTGAATGCCTCAGCTAACCTACGCTGCATGGCCTCCCTGATCCTGAAAAGTCTGTGGAAGGATCCTCGTATTCTTCGGATCAAGGAGAGGGACCATTACTGGCTGGCCACTCTCCTTGATCCACGGTACAAGGGTAAGGTTGCGGACCTTATCTTACCGTCGCAGAGGGAGCAGAGGATGAGACAACTCCGGGAGGCCTTGCAGAAAGGTCTGTGCAACGCGTTCCCAGAGACTGGGAGGTTACAAACTCCTGGTCCTGGACAACGAGTTGCTAAGGCTTCGGGCAGTCAAAGAAGGAGCGGTGGGGAAGGTGGCCGTCTGACCGATGCGTTCAGACAATTCTTTAGTCCGCAGCCCCAAAGTATGATCGGTTCCAGCAACCATCGCCAGCGTCTGAGATACATGGTCCAGGAATACCTAGGGGCAAGGTCAGACTTGGACACCTTCCCCACCGAAAATCCTCTGGCTTACTGGGTCTTGAGGATGGATCACTGGCCAGAGCTTGCACAGTATGCAATTGAGCTACTGGCCTGTCCTGCATCCAGCGTTCTTTCAGAACGCACATTCAGTGCTGCTGGAGGATTTGTCATGGATCACAGGGTGCGCCTGTCCACCGACTCGGTTGATCGACTGACTTTCATCAAGATGAACCAGTCTTGGATCACCACCAGCTACCACACACCTGATGCTGATATAACAGACTAATTGATTTTAAAATGTCACATCCCTTCAAGACTGATGCTGATGCTGAGTGCCTGTGCTGTTATGTTGACTGGCTATCCTCCTCCTCCTCCTCAATGATACGATTAATGATGATAGCTTGGAAGATCATTTTGGTTTATGGGTGACGCCACCAGTGGCTAAGGCCCAATTTTTCAGCCCCTGTTTAACAGGGGCGTGTAATTAAAATTTTGGATGCAATACTTTGCAACAGGCCTCATTGCTGTGCTCCAAGTACAGTATCTGTGAGGGGTTGCAGTGTTGTGCCACCAGTGCCTAAGGCTAGACTTGTGCACAACGGAAAAATTCGTTCCGTTTCGGTTCGTTTCTTTCCGGTCCTGTTGATTCGTAATCATTCGTAATTTTGCTAGACGGGATTTTTCGTGTTCAGACTCATTCGTATTTTTGCAAGCGACATTTTTCGTTGAATTTTTTGTTGCTTTATAATTCGTACTTTCGGTAGAGTACGTTGTTTTTCGTTGATTCTGGACACAACTCCTACTTTCGTAACTTTTTTTGGGTTCGTACTTTCGGTAGAGTACGTTGTTTTTCGTTGATTCTGGACACAACTCCTACTTTCGTAACTTTTTTTGGGTTCGTTGATTCGTAATTTTCCGTGTCTCTCTCACAACGACGCTGCCTATTATGCCTAATGTGCTTCGAATGGATTTGTACTTTTCTAAATACATTGCGGTTATTTGTAACGATTCGAAATCTCGTATTTTACTTTCGTTTTTAACATGCGGCTATAGGCTCCGCCCCTGTACACCATTTTCAGAGGGTTCAGCACGGTGAGGGAGAAGCAGAGAGCAGAGCAGAGTGTTATTGTGCTTCGAATGGATTCGAAATCTCGTATTTTACTTTCGTTTTTTACATGCGGCTATAACCTCCGCCCCTGTACACCATTTTGAGAGGGAGTTCAGCACGGTGTGGGAGAAGCAGAGAGCAGAGCAGAGTGAGTGTTATTGTGCTTCGTATGGATTCGTACATTCGTAACTTTTTCATAACGAATTATGCCGAAGACATTCGGGCATTCGCTATTTGCGGTATAATTTATTTCGGATTCGGTCTTATTCGTAATTGCTTTGTTCGGAAATTCGAATGCTTCCGAATGTCCGAAAGTTGCAAAATTCGGACGAATTTCAATTCGTTACGAAACGAATTGCACAAGCCTACCTAAGGCCCAATTTTTCAGCCCCTGTTCAACAAGGGCATGCAATTATAATTATTGATCTAATAATTCACAGCAGGGCCCATTGCTGCGCCCACCAAGAGTAACTGTCAGGCCTTACAGTGTTGTGGCACCAGCACCACCATCACCACCACCACCACCACCAAAGGCCTAATCTTTCAGCCCCTGTTCAACAGGGGCATGCAATTATAATTATTGATCGAATAATTCACAGCAGGGCCCATTGCTGCGCACACCAAGAGTAACTGTCAGGCCTTACAGTGTTGTGGCACCAGCACCACCATCACCACCACCACCACCACCACCACCAAAGGCCCAATTTTTCAGCCCCTATTCAACAGGGGCATGCAATTATAATTATTGATCTAATAATTCACAGCAGGGCCCATTGCTGCGCCCACCAAGAGTAACTGTCAGGCCTTACAGTGTTGTGGCACCAGCACCACCATCACCACCACCACCACCACCAAAGGCCTAATTTTTCAGCCCCTGTTCAACAGGGGCATGCAATTATAATTATTGATCTAATAATTCACAGCAGGGCCCATTGCTGCGCCCACCAAGAGTAACTGTCAGGCCTTACAGTGTTGTGGCACCAGCACCACCATCACCACCACCACCAAAGGCCCAATTTTTCAGCCCCTGTTCAACAGGGGCATGCAATTATAATTATTGATCGAATAATTCACAGCAGGGCCCATTGCTGCACCCACCAAGAGTAACTGTCAGGCCTTACAGTGTTGTGGCACCAGCACCACCATCAAAGGCCCATTTTTTACTACCACTGATCAACAATTATATGTTATTACAATTCCTGATATAATAGTTGACAGCAGGGCGTTCCAGCACCCACCAAGAGTAACTGTGAGTGCTTACAGTGTTGTGCCAACACCAACACCTAAGGCGACAATTTCTGCAGAGTATATACGGCAGGTCCCTACTTTCAAACATCAAACTTACAAACGACTACTACTTGCAAACGGAAGAAGACAACAGGAAGTGAGAGGAAATGTACCCCTTGGAAGGAAAATTCTCTCCTGTAAGAATTAATATGGGAGAAAGGTGTCTCCTCTCTACTGATGCTTTATCACCAATCCTTGTTTCAATAAAAACACCACATTTCAAAAACAGTTGTCATTGGGACGCAAAGTGAGGTGAAATGTTCTGAACAGGGGCACAGACAGCAAAAAAAATGTGACAGGGGTGATAACCGTTCCCTATGTTTTCCAAAAAGCTAAAAAAAAGGAATTTGGCATGGAGCTACACTTAAACAATGCAGCTGTTCAAAATTACAAACAGATTCTACATAAGAACAAACCTACAGTCCCTGTCTTGTATGCACCGCCTGTATACGGCTGTTCAGAGTATATAGGGCCTTTTTTATTTTGTGTGTGGGGTTCCCCTTAATATCCATACAAGACCCAAAGGGGCTGGTAATGGGCTGGGGTAGGGGGGTGGGGGGTTGATGGGGTAGCTATGCCATTTTTCCTAAAGATTTTCATCCATATTACCGGGACCAGACATTGCATTAAAGCCGCAAGCAGTTTTAAATGGCTTTTTTTCCTTTAGAAATGTTATTTTGTGCAGGGACAGTTCTAAACACGGGAAACACGTGGCACTTCACAGGCATACTTTAGACACCCCCCAGGTACAATATTTAAAGGAATATTTGACTTTTTTTTTTTCACTTTATGCATCATTAAAATGACTGCTCCCGGAAAACGTCAGTTTTTAAAACTTCTTTTTGCATTGATACATGTCCCCTGGTGCAGAACCCGGGTTCCCAAACTCTGTTTCGGACAATAACATGGATAATAGTCGTTATAATTAGCACTTTAGAATCCGAACGTTCGCATCCATTGTATTTAATAGGGTTCTAATGTTCGTGCGAACTTTCGGTCCGTTCGCGGGTTCTGGTGCGAACCGAACCCGGGGGTGTTCGGCTCATCACTACCTAGGACCCTCCGTATGAATGCCGGGATCGAATCCACTGTATGACAGTACAGGAGGGCGGCCCAGGAGTGTCGAATAGTTCTTCACAGTCCACGTGATTCTGTAAGACTGTGATTTGTCACTTTCCCAGGAGACCTTCTGTTCCATGTGTCTCAAAGAGTCCATCTGACATGCCCAGTGAACGAGCGAGGGGATACCCAGTTTGCGTTTGTTTCTGGATATAATGGTATGGGCTGCTGTTGGGGCTTCCTCTTATAATTCTCTCTTCCTGTTCCACTGGGAGTATGTTACATTCTCTGTAATATATGATAATTAAATAAAATGGAGTAGGAATTTCTGATTATGACCATAACTCGTGTGCATGTAGGCATGCTGACGTGGCCATGAGGTGCTGTCCTGACTGGGAGAGTTGGGGATAATGTTTGGCCCGATCTCCTGATATTTTTTTGGTGGGTTTCTGTCTGGGTCCAGGCCAATTGCCCTGTGGATATAAATTGGGATAGTAGTCCGGTTCAGGGGGAGTCCAGTGAGCACTGCACAGCCTTGAGTTGCGAGACCCATAGGGGATGGAGACAAAAGATGAGACCTGCAGGAGTGGGAGGATGCCTCTCATTATGGCATGTAACAGAGACTTTTGACTTGGGGTTCCCCTGAAGACACCAGCACTGGAAATCACCTCCGAAGGACTTGTACTTGCATGAGAGAGCCTATGAAGGACTATAATTACTGGCCTGCACTTTTTCAGGTATGCAAGGGCAGCACACCAGCCTGTAGTTATATTTAGGGAGTTATGAATAATAATACCTTTCACTTGAATATTGGACTGTGAACTGTCTGCACTTTTTTAAAGCGGAGCTTCTCCCAAAAGGGGAAGTTCTGCTTGTTTGTATTCTCCTCACCCCCACTGCCACATTTGACATTTTTGGGAGGGGGGGAGCAGGTACCTGATTTTGACAGGTACTCCCTCCCACTTGTGGTCAGATCGCTGCGGCAATCTATGCGGAGGTTCGGCCCAATCCTCCTTCCGACCACAGCCTTCTGGGATACATCCCAGGTCCCAGAAGACTTCAGGACCATTCACAAATTGCGGCTTGCGCATGCACAGTAAAAAAACGTCTGTGAAGCCGAAAAGCTTTATTGACGGTTTCCCTTACCTAAGATGCTGGTACCTGTACCCAAAGCCGATTGAAGAATTGGCTCAGGTGAGGACATCGCTGGGTCCATGAACAGGTAAGTGTTCTTATATTAAAAGTCACCACATATGGTTATAAAGACATCAGCGTAGAGTGGAGTACCACAAAGACATAAGTGGTTGCCAAAAGTAACGGAAGTGTAACAAGCAGCCTGTCGATAGCATATACCTTTTATAGGTGGCGTGGCCTCCAGCAGCAAGGGAGATGTTGTTGGCACTTCTTACACCAGCGGTCTGTCTCCCATAGGAATGGGAGAGGATTGCACCTCAGAGGTTCCCATCCTGTACAGAGCCACGGAGGTTCAAGAGTTAAGTTGAGTGCACGTGTGCATGTGTAGAGCCCATGCACAGTGCACAGCGGGGCCCACTCTGCTACTGGGGAATAGTAGTGGAAAATGCTGGACAGGTGGTGGACATTGGCTCAGCGAGTCCCTCCAAAAAGCAAGTCATGGAGCGGGTGTACATTGTCATGGGGACCCGAGAGTTAACTAGAGAACTGTTACAGTGCAGTGTACATGGTGTACATTCATCTCTAAGAGTGGAGGCCCACCTTAAGGTTGAGTATTCCCCCACAGCAGCCTCTGCCTTGTCCCTAGGCAATTGTGAAAACGGCACAAAGACAAAGGTACCCACATGTGCAGTAAAGTGACACTGTTACAAAGTGCCTAACGTTGCCCAGAAGAACCCATGCAAGGTAGGCCTCACATGTAACCCAGTACCTGGTGCCCAATGAATTGATGGGGATAATGTAGGACGTGGCAAACTACAACACAGCCCTAGCCATTCTGCTGCCTGCCGACATGCAGATCTGGGAATTCTTGTGCAGATTCACTATCTCACCAACAGGATCTGATATAAATAAAAGAAACTGATTTAAAAGCCTTATTCCAGTTAGATTTTCTTCTAGTTTTGGCCCCATTGGAGAGGTTTCTCCAAATTTCCTGTCCCTGTGACACTTATCTAAGAAATGGGGTTTGTGGTTGTCATCAGAGCAGGAAAGCACAGATGGCAACTGACAACTGTATTTGTTTTCTGTCTGTACCCCCTGCCCTGACAAGTAGGGCAAATCTCCCCAGTAAGCACACAGACAGCAAATTAAACCTAAAAGGTAAAAGAAAACAGAGGGCGCACCGACTGCTTATCTGCTTATTTGGCTCCAGCAAGAGCAAAATCCTTGGATGGAATTTTACGTGCCTATTATCTTACTTGCTTTGTGAGTATCTATGATCTTTTAACTTACATTTAATAAACCTAGCCGTTGGTAATGCACTAGGTCGGTGCGCCCTCTGTTTTCTTTTACCTTTTAGCCTTAAGAATACCAATTATTCTGAGGAGGGCAGCAAGATCCCTGGCCATTCCCTTTTTAACGGAATACTGTGGTTGTGCCGCCAAGAGACCAAGCTTCCGAGCGCAGGAGACTGTTTGTGTTTCAGCAAATTAAACCTGACAGAGAATATACCATTTTGGCTTTAATGCAACACCATGTACCAAAAACTGAGATATCAGTTATTAGTTGACCGTACCTAGTAATTTGCTGCTTCAGTTAGGGCTCATTTACACCCGTGGTTGGGAAGAGGTAAACACACATGACGGACATGGGTGTACACATGCCCTGGCAAGAATTAAACCCCCTGTCACGTTCAAGTACATGGGGCCAGGCCACAACTATACTGCAACTGTCTGCAATGTACACGGTTGCAGTGTGTTGGCACAGACTTTTAGTGGTTAAAACAGGTGGTGGATAGGCGCCATAACACCTCCTCACTGCCTATCAAAAGCCCTCTGAAAAGCAATCCACCACAGATCACTCTTCAGAGGGTTAACACTAGTGTAAACTAGCCCTTTCTCATTTTTGATAACTTTCTGTAGCGGGGTCCTCAATTTAGGGGTAGTGTTTGAGTGGTAGATATGCTCAAACACCTAAATTGTTAGGACATTGTCAACCATTGTTGACTGCAGGAAGAGTATCGGTGTACCGTTCCCTGTGGCCTGCAGGTGGCGCTGCCATAGTGAGCCAGGGTTGAACTGCTGATACAGTGCTGTGCCTTGTGTGTCCCCTCTCGGCAACCATACAGTGGGAGTGGTCGGACTGCTGTGTATGCTGGGAGAGGATATAAAAGGGGCAGACGCTGCCTGTTTGGAGGTTCGTCGTCGGGAGTCCTACTCCCAGGGAGTGTGTGTTCCTGTCTGCCCTGGGCACCTTTGGCCAAGGGGCGGAGGTCGGTGAATCAGTCCCAGGCACCTTTAGCCCTGGGGCTGCAACTAAAGGCCTTGGGCCCAGCACCTTCGGCTGGGGCCCGTCAAGGATCGAGGAATCTCAGGGTGCCGCCTTGCGAGGGGACCCGCATCTTAGACGAAGAGGCTGGGGGAGGACCGTTCTGAGGGACTGGTGAGAAGTCACAGTGAAGGAAGGGGCCCGGTAACTCTCTGGAGGGATGTCTTCTCCTTACAAAGAGGCCAAGCTTTGAACACCAAGTTCACTAGGTCTGTGGCAGAGACCAAGTTCACCAGGACTGTGGCCAGAGGCTGCTCTTTAATTAGGCAAATTAGGCAGTCACCTAAGGCCTCGCCCTTACAGGGGCCTCGCGGCCACCTAATTTGCCTGTGATCAATCACCAGGGTGGTGTTCCACCACCTCCGGCGCTGCCCTGTGTTTTCCAGTCATCGCTGTCACTTCTGAATACAGAAACCCGGCTTCTGCAGAAGTGATAGCACAACTCCGTGTGGCCGCACTGACCCCTCCCCATCTGGTTGCAGCTGGTGTAATGTACGGGAGGTGGGGAGGGGTCTAACATCGCAAGTTCCAGGCATCCATCTAGACAATGCACTTGAGTAGGGCCTCATGTCTAAATTTTGCCTAAGGCCTCACAAAGCCTAGAGCCGCCTCTGTCTGTGGCAGAGACCAAGTTCACCAGGTCTGTGGCAGAGACCAAGTTCACCAGGTCTGTGGCAGAGACCAAGTTCACCAGGTCTGTGGCAGAGACCAAGTTCACCAGGTCTGTGGCAGAGACCAAGTTCACCAGGTCTGTGGCAGAGACCAAGTTCACCACCAGGTCTGTGGCAGAGACTTAAGCCCCGTACACACAGTCTGACTTTTTGCCAACAAACTTAATTTTGAGCAAGTTTGACAAAAAATCCGATCGTGTGTATGCTCCATCGGACAAACTTTTTTGGTTTTCATCAGACAAATGTCTGCAAACTGACAAACTTTTCGCCAACAAAATTCCGATGGAGCAAAGTCCGACCGTGTGTACAGAAAACCATCGGACTTTTGTCCGATGGACAAAACAAATAATGTTAAAATCAAACAACAATAGCGGAAGTTGACCAAAGGGTGGCGGTAAAGAGCAGAAAAGAGCAGAAAAACCACGTGATGTTGGAAAAAGTTTTGGGAAAGTTTGCAGAAAAGTCCTGTGGTGTGTATGCTATGGGTGTGCCCAGCCAACTCCGTTCGGACAAAAATCCACGGAAAAGTCCGATGGAAGTCCGACCGTGTGTACGAGGCTTAAGTGTACCAATTTGTGTAGTGATTGTGTGGTTGGTTCGAGTACCATTTTGGCTGCTAGTCCCTATCTAGGGAGACTATCCGAATGGGCTGAGTCTGCTTGAGAAGCCAAGCAGTGAAGTGTATTATGTTTGTGCCTGGACCTCTCCCACACCTTATGCTGTCCTGTTCTCTCTCCAACCTTTCCTATCAGAGACTGTTGTTTAAGAGAAATAAACTCTAATGCCGCGTACACACGATCATTATTCACGGCGGGTAAAAAAACGCCGTGAATAATGACAGGAAAAACGAGGGAACCGCTTCGGTTCCAAGGGTTCCCTACACACGGTCGTTTTTCCCGTCATTTTTTCTCTTGACGAGAAAAACGACCGTCTGTGGGCTCCGCGGCAGTGTCTCCCTATGGGAAAACTGCCGCAGAAAAAAATGATGGAAAAAACGATGAGAAAATTTAGAACATGTTCTAATTTTTCTCGTCGTTTTTTCTGCCGTTTTTCTCAACGAGAAAAACGACATAAAGCCCACAGACGATCGTTTTTCTCGGCGAAAAAAAAAATGCAGTTTTTCTCGTCGAGAAAAGCGGTCGTGTGTACGCGGCATAAGTTGGAGTTACAGCTGGTGTGGACATTGAAGTCATTGGGGGAAATAGAGACTTGTCTTTATTGGTTATAGAGATAAGAACCATTCGGAGGGAGTATCTGGCTGCGGAGACCCATCACAACACCGCTCAACCTCCTCACACAGGAGGGTACGGACATATAGAGCTGGGTGTGCCCTTTCCTCCTGCGAGGAGCCGAAAGACAAGGAGGAGAGGGTGGTAAGCGCTATATTTCCATAAAGTATATTTAAATTGCTCTTTTAATTTCACTTTCTGAAATACAAGCAAACATGACATGGGTACATTTTTTCCTGACTTCTTGTTATATACCTGCATATACTTGCACAAAACATTGACTATTTCTGTGGAAGGCTGTCACATTCCTACTCTTAGCAGATGCCTTAGGCAGACAAACGGTTTAATTGCAATATGTTCAGAACAAGTATTAGAACGTCCATAGCCAGACTTAGGTAATTATACTATAAACACAGTTGTGTGCACTAGATCCAGATGCTTTTTTTTCAGTAATTGGCACTTTACAGCTGCTAAAAATCTTATGCAGTAAGTGCTTTTTAAGTACAATATAATGGAAATAGTGTACCCCTATTTTAAATGTAGCGGGCAGTTCCTCCCCTCTCCCCGTCCCCTCTATTAAAGTTCTGCTCGCAATGTCTCTGGTCTAGGGGTATGATAGGGGAGGGAGAGGGTGCGCTACGCCAGGCTTCCACCACATGTGTAAAAGAGGTATCAGCAATGCCTTTCTTTACCTTCGGGCCTGTGTTGTGCATCGGATCCTCCCTCCAAGAGTCTCCAAGAACCTCGTCTGCCAGGAACTGAGCCCCACACCGTTAAGGTCCAACACTCCTTTATTTAACACATAACATGTACGTCGGCCCATGGTAACAGCGCCACCCAGTGGACCGCCGGAGACACACCACTGGTGTCACCGAAAAATTCAAAAATTACCCCGGGAAAGTAAGTACCCGCTAAATACTCCCCCCTGTCATTTGACACTGGTCCCCAGTGTCTGGAGTAAACCACATCCTCAACAACTGACATGATCCAGTCCAGAAACCATTAACAATTGAAAAACAAAAACTTTTTGGAAACTCTATCCTAACGAAGAAGTTGTGTCTAAACCCCTGTAACAAAAAAATAAAAAGGAGTGAAACTTCAACATCTTACTTTTCCCTCCCCATCCTAACTAAAGACCTCCCCAGAGTATGTAATCTTGCTGGGATGTTCTCCTGCAGAGGGAAAAGAAATAGAATTTAACATGTAAAACCCTGACACATGTATCCGTGTGTATGAGGAAAAGAAACTTCTCCTAAAAGAAATCCCTGTTTCTCCAAAGAGTGAGTGCGTGAAAAGTGTTTGTAACGTTGCGCGACACTGCCACCTGGTGACAGCCTCGCGGTAACTGCACCCGTGGAACTTCTTCTCCTTTCTCTCTAACCCTATCTACCCCAGAAAGTTCAGCAGCATGATAATATTGGAGTCTTTCTCTCCTAAAGGTAAAAGCGGGGATGTGGCAGAATCAGTGGCTTCAAGTGCTGATCCATAGTCTCTAGATGGTACTCTACATCTTCGCCTTCTTTGCGTCTGATCACTACTTTGTCTGCGTGGATGTGTCTTCCCACCATCCATTCTGCCTTGCAGTCTTTGAAGCGCTGTGAAGCCTTTGGAGAACATGTTAGGTATCTGCGGGCGTGTGGAACTTTGAGGTGGGTCCACACAAAGTCATTGTACCAGCGCTCCCGGCACACTTCCACCTCATATAGCAAGTCCTTCGATAAGTTGGGGTACTCCATCCGTACTCCGCTGCAACCTTTTGGCTAAATAAGCGCTGTAGTCTTGCCAAAGGGGGCATGGTAGCTCTGTCCCCTTCACCAGGCAAAACAACTGAGTCTGGATGACGAGGTGCCTTGACCACCTCCATCCTGGGCATTGGGGGCCGCAGCAACAGTCTCTTAACCCCAGCGTCAGATACAGATGGCCCCGGGGATGCAGGGACAAGTTGAGGAAGGGATTCTCCTTCAGGCGCTGATGCCTCTTCCCGGGGTGTGCTCTCTCCTATGGACATAGGTGAATTCCGAATTCCACGGAACGAAGCAAGCGGTATCTTGTCCCAGCCCTTCTTGGCAAACAAGTCATCTATCAGAGCATCATCTCCCATATCTGAGAGGGATTCCAGGTCGGAGGTGTCACACTCCTCCGCGGGTATGTAGCCCTGTGTGGAAACAGAACATCCACACTCCGGGGACTTGCTAGGCCATGCCTTCTCGACACCTCCTCCCTCACACCAAGTCTTCTCTGCCGGCTTACCTTGGCCTTTCCAGGGACGTCCGGAACTCCCGTCAACGGATCCCTCTGGGTCTGGCGTAAGCATGCGAGACGGTCCACCACCACCGCTGGTCGGGGCTACCACGCTGGTTCTTTTCTTCAGTGGCGGATGCTGTGAGACAGTGGCGACCGAGTCAGCATCCTCGGATTTCTCCCGCTGATGTTTCACGACCTCCTCCGCGGTCGTTGCAGTGTGCGCAGGGGTGACTCTCACAGCCGCGATTCCTCCCTTCTGAGTGGCGGTACCTGAAGCCCGGCCTGGGTAGATGGTTTTCGGCCTCTCAACCCCCGGATCCACTTCGAACGTGAACTCCCCACAGGCCTCACAACATCCGAACGGCTTCAACAGGCACACCAGTCCCGAACACCCGGAGCAAATCATACCCAGGGCCTCAACGTCCATACATGAGTATAGGGCGAATCGACCCCTCGGCTTCAGTCGGATCCCCGTATCCGTTATCGGAGCAGCAGCAGTCAATGTTGTAGTCGCCGGGTGAATAGGAATCCATGAGGCGGGTCCAAACATGGCAACCTGTTGCTGTTCCATCTCACACTGCAGAGTTTTCGCGCCAATGTCCCACGTGTAGTCCGTCACACGTATTGGACTCCTCCCCTTTTTCTCCAGTTCGCGGTCTTTTCCACTTTGGCTTGGTTGAGACACGCCCATGAACTAAGCGGTGGGGGTTGTGTCTGGTGGCGCAGTGCAATTAAAAACCCCCACGTGTAGTCCGTCACACGGCTGGGTTTTCCCCCTTTCACCACTCTTCCTGCGCGGGCCTTTCCCCTTCTGAGGTCATGTCCATGACTTTCGAGCAGGGCTGCACTTTGGTCTATTCGTTTAACTCTGTCCGGCAGACACCTTCTACCAAGTGATGCACAACACATATCCCGGACTCGAGCCCCCACGTGTAGCGGGCAGTTCCTCCCCTCTCCCCGTCCCCTCTATTAAAGTTCTGCTCGCAATGTCTCTGGTCTAGGGGTATGATAGGGGAGGGAGAGGGTGCGCTACGCCAGGCTTCCACCACAGGTGTAAAAGTGGTATCAGCAATGCCTTTCTTTACCTTCGGGCCTGTGTTGTGCATCGGATCCTCCCTCCAAGAGTCTCCAAAAACCTTGTCTGCCAGGAACTGAGCCCCACACCGTTAAGGTCCAACACTCCTTTATTTAACACATAACATGGACTCCCTTGGCTATAGAACAGAAAAGGGGGTGTGGGTGCGAATAGGCCCAGACACAAGTTTGATCCTCCACTCTCCTCCAAAGAGTGGGTTATGGTCTCCGCACGAGGGAAATTCACCTTCCGGACGGTCTTCGACAAGAGACTCACCCGTCACCGGCAGTATGCTGCACCGGATCTTCAGATGAGGAGCTCTTCCCGGTCCATTACGCCCACCTCGGATTCAGGCATCCATCTCCGGAGTACCTTAGGATCCTTCCCTCGCGGAGCTCAGTGTTGGGCACTGAGCTCCGGGCCGCCGTCCGAGTACCTCACCCCAGGCTAAAGGTGCCAGAGGTGGAACACGATCTCCGGTGGTCCTCTAGGCCTAGTCCGCCTAGAGGACAAGCACGAACTCCGTCCGCAGGCTAAAGGTGCCAGGGACCAACTCCCCGTGACCAAGATGGCCGGCCCCTTTATCCCCTCTCCCAGCAAGCACGGCGGGTTCCCCGCCCCCCCATACCGCTGCCAAGAGAGGACAAAAAGTAGGCTGAGCACACAGCGGTATCCAACCATCGGTCCATGGTGACAGCGCCACCCAGTGGACCGCCGGAGACACACCACTGGTGTCACTGAAAAATTCACTAATTACCCCGGGAAAGTAAGTACCCGCTACATAAACAATGAGGATATGTGAGCTTATTGATGTTGTTCTCTAACCATACAGCTGAGTGTTTTCGTACATGTCAGTGAAATGTGAGGTGACCTTTGACACCTAATTTATTTTACAGGCCTGGCACATGGTCTGTACAGTGAGATAACAGACTTTCTAAATATGTAGCCACATAATCACTGTAACTAGATTCCTGGGAAACTGAAAAAGATTAAATCTAATTGTTTTATGAGTTGTGGTATAAATGACTACCATGGTATGTGTTTAGATTGCTGTATTTTTACTGTGCAGAAATAAGGGCTTTTGTATTTTCAATGTAGCGCCACTCCTGCAAAAGCCAATAGCAGTTAGGCCTATTTCTCCCGTTCACGGTACTCACAGCGAGGCACACTGCATTTTCGTCATTCTTCCACCGGCTCAATAATCAGTCATGAGGTTTTGGATTTTTAGGGGTCTAAGGAACTTGGGAGGGGAGCATAGGATACCCTGAACGGTAAAAACTGTAGAACTTGCGGACTGCAAGGTTTCTGACTTTTCTGTACAAGTTGCAAGCTGTAATGCACAACTTGGGATGCAATGTACTTTATCCTGGTTAGAAGTAGTAGTAGTAATGGAAGTAAAACTCCTGAGTGTCTTTCACCGCTCCTGGCTGTACTAAGCACTGTCTCTGAAAATGGCGCTCTACTGGTTGTCTTGCACAATTGCTGGCTGCACCCTGTACTGATTTGTAGTGTGAATCACCCCACAGTCTCTTCTCCAATGTGTAGCTGGATCAAGTACTCACTTAGTCCTAGAAAATTGAGAATTCTCATTCATGATCTCCTGGCTCTTTATCCAAACGCTGACCCAGTCTCTCTCTCTGATGGGGTCTCCAGTTAGTCCTAACTGGGACCTTAATGGTTACACCAGACTTCCGAGGCTCCTCTCTCTTCTCTTTACCCCAGGGGCAGAGCCCCCAGCATAGGGGTCTTCTCAAGATGGCTGGACCCCGTAACTCTGCACTCTGGCTGCCAGGCCTCAGACTACTCAGCCACCCACTGGCCCGCCTTCTCCAGGGAATGGCTAGGGATCCACAACATTCAGGCTGCTGGTTCTGCCATCCCTCCTACTATACGTCTGAAAACATCCAGAAGATGTAGCAGAATAGCAGCCTGCGAGAAACTGAAATTCCCAAAACAATCAACCCCCTGCTCCTCTGACTACAAAGGAGCTACCTAAATTTACTGAACAGCCTGCTCTAAACTAGTAGGATGCTACATCAATATACCAGTGTTTTCTGTAGCCATGGCAGGTTAAGTTCTCTCCGGCTGCAAGAATATTGAGGAGGTAAACCTTAATTTGTTTGGTAGGAGCAAGACTTTCTCATTACAAGTACTTGTATTTATATAAAAGAAAAAGAACAAGGGCGCACCAGCCTAGTGTATTATCAGAAGGATACATTTTTTTAAAAGCAATGTAAAAGGCTACTCACAAAAGTAGTAAAAAGGTTCGCAATGAACAAGTGGTTCCATAGGTGGCTGCAGCATGTAGGAACTATTGCGGCGGACATCTTGTAGCGCAGATGAGCCGGCTTGCGCTCCACGCGCGGCCCGCATACGACAATACACCACCACTACCACCATCACTATCGTCACAGATGCAGCTCATGTGGGAGGGTCACCGTTGGCGGCGAACATCTTGTAGCAAGTAAGTGGCTATATCTTTCTGCCAGTACGTTTGTGTATCCAGTGGGACACATGGATTTCCACTAATATAGTTGTACCAGCGCTACCTTTGGAGGCAATGTCACTGCTAGTCTACTTCAATGACATATATGTGTTGTCCCAGCTAGTGTTCTACTATGGCTGTTTGCCTTTTGTTGCCGTTTGGGTCCATCTTCTGGCCCTACCCAGTGGGTGTCACCTATTGCCCTTGCAAGACTACCCACCAAAGTGGGAGGCGTCATCACATCCCCTGGGAGGTCCTCCCTCGACTGATTGGCAGTTCACATGCACGTGTGCCTACTTAAAGGGTTGGTATGAGGGTGATATACTGCTTGGCTCTGATGAAGAAGCTTTGTGCTTCGAAACGCGTTAGCCGGCAGTGACTCCTATCACGTCCTTCATGACCGGTTGGAGTGCGTTTTGGGTCCTACATGCTGCAGCCACCTATGGAACCACTTGTTCATTGCGAACCTTTTTACTACTTTTATGAGTAGCCTTTTACATTGCTTTTAAATAAATTTATCCTAACAATAATACACTAGGCTGGTGTGCCCTTGTTCTTTTTCCTTTCGTTTGTTACCAGGATACCCTTATCAATGAAGGGCAGCAAAGCCAATGCCATCTTTACAAACTATTGATTGCTTGAAGATCATCTCGTGCGCAGGGGTGTTTGTTTTTCTATTTCTAGAGACTGACTGATATATATGGAATAAGTCTGTATGAGTGCAAGACAGTGGGGACCAATGTTGGTGCCCTCACATTTGCAATATTAACCGTTCCTGGGCAAGGTTCACCCCCTTGGTCCAGGGCTGGACTGGGACACAAATTTGGCCCTGGATTTCATCCAGACCGGTCCACTTTAATTTTGCAAACACGCAAAAGGATGCATTCCAACATTATAGACGCATTTAGAATGACATGTGTAAGTTGTATAAAAGGTATTGGGCATAGGACAGAACATATATCTGTCCTCCAAGTTTTACAACATAAATTTTTGAAAATATGAAATATGAAAATGTGTTAACTGAAAATATACTCTAAAGCCCTGTACACACGATCGGATTTCCGATGGAATAAAATCCGATGGATTTTTCCATCGGATTTCCAATGAAGCTGACTTCCATCAGTCTTGCCTACACACTATCAGTCAAAAATCTGACTGTACCAAACGCCGTGACGTAAAACACTCAGACGAGCCGAGAAAAATTAAGTTCAATGCTTCTGAGCATGCGTCGACTTGATTCTGAGCATGCGTGGGTTTTTTCTCCGATTGAGTTCCACACAGACGATCGGAATTTGCTATCGTTTTTTTTTCAATCGGATAAATTTAAAACATGTTCTATTTTTAATCACCGATGGAAAAAAGACCGATGGGGCCCATGCACGATCAGTTTGTCCGATGAAAAAAGTCCATCGGACTGTTTTCATCGGTAAAACCGATCATGTGTACAGGGCTTTACTCCGTCCTCACTTACCTCTTTTATTATTTCACTTATTGTATTTTTCTCCTCCTTCCTTCTCACATCACTGCCTGAAGTGTGAGTGCTAATGTCATGCAGGAACATTGCTACAGCCTCCTTGGCTGGAATTTCTGAAACAGGCATTGCTGCACAGCCATTGGCTACCTTTGCACACTGTAAAGTGAGGTGATGGGCAGTGCGGATGACAGGCCTCTTCCATACCGGCCGGCAGGACAAAGCCGACCCCCCCCCCCCACGGGCGGCCAAACCAGATGGCCACCCAAGCCACCCCCCCTTCACTGGTCATTTCTCTTATAGGCAGTACAGCGGTGCTCAGGGATAGGCATGGACCAACACTGTGGCGGACAATTTCCAAACTAAAGACCTTAATGAAGGACACCAAGGTATATTTCAAATTAAAACCACCAGTTCTACAAGTACAAATAAGTTTAAAATAACATTTATATAAACACTGCTGGTCATACCAGTGCAATGCAGCCTCACCAGTGCCCATCAAATGCAGCCTACCAGTGCCCATCAAATGCATCCTACCAGTGCCCATCAAGTGCCCATCAAATGCAGCCTTATCAGTGCCCACCCAATGCAGCATTATAAGTGCCCACCAAATGCAGCTTATCAGTGCCCATCAATTGTAGCCTTACTGTACCCATCAATGCAGCCTCACTGTGCCTATCAAATGCAGCCTCACTGTGCCCAATAATGCAGCCCCACTGTGCCCATCAAATGCAGACTCTCAGTCTGTGCCCATCAATGCTGAGCCCCTTAGTCTCTGTGCCCATCAATGCTGAGTCCCTCCGTCTGTGCCCATCAATGCAGCTCCTTAGTCTGTGCCCATCAATGCTGAGCCTCTCAGTCTATGTGCCCATCAATGCAGCCCCTCAGTCTGTGCCTATCAATGCAGCCCCTCAGTCTGTGCCCATCAATCCTGAGCCCCTTAGTCTGTGCCCATCAATACTGACTCTGAGCCTCTGTGCCCATCAATCCTGAGCCCTTCAATCTGTGCCCATCACTGCTGACTCTGAGACCCTCAGTCTGTGCCCATCAATCCTGAGCACATCAGTCTGTGCCCATCAATGCTGACTCTGAGCCCCTTAGTCTGTGCCCATCAATCCTGAGCCACTCAGTCTGTGCCTATCAATTCTGACTCTGAGACCCTCAGTCTGTCCCCATCAATGCTGACTCTGAGCCCCTCAGTCTGTGCCCATCAATGCTGACTCTGAGCCCCTCAGTCTGTGCCCAATGCTTACTCACCAGTGCCTGGTTCACACAGTAGGTATCTCCTGCTGTGTCACGGAGCTTGCATCTGAATTCTTCGGCGGCGCTGTAACAGAGTCCCGCCTCCAAACACTGGCTCCCCCGTGATAGACGGAACTTCCATCTGTCACAGGAGGAGCCAGTGTAGGAGGTGGGACTCTGTTACAGCGCCGCCAATTTTTTTTAATGCAAGCTCCGTGACATGTCTATGTCATACACAAGAGGAGGGAGGAGGGGACTTAGGGAGGACTCTGCAGTCTGCGCTTTGATCGGCCGCGGACACTGCAAGGACCGCTCACAGACACCAGTGTACAAACACCCTGTCGATCCCTCGAGGCACTCAAATTAATGGCTGCGTGAGCCGCACAGCCATTACTTTTACAGGCTGTCACTGAAACCGGCTCACTGAGCCATCGGCCCACTGGGAAACTCCCGGTAGTCCGATGGCCAGTACATGCCTGCCTTGGTCCAGTTAATTTGTGTAGTGTGTTCTAAACCGTGCCTGGGAACAATTAAGCATACCATTGCCAGGACCAATTGGAAGAGATGGTCCTGGGCATGGTTCACTTGTGGTCCAGTACGGTTCGCTTAAGTGTGAGTGCAAAGCTTGACTGAGCACAGAATGTCCATAGAGCACAGAAGGGTCCATAGACGACTGAGCACAGAAGCAGGGATCACTGTGGTCTAGTTGGCAGAGGTGATGATGTAAATGTGGCCGGCAACACTTACTTATAATCCAGTGTGGGTGCATAACAGCTGGGGAGTGGGGATGGTGGGCAATTGAACTCAGGCACAGTTCAGTTCAACCTTGCCCAGTGTAAGTGCACCCTTAGAGACTGACTAATGGCAATACAGTACATTGTCAGTATTCCCTTTGGAATAAGAAATAGGTAAATATTATGCACTATTATATTGATTAAAGAGGAAGTTTGAATTACTTTTATATTTGTGTTCAAATTTTCATATACAGGTCCTTCTCAAAAAATTAGCATATTGTGATAAAGTTCATTATGTACTGATAAACATTAGACTTTCATATATTTTAGATTCATTACACACAACTGAAGTAGTTCAAGCCTTTTCTTGTTTTAATATTGATGATTTTGGCATACAGCTCATGAAAACCCAAAAATCCTATCTCAAAAAATTAGCATATTTCATCCGACCAATACAAGAAAAGTGTTTTTAATACAAAAAAAGTCAACCTTCAAATAATTATGTTCAGTTATGCACTCAATACTTGGTCGGGAATCCTTTTGCAGAAATGACTGCTTCAATGCGGCGTGGCATGGAGGCAACCAGCCTGTGGCACTGCTGAGGTGTTATGGAGGCCCAGGATGCTTCGATAGCGGCCTTAAGCTCATCCAGAGTGTTGGGTCTTGCGTCTCTCAACTTTCTCTTCCCAATATCCCACAGATTCTCTATGGGGTTCAGGTCAGGAGAGTTGGCAGGCCAATTGAGCACAGTAATACCATAGTCAGTAAACCATTTACCAGTGGTTTTGGCACTGTGAGCAGGTGCCAGGTCGTGCTGAAAAATGAAATCTTCATCTCCATAAAGCTTTTCAGCAGATGGAAGCATGAAGTGCTCCAAAATCTCCTGATAGCTAGCTGCATTGACCCTGCCCTTGATAAAACACAGTGGACCAACACCAGCAGCTGACATGGCACCCCAGACCATCACTGACTGTGGGTACTTGACACTGGACTTCAGGCATTTTGGCATTTCCCTCTCCCCAGTCTTCCTCCAGACTCTGGCACCTTGATTTCCGAATGACATGCAAAATTTGCTTTCATCCGAAAAAAGTACTTTGGACCACTGAGCAACAGTCCAGTGCTGCTTCTCTGTAGCCCAGGTCAGGCGCTTCTGCCGCTGTTTCTGGTTCAAAAGTGGCTTGACCTGGGGAATGCGGCACCTGTAGCCCATTTCCTGCACACGCCTGTTCACGGTGGCTCTGGATGTTTCTACTCCAGACTCAGTCCACTGCTTCCGCAGGTCCTCCAAGGTCTGGAATCGGCCCTTCTCCACAATCTTCTTCAGGGTCCGGTCACCTCTTCTCGTTGTGCAGCGTTTTCTGCCACACTTTTTCCTTCCCACAGACTTACCACTGAGGTGCCTTGATACAGCACTCTGGGAACAGCCTATTCGTTCAGAAATTTCTTTCTGTGTCTTACCCTCTTGCTTGAGGGTGTCAATGATGGCCTTCTGGACAGCAGTCAGGTCGGCAGTCTTACCCATGATTGCGGTTTTGAGTAATGTACCAGGCTGGGAGTTTTTAAAAGCCTCTGGAATCTTTTGCAGGTGTTTAGAGTTAATTAGTTGATTCAGATGATTAGGTTAATAGCTCGTTTAGAGAACATTTCATGATATGCTAATTTTTTGAGATAGGAATTTTGGGTTGTCATGAGCTGTATGCCAAAATCATCAATATTAAAACAAGAAAAGGCTTGAACTACTTCAGTTGTGTGTAATGAATCTAAAATATATGAAAGTCTAATGTTTATCAGTACATTACAGAAAATAATGAACTTTATCACAATATGCTAATTTTTTGAGAAGGACCTGTATTTCATTTATTTACTATGACTTTCTATTTTGCAGTTGATTTCTTTTTTTTTAATAGGTATTTAAAGAGCTCCAATAATTTATGCAGTGGATACATACTGCAGATTCACAACAGCCCCTGCTGTCAAGGAACATTACAATCTGAGATCCCACATGCATACATTGTAGGACCAATTTAGACCGTAGCCAATTAAGCTACCAGCGTAGAGTGGAGGAAACTGAAGTACACGGCGTTAGGAGCCAGTCTGTTTTCAGCTCACTGAGAATTAATTTGTGAAGGATGAATTTTGAATGGTTGTTGTGGATAAGTGCACTCTAATGCCACGTACACACGATCATTTTTCCTTTGGACGAGAAAAACGATCGTCTGTGGGCTTTTTGCCGTTTTTCCCGACGGGAAAAACGGCATTAATCACGATGAGAAAAATTAGAACATGTTCTAATTTTTCTCGTCGTTTTTCCTGACATTTCTCCCGCGGCAGTGTTTCCCATAGGGAAACACTGCCACGGAGCCCATAGACGATCGTTTTTCTCGTCATTTTAAAAAATGACGAGAAAAATGACCGTGTGTGGGGAACAAGCTGTTCCCTCGTTTAAATGTCATTATTCACGGCGGTTTTTAAACCGCCGTGAATAATGATCGTGTGTACGCGGCATAATATCTTGATCAAATGTCAATGTATATTGTAGGATCACTGCCAAGGAGCTTCTAAGTTAGGGTGACCAGACATCCCCGGTTACAGGGGACAGTCCCCGGATTGAGGACACTGTCCCCGGACCAAGTCTGTCCCCAGTTTTGTCCCCGGATTGGATTTGAACAGGGGCTGGGGCAATTTCAAAGACAGTCAGTGCAGAATAAAAAAATAAAAAATCTGAATTACACACCCCCGCTCCGCCACTCCTACTAGCTTAGGGAGGTGTATTTTTTTCCATTATCTGTGCCCCTTTCTGATGATCATGTGCTGGTCGGAGCGGAGGGAATATTTCTTCAGTTTCGGGTGCCCATTCAGCTCCGCTCGCATGTTCTTCTGCCTTGGCTCAAGTCCTGGCTGCTTATCTCCTTGCCTTCCCTGGCAGAGTGATATTCCCAGTAGTAGCCGGGGCCCGGCGGAGAGTAAGACTTGACGGGCAAAGAGTCGCTGATTGCCGCCATTACTAGTAAAAAAAAAAAATGTCCCCGGATTTTATTTAAAAAATCTGGTCACCTTATTCTGAATATATAAATGCTGACTATTTCAAAACCCCTCCTCCCAATAGAAATGTAAGGTATCTTTGCATCAAACATTCCACATTACTGTGTACCTATGAAGCGATACCCCCCTCTCTGAGATCGGGCTACTGGTTTTGTTTGGGTCTACGAATAACCTCTATGGCTTCCGTTGTCGGGGTGTGAGAAGAATGTTCAGAAAGGCCAATGTCCACACAATGTAAAACCCAAACAGCTAGGATTTATTTTTTCTCTTGCTGAGGAAACTTTAGAGGAAGAGTAGGACACGAGAGAAAAATAACGCACAAGGGAAGGTTCAGGCACGCAACACTAAAATAGCACTCGTCGCCACTCAAGCCTGAATGGGTATTGCTCACCCGGATAGTCCCGTTTAGTGGTCCTAGCAGCCTGAATGCAGCACAAATCAATCTTTCCTTTTGTATTATGGATATGATCAAGAAATCCCCTGCCACAGGGTTAAAGTCCCGATCCTCCCAGCCAGACTATAATGAAGATAACCGTTAGGCCAGATTGGCGTATTGCAGGCTTCTGATTTTTGGATCCCTCTTAAGCCGAGTTTCCAGGCCTCTTCCCGAGACAGCAGTACCGTCGCTAGTCTCCTATGGGACTGATCCTCCCCTGGTCTCCTTTCCTAACAGTGGGCTTCCCGTAGGTGGGCAGCTTGGGATCCTTTTCTTGAAACATAGGCCTCAGCCAGCAGAGCTGGGCCTACAAGCAGCGATGTGGCCTTGGGCTAAAGGTGCCCGGGACCAGAACACGCGCACCCCGTACCATATGGGCCACGAGGCGCAAGCACAGGACCAATGGGTCCCCAGGAACGAACCAACCCCAATGGCGTCTGCCCCTTTTGTACCCTCTCCCAGCATGCACAGTGGTTGAACCACGCCCACTGCACGGCTTACGAGAGAGGACACCCAAGGTGCTGTGATACCCCCTGTGGTTCAACCTATGCCAGCAGTGACAGTGCCACCTACAGGCAACAGGGAACACTACTGCCAGGTAGCATCACACCCAGAGCAGAAGCAATAATGAATAATCAATTGATCTGAGCCCAACTACTAGCTCAGATTACCCCTAGAAAAATATACACAGCGCCCCCAAATATTGGGGAGGGTGCTATACCTATATAGCATACAGAAAAAAATGTCTGTCACTAAAAGAGAAATAGTAAAAAATCTGTACCATGCAAAGGAAAAAATTAATACTCACCTTGCCTGCTGCCTATGCTGCCAATCGCTGCTGTATTGCAGTCAAAGAAGCTGCAGTTAAATACTGTATTCTCCTTATTCCTGTTCTTCCGCTGATCACTGTGGTTTCTCCTGCTGGCCCCTATATCATGATTGTGTCCCTTTATATAATGGACACAAAAGGGAGGGATTTACTAAAACTAGAGCATGCAAAATCTGGCGCAGCTCTGTATAGAAATCAGTCATCTTCCACTTTTTATTGTCAAAACTAAACCGAAAAAGCTGAAGCTGCACCAGATTCTGAGTGCTCCAGTTTTAGTATATCTCCCCCAAAAGTGTCATTTATTTTTAAACCTGGGGGGTCAGTGATTGTAATGTGAAAGTAAGTTCTCTATGGGCCATCTCACACATGCGCATTGCGGAAAAGCATATTAAAACATAATCCATATGTCAGTTGGTGCATGGCCGTACCATTTACTTTTAATGGCACCCTAATGCAGCTCAACAACATATTGCAGCTCTCTACTATGTACGTTGTGCAGTTCACTGGAAAAAAATACAGCAAGTACTAAATTTTCATGTATTGAGAACATTTATTTTAAAGGGGTTACACGATGCAGCAAGCTGAAACACACCACAATGCAAAACAGGGGTGCATTGCGGCTCAATCAGTCAGGTAGCCCATTCAAAATTAATCAAAGCACATGAACATTAGGTCTGTACTAAAGTTATTCGTTTCAGTTGTGATTTCATGGGTACTAAAATTTGAACTTCAGGCAGATTTTATATATATATATATATATATATATATATATATATATATATACAGTGGGGCAAAAAAAGTATTTAGTCAGCCACCAATTGTGCAAGTTCTCCCACTTAAAAAGATGAGAGAGGCCTGTAATTGTCATCATAGGTATACCTCAACTATGAGAGACAAAATGTGGAAACAAATCCAGACAATCACATTGTCTGATTTGGAAATAATTTTTTTTGCAAATTATGGTGGAAAATAAGTATTTGGTCACCTTCAAACAAGCAAGATTTCTGTCTCTCACAGACCTGTATCTTCTTCTTTAAGAGGCTCCTCTGTCCTCCACTCATTACCTGTATTAATGACACCTGTTTAACTTGTTATCAGTATAAAAGACACCTGTCCACAACCTCAAACAGTCACACTCCAAACTCCACTATGGTGAAGACCAAAGAGCTGTCGAAGGACACCAGAAACAAAATTGTAGACCTGCACCAGGCTGGGAAGACTGAATCTGCAATAGGCAAGCAACTTGGTGTGAAGAAATCAACTGTGGGAGCAATAATTAGAAAATGGAAGACATACAAGACCACTGATAATCTCCCTCGATCTGGGGCTCCACGCAAGATCTCACCCCGCGGGGTCAAAATGTTCACAAGAATGGTGAGCAAAAATCCCAGAACCACACGGGGAGACCTAGTGAATTACCTGCAGAGAGCTGGGACCAACGTAACAAAGGCTACCATCAGTAACACACTACGCCGCCAAGGACGCAGATCCTGCAGTGTCAGACGTGTCCCCCTGCTTAAGCCAGTACATGTCCGGGCCCATCTGAGGTTTGCTAGAGAGCATTTGGATGATCCAGAAGAGGATTGGGAGAATGTCATATGGTCAAATGAAACCAAAGTAGAACTGTTTGGTAGAAACACAACTCATCGTGTTTGGAGGAGAAAGAATGCTGAGTTGCAACCAAAGAACACCATACCTACTGTGAACCATGGGGGTGGCAACATCATGCTTTGGGGCTGTTTCTCTGCAAAGGGAACAGGACGACTGATCCATGTACATGAAAGAATAAATGGGGCCATGTATCGTGAGATTTTGAGTGCAAACCTCCTCCCATCAGCAAGGGCATTGAAGATTAAACGTGGCTGGATCTTTCAGCATGACAATGATTCCAGACACACCGCCCGGGCAACGAAGGAGTGGCTTTGTAAGAAGCATTTCAAGGTCCTGGAGTGGCCCAGCCAGTCTCCAGATCTCAATCCCATAGAAAACCTTTGGAGGGAGTTGAAAGCCCGTGTTGCCCAGCGACAGCCCCAAAACATCACTGCTCTAGAGGAGATCTGCGTGGAGGAATGGGCCAACATACCAGCAACAGTGTGTGACAACCTTGTGAAGACTTACAGAAAACGTTTGACCTCTGTCATTGCCAACAAAGATATATAACAAAGTATTGAGATGAACTTTTGATATTGACCAAATACTTATTTTCCACCATAATTTGCAAAAAGAAAATATTTCCAAATCAGACAATGTGATTGCCTGGATTTGTTTCCACATTTTGTCTCTCATAGTTGAGGTATACCTATTATGACAATTACAGGCCTCTCTCATCTTTTTAAGTGGGAGAACTTGCACAATTGGTGGCTGACTAAATACTTTTTTGCCCCACTGTGTATGTTTATATATATATATATATATATATATATATATATATACATATGCAAAAAGTTTTAGGCAGGTGTGAAGAAAATGCTGTAAGTAAGAATGCTTTCAAAAATATGTACACTATATTACCAAGTTGGCCCACTCTTTGCAGCTATAACAGCTTCAACTCTTCTGGGAATGCTGTCCACATGGTTTAGTAGTGTGTCTGTGGGAATGTTTGACCATTCTTCCAGAAGTGCATTTGTGAGGTCAGCCACTGATGTTGAATGAGACGGCCTGGCTCGCAGTTTCCGCTCTATTTCATCCCACAGGTGTTCTATTGGGTTGAGGTCAGGGCTGTGTGCAGGCCAGTCAAGTTTTTCCACCCCAAACTCACTTATCCATTTATTTATGGACCTTGTTTTGTGTGGGGTTAATTTTTCAGGGCTTGGGATTGGTCCCTTAGTTCCAGTGAAGGGAACTCTTAAGGCGTCAGCGTGCCAAGACATTTTGGACAATATCATGCTCCCAACTTTGTGTTTGGGGATGGCCCCTTCCTGTTCCAACATGACTGCTTACCAGTGCACATAGCAGGGTCCAAAAGGAAAGGATGAGTGAGTTTGGGGTGGAGGAACTTGGCTGACCTGCACAGAGTTCTGACCTTAACCCAATAGAACACTTTTGGGATCAATTAGAGTGGAGACTGCGAGGCAGGCCTTCTCATCCAACATCAGTGCCTGACCTCACAAATGCACTTCTGGAATAATAGTCAAACATTCCAATAGACACACTCCCAAACCTTGTGGACAGCTTTCTCAGAAGTGTTCAAGCTGTTATAGCTGCAAAGGGTGGGCCAACTCAATATTGAACCCTATGGACTAAGACTGACATTCTATTAAAGTCCATGTGCGTGTAAAGGCAGGTGTCCCAATAGTTTTGGTAATTTTGTCCATTCTGAAAATTAAGTGAACAGAAAAAAACTCTAAATCGATTCAATATTTTCTGTGACTACCCTTTGGCTTCAAACCAGCTTATTCCTAAGACAAAAAGTAGTTATACTGCATCAGCAAGGTCTCTTCCAGGGAAAGATTTTAAAGCAGACTGGGGTTTCAAGATGTGCTGTTCAAGCTCTTTTGAAGAAGCCCAAATAAATGGGCAATGATGAAGACCATAGACGCAGTGATTAGCCAAGGCAACTTAATGGAGCAGATGATACACACATCATGCTTACTTCCCTTCGACGTTGGAAGATTTTCAGCAGTGCTATCAGCACAGAACTGGTGGAAACCAGTAGGACTCAGGTACACCTATCTACTGTCCAGAGGAGTCTGGCCAGAAGTGGTATTAATGGAAGAATTGTGGTCAAAAAGCCATACCTCCGACATGGAAACAAGGCTAAGCAATTCAACAATGCACGAAAACAGGAACTAGGGTGCAGAAAATTGGCAGCAGGTGCTCTGGACTGATGACTCAAAATTTTAAATATTTAGCTCTAGCAGGAGGCAGTTTGTTCACAGAAGGGTGGGAGAGCAGTACAATAATGTGTGTCTGCAGGCAACAGTGAAGCATGGTGGAGGCTCCTTGCAAGTTTGGGGCTGCATTTCTGCAAATGAAGCTAAAGATTTGGTCAGGATCAATGGTGTCCTCAATGCTGAAAAATACAGGCAGATAATTATCCATTATGCCATACCATCAGGGGGGGGCGTGTGAGTGACCCCAAATTGATTCTGCTTGTACTCATAGTACACTTATCAAACCACCATTATAATACCACTCTCACATCACAAGATAGACCTAATATATATCAGGTCAAACACACTTTTTACCCTTTTGAATACGGCTGTTATGCTCTTTAAGGTGTATCCTTCCAGATAAGTATGGATCTCTAATTGCTGGTGTAAAGGATTCCTCAATGTTAATCCATTGCCATCCTGGTTCCTCTTAGTGTTTTTTCCGGTATTGGACCCAAAATAGAACGATTCTCATAGTGTTTACTGTTATTTTAACTTTATTTTTAAAAAATCTATAAAGATGCACTCACAATCTAATAGAAATAAAATAACATGTATTTATTCCAATAGATGCAGCCTTTGTGTACCCTTGCACCTCCAACAAAATGGTGGTCCGCTTACTTCTGGTTGTGGTGTGACGTCACTGGCTTCCCCTCCCTACACGTTGCGTCACTATTCCACGTGACCCCTGACGAAGAGATTGGAAGAAGCAAAGAACGAGTGGAGGATAGGAGAGGACAAATAGAATGGAGGGAGGCAAGAAAGTGGGGTATGGAAGGGGTGGGACAGATGAGAAGGAAAAGTAGTAAAACATGAGTGGAAGGATGGATAGGAAGAATAGAGTTAACAGGAAGGAAAAGATGAGAAGGAAGGCATAATTAAAGGGAGAGAAGGAAGGTAAGAAAACAAAAATTATAATGAAGGGGAAGGAATTGAGTGAGGGAAGAAAGGGATGAAGTGAAAGGAGGGGAGAGAAAAGGAAGATAAGAAACAAAGGAAGTCAAGTAGGAAAGGTGAGAATCAGTGAGTGGGGGAAGAAAGAATAAATGGAGAGAAGATTGATAAAAGGAAGAAAGGAAAAAAAAAGAGATAAAATGCAGGGAAATAAAGGATATCATGAACACAAAGAGAAAAAGAATGGACAGAAAAAAAAAAACAAATAGTGGGAGGGAAGAAAGGAAAAAGGGTTGAAGAAGGCAGGAACAGAAGAAAAGGCGTTGGAGCCAGGTACAGAAGGAAACGGGTTGGAGACAAAAGAGGGAAGAAATGAGAGGAAGGAGACTCAGGAAAAAAGTGAGAAAACTGAGTGAAAGAATTAAAGGAAGATATACAGCTAACATGGGCTAGCACAAAGGGACTCAAATAAAGAGACATACAAATGAATGAAAACACAAATATATTTTATTAATTATTTGGCATTTTAAATGGCCACGGTGTTATCCAAGGGGTAACCTGATAATAATTTTAATTTTAATAAATATGTAAAGCCATCCTGGCTAAAAAATACCTGTAACAAGATTAAACAGTGTCCATCCAGACCATGCTGGACAACTACACCCCACCGGTTGAGGCCAGCAGAGGAGCTACTGGCTGAAGCCCCCCCCCCCCAACACCGTTGCCGACTCAATCAAACTTTGTAATCCCATACAGAATATGTCCAAGCCTATAGCAGATAGATGGACTGAATCATTCCGGAATAAAGCCTTTCAACTCCGAGTGACGATAAGAGATACCACCCGACAACCGTAGAAAGCTATGGATTGTTCTATTGAGCCATCTCCTAATCTTATCTACGTAGAATAAATTACCCGAAGGGGACCAAACCAATCTAGGGATCATTTCTGAAAATGCCAAAATAGCAGAAGGAAACATAAGCTTTATTGAGCAAAGGTCATTTTTCATCTCACATATGAGATCCCATGTCCTAACCTTCCCTACATCATTAGTCCCTGCATGAATAACTAAAACCTGGGGGGCAGGCCAAATGCCAGTTAAATAAATTAAATGTTCTCTTAAGTTCCGCTACCTTAAACCCCGAACACCTGACCACAAAACTATAAAAGACTCAATGTCCAGACCTAAGTTGGTGGAGTAGTTCCTAGTTCCGGCATGGTGTGCAGCCCAGAAAACGTAGGAATGTCCCACTGTCCATATACCTGAAACATGCAAAACTGGACATATGTCAGGATTTGTGGATTTAGCTAGAGAAAACCATTGGCCTTTTCCGACTGGCAGGGATTTAGACCTAGAAAGGAAGATGTTGAGGGAACCCTCACAAACTGAAACATGCTGAAAACAAAGAAAAGATAAAGACCTTCTATTTACTGCCATAAATTCACCAACTCTCATAGCATCAAAAAAAGCCATTGAAAAAGAGGCTCTAAAAAGAAGAAGCTCAAATTCTCAAAAACACACTTCTTCTAATACTCTTATCAGAATAACCAGCAACGAGACCGAAATGGGACGCCGATTATCGTGAGAAGGTCTGGATCTCCTAAGACCTTTAAGTACCTGACTGACCTGAAAGAAAGAGGTTAGAGATGGTAAGCCTGAAAACTTCAGAAAAAAGGAGACACCTGATAATATCTTGCTTATGGACGCTGGACCTAAATTGGACTGAATCAGCGAAGACAAGAAAGCCAAAGAGACATAAGAGGACACGACTAAAGTATCCAAACCTGACTCCCAACAAAAAGAGAACCATCTGGATCAAGAAAATAGATAATCCGACCAGGTCTGTGAAACTGAATTTTTGAGATTTGAAAATATTAGCTCTATATTAAGCCCCAGAGGAAATCTGGGCAAGGAATTCCGTGCTGGTCCGCCTCTTCCGCCAAGTCCCGAAATTTCTTGAACTGTGAACGAGACAAAGCGTCAGCAATGTTATTATGTATACCTGCTATAAGTGATGCTTTTAACCAAATATTATAACTGAAACGATAACCGGAAATAATTCCAAAAGGACAAGATTCTGAAGAATATCTTGATGCAACCAATCCTGGTGCCAATTAGGGATGAGCCCCGCCGTGTTCGCACACTCCATGTGCAGAGCCCGCCAGGAAGTCGGGAGGGCGCTGTGCTAATCACAGGCAGGGAGACATGTCCCGATCTCTGCAGCCGAGCATCGGGACATGTCTCCCTGCCTGTGATTAGCACACCACCGTGCCGAATTCCTGGCGGGCTCTGCACATGGAGTGTGCGAACACGCCGGAGCTCATCCCTAGTGCCAATCACCAGCGCCAATCACCAGCGCACCAGTGGCCATCCAGAAATGCTCCAAAACCAGAGGATCCAGCCGTATCAGTGAAGAAATTCAGCTGATCATTAGTAACAAACTTATGCTGCCAAATGGTTGTACCGTTGAAATTACACAAAAAAGCATCTCAGACCTTAAGATCCTCCTTAATGCTCTTGGAGATGCAAATATGGGAGTACGGACTCTTAAGGCCACTGGTGGCTGAAGAAAACCTACGAGAAAATACCCTGGCCATAGGGATGACTCTGGCTGCGAAAGCGAAGAGGCCCAACAAAGACTGGGCTTCTTTTAGCAAAACCTTCCTCCTGGACAGGAAGACTGTGATCATTGATCTCATTCTCTGCAACTTGTGTAAGGGCAATCTGAACTCCATTGCTGAGGAATCAATTATAATTCCCAAAAATTCAATAGACGTAGAAGGAAGAAACGTTTTTTCAGATGCTAGCGGCACTCCAGAATTGAAAAATCCATCGGAAATCCGATCGTGTGTACAGGGAATAACGGTGTTCGCGTGTTCGAATAAATTTTTCGCCTGTTCGCATGTTCTGCTGCGAACCGAACCGGGGGGGTGTTCGGATCATCCCTAATCATTGTCACTTCCTGTGAGCTGCACCAAAAAACTGTTTTACTTACTAGGTAGCTTCTGTAAACTGCCAATTGCTCTGTCCAGTTGTAATGGAAATGGAGACCTAGGGTGACAACCATGGCTTCCTTCATAGATACAGTGGAGAAGTGATGTAGCCACCCAGGGACAGGAAGTGTGTTATTTGCAGGATTACCAGTTGAAAATAAAAGGACAAAACCTGAAAAAGAAAACTGATTTAGAAAACAAATTCAGCCACAAGACCAAGGACTAGTAAGCTGCAATACATACAATTTTTGTGTTTTATTTTCCACATACTTTAAACAGTCAACTGTAACTATAATTTTATAAATGTGATGACTAAGATTTTAAATGTCCAGCTTTCCTGTCCCTGCTGAAGAGAATAATCCCCACAAAATGGTGCTGTCACCACCATGTTTCACAGGGGAGATGGTGTGTTCAGGGTGATGTGCAGTGTTAGTTTTCCACCACACATTGAGTTTTGCTTTAGGTCAAAAGGTTTTATATTTGGTCTCATCTGACCAGGGCACCTTCTTCCACATGTTTGCTGTGTCCCCCACATGGCCTCTTGCAAACTGCAAAATTGAATTTTTATGGCTTTCTTTTAACAATGGCTTTCTTCTTGCCACTGTTCCATAAAGGCCAGATTTGTGGAGTGCACAACTAATAGTTGTCCTGTGGACAGATTCTCCCACCCAAGCTGTGGATCTCTGCAGTTACCATGAGCCTATTGGCTGCTTCTCTGATTAATGTTCTCCTGCCCGCCCTGTCAGTTTAGGTGGACAGCCATGCCTTGGTATGTTTACAGTTGTGCCATAAGCTTTCCATTTTCGGATGATGGATTGAACAGTGCCCTGTGAGATGTTCAAAGCTTGGGATATTTTTTTATAACCTAACCCTGCTTTAAACTTTTCCACAAGTTTATCCCTGGCCTGTCTGGTGTGTTCCTTGGCCTTCATGTTGCTGTTTGTTCACTAAGGTTCTCTAACAAACCTCTGAGGGCTTGACAGAACAGCTGTATGTATACTGAGATTAAATTACACACAAGTGGACTATTTACTAATTAGGTGACTTCTGAAGGCTATTGGTTCCACTAGATTTTAGTTATGGGTATCAGAGTAAAGGGGGCTGAATACAAATACACACCACACTTTTCAGATATTTATTTGTGAAAAATTTGGAAAACCATTTATCATTTTCCTTCCACTTCACAATTATGTGCCACTTTGGAAAAATAATTTTGAATAAACAAAATAGTAGCGCTGTGTTCAGTGAATAAACAAATCTAAGCAGAAGAAATAAATATAATTATACACTCTGTGAAGGAGAAAAAATGTACATATATCAAATATAAAAATAATAAGTGTCCATAACATTCATCCAATGCTTGGAGAGCAAATGAAAAAAGTGATAAATGAGTCCACAAGTGATTATAATATTTCCAAGTGTTTAAACTTCAGTGAAAAATCAATCTTCATGTGATATCTTGAATGAAAACTTCCACCACACCATAAGTGCTCAGTGATTCCACACCCTAAGGACTTGCACTCACCAATAGGATATGCCTCGCATTTTCATGCTTGGCGTCACAGCTTAATTAACCGCCAAGGGTATCAAACAGATCCAAACGGTGTATTAGCAAGCCAGATCACTCCACATGTAAAAATAAAATGTCTCCAATAGTGAAGTACAGTGGGTACGGAAAGTATTCAGACCCCCTTAAATTTTTCACTCTTTGTTATATTGCAGCCATTTGCTAAAATCATTAAGTTCCTTTTTTTCCTCATTAATGTACACACAGCACCCCATATTGACAGAAAAACACAGATTTGTTGACATTTTTGCAGATTTATTAAAAAAGAAAAACTGAAACATCACATGGTCCTAAGTATTCAGACCCTTTGCTCAGTATTTAGTAGAAGCACCCTTTTGAGCTAATACAGCCATCAGTCTTTTTGGGAAAGATGCAACAAGTTTTTCACACCTGGATTTGGGGGTCCTCTGTCATTCCTCCTTGCAGATCCTCTCCAGTTCTTTCAGGTTGGATGGTAAACGTTGGTGGACAGACATTTTTAGGTTTCTCCAAAGATGCTCAATTGGGTTTAAGTCAGGGCTCTGGCTGGGCCATTCAAGAACAGTCACGGAGTTGTTGTGAAGCCACTCCTTCGTTATTTTAGCTGTGTGCTTAGGATCATTGTCTTGTTGGAAGGTAAACCTTCCGCCGAGTCTGAGGTCCTGAGCACTCTGGAGAAGGTTTTCGTCCAGGATATCCCTGTACTTGGCCGCATTCATCTTTCCCTCGATTACATCCAGTTGTCCTGTCCCTGCAGCTGAAAAACACCCCCACAGCATGATGCTGCCACCACCATGCTTCACTGTTGGGACTGTATTGGACAGGTGATGAGCAGTGCCTGGTTTTCTCCACACATACCGCTTAGAATTAAGGCCACAAAGTTCTATCTTGGACTCATCAGACCAGAGAATCTTATTTCTCACCATCTTGGAGTCCTTCAGGTGTTTTTTAGCAAACTTCATGCCGGCTTTCATGTGTCTTGCACTGATGAGAGGCTTCCGTCGGGCCACTCTGCCATAAAGCCCCGACTGGTGGAGGGCTGCAGTGATGGTTGACTTTCTACAACTTTCTCCCATCTGCCGACTGCATCTCTGGAGCTCAGCCACAGTGATCTTTGGGTTCTTCTTTACCTCTCTCACCAAGGCTCTTCTCCCCCGATAGCTCAGTTTGGATAGACGGCCAGCTCTAGAAAGGGTTCTGGTCATCCCAAATGTCTTCCATTTAAGGATTATGGAGGCCACTGTGCTCTTAGGAACCTTAATTGCAGCAGAAATTTTTTTGTAACCTTGGCCAGATCTGTGCCTTGCAACTATTCTTTCTCTGAGCTCTTCAGGCAGTTCCTTTGACCTCATGATTCTCATTTGCTCTGACATGCACTGTGAGCTGTAAGGTCTTATATAGACAGATGTGTGGCTTTCCTAATCAAGTCCAATCAGTATAATCAAACACATCTGGACTCAAATGAAGGTGTAGAACCATCTCAAGGATGATCAGAAGAAATGGACAGCGCCTGAGTTAAATATATGAGTGTCACAGCAAAGGGTCCAAATACTTAGGACCATGTGATATTTAAATTTTCCTTTTTTAATAAATCTACAAAAATGTCAACAATTCAGTTTTTTTCTGGCAATATGGGGTACTGTGTGTACATTAATGAGGAAAAAAATGAACTTAAATGATTTTAGCAAATGGCAGCAATATAACAAAGAGTGAAAAATGTAAGGGGGTCTGAATACTTTCCGTACCCACTGTATATCAAACTCTTTATTAAAACAGCACAAGTAGCCTTCAAATATTGCACTCACATCTAATGGAACAGGTAAAAGCACTTCAGCAGTAAAACTTCCAAACACCAGACAAACTTGCGGTGGCAGCCGTGATGTATTGCGGTCTCGGTGGACCCGGAATTAAATCACAAATCTCACCCTCCACTGCGCTCGCTTGCCTCTCCACTTCACTCCAAAGCACTGCAAACTCCTGCACACTCGATAGCCGATGCGGTCGGTAAGTGGGCGGTAAGATCAGAACGTTATGCACCTTGAGCGACAGCCATGTAGATACTCCCACTGTGCCACTTTGTGTTGATCTATCACATAAAATCCCAATAAAATACATTTACGGTTTTGGTTGCAACATGACAAAATGTGGAAAATTTCAAGGGGTATGAATACTTTTTCAAGGCACTGTATGTGTATATATAAATATATATATATATATATATTTATATATATGTATATATAGTAGAGCGGCGAGCCTCTTCCCCCTGTTTATTTTGACAGTTTGGGCCAGGTTTTGCAGAGAACAGGCTCAGGTGTGAGCCAGGTGTTCACTGGGCTTATGTTAGAGCTGGGAGTAGAGGTTAGTGGCCCCACCCTCCCAAGGGGGGAATTTTGTGCAAGGGAGCTGTTAGGAGCACATTGCTCCGTACTGTCCATGCGTGGACAGTGAAAGGCCGAGCCTGTAAGGATAGCATGACCAGACGTCCCCGTTTTCCAGGGACAGTCCCCGGATTGAGCACACTGTCCCCGAACCAAATCTGTCCCCATTTTGTCCCCGGATTGGCGGCGCAGCAGCAGCCATGGCACTATTTTCTATTTTTGTGTGCTCAGTATCAAGCGGTGATCACTTCTGATTTCCCTGGCAATTTAGCTCTGGCCAGCCGCCCGGGAGTCAGGCTGTATTGCCTCTGTTGCCCGTCCCATCAGCACTTCCTGGCACCTCCCTCAATCCGACACTTGGCCTAAAATTGGTGTCCGCCCAACCCCACCCACACTCCAGCCTCCTGCATGCAATGCATGCACTGTGTTCAGCCTACCTGGGAGACCAGCTTGAAAGGGGAGGCACAATTGGTGAGTGAGCCATCTGCTCTGTGAACAACCTCTCTCTCTCACCCGACCTCTTTGCTTTGACTTATTTCCTTCTCATTTCGGTCTCCCCCCTGTGCAGACTGGGGGGAGGGGGTTTGTACAAACGGGGGTGGGGGCTTGTCCAGATTGGGGGGGCATTGTAGTGACTGGGGTAGGGGGGTTGTGCAGACTGGGGGCATTGTACTGACTGAGGGCTACACAGTGCTACACAGTGCTCTGGACAGTGGTCTGAGGGGAGGCCTGTAATGTACACAGCGCTCTGGACGGTGGTATGAGAGGCCTGTAATGTACACAGTGCTCTGGATGGTGGTCTGAGGGGAGGCCTGTAATGTACACAGTGCTCTGGAGGGTTGTCTGAGGGAAGGCCTGTAATGTACACTGTGTTCTGGACGGTGGTCTGATGGGAGGCCTGTAATGTACACTGTGCTCTGGACGGTGGTCTGAAGGGAGGCCTGTAATGTATACAGTGCTCTGGACGGTGGTATGAGGGGAGGCCTGTAATGTATACAGTGCTCTGAATGGTGGTATGAGGGGAGGCTTGTAATGTACACAGTGTTCTGGATGCTTGTATATGGGGAGGTCTTTAATGTATACAGTTCTCTGGACGGTGGTATGAGGGGAGGCCTGTAATGTACACAGTGCTCTGGACGGTAGTCTGAGGGGAGGCTTGTAATGTACACAGTGCTCTGGACAGTGGTCTGAGGGGAGGCCTGTAATGTACACAGTGCTCTGGACAGTGGTCTGAGGGGAGGCCTGTAATGTACACAGTGCTCTGGACGGTGGTCTGAGGGGAGGCCTGTAATGTACACAGTGCTCTGGACGGTAGTCTGAGGGGAGGATTGTAATGTACACAGTGCTCTGGACAGTGGCCTGAGGGGAGGCCTGTAATGTACACAGTGCTCTGGACAGTGGTCTGAGAGGAGGCCTGTAATGTACACAGTGTTCTAGACAGTCTTCTGAGGGGAGGCTTGTAATGTACAAAGTGCTCTGGACGGTGGTCTGAGGGGAGGCCTGTAATGTACACAGTGTTGTTACCATGCAATCTTTTACTGTTCTGAATTGTTAATTCATATTGTTATTGTTGAACCAAAATTCTTTGGTAAGAATCAAATAATATATGCATTGAAAAGTTTTTTCTCTATCTTACCTTCTTAACATTTGGTAGTGATATCCCAAAAAATTCTAAGAACTATCTTTTTTTTTTATCTTGTGGAGGAAATGTGAGAAATAACGTATATATCATACAACAGGGTTCGACAAATCCCGGGCGCCAGGTCGCAATTGCGACAAGAATTCGTGTCTGGGGCGGCCCAGCTGGGGTATCCTGTGTCTCCGTGCGCCCCCCCCGAAATCACGTCGGGCCACGCCGGCCGGTAATTGAGGCCATGGCTTTGCGCCCTTCTGCTGGCCTATGCTTCCTTCTGTGAACTGGTGCCATCTTGTGGTGGCCATTGGTATGACAAGACAACCAGCAATGCTAATAAGGCTTCTCCTGTCTGTTTTCATTGCCATCTCCTTCCCTCTAATTAGAACCCCCAAACATTATATATATTTTTTATTCTAACACCCTAGAGAATAAAATTGCGGATGTTGCAATACTTTATGTCGCACAGTATTTGCGCAGCGGTCTTACAAGCGCACTTTTTGGGAAAAAATACACTTTTTTTAATTAAAAAAATAAGACAACAGTAAAGTTAGCCCTTTTTTTTTTTATTGTGAAAGATAATGTTACGCTGAGTAAATTGATACCCAACATGTCACGCTTGAAAATTGCGTCCGCTCATGGAATGGCGACAAACTTTTACCCTTTAAAATCTCCATAGGCAACATTTAAAAAATTATACAGGTTGCATGTTATGAGTTACAGAAGAGGTCTAGGGCTAGAATTATAGCTCTCGCTCTACCAATCGCGGCGATACCTCACATGTGTGGTTTGAACACCGCTTTCATATGCGGGCGCTACTCACGTATACGTTCACTCTTGCGCGCGAGCTTGGCGGGACGGGGAGCGTTCCTGGCTCCTAACTTTTTTAGCTGGCTCCTAGATTCCAAGCAAATTTGTCAAGCCCTGTCATACAATCATTCCATAAACACATACCACATACTCTGCATATATCATTTGTGAAAAATATGCTTATAAAAGAGTTTCCCATTTGCCCAAAAAATATGTCCCCGGATTTCATTTTGAAAATCTGATCACCTTACATGTAGCAGCAGGGAGCTGCAACAGAAACCGTCAGAGCTGAGAAAGGTTCAGTGTTTTGTGCACAAGCATCGGGACTGTGTGTTTGACAGTCTACAGAGGACCAAGTCAGGAGGCCTAAGCAGAGATACTGCAGGGAAGAGCCATGAGGTGGAGTACTGTTTGTTTTGACACATTGATGATGAGAACCCCTGCAAGGGAAACTATTCTAACTTTTTTGTTCAATAAAAGCGGGCAGAAAATGCCCTAAAACATACTTTGTGGAGTGCAGTGGACTCACTGTTTGGCGCTACCAATAAGCAAAAATACCCCAAATCATCACAATATATATATATATATTTATATATATATATATATATATATAAATACACACAGTATATATATATATATATATATATATATATATATATATATATATACATACATACAGTATATGCATTCAAAATAAAATAATATGCCAATGGACTGGGGACACTCAGTAGTAGACATGGAGCATGTGCCATGGATGCTAGGGTCAAACTCTTGCTAACACATGTTTTAGTATGTTATGATGAGCTATCTTGCATGTATGCCAACAAATTTAGTAGTCTTTGGCTCACTGATGTCTGTTGTTGAGAGTGCGCCACAGAAAGCCCTTTAAATCTCTATAGTTATGGGGTGATGAGCTTCTAGGATATGTGGCTACCTTAACACCTTAATGTTAACTCTCTGCGCCTCTTTACCACTTTTGATATTTTTTTCAAATCATTTACGGTAGCTTTCATTCTTATAGCAGGTTAATTGTTTTGGAAGCTGCAGTTCAATGTGTTTCTTGTTTTTACACAGGATTCATTGTAACCATCTTGTCTGGTTTGGTATTAAGGTCACTGAATAGTGTATGGTTTGTGATCTACCGCATTTCATCTGACTGGGGCCTTTGAAGTCTTGTATGCTTTTTAGCTTCATCCTCTAATAGCTTACAGTAAAAGCCTTTCTCTTTGTTCCAGCTCTTTGTTTCACTGTGACTCATAAAGTACAAGTCAGAGGAAAGGCAGTTTCCTTAGAATAACTATAGGAAATCTTACATAACATTCAGCAATTACAAAACCAAATTTACTACTGGAGTAACGTGTAATGATTATTATTTTAACATATTGACCTTGTTTTAAAATAATTTGTTGGTTCTTAAAATGTATAATTATAGTAAAATTATTCACCTCTTTCTATTATTAGATCTAGTGATAACTTCTGTAACAGGTGGGCCCGTGGAACCCAGAAGTTCTTAGAAAGTATGAGCCAGAAAATAATGGACATTGAGAATATGTCTTGGATTGCTTTAAAATGGGTCTGTAATATGAATCCACAATATTCCCCAGGATATCTGTAAAGAACTATTTACTGGTTGTTGATTCTGAACACAACAGGTTAATTGAAAGATGTTAATGTCATCACCTCCAACCACCTGGCTGCCTGTGTAATGTAAATGAGTCCAGACTACCTCCTAAAGAATTTTTCATTGTGGATTGTGATAATTAACTCTGTAATTGTATAAAGGGATTAGTTAATGAACTCACCTGTTGTCTGCTAAGGAATGTTAGAATATTGTGTATTGGGGGCTCGTTATGTAACCATTATGTAATGTTGTGGGTGGAGTTGGGTCATTGTTCAGTTGGACTACAGTATTATTTTAGTGTATATAAGAGCCTGCTTTTCTAAATAAAGATTGTCAGACCTGCTGGAAACCTCAACACAGAGCGTTGTCTCGTTTGTGGAGGGAGAATTATTTGTATGGGGTCTTATTCGGCTGGTTGGAGTGTCTGGTAGCTGTTGTGTGTTCGGGAATGGAATATCTTAAACTACGTTAACCCTTGTCGTTACAATTCCCATAAAAATAAAAAAATAAAGAGAAGAGGAGGGAGGAGATTCGGGGGAAGCCGCCGTGGAGCCCAGGAGGAGGAGATGCAGGGTGAAGCCACCGCCCAGAGAAAGCGCTGCCTGCGACCTAGATGGGGTAAATGCAGTTAATTTGATATATATATATATATATATATATATATATATATATATATATATATATATACTGTATTTAAGAACTGCCATTTAAAAAAAAAATACTGGTTTCACTTTTTTCATCCTTTTTTTTTTGCATCAGAGTTTCTATAAGCAGTCACTTAAGTATTTGCTGCAAATTGTTGCTATGGACTCAGGGCCGGCGCTACCACTAGGCGGACAAGGCAACCGCCTAGGGCGCCCGGACGCTGGTTATTCTACTCCCGCAATGTACACATAACAGGCCGCTCTGACATGTGTCAAGCAGCGCCGCGCACCCCCCCCGCCATCCAGTTCCCCCAGCAGGTCGCTCTCCTCTCTGGTGTGTCCAGAAATCCCCCCTCTCCGCTCTGAGATCATGATGTCACATGATCTACACACTTCTCCCGAGTCCCACCCCTCTTGTGTGCTCCGTCCAATCCACCTCTAACATGTCTGCCCCGAGCAGCTACAGACTTCTCCTGCCTCCCGCCCCTCCTCCGTCTGTGAAGAGGAGGTGGGCGGGAAGATTAAACACAAGCAGCCAAAAGCCACACCGAAAAACTGCTGTGACCATTACAAGTGAGTGAGCTCTTTCACGGACCAGACTCTGCTCCCTTCTCTCTCTCCCTGAGCCCCCCTCTCTCTCGCTGACCCCCCTCTCTCTCCCTGACCCTCCCATCTCTCCATGGCCCCCCTCTCTCTCCCTGCCTCCCCATCTCTTCCTGACCCTCCCTCTCTCTCCCTGACCCCCTCTCTCTCCCTGCCCCCCCATCTCTCCCTGACCCCACTCCCTCTCCATGACCCCCTTCTCTTTCCTGACCTCCCCATCTCTCCCTAACCCCCCAATCTCTCCCTGACCCCCCCATCTCTCCCTGACCCCCCCTCTCTCTCCCTGCCCCCCATCTCTCCCTGACCCCCCCTCTCTCTCCCTGACCCCCTCTCTCTCCCTGCCCCCCATCTCTCCCTGACCCCTCTCTCTCTCCCTGACCCCCCTCTGTCTCCCTGACCCACCCATCTCTCCCTGACCCCCATATCTCCCTGATCCCCCTCTCTCTCCCTGACCCCCCATCTCTCCCTGACCCCTCCCATCTCTCCCTGACCCCCCTCTCTCTCCCTGACCCCCCCATCTCTCCCTGACCACCCCATCTCCCTAACACCTCTCTCTCTCCCTGACCCCCCATCTCTCCCTGACCCCCCCTCTCTCTCCCTGACCCCCTATCTCTCCCTGACCCCCTCTCTCTCCATGACCCCCCCCTCTCTCCCTGACCCCCCCCCCCATCTCTCCCTGACCACCCTCTCTCTCCCTGACCCCCCTCTCTCTCCCTGACCCTCCCCATCTCTCCCTAACCCCCTCTCTCTCCCTGACTGCCCCCTCTCTCTCCCTGACTGCCCCCTCTCTCTCCCTGACCCCCCCCCTCTCTCTCCCTGACCCTCCCCATCTCTCCCTGACCCCCTCTCTCTCCCTGACCCCCTCATCTCTCCCTAACCCTCCCTATCTCTCCCTGACCCCCTCTCTCTCCCTGACCCCCCTCATCTCTCCCTGACCCTCCCCATCTCTCCCTGACCCCCCTCTCTCTCCCTGACCCCCCCTTGCTCTCTCTGACACCCCCTCGCTCTCTCTTTCCTTGTCAGGACTGGAAGTAGCTTTACTCCAGTCTGTTTATCTCTTGTTTTAACTCCTTCCTTACCATCATCTGCCTATACATTGATGTATAACAGAATTACTTAACTTTATCCTATTAAAGTGGTATTAAAGCAAAGCAAAATATTTATTATACTGCAGATTACCAATTTAGATTACCAATATATAGATGGGTGGCTGCATTAGTTTTGTTTTTTGTTTTTAGGTATTGTCTTTTATATTCACCTGGTGATCCTGCTAGTAAGTCTGTTGCTTTTCAAAAGAATGAGCTGTCTTGCAGATGTAGCAGTTAGAGGGTTGAATCAAACCATTTAACATTGGCAAAGGGAGTGGAGTCAGGGGCGGACCCAGAGGGGGCGGCAAAATTAGGTTTCGCCTTGCACCGGCCCTGTATGGACTGGCTTTCTGATAGTGACAGTGGATCATTTCTTTTACAATGTGTAGTCTCCACCACACATGCATGTAACAACAGAAGAGCAGTTGTCTGAAAGTGTCTGAACAAGGATCTTCATGGCAGGATCATCAGATTTTATCTTAATGAAAGCTGCAGATTTAAAGTGATTGATTACAACGTTGGGAATTGCATTGCCATGTTAAAGTTAATGAGTTTAAATTTTTTGTTCCCTCCTAATCGGTACCATAGGTCCTTACCAACAGATTTAAAAAATTGAACAGCATACCTGTGATGTTTACAAACCCTTAAACAGTCTCTTTAAATCCCATGTGGAAGAGAATGTCAACACTTTCTATAATCCGGGGCTCAGGTCTGTGCAGCTAATCACCCCCAATCACCAGGCTTGAACATTGTTACATGAGATTTTCAGCTGCATAAGATGCATTGCATTCAATTGTTACCCCTTTATAGAACAAGAATGCTGTCATATTTCTGTGGGTACCTTTGAAGGATATAATGCAGATGTTCTAAAAGTAGACCTGAACTCAAAAAGTGAAGATTTGCTATCTCTAACATCTAGAAATTTTAATTGTGCCTAAGCAGTACCCTTAAAGATTTACCTTTTGTCTTGAATTCCTTTTGAAAAACAGCTTTGCTGCATAGCTGTATATCTGCAGCGCTTCTGAGGCACTGTGCTTCTGACTGCTAGTCTCAGAAGGTTTGGTGTGATATTTGGTAGTGTGACTTAACTACCAAGCTGTTGGGAGCTATGGGAAATACTGGTGACTAGTCCTTTGTCTGCCTGTCTTTTTTGGGCACGGTTTCCATAACTTAGGTCTTCTTTAATGTGACAGGACATAAAAACATGCATCTAATTTTGTTAACTTGTTAAAAAAATACATTAAATTTAGTGCTGGTGCCTATACCAACCAATTAGATGTTTAAATATATGTACCCAAAAGTAACAAAAATTGGAACTGGTATATGGACTCTTACATCTCCATACTTCTAACTTCAAAAGAAACCATAATAGGTACTACAACACAGTAAATATTATGTACAAACAAACCATTTTATTGAATATATAAAAACACATAAAAAATTCCATCTATCCCTTTAGATATCAAAACATCCAAAAAGGAGGCATTTCCAATTGGTGGTATGACATTGTAAATTGACAATAGAAGATGTTGGAGTTCAAGCATTTAACATCATCCACAAAAACTCTGTTGCCATGCCAGACGATGAAAATTTCACCAATGTACCTGTGCCATGATAAAACGGGGCACAGGTTGATCGCGACACCAGCAATTGAGGAAAAAGGGGACTCCAGATTGTCTCATAGGACATATGTACTTGGTGAGTGTGAGTGGGGGGGGGAATAGGGCAGTCAGTGTATATACTATAATGGGTATATAAATAATATTCCACCAAGTGAAAGTGGACAAATGATAAATATAGTAGTCCTATGTATCCAAAACGTATAATCAAGCAACAAAAGTCATGAAATATATGTGCCGTGAATCATAAATAAAAGTCCATAGAACAATATTCATAAATAAAAAGTCCATAAAGCAAAGTACAAGTGATAAAGAAATCCAGGTGATGAAAACTCGAGTGCTTCCAACAAATATGCTTAATCTTGAAAATGTAATTATGCTCCTTCACCACACCACTTGTGTCTGTGAATCCACTCCCAAAGGAAAAAAACTCACCAGATAGATATGCCTCACACTCTCATGTTCGGCATAAAAGCTTGATACCCCACCGGGGTTAATAGACAAATCCACCGGAATTTTTACAAGAGAATCCACTCCACATGTAAAAAATGAATAAGTGCTTCCAACGGTGAAGTAAGTAAAAACAATTTATTTTAAAGTTGCACACACATCTTCAACTATCGTACTCACATTGTTCACTCACATTGTTCAGACATGTTTCGTTGTTAAAGACTTTATCAATGGGATTGCTATAAGCAATCCCATTGATAAAGTCTTTAACGAAGAAACATGTCTGGGCGTGGCCTGCACGGTAACTTTTTGTGAACTCTGAACGTAGACACCACCACCGAGGCTGATACGACTCTGGCCGGGAAGGAGAGTGAGCAATTGGAGGGTGAGATCTGCTGATTATTCTGGGTCCGCCGTTACCGCAATTCCTAGTACGCCATTGCAAGCCTCCTTCATTCATTTCTGTTGCTTTTTATTTGAAGTGCCTGTTTGAATTTTGAACAATGTGAGTACGATGGTTGAAGATGTGTGTGCAATTTTAAAATAAATTGTTTTTACTTACTTCACCATTGGAAGCACTTATTCATTTTTTACATGTGGAGTGGATTCTCTTGTAAAAATTCCGGTGGATTTGTCTATTAACCCTGGTGGGGTATCAAGCTTTTATGCCGAACATGAGAGTGTGAGGCATATCTATCTGGTGAGTTTTTTTCCTTTGGGAGTGGATTCACAGACACAAGTGGTGTGGTGAAGGAGCATAATTACATTTTCAAGATTAAGCATATTTGTTGGAAGCACTCAAGTTTTCATCACCTGTATTTCTCTATATATGGCTATGAAGGGTCATAACCGCGTGAAAATACAAAGTATAAATAGCAGCATGATAGTCTTGGGATCAGGTGAGAGCAGTTGACAGGGAACTAAGGTGGTGTCAGTTTCCAATTAACTATACACTCACACTCTAGACTTCTGTCCGCTCTTTGTACCATGATCTACCGAGCATACATGTAAGTGCAGTATATGGGTTATGGACACATCAATGTCCTCCTCTGAAAATACACTGAATGTGAATGGGAGATGAAACAGTCTCTTGATGGTGGATATGGAAGTCTATAGTGAGAAGTGTAGACGTGGAGAGCAATGGGGGGGCTGTAGTATCTAAGATCCTTCAGAGATAAACCATTGTCAGCTTCATGGGAAGGGATCAAGAATATTCCTTTCTTATAACGGGTCACAGTCACGGGAGATGTGTGGTGTTACTTACGGTTGGCGGGTTGAGGTCACAACAGCGGATGGAGAGGTAAGACCCGTGATGACTGGTAATGGTGTTAGAGCCTGCAGATGTATGGAGTGCGGTAATCCTCTCTACTTGGAGCAGTCGGCTCTTGTGTCCTCTCCTATCTGAGTTGATCCGTGAGACTCTGAGCTGCATGTGCAGTGTGCGTGTGTATGTCCTGTATCCCAGTGGGAGCCTCGATGAGTGAAAGGCTACCAATGGATCACCCGTCGTCCTTCAGCTCAGCCCAGCTCTCTCATGGATGGGACAGGATCCTTCACAGATGTACTGTATAAGAAAGGTGACAGCCTGACAGGCAGGGATATGCTCCATGCTATATTGGCTCTTCAGGGTCCTAAGTTCTCTCCGTAGGATGAGATGGCTCAGGAGAACTCCGATCATCAAGGGAAAAGTTTGTGGAGAATGGGCATGGGGTGTGGGTGGACACAGGGGGTGTGTGTTTCGCTCACCAGTAGCGTGAACTGATCTTTCAGCCACCCATCTCTCTCCACGTCTACACTGCTCACTATAGACTTCCATATCCAACATGAAGAGACTGTTTCATCTCCCATCCACATTTCAGAGGAGGACGTTGATGTGTTCATAACCCACATACTGCACTTACATGTATGCTCAGTAGATTATGGTACATAGAGCGGACAGAAGTCTAGAGTGCAAGTGTATAGTTAATCTGAAGCTGATACCACCTTAGTTCCCTGTCAACTGCTCTCACCTGATCCCAAGCCTATCATGCTGCTATTTATGCTTTGTATTTTCATGCGGTTATGACCCTTCATAGCCATATATAAGTAGAGTGCGATTGGACCCGGGTGTGTCTGTGCATAGTGCCAACGTTGTAATTTAAGGCCTCATGCCCACGGACGTTTTTACAGCCACGTTTTTGAGCGTTTTTTACAGCTTAAAAACGCCTGTCCATGTTGTTGTATACATTTTTCGACCTTTTTTTTCTCGAAAAAACGAAACGAAACAAAACAAAAAAAAAAAACGCCGGAGCTCAAAAACGCCGCTGCGGCATTTTTGCTCGTTTTTTAACGCTTCACGGTTTTTTATGCCTAACGCAGACGCCGCGGAACGCACTGGTCCTGGTTTTTTTTTACAGCTTAAAAACGCCTATGCTATTTGCAGCTCAAAAACGCCTAGGTGGGCATGAAGCTATAGACTAACATGGACAGGCGTTATTAAGCTGTGAAAAACGCTCAAAAACGCGGCTGAAAAACGTCCGTGGGCATGAGGCCTTAATGTTTTATTGTTTATGTAGCCTGCTGACTGCTGTCATTTAACCTTTTAAGTCAAATAAATAATTTTTGCCACTCTAGGAGGAGACCGTTGACTGCCCTATTCCTCCCGCCCCTCAGAACTCCTTGGGTTCCTTCCCCCCTTTTTCTTTCACTACATCGAGACACCATCACTGGAGAAAAATCTGGCACTCCCACCCCCCAGGTTTAAATTAGCCTATGATTGGCCTAGGATGGGGCACAACACATGCCCATCACTACGCCCTGCACCTGGAGGTGATGGGAGCCGCCAAAACAAAAAACTTTGTTCAACAAAATAAACTTTTTTTACCAAGCTCTACACCCCTGTGAAGTTCAAGGGTGTATTTATTTATCATGTTTAGATTCTGTATATCTTATTTTTCTGCAGTTAATCCATAGAAACCCTGCCGGTAGCATCTACTCCTGAAGAAGTGAATCATGGTTCACGAAACGTGTCAAGATTTGTGATGCAATTAACCCATCTTTTTGGTTAACCTTTAAATCGAGCTCTGCGACTTACATACAAGAAAATAATTATAAAATACTAACTAGATGGTATAGATGTCCGGCAAGGTTACATAGAATTTCGCAGATCCATCCTGGGGAATGCTGGCGATGTGGAGGAGATAGTGGTACAATGATCCACATCTGGTGGACTTGTCCTCAGATTAAAGAATTTTGGGATTCCATATTCCAAATTTGTTCCTGCGTTACGGGTGTATCCTATCATATATCTCCAGAAATAGCCTTACTATCTGTTAGGGAAATCTTCCGTCCAACAGCGCCAATCAGCGCCCAATGCACATGCGCAGCGTCATGACGCTTCGGCGCATGCGCGGGATGGCGCTTCTACGTTCTCAGGTGCGCGCGCAGACGCAGCGGCGGCGCACCAATAGGAATCCAGGCGGGCCTATTTAAAGAAACCCAGTTGCACTGACAAGTTGCTGGTTTGTCAGCTTTCCTGTGTACCCAAGACTCTGGAAAACTACCTTGAAAATCTCTTTGTGACCCGGACTGGCTTGATTCCTCTGATCTCTCTCCTGGACCTGACCCTCGGCTTGTTATACGGACTTCTGCCTTCTCCTGTGTTTGACCCTCGGCCTGTGACTCGGATCTGCTGCCTGTCTACAATCCTTGACCTCCTGCTTGTACCTTTGGACTTCCACGTTTCCTTTGAACTCCTGCCTTGTTCCCGGTATTTTCTGGACTTGTTACCTTTTGCTGTGCTAGACCCCCAGCCGGGACTGTTACCTCTGCAATTGCAACCCGGACTCAGCCTGCACCGGCTTCAATTGTCTCCTGCTGTTTGAACTTTACCAATCCAGCTAGTTCCTGCTTGAAGCCTGTTCTTCAGTCTACTCAGCACTACCGGACCGTCTACAAGTACCCACCAACTGCTGGTAGCCGGTGCCGCTTCTCGCCATCCACTCCCTGTCTCACTTCCAGGGGGTGGAGTGCGTCAAGTCGCAAAGGTGAACCACTCTCGGCATCTCGGCCTCAGTAAGTACATACCCTAACAGTACAAACCAGCCCGATGTCTGAGGCCGACAGGGTGCGTTCACCGTTCGAGACCCTATGTCAGCAAGTCAACGCACTAACCGATGCGGTTCAGAAATTACAAGAAGGTTATGTCCAAATGGATGCCCGCTTTCAGCTACTTACTGGAGCTACAGGACCAGCATCACCAGCTGCCACCGCTGCCAATGTTGCCTCCACGTCTCAAAATCAGGCAAACCCTACCGTAGTAATGGCTACCCCTGAACCCAGGGTCCCTCTGCCTGAACGATTTTCTGGCGTCCGTAAGAAATATCGGGCTTTCAAAAACGCATGTTCTCTTTACCTCGCCCTTCAACCCAGGACTTTTTCTTCAGAAGTGGTAAAGGTGGGGTTCGTCATCTCCCTTCTAACCGACGAACCTCAGGCCTGGGCCCATGGCCTGATGGAGCAAAGCAGCCCCATACTAGATTCCGTGGACACCTTCTTCAAGAGTATGGCGCAGCTGTATGACGATCCTCAGCGATCAGCCACAGCTGAGTCTGTTCTCCACAGTTTAACCCAGGGGAGAAGGCCGGTGGAGGACTACACGGCAGAATTCCGGAAATGGTCAGCTGACACTGGCTGGAATGAGACGGCCCTCAAATACCAATATCGCCAAGGACTGTCTGAGGCTCTTAAAGACAATCTGGCCAGGATTGGTGTTCCAACTACTCTGGAAGATTTGATCCAGTCTGTCACTCAGCTTGACAGACTTGAGCGTTTCCAGACTACCCGTCTGAACTGGACTTTGCCCCGATCAGCTCCTGCCTATCCACCCATCCAAGTTCCTACAGCATCTTCTCCTCCCGAGCCAGAACCCATGCAGCTTGGTCTGGTTCGTCCTCCCCTTTCTCCTGAGGAAAAGCAGCGCAGGCGTCAGGCCAATCTGTGTCTTTACTGCGGGGGTACTGGCCATTTCCTTCGGAGTTGCCCAGTAAGACCTAGTAAGTGTACCCCCAAAGACACTTTGAACTACCAAGTTTCTGGCTTACCACAGACTTATGTTGTTCTTTCTATTTCTCTACAGCTACCAACAGGAGTAACCCACCTACCGGCGATTATTGATTCAGGAGCCTGCAGCTGCTTTCTGGACTCTTCACTTGCTTCCCAACTTCACTTTCCTCTGCAAACCAAGGACCGTTATCTTCAGGTTCGTCTGGCGGATGGATCCCTGCCTCGTTCTGGGGTAATTACGCAAGAAACAAAACCCGTCCTTGCTATCACGGATTCAGGCCACCAAGAATACCTCCGATTTGACCTCATCCCATCTCCCATGTTCCCCATCATCCTGGGCCTCCCTTGGCTGCAAGCACACGAACCTCATATAAACTGGGCCAAAAGGGAAGTTAACTTCACTTCTTCGTATTGTTTCCAACACTGTCTCTCCGCACTTCCAACTGTCTGTGCTACTTTAACCCCTCAACCGGATAACCTACCACATGTTCCATCAGCATACTTGGAATTCCGGGACGTCTTCGACAAACAGCAGGCCGACCGCCTACCACCACATCGGCCCTACGATTGCCCCATTGACCTTCTGCCTGGCTCCAAAATTCCATTCGGCCGCATCTTTCCCTTGTCCGAATCTGAGTTGAAGGCCCTCAAGGCCTACATTGAGGAAAATCTGAAAAAGAAATTCATTCGCCCCTCTTCTTCCCAAGCCGGTGCTGGAATCTTTTCGTTGAAAAAAAAGACAGGACTCTGAGGCCCTGCATCGACTATAGGGAATTAAATAAAATTACTATTAAAAACAGATACCCGCTTCCTTTCATCCCGGAGTTGTTCCAATGATTCCGATCAGCTTGGATCTTCTCTAAACTGGACCTTCGAGGGGCCTACAACCTCATCCGGATCAGGGCTGGAGACGAATGGAAGACCGCTTTTAGATCTAGGTTCGGTCATTTTGAATACTTGGTCATGCCATTCGGGCTTTGCAACGCCCCAGCTACTTTCCAGCACCTGGTCAATGACATTTTCCGTGAACACCTGGACGACTTCCTAGTAGTCTACTTAGACGATATTCTTATTTTCTCGTCCTCCCTTGAACTGCACCAGATCCATGTCATCAAGGTCCTCACTATTCTCCGAGAACATAGACTTTAACTCAAGGCCGAGAAGTGTGACTTTGAGAAAACCACTGTGCAATTTCTGGGATTTATTATTTCTACCAATGGGGTCGCAATGGACCCGCAGAAAGTGAAAGCTATCCAGGTACACGGCCATTGCTTGGAGAGAAGTCAGAAAAAGCCTACATCTTTCGCCCTTCATATCCGGCCACCTTCCAATTCAAGGCCACCCGAGTTTCATCCCAGGCCTAGAGCAACATCCCTTTGCCACCTGGCATCGGAAAGGACTCACAAAATTTTCACAACTGATCCGGAGACAGGTCGTCCCATAAATTTCAAATCCCTAGCCGACGCATTCTCACTTCCACATTCCCACGCTTTTCACTATGGAAAATGTGTCAGTTTCCTGAAGAATGCATGTAGACACGATAACACACGGTTCAAAAGTTCTATAACGGAAATCCTTCTTTCGGAAGGTTCGTATAAGATCTCGGATATATATCGACCTCTTCTACTAAAAACAACGTCATCCCTAGCCTCCTCATCAGTGGCCAACTGGACCAAAGACTTCCCAGACACAGAGCTGGTCAACAAACTATTACAGGGTCTTAATACTATACATAAACTGATCCCCAATGAAATTTGGAGGGAAACTCAGCTGAAAATTATGCATCGTGCTCACATTCCCTTTCTCTATGCCAATCAATCACAAACCTCCTCTTCATGCCCTCTCTGCCGTCAACTCAAACCTTCCCTGACGCATCGCTTCTGGTCGTGCCCCCACATATCCGTCTTCTGGGATAAAGTCCTGGCTTACATATTCAAAGTGACCCTGATGAAACTACCTAAGGACCCACTCCTCCTCATCTTTGGTTATTGGGACCCTTTGTTGCTGCCATGGTCCCCAAAGGCCCCCCTTCACATAAAGAATGGTCTTTGATATGCCTACTACTCGCCAGGAGAGCCATCTTGAAAAATTGGATATCCAATATCCCCCCGAATACTTCACAAGTCAAAAAGGAACTTCTGCTGCTTCTTTTCAAAGACAGACTAAATACAGACTTCTCGCTTGACACTGCTAAACAACGTTTCTACCACAGATGGCAAGCATATTTGGTCTATGCGCACCTCCCCTGAAGACCGGGCAAACCTCGAGCTGTTTTCATTCTCCTATTACGGGACACCCCTCCCATCACCTCCAGTGTCTCTACTCTCCCCCCCCCCCCCAGGTGACCTATCTTGATGGGACTAAATCTAAATCTGAATCTGAATCTATATGGTGAGATGCACTCTAGATATTTCCAGTGCAATTTGATGTCTACCTCCTTGATACCTCTCATAATGGTAGCTTGGTGTCTACTTCCACCCCCCCCCCCCCCATCATCCCCCATTCCTCCCTTTTTTTTGTTTTTTTTCTTTTTCTCTTTCTCCCTAGGTTTTTCGGTTTTTGTTTTGCTCTGTTATCTGCCCTCCAGTTTTCCTAGGGTCCTCCCCAGTTCCAGGATCCATTCATTTATCCTCCCCCCTTACATAGGGATGTTTAGCTTTGAAAGCTCTTACCTCCTACATTGTTTATTCATCCCTTGCATGGGACCTTATTCTTTTATCTCCTAGGATGCGTATTGTTATCTATGCATTATTGTCTTCTTTTACCATATTTACTGGTTTGACACAATTATTGATATGTTAAAATATAATTACTTCTATTGCTGTAGTAATCTGTATGACTTATACCTTCAATAAAATCTATTTAAAAAAAAAAAAGCTATCCAGGAATGGCCAGCCCCAACAGACAAGAAAGGGGTACAACGGTTTATAGGTTTCGCCAACTTCTACAGGAGGTTCATTGTGGGGTTCTCCTCTATTGTGGCACCTATAACCCAACTGACACGCCAGGGCTACCGCTTCCACTGGTCACAGGAAGCTCAGGATGCCTTCGATAAACTAAAAAACGCATTCACATCGGCACCTGTATTGAAGCATCCAGATCCGCTACTGCCGTTTACTCTGGAAGTAGACGCTTCCGAGTCAGCCACTGGGGCCATCCTCTCTCAAAGACAGGGCCCCAAATCCCTTCTTCATCCAGTAGCCTTTGCCTCTCGTAAACTAACTGCTCCGGAACGTAATTATGACGTCGGAGACCGGGAACTATTGGCTATCAAATTCGCCCTGGAAGAATGGCGATACCTTCTGGAGGGAGCCCCTCACCCTGTCATGATATTCACGGATCATAAAAATCTAGAATATCTGAGAACAGCAAAACGTCTACGACCCAGACAAGCCCGATGGGCCCTCTTCTTCACCAGGTTTAACTTTCATATCTCTTATAGGCCCGGTTCCAAGAATGTGAAGGCGGATGCACTCTCTAGGATGTTTCCCGAGACCCCTAAAGCAGAGGAACCTAGTACCATCCTATCAGCACAAAACTTTCTGCTCATCCCACAGGCTGATCTACTAACCTCCATAAAAGCTGCCTCTAAGCATTGTCCTGACCAAGTAATCCCTTCCCTGGAGAAGCGTAATGACTAGCTCTGGTCCCAAGGTAAAGTCTTCGTCCCTCTGGAAACAAGGCAACTGATTCTGAAAACTTTCCACGACCACAAACTAGCTGGCCACTTTGGAGCCCGAAAAACCATGGAACTAATCTCCTGCTCCTTCTGGTGGCCTGGTTGGAGGCAAGATTGCAAGTCCTATGTTGCCTCCTGTACCCGTTGCCAATGGAATAAGGGACCCAAAACCAAGAGTTGGGTGCTACTCAAACCTTTGCCTATCCCTGAATGTCCATGGGCAGATGTGTCCATGGATTTCATTGTAGATCTACCGCCCTCTGGAGGTTTTACCACGATTCTGGTCGTAATTGACCGCCTCTCCAAAATGGCACACTTCGTGCCCATGATCGGTACCCCCTCTGCTGCAGATACAGCCAAAGCCTTTTTTCAGGAGATAATCAGGCTCCATGGGGTGCCTAAGAGCATCACCTCTGACAGAGGCGTTCAATTCACGTCGAAATTCTGGAAGGAACTTTGCAAATCTATAGAAGTCAAGATTTGCCTATCATCGGCATATCACCCCCAGAGCAACGGACAGACAGAGAGAACCAATCAAACCCTAGAACAATACGTTGCTTTTGCTCAGCCTCACAAGACGATTGGTCCTCCCTATTATCCTACGCTGAATTTGCATATAACAACTCGGTGCATTCAGCCACCAGTCAAACTCCTTTTTGGGCCAACTTTGGCTTCCATCTTTCCTTCCTCCCTGATGACATTCCGGAGAGCTCTGTTCCTGCTGTTCAAGATCAGGTAGCCTTTGTCCAATCTAACTTTCTGACACTCCAGGAAATGATGCAAAACGCCCAGGAGTCTTACAAGAGACACTATGACAAAGGTAGGAAGGAAAATCCAATCTTCAAAGTTGGGGAGGAAGTATGGCTCTCCGCCACCAACCTCAAATTGCCGATCCCTTCACGGAAATTGGGACCCAGATTCATAGGCCCTTTTAAAATCAAGCGAGTAATCAACTCTGTGGCCTTTGAATTGGCACTGCCCGACTCCTACAGGATACACCCGGTCTTCCACACGTCTCTGTTGAAACCAGTAGTCTCCAGCTCCTTCCTGGGAAGGGATGAGCCACCTCCTCCACCTTCGGAGGTTGATGGTGAAAACGAGTACGTGGTGGAATCTATCTTGGGCTGCAGGAAAAGAGGCAGGCAATTACAGTATTTAATCAAATGGAAGGGGTATCCCCCAGAGGACAACTCTTGGGAACCATCTAGGAACCTACATGCTCCCCGTCTAATTAGAGTCTTTCACCAGGAACATCCCGAGTTGATGTCTAGTCTGGGCGTCCAGAGTCCGCCCCTAGGAGGGGGGCACTGTCAGGGAAATCTTCCGTCCAACAGCGCCAATCAGCACCCAATGCGCACGCGCGGCGGAATGACGCTTCGGCGCATGCGCTCGCGCGGGGCGGCGCTTCTACGCTCTCGGGTGCGCACGCCGACGCAGCGGCGCACGTGCATGCGCGACGGCGCACCAATAGGAATCCAGGCGGGCCTATTTAAAGAAACCCAGTTGCACTGACAAGTTGCTGGTTTGTCAGCTTTCCTGTGTACCCAAGACTCTGGAAAACTACCTTGAAAATCTCTTTGTGACCCGGACTGGCTTGATTCCTCTGATCTCTCTCCTGGACCTGACCCTCGGCTTGTTATATGGACTTCTGCCTTCTCCTGTGTTTGACCCTCGGCCTGTGACTCGGATCTGCTGCCTGTCTACAATCCTTGACCTCCTGCTTGTACCTTTGGACTTCCACGTTTCCTTTGAACTCCTGCCTTGTTCCCGGTATTTTCTGGACTTGTAACCTTTTGCTGTGCTAGACCCCCAGCCGGGACTGTTACCTCTGCAATTGCAACCCGGACTCAGCCTGCACCGGCTTCAATTGTCTCCTGCTGTTTGAACTTTACCAATCCAGCTAGTTCCTGCTTGAAGCCTGTTCTTCAGTCTACTCAGCACTACCGGACCGTCTACAAGTACCCACCACCTGCTGGTAGCCGGTGCCGCTTCTCGCCATCCACTCCCTGTCTCACTTCCAGGGGGTGGAGTGCGTCAAGTCGCAAAGGTGAACCACTCTCGGCATCTCGGCCTCGGTAAGTACATACCCTAACACTATCCATATATCCAGGGTCACTGCGAGAGGTCATAAAAGGACTGGTCCCGCATTTAATCTCTGCCGCACGAATAACTATACCTAGACATTGGAATACAACAGCTGTTCCCACTATACAAGAGTGGGTAGCCGAAATTAACCAAATAAAAAGAATGGAGGAAATAACGGCAAGTATTCATGGATACTATCATACGTTTATGGAAGTGTGGCTACCCTGGATCGAGTTCTTGAACGCGGACATCTTGAGATGTTATTTGTGAATTGAGCGTGAGACGGATTTGACTGGGCTTGATGAGGGTGGCGCGGTGTGGGTCGGGAGGGGGCATTCCAGAGGAATATGTAGGTCGGGCTAGGTGTGTATATGTTTGTAGTGTTTTTTTTTTTTGTTTTGTTTTGTATTGTCTTGTTTTGTTTTGTATTGCTTTGTTTCGTGTTTCTCGTTTTTTATTTATTTTAGTGAGTGAGTGAAAAACTTATATAGCGCTACAAATGCGAACTAAATCACCTCAAGGTGCTTGGCATCCAGTGACGTCTTGATCCTTCAGAAGAGGTGGGTCTTAAGCTTTTTCCTGAAGGCCTGATGGTTTTCTTCCATACGGATGTTCGTGGGTAGAGCGTTCCATAGCCGTGATCCTTGAACTGCGAATCTTCGTTCTCCCTTTGATTTGTATCAGGACTTGGGGATGTGGAGAAGGTTTTGGTTGGTTGATCGGAGAATGCGTTTGTGGGTGTGGTGTTTTATCTTCTCGCATAAATATTGAGGAGCGTTTCCTTGTGTACACTTGTGGGTGAGACAGAGGGTCTTAAATGTGACCCGATCCTTTACGGCTAGCCAATGCAGGGTCCTCAGTGAAGGGGTAATGGATTCCCAAGGTTTTTTTCCTGTTACCAGTCTGGCTGCCGTGTTCTGGACAACTTGTAGGCGCGAAATCTGATATTTAGGTAGTCCTATGTAAAGGGAGTTTGCGTAGTCGAGGCGGGAGTTGATGATTGTTCCAACTACTACTGCTTTGTCCTCTTCCGGGATGAAGGGGACGAGTCTCCGCAGCAGGCGGAGGAGATGGTGCAATCCGCTGACTACTGATCCTATTTGTGCATCCATCGACATCTCTGAGTCAAAGATGACTCCGAGACTTTAGACTTTGGTGCTCGTGGTAATGGTCTGTCCAAGAATGGTGGGCGGTGTCCAAGACGTCTTTGTTTTTGTCTTTTGGTTTGCGTGGAGAAGAATAAGTTCTGTTTTGGATCCATTGAGTTTGAGGGAACTCTCCGTCATCCAATCATCGATCAATGTGAGGCAATTTTCCAATCCGTGATATTAGTCTTTTTTTCCAGTGATACGAAAGTAGAGTTGGGTGTCGTCCGCGTATGAGTGGTAGCACAAAACCTGTTTGCTGATGATTTTGAGAAGTGGGCAGAGGTAGATGTTAAAGAGCACGGGTGACAGGGGTGATCCTTGATCCTTGAGGGACTCCGCAAGAAATTGCGCAAGTTTCAGAGGTGAAGACTCCTAGCTTCACTGTCTGGGAGCGATTTTCCAGGAAGGATGCGAACCAGGGTAGGTCAGGGTCTGCAACTCCTGCTACTTCTTTAAGGCGTTTTGTGGTCTACGGTGTCGAACGCTGCACTGAGGTCCAGCAGTACCAGAAGACATGATTCTCCGTCATCTGCAGCTTTGAGGGCGTCATCCCATATTTTGAGGAGGGCTGTTTCTGTGCCATGGCCTGGGAGGAAGCCTGGTTGTAGTGGATCCAAGAGTTTGTGGGGGTCCAATGGAGTTGTAGCTGTTGTACTACTGCTTTCTCCATGATCTTTGAGATGGTGTTGAGGCTTGTTACCGGTCTGCGGTAGTTAGGGTCTTTTGGGTCGAGGTTGGGCTTCTTTAGGAGGGGATTGACTATGCCTTGCTTGAGGGAAGTCGGAACAATGCCTTCTTTGAACGTTTGATTTATGAGATGTGTTATGGTGGGTGCCACAATGTCGGTACATTCTTTCAGGAGTTTTGTGGAAATAATGTCATTTGGTGATGTGCTGTCTCTGAGGCTTCTGATGATGTTTTTGGTGATGTCGACGGTGATCGCGACCAGCGAAAATGTAATCGATTCTATATAGATTTCTTCTTCTTGTTTAGGCTGAGTGAGGTTGGTTGTTTTTGTCGAATTATTTCTCTAATGTTTTCGATTTTGTTGATAAAAAAATCTGATAGTTCATTGCAGAATTCTTGAGTTTCGTTTGCTGGGAGCTCTAGACAGGTAAGGTTCATAGTTTGAGCGACTAGTCTGAAGAGTTCACGAGGTCGGTTTAGGGCTTTTGAGATGGTGTTTGAGAAATGTTCTCTTTTTGCTTTGAAGATCGCTTTGTGGTATTTGTTTGTGAGTGCTTTGTAGTTAGAGTGGTTTTCCTTTGTTGGGTTTCTTCTCCAGGCTCCTTCAGCTCTTCTGCGTTCTTGCTTCAGTAGAGTAAGAGTGTCATTAAACCAGCCCGAATTGTTTTTGCGGATGGGTGCTCTACGTCTCGGCGTGACTAAGTCTCCTGTTTGTAGTAATGCTGTGTTTAAGGAGTTGAGTGTTTGTTCCGTTGAGTGGTTCTGATTTAGCGTTCCTATTGTTTTTGATAGTGTGATTTTGAAGCGTTCCGAGTGTAGTTTCTTCTGAGATCTTGTCCAATGTGTTGTTGTTGAGTGTTTTGGTTTCTGGGAGATGGAGTTGGTGGTGATTTTAAATTTGATAGCGTGGTGGTCTGTCCATGGTAACGACATGTTGTCCAATGTGTTGATGTCCATATTTTGTTTGAAGATGAGGTCAAGGATGTGACCCAATCCATGCGTGGGGGCATTTATCAGTTGCTGCAGACCTAGTTCTTCCAGTTGGTTGATGCAGGAGGTGGCTATGGGGTCCTGAGTGGAGTTAGCCCAGAGGTTGAAATCCCAGAGTAATAGCAAGTTTTTGGTTTTGAAGGTGTATGTCGAGAAGAATTCGGTGAAGGGTGTGAGGAGATTTATCTTTGGTCCTGGTGGTCTGTAGCATAGGAGTATGTGGATGGTGTCTTGAGGTGTTGTTTGAAGATGCAGAGTGAGTGTCTCCATGAAAGGCAATGAATTCTGTATCGTCGGTTTAATGAGAGAGAGGTGAGATTTAAAGATCACTGCTAGGCCTCCTCCTCTCTGTCCAATTCTGTGCTCGGTTAGGATGGAGTAGTCCTCAGGCACCAATTCTGTTAGGATGGTGTTACAGTCAGGTGTTAGCCAGCTTTCCGTGATAAAGAGGAAATCTATGTTGTTTCGGGTGATGAAGTCGTGGATTTCTTGTCTGTGCTTGACTGCAGATCTCGTGTTGATCAGGGCGCATAATATGTGTTGTAGTGGCAGTGGTCTCTTCGTATTTTTGATGGTCGATTGTTGATTGATCCTTAGTAGTTGTTCTTTTTGTAGTATTTTTTGGGTGGAGATTGGTAGTGTTGAGGCGGTATTCCTTAGCTTCTGAAGGTTGTCCGCTGAGTTTTTAAAATTACACATAATGGGAAAAACAACAAGTTTAGAGGCGATAGTAAATGGGCCCAATGACCTAACCACCCACCCGTTGGTCCAGAGGAAGGCGAAAAACCCCCACTGAGCCTGGCCAATTTCTACAGCAGGGGAAAATTCCTTCCTGACCCCCCGAGAGGCGATCGGGTGAACCCTGGATCAATTCCTACTGGTTGGAGGTGCCCCAATGTACTTACCAGGTCGGCACACGCGGGCCCGCTGGAAAGAGAATTGGGGAGAGGATGATGGGTTGGACGGAACTAGGCCGCAGCCGCGGTCTGTCCTGCAGGTCTAGTAGTCTAGAGGCTGGTGCCCGGATGGCAGGAGGTGGCAGGCGGCGGCTGCGGAACAATGCGATGGTGAGCTGGGGGACCAGAGCGAGGGGAGAGTGGGTCCAAGGAAGTCACGGGTCCTCCGGTTCACGCTTGCTGGGGGAGGGGAAAAAAAACGCGGCAAAACCAGAGCTCCTGCCACACACGTCCGTTACCATAGACCATGTGTGTGGATTGCTCTGTGAAGCGGTGAGACCAGAGCTCCTGCCGCACACGTCCGTTACCCAGGACCATGTGTGTGGATTGCTCTGTGAAGCGTTGAGGCTAGAGCTCCTGTCCCAAATGTCCATTCTGCTAGACCGTGTGTGTGGATTTGGGGAGGTGGCGGAGTAGTGGTGGTCGGTACAGTAGGTTGGGGTAGTTTGGGTACGGGGGGGGGAGAATCCGTACAAGAAGTTTTGCGTGTTTTGTGAAAGATAGAGATGAATGGTACTGCAGGTTGGGGGAACCCCGGTTACATTGGGGGGTGGGGGGGGGATAATTATCAGTAGAATAGAGAAAGAAATAATATTTTTTTTGAGTGTCAGTATTGTTTAAAGAGCGCCCGGGTGTACCAAAATGGCTGCTACTTACTGGCCGGCACCTTAGTTCGTCCTACAGGCTGACGACTTGGTGGTCCGGTGGGGGCTACAGAACAACAGCCAATAATAGGTAGGTCCTGTGTTCTTTTAAAAATGACTTGGGGGGGCGAGGATGGACTTAGAGGCCGAGGCCGGGTGTACCAAGATGGCCCCCGCGGCCGGAGCTAGGCCGGAGCCGCGGACTGTCCTGGGGAGCCCGGCCACTACTTGTGGCTTGGGGGGGATCTGCTGAATGGCTGGGGGGTGTCCGCAGAACGGGGCAGCAGGCGGCCCGCAAGGCGAGGAGTACAGGCAGTGCGATTGATGGCTGCCGGGCTAGGCCGCAGCCGCGGTCTTTCCTGCCGCGGTGGAGAAGGATGCCCGGAGGCGGCGGGGGTGACGGCTTCGGCGGTGAGCTGGGCTAAAGGGGGGGTTCCGGTAATGGAGAGCGGTGACTCGCTGGCACTGCTGTTGGGGCGGGATCGATGGACGGGGTGGTTGATGGTGAGTTTAGGCCGCAAGCTGTGGTCTTTCCTGCCGGCGGCTGCGGGTGGAAGGATGTCGGCGGCGGGGTATGGGCCTCGTCGGTGCCCTAGGTGAGGCGGGGGGGGGGCTCCGATCTATGGGGAGCCGTGGACTGTTAGGCAGTCGAATGTTGAGGAGGGAGAGCAGGGGGTAGAATAGTGCAGCCCTAGATGACAGGCTGACAGGAGCTGCTGCATACAACGTCCGTCTCTGAGCTCTGCAATGTTGGTCTCTTAAGCCTCGTACACACGACCGAGTTTCTCGTCCAAAACCGGCAAGAAAAGTGCCGTGTGAGCTTTTTTGTCGAGAAAACCGTTCGTGTGTATGGTTTTACGACGAGAAAATTGCCGTGAATCTCGACGAGAAAATAGAGAACCTGCTCTCTATTTTCTCGTCAGGATTCCAGATTTCCTCGTCGTGTTTCTCGTCGGCCTGTTTTGTGACGAGAAAATGGTTCGTGTGTATGCTTTTACGACTCTTCCAAAAGCGCGCATGCTCACAAGCAACTATGAGACGGGAGCGCATCTTCTGGTAAAACAAGCCTTCGTAATGGAGATAGCACATTCGTCACGCTCAAAATTTTTGCATCGTTTAAATGTTGTGCATTGAAATCTTCGTTAGAATGTGACATTAATCCAAACGAATGAACTTCTTTTGCTGCTGATATTCACAGAGTTATGACTATTTTTTTTTTAACCTTTTTCATGCTGCTCTTAAGAAGATTTATGTGCATTATATCGTGCAAGTTTTTAGGAATATTTAAAAATTTGTTATTTTTATAACTGATGTTAATTGGAATTTCGCAATGTTTTAGTAGTGATCTCCCATTGAATCTTTTAATATATATGATTTAAATTTACACACTTTTTTGGGAAACACGATTTAGTTATTTTTTTGGGGGGTTGTTATCTGTCCCTTTTTTTGTCAGTCAAATGTATCTGCTTACTCCAAAGCTAGATTTTACATTTTTACAAATACACATAGTCAAGTATGAACTTAAAGAAAAATAACATTTATTCATGTTTGAAATAAAATAAAGAGAAGGCAGCGCTGGAGAAGCTGCTGCCATTTGTGCATCCCAGGGACCCCAGAGCACACAGCAACCCTGTGTGGACACTAAAATTGGGAGCTTGAGAAGGCCAACATTTCTGAACACAATCTGATGCTGGCCTCCCAGAGGTCAGGAACAGCAGCAGGTGATATATATGTCCCAAATGTGTGGTACCACAACAGGCTGCCTTCTGTCCGACCACAATGAAGCAAGGCCATCACTTCCTCGTCTTCCTGGCAACCTTCCCTGCAACCTTTCCTGAAGCCTTCCCTGCAGCCTTCCTTCTTCGTTTGGCTGGAGGCTGGGCCACTGGAGGGGTACTCCTGTCAGGAGGAGGAGGAGGTGGAGGAGAAGGGGGTGGCGCAGAAGAACAAGGTGGAGGTGGAGGAGAAGGGGGTGGGGCGGAAGAACAAGGTGGAGGTGGAGGAGAAGGGGGTGGGGCGGAAGAACAAGGTGGAGGTGGAGGAGAAAGGGGTGGGGTGGAAGAAGAATGTGGAGATGGAGGAGGAGTTTGAGGTTGGGACAGTTGTGCCACCTCACAAATGGCGGTATTGGGGGTAATTTTTTCCATCACCCCCTTGTTGAGCAAGGTGATGAGCAGGGGCTCGCATAGGAGGCGTTGCTCCATGCTCATCACCTTGAAGTTTGCCTCCACTAGGCCGGCAATGGCCTATTCAGGGGATGTGGGCTCTTTGAGGGTGGCATGGGCCTCTTTAATAAGGGCCATTGCTGCCTCACTGGTGGTCCTGTCCCTCCTGCCTCTTTTGGGAAGCCGGATGGGAGGCACCTGGGATTTTATAAACATGATTGAAGCAATTAGAATGTAAATCCAGAAATCATTTTTTATAATTTACACCTACATCAGATTCACTATTTGGCACCCAATTAAGTGCAGACTAATGTCTCGAGATCTTGATTTCACTTGTGGAACCCAAAATATTGTATGTTTCTCATCTTGACATATTTGTCAAACATTAATTTTATCCCAATACATTTTCATTTAATACTATACCTGGCTCCAGATGGCCAAATCAGGATCATCCAGGATGGCTGCCTCCTCTTGCTCCAGAGAAGGCTCAGGTTGGCTGCAGGGAAGTCTGGGGGGAAGAGTGGAGAGTGATGGCCTTGCCTCAATGTGGTCATCCAGGAAGGACATCCTGCTGTAGTACCACAAAATCGGGACATACACATCATCTGCTGCTGCTCCTGACCTCTGAGAAGCCAGGACCTTAGAGCGTTCAGTCCTGTAGGTGCCTCTCAAGCTCCCAATTTTAGTGTCCACTTGTTTTGCTGTGGCTGTGGGCACCTTGGTCTGCACAAATGGGAGCAGCTTCTCCAACGCTGCTTTTCTCACCCCTCTTTTTTTATGGATGGGGTTTTTCGTCTCCCACAGAGCGGGCAGCTCCCTTACCCGGTCAATAAATTCCGCCAGGAACTCTTTGTCGCTAATAAAGACATTCATATTGTATCTGCAAGTTTAAGAAATAATATATAACTAATGTGAGGCAAACAGTCTAACCTCCTTAACATCGTAGTCACCATATATATCCTACAACATTCTCAAAACAGTATAGGCCAACAATTTGTACAAGTCACAAAATCACATACCTTCGTTCGCACATCCGTCACTTGAACTCCTCTCTCCGCACACCGAACGTACTATAGTCACATGTGTGTTTGCTATATACACACCACGCATGCGTCAAAATTCGAACACGTCGCTCGGCACACGTCGCCCGCCCATGACGTTCTAACTAACATCTTTTCCCCGCCCCTTCTCTTTCGACGCGCAGACAGATATGGCGGAGTTACAGCAGGTGTCTGATAATTCCGCAACTAACGAGGAGGAGACAAGCCCGGAGACCGAGGAAACGTCACGATCAAGGAGGAGATTCAAGGCATCGAATATGTCTTTTGCCGAGATGGCGGAGATGGTGGACATCTTGCTCAAGTCTGATTATGACGCAAAGCATGGGCCGTATAGCAAACCAAATAGAAGGAAGGCCAAAACCTCAGAAAGAGGTGGTCAGACCTCAAACTGAGGGAGCCAGAGCAGTTAAGGAGCATTAAGAGAATGCTCGCTAAAAGTAAGTAAAATGTACACTTTTATGCTATTAATCCTTTTCTAAACTGACATGTTGCTGTTTTTTTTTTGTTTTTCTTATTGGACTCCCTTCCAAAATGTTATATTTTGAACTTGGTTGGGCACAGTAATCGTTCGTTACGTTACAGATACTTCGTTCGGCCACTATCCGCTGTTTTGGATTAGTTTACAGCCACAAAAGTAATTGGACATCTGCCATTTTTACGCAAATTTGGGGCACAAAGTTTTAGGCTAGATGATGTGTTTGTAAAGAGAATGAAATGCAAACTTTTGTCAGTGTTAAGGAGAGGACACTCAGCAGATGCTTCCACATCTGTACTTTGGAGCACTATAGTGTGGGCCACCAGACCCGCCTTTTTTGGGTGTCCCACACAGGTGCTTCAGAGAATTTTTGTGTTGCCTACATGTCTAAAAAATGACAGACAAAGGTGAATACTAAGCATATTCTTGGTCAGAAATAATGCATTCATCTTTAACTTCCGCCCAAACACACACTTGTACCCCACTTCCAAGCAATTTAGCCTGTTTTTTGGTTTTACATAGAGAATTTCTGTGTGATAACTCTACCTTTTTCTTTATCGTACACCACGGGACACAGAGCTAGTCATTACATAATGGGTTAAGGGTCACCAGCGGTGATTGGACACTGGCACAACCAATGGAAGACAGTTCCCCTCCATATAACCCCTCCCATCAGGGAAGTACCTCAGTTTTTTCGCCAGTGTCGAAAGGTGTTGGATGCGTTAGGAGGTGCTAAAGGAAAGCTCTACCAAAGAGACCCTCTGGGGGTAAAAGAGCTATGCTTTCGGATCCATCCAAGACGCCTACAAGTTAAGCCAAAACTGGATGGGATCCGGGCCTCATCCATGAGGCAGCGCCTGTAATGTCTCTCTTCGGAGGACTGGGCTCTAAGATCCAGCACTTTCGCTATTTCGCTAAAAGTCCTGGTAAGAGTCTTGTACAAGGCCCAGGGGAGAGGTATCCTTTAAATAGGAACCCATATCCCTGAAGGTTGGCACACATAGCCCACCGTGAAGGGTGAAGTTTGGTATCTGTCTGAAAATTTTCAGCAGAAAAAACCTGCGGCGTGGATAAGGTAAGATTAGAAGGTCCATAACTAGGTTTGGGACCTTTTTTCAAAAAGTGGATGTCTTCTCTTTTTCCGCCACTGGGGGGATTAAAGAGCTGAATATACTCACCTCACTCTGTTCAGTGTCGGCTTCGGCGAAGTACACTGCTCGTCACCTCCGCTGCTGAGCTTGCTTGGGCACCCCGCTCCTCCTTTCGGTTGCCGACACAGACACCTGCAGGTGCAAGTAAGTGGGAACAGGGGCTGATGAGAGTCCTCTCTCACTAGGGCCACCGCCATAGCGCTAAGAGCCGCGCGCAGCGCGTGGGAGCGCACTTTATCGGGGGGGCGAAGGCGGGCACGTGGGCGCGCGCAGGCACAGAAACGGCGCCAAATTTAAAGACTGTCAGTGTGAGGCACCGCAGCAGCAAGCAAGCTCGTTTGTTCTCTTATTCCTGGCAGAGAAACACAGCAGCTATACAGGGACGTAAGACTCCATGTGGTTGGACTGGGTACTTCCTAGAAGACATCCATGTTATGCATAGCTATGTGTTAAAAGTTGCATACTTAATGTAAATTGCTAAACTAAGCACGGTAGTATATGCATTTAGGTACCTTGTATTTTGTCTAAACAGTAAGTCTTCCAGGGGAAGTAATGCGGACAAAAAGAGATAAAAGAGCACCGCCGCCTGAGACAGGAGGCTCTAGCTGTGCTGACTCGGTACCTTCTTCTCCTGTGTTGCCAAATGCACCTGTACAGGATGAGCCATTACCTCTGTCAGGTATGGCGGCTTCCCCAGTGAAGCCTGGGCCTGCATATGTCACTGAGGACACTTTATCAGCTGCCCTAAATAATCTGGAGGAAAAGATTGCTACCTTAATCGCTAAATCCTCTAAAAAGGACAATAAGCGAAGCAGATCTCCTCCAGTATTGGACCTCCCTTCAGAAGTACCTGAAGAGGAGGAGGATGAGGAGGAGGCTACATCAGCAGAGGATGAGGAGTCAGACGGATCAGGGATATCGGATGAGCCTTTTTCGGTATCCCAGATTTTAAAGTCACAGGTACAATGCTATGCAGGAGCTGTGCGATCTGCATTTAAGTTACCCTCTTCGGAGGTAACGGAATCACCTGTCTCCTCCCTAGGATCATTAAGATCCCTGCAAGGTGCATGCTCCTTCCCGGTTCATCCATTACTAGAGGATCTAATGTACGCAGACTGGCAACATCCAGATAAGCGTTTTTCACCTCCAAAAAAGTTTAACATTCTTTATCCTATGGAGGAATTTTTTTTAAAGAAATGGAGCCTGCCTGCGGTAGATGCGGCTATTTCTTGTGTAAATAAAAACCTGACATGTCCAGTGGATAATGTACAAGTGTTTAAAGATCCTTCTGAGAAGAAGTTGGAATCCCTACTGAAATCCTCCTTCCTTTTGGCCGGCTCAATTATCCAACCTGCAGTAGCAGCAGTCGGTATGTGTCAGGTCATCAGCCAACAGGTAAAGCAGGGCCTCAAGGAGCTGCCTTCAGAGCAGGCTAAAAATTGGGAGAATTTGCCTAAAGCCTTATGCTTCACAGTGGATGCCATGAGAGATTCTATCATACAGGCATCACGCCTTACACTCCAGCTGGTACAGATGCGCAGAGTACTTTGGCTTAAGCATTGGTCAGCGGAAGCCCCATGCAAAAAGTTGTTGGCAAGTTTCCCGTTCCATGGCGAACGCCTATTTGGGGAAGATTTAGAAAGCTATATCCAAAAGATATCAAGTGGTAAAACGACACTTTTACCTGAGAGAAAGAAAAACAAGAGACCTTGTTTTAAACACACTCTCTCCCCAGCTCCCGGGAAATCAGACTCCAGCCAGTGGCGACGGCCTTTTCAGCCGCCCACAAAAGCCAAAGAACAGGCTCAGAAGAACAAGAAGCCATGGGGTTCAAGAGCTAATAAGCAAGCCCCCAAAACCTCTCAATGAAGGGGCGCCCCCGCTCGGCCGAGTGGGGGGAAGGCTTCGTCAGTTCTCAGCGACCTGGCGGACAGAAACCCAGGACAAATGGGTGGCATCCACAATATCCTCAGGGTACAAACTGGAATTTCGAGAGATACCATCTTCTCAATTCCGAGGTTCAAGACTCTCCAAGGATCCACAAAAAAGAGGATCCTTCTTCAAAGGTTGGAATCACTTAATAGCTCAAGGTGTGGTTACAGAGGTACCCCAAAAGGAGCGAGGTTCAGGTTTTTACTCAAACCTCTTTGTGATTCCAAAGCCAAACGGAGAAGTCAGACCCATCCTGGATCAAAAGTCTCTAAACCGGTTTCTGAACGTTCACCATTTTCGAATGGAAACGATTCGATCCGTGGTCGCTACTTTAAAAGGCGGAGAATTCATGGCGTCCATAGATATCAAAGACGCATATCTACACATACCAATCCTCCCCACTCACCAAAGATTCCTAAGGTTTGCGGTAGAAGATCGCCACTTTCAATTTGTGGCCCTGCCATTTGGTGTAGCCACCGCGCCCAGAGTATTCACAAAGGTGCTAGCTCCTCTGTTAGCAAACCTGAGAACACGGGGCATTGCGGTAACAGCCTATCTAGACGATCTACTAATAATAGATCAGTCAAAGGAGGGATTGGATCATGCTGTAGACACTACAGTAGGATACCTGGAGCATTTAGGATGGATTATAAACTTACAAAAATCCTCTCTCCAGGCCCAAAGAAGGATAGTGTACCTGGGCATGATCATAGATACAGCCCAAAACAGGGTATACCTGCCAGAGCCAAAGATACAGTCTCTGAAAGACTTGATCCACAAGGTCAAAGCAAACAAAAGGCCGTCTATTCGCCTTTGCATGAGACTATTGGGAAAGATGGTAGCCTCCTTCGAGGCGGTTCCTTACGCCCAGTTTCATTCGAGACTACTTCAAGGCAATATTTTAGCTTCCTGGAACAGGAAGAGCCAAGCTCTGGATATACCCATGCGCCTGTCCTCACAAGTACGCCACAGCTTCAATTGGTGGCTAGAAGCCAAGAATTTACGGAAGGGAAAGTGCTTCCTCCCAGCAGCCTGGAAGGTGGTGTCTACGGATGCCAGCCTATCGGGCTGGGGTGCAGTATTCGAGGAGGCTTCTACCCAGGGAACCTGGGCCAAGACTCAGGAGCCTGCCCATCAACGTGCTTGAGATCCGGGCAGTATATCTAGCCCTCAAAACCTGGACATACAGGTTACAGGGCTACCCAGTTCGGGTTCAATCTGACAATGCTACTGCAGTAGCTTACATCAATCACCAAGGAGGCACCCGCAGTCGGGCAGCCCAAAGAGAGGTGAACCGGATCTTGGCATGGGCAGAAGAGCATGTTCCTTGCATCTCTGCAATCTTCATTCCAGGGATAGAAAACTGGCAAGCAGACTACCTGAGTCATCAGCAGCTGCTACCAGGAGAGTGGTCTCTTCACCCAGAGATCTTTCAGGCCATATGTCTGAGATGGGGAAACCCAGATGTAGACCTGCTAGCTTCCAGGTTCAACAAGAAATTGGACAACTTTGTGTCCAGAACGAGAGATCCTCTAGCCTACGGGACAGACGCTCTAATAACTCCATGGAATCAGTTCTCACTGATCTATGCATTCCCTCCGATCCCTCTTCTACAAAGACTGCTTCGCAGGATCAAGGAGGAGGGAATACCAGTAATCCTAGTGGCCCCAAACTGGCCCAGGAGGCCTTGGTACACCGAGATCGTAAAAATGGCGATAGGAAGGCCCTGGACGCTTCCACTTCGACACGACCTGTTGTCACAGGGTCCAGTATTCCACCCTTCCTTACAAAGGCTAAATTTGACGGCCTGGCTGCTGAGACCCACATTTTGAAAAAGAGAGGGGTCTCTGGTCCGGCTCTTTCTACGCTCATTAATGCTAGAAAGCCAGCCTCCAGACTCATCTATCATAGAGTCTGGAAAGCATACGTTTCCTGGTGTGAATCCAGAAGTTGGAATCCTCTGAAATATGAAATAAGCAGGATTCTTGCTTTTTGCCAGTTAGGAGTGGATATGAAATTAGCCCTTAGCACCATCAAAGGGCAAATATCGGCTCTATCAGTCTTCTTTCAGAGACCATTGGCATCTCACTCCCTAGTTCGGACATCCATTCAGGGGGTACTGAGGATAAATCCTCCAGTTAGGTCTCCCTTGTGTCCATGGGATTTGAATTTGGTATTGTCAGTGTTGCAAAAGCAACCTTTTGAACCTATTCGCCATATTCCTTTAATTATATTGAGTAGGAAGTTGGCCTTTCTGATTGCTATAGCTTCTGCTAGGAGAGTATCAGAGCTAGCAGCTCTTTCTTGTAAAGAGCCTTATCTAATTTGTCACAAGGACAAAATCGTACTACGACCCCATCCGGCTTTTCTGCCTAAGGTGGTGTCGGCTTTTCACTTGAATCAAGACATTGTTCTGCCTTCCTTTTTTCCAAACCCGCGGACGGCGGGGGAAAAATTATTACACTCTCTAGATCTAGTGAGAGCGGTAAGGGTGTATCTGCAAGCAACCGCTCAGATACGTAAAACAGATGTTTTGTTTATTTTACCAGATGGTCCCAAGAAGGGCCAAGCGGTATCAAAATCCACCATTTCCAGGTGGATTAGACAAGTAATTGTTCAAGCTTATGGTTTAAAGAACAGGACTCCTCCTTTTCCTGTTAAGGCACACTCTACCAGGGCGATAAGCGCTTCATGGGCAGTGCACCACCAGGCTTCGATGGCTCAGATCTGTAAAGCTGCAACTTGGTCTTCAGTCCATACATTTTCCAAATTCTATCAAATAGATGTGAAAGGACATGAGGATTCCGCTTTCGGGCGAAGTGTGCTGCAGGCAGCAGTATAGGGCTTCTGGTCCGCAAGCGGCCTGTTTGATCTGTGTCTCCCCCCCTTCATATGAGCATTGCTCTGGGACGTCCCATTATGTAATGACTAGCTCTGTGTCCCGTGGTGTACGATAAAGAAAGTAGGATTTTTATAACAGCTTACCTGTAAAATCCTTTTCTTGGAGTACACCACGGGACACAGAGGTCCCCCCCTTCTTATGGGAACCTTACTGCTTTGCTACAAAACTGAGGTACTTCCCTGATGGGAGGGGTTATATGGAGGGGAACTGTCTTCCATTGCTTGTGCCAGTGTCCAATCACCGCTGGTGACCCTTAACCCATTATGTAATGACTAGCTCTGTGTCCCGTGGTGTACTCCAAGAAAAGGATTTTACAGGTAAGCTGTTATAAAAATCCTACTTTTTTGATTCTCATAGGGGAGAGAAGACTGGGAGGAGGACACTCCAGGGAGCACAAGAACCCCACAGCTTCACAACAACCCCAAACTACCAGAGACCCACAAACGAAGGATGTAGAGCAGGGGTCTCAAAGTACCGGCCCGCGGGCCATTTGCGGCCCGCGGACCGGTTATAAATGGCCCGCAGGCAGCGCGGGGGTGTCGCGGAAGGGGGGGCGCAAATTGGCAGTGTTCTACTGCCAGGCATGTACTGGCCGGACATCCGCAGCGATTTACCCGTCAATCGCCTACTGCTGGCGCCTGACGGTAGATCGAGATGCATGCAGAGTAGCGCAGGAAGCGTCTGTCATAAGTTTACTTCTCTCTCATGTCACGCTGTTGCTCCCCGGCGGCCCCTCCTCTCTTCGTCCATCCCTATTTGCTTGTGACATCATCTGGGATGGACGAAGAGAGGAGGGGCCGCCGGGGAGCAACAGCGTGACATGAGAGAGAAGTAAACTTATGACAGACGCTTCCTGCGCTACTCTGCATTTGAAGAGAACGACAACAAGTAAATGCAGACCTGTGCCCCATGTACCCTGATTGTGCCCTGATGTGCCCCATGTACCCTGATTGTGCCCTGATGTGCCCCATGTACCCTGATTGTGCCCCATGTACCCTGATTGTGCCCTGATGTGCCCCATGTACCCTAAATGTGCCCTGAATGTGCCCCATGTACCCTGAATGTGCCCCATGTACCCTGATGTGCCCCATGTACCCTGATTGTGCCCTGATGTGCCCCATGTACCCTGATTGTGCCCTGATGTGCTGGGCTCTGTGCACTGATGTGCTGTGCCCTAATGGTGAGTGGTCAGTGTGCAGTGTAATGTGAAGTGCAGTGTAGTGGTCAGTGTGCAGTGTAGTGTGCAGTGTAGTGGTCAGTATGCAGTGGTCAGTGTGTTGTGGTCAGTGTGCAGTGTAGTGGTCAGTGTGTTGTGGTCAGTGTGCAGTGTAGTGGTCAGTGTGCAGTGTAGTGGTCAGTATGCAGTGCTCAGTGTGTTGTGGTCAGTGTGCAGTGTAGTGGTCAGTATGCAGTGCTCAGTGTGTTGTGGTCAGTGTGCAGTGTAGTGGTCAGTATGCAGTGCTCAGTGTGTTGTGGTCAGTGTGCAGTGTAGTGGTCAGTATGCAGTGCTCAGTGTGTTGTGGTCAGTGTGCAGTGTAGTGGTCAGTGTGTTGTGGTCAGTGTGCAGTGTAGTGGTCAGTATGCAGTGCTCAGTGTGTTGTGGTCAGTGTGCAGTGTAGTGGTCAGTATGCAGTGCTCAGTGTGTTGTGGTCAGTGTGTTGTTGTCAGTGTGCAGTGTAGTGGTCAGTGTGCAGTGTAGTGGTCAGTGTGTATTGTTCAGTGTGCAGTGTAGTGGTCAGTGTGTATTGTTCAGTGTGCAGTGTAGTGGTCAGTGTGTATTGGTCAGTGTGCAGTGTAGTGGTCAGTGTGTAGTGTAGTGGTCAGTGTGTATTGTTCAGTGTGCAGTGTAGTGGTCAGTGTGTATTGGTCAGTGTGCAGTGTAGTGGTCAGTGTGCAGTGTAGTGGTCAGTATGCAGTGCTCAGTGTGTTGTGGTCAGTGTGCAGTGTAGTGGTCAGTGTGTTGTGGTCAGTGTGCAGTGTAGTGGTCAGTATGCAGTGCTCAGTGTGTTGTGGTCAGTGTGCAGTGTAGTGGTCAGTATGCAGTGCTCAGTGTGTTGTGGTCAGTGTGCAGTGTAGTGGTCAGTATGCAGTGCTCAGTGTGTTGTGGTCAGTGTGTAGTGGTCAGTGTGCAGTGTAGTGGTCAGTGTGTATTGTTCAGTGTGCAGTGTAGTGGTCAGTGTGTATTGTTCAGTGTGCAGTGTAGTGGTCAGTGTGTATTGTTCAGTGTGCAGTGTAGTGGTCAGTGTGTAGTGTAGTGGTCAGTGTGTATTGTTCAGTGTGCAGTGTAGTGGTCAGTGTGTATTGGTCAGTGTGCAGTGTAGTGGTCAGTATGCAGTGCTCAGTGTGTTGTGGTCAGTGTGCAGTGTAGTGGTCAGTATGCAGTGCTCAGTGTGTTGTGGTCAGTGTGCAGTGTAGTGGTCAGTGTGTTGTGGTCAGTGTGCAGTGTAGTGGTCAGTGTGCAGTGTAGTGGTCAGTGTGTATTGTTCAGTGTGCAGTGTAGTGGTCAGTGTGTATTGGTCAGTGTGCAGTGTAGTGGTCAGTATGCAGTGCTCAGTGTGTTGTGGTCAGTGTGCAGTGTAGTGGTCAGTATGCAGTGCTCAGTGTGTTGTGGTCAGTGTGCAGTGTAGTGGTCAGTGTGTTGTGGTCAGTGTGCAGTGTAGTGGTCAGTGTGCAGTGTAGTGGTCAGTGTGTATTGTTCAGTGTGCAGTGTAGTGGTCAGTGTGTATTGGTCAGTGTGCAGTGTAGTGGTCAGTATGCAGTGCTCAGTGTGTTGTGGTCAGTGTGCAGTGTAGTGGTCAGTATGCAGTGCTCAGTGTGTTGTGGTCAGTGTGCAGTGTAGTGGTCAGTGTGTTGTGGTCAGTGTGCAGTGTAGTGGTCAGTGTGCAGTGTAGTGGTCAGTGTGTATTGTTCAGTGTGCAGTGTAGTGGTCAGTGTGTATTGGTCAGTGTGCAGTGTAGTGGTCAGTATGCAGTGCTCAGTGTGTTGTGGTCAGTGTGCAGTGTAGTGGTCAGTATGCAGTGCTCAGTGTGTTGTGGTCAGTGTGCAGTGTAGTGGTCAGTGTGTTGTGGTCAGTGTGCAGTGTAGTGGTCAGTGTGCAGTGTAGTGGTCAGTGTGTATTGTTCAGTGTGCAGTGTAGTGGTCAGTGTGTATTGTTCAGTGTGCAGTGTAGTGGTCAGTGTGTAGTGGTCAGTGTGCAGTGTAGTGGTCAGTGTGCAGTGTAGTGGTCAGTGTGTATTGTTCAGTGTGCAGTGTAGTGTGCAGTGTAGTGGTCAGTGTGTATTGGTCAGTGTGCAGTGTAGTGGTCAGTGTGTAGTGTAGTGGTCAGTGTGCAGTGTAGTGGTCAGTGTGTATTGGTCAGTGTGTATTGTTCTGTGTGCAGTGTAGTGGTCAGTGTGTATTGTTCAGTGTGCAGTGTAGTGGTCAGTGTGTAGTGTAGTGGTCAGTGTGCAGTGTAGTGGTCAGTGTGTATTGGTCAGTGTGTATTGTTCTGTGTGCAGTGTAGTGGTCAGTGTGTATTGTTCAGTGTGCAGTGTAGTGGTCAGTGTGTATTGGTCAGTGTGCAGTGTAGTGGTCAGTGTGTATTGTTCAGTGTGCAGTGTAGTGGTCAGTGTGTATTGGTCAGTGTGCAGTGTAGTGGTCAGTGTGTAGTGTAGTGGTCAGTGTGTATTGTTCAGTGTGCAGTGTAGTGGTCAGTGTGTATTGGTCAGTGTGCAGTGTAGTGGTCAGTGTGCAGTGTAGTGGTCAGTATGCAGTGCTCAGTGTGTTGTGGTCAGTGTGCAGTGTAGTGGTCAGTGTGTTGTGGTCAGTGTGCAGTGTAGTGGTCAGTATGCAGTGCTCAGTGTGTTGTGGTCAGTGTGCAGTGTAGTGGTCAGTATGCAGTGCTCAGTGTGTTGTGGTCAGTGTGCAGTGTAGTGGTCAGTATGCAGTGCTCAGTGTGTTGTGGTCAGTGTGCAGTGTAGTGGTCAGTATGCAGTGCTCAGTGTGTTGTGGTCAGTGTGCAGTGTAGTGGTCAGTGTGCAGTGTAGTGGTCAGTGTGTATTGTTCAGTGTGCAGTGTAGTGGTCAGTGTGTATTGTTCAGTGTGCAGTGTAGTGGTCAGTGTGTATTGGTCAGTGTGCAGTGTAGTGGTCAGTGTGTAGTGTAGTGGTCAGTGTGTATTGTTCAGTGTTCAGTGTAGTGGTCAGGTTTAATAATGCGTTTGCTGACACCAGTGCTGCTGTTTTTGAAGTTTGAATGTTTGCATGCGGCCCCCCATGGGATATGAAAACTTGTCTTGTGGCCCTCAGGTAATTTGAGTTTGAGACCCCTGATGTAGAGGAAGTTGAGGTGGAGGAAGGAGAAGTGCAGGAAGGAGAGGTGGATGACGTTGTGGAACTGGTCACCACAACAGGTCAGTATCTGTCACCACAGCTTCAGGTAAGAGAGGTAGGCCTGCAGAGTTATAATACCTTTTTATTTTGTTTTTAGGGGATGTGAATGTTGGGGTGAAGGATAGTACAGGTTTCTCTGCTGACAGTGCCCTCCGCCTCATCCAGCAAGTGATGGAATGTAGCACGGAACTGGACAAAATTAAAGAAAGAATACATGTGATGGATCAAACATTTAAAGACATTCTCGATGTTTTGGGGAGAATTCAATAAGGCATCCCAACCCCCTTTTTTCTCATGTTTGTTCTTCAACTTTTAAAAAACTTTTTGACAATCAAACCAGCCAAAAATTGAATCTGCACACAGTGTGTCAACATGTGCTATCTGCCATCAGGGGATATCCATGTACGTCCTTTGGGGGTGCAACCCCTTCCTCGTATCTAAAGTAGGTGAACTGAGGAAGGGGTTGCACCCCCAAAACACGTCCATTGATCACCCCTGATGGCAGATAGCACATGTTGACAATAGGGATCAGGAGTCTAAAATCCCTATAGGAAAATAATCCCAATTGTGTGCATATTCAATTTTTGGCTGGGCAAGGGGTGGCAGGACCCCATATTAGGACGGGCACATAGAGACATATAGTTTGTGTAAGTGAATGTCTCAGATTGCTCCGAGGTATCCAATTTTGTAATTTTTGGAATGCAACTGTTGTTTTTGTATTTTCCTAAGAAAACAATTGCCGGTTTGTGGCCAGGCAAACAAAAAATGTAAAAAAAAAAAAAAAAAAAAGTGTGTGAATTTGCACATAGTAAAAGATTTGAACACAAACAACTTGTAGCTTCTTTTTCTAATATGCTCTAACCTTATTTGGTATATTTTTTAAGGTTACATAGTGAAATGGTTGGTATTTACTAAAGGAAAATACACTTGGCACTACAAATGCACTAAGACAAACTAGGAGACAGGAAACCAAGAAAAGGTAGAAGTTTAAACAAGATTTTTATTTGGATCGTTAGACAGCAACCTTTAGATATAGCCTGGCATAGGAATTGCCCCCCTACCCGTGAAATAGTCCATGTATTTGTCCCGAACCTCACGGGCATTTTGGGGGGGCAAGCCAGCACGGACAGATTCCAGGCCTGGCAGGGGATTATCAGGGGAAAGTCCAGCCTCTGGCAAAACTGAGGCCATATATGAATTTGATTTGCGGCAAAGAAAATTGTGTAGCACACAGCAGCATAACACTACATAGTTTATTTTGTAGTCCGCCAAGTGGATGGGAGTCCTAAAAAGGCGGAACCGGCTGGCCATTATGCCGAAGGCATTTTCAACGACTCTTCGGCCCCTGGCCAGCCGGTAATTGAACACCTTCTTCTCTGGGGTCAGGGTCCTCTGAGGAAATGGCCTCATAAGATGTGGTCCGAGCCCGAAGGCTTCATCAGCCAAAAAAACAAAGGGGAGTCCTTCAATATTCCCTGCATCCGGTGGCAATGCAAGGTCGTCACTCTGGAGACGGAGGGCAAACTCCGTCTGGATGAAGGATCCCCCATCGGACATCCAGCCATTCTTCCCTACATCAACATATAGGAATTCATACCGTGCTGACACCACCGCCATCAGCACAATGCTATGAAACCCCTTGTAGTTGTAGTAGTAGGACCCAGAACGGGGTGGCGGCACGATGCGGACGTGCTTCCCGTCTATAGCACCACCGCAGTTGGGGAAGTCCCACCGCGTGGCAAACTCCGATGCCACAGTCTGCCATTCCTGTGGCGTGGAAGGAAGCTGTGGAGTCAAACAAGATGGAAAAATATTAGAATACACAAATCAAACATTACAAGTATATTCTAAGAAAATACATTAGAGGCCAACATCAAGCAAAGTATACGTTTATTAAGGTGTTTTAAATAAGTATAATGGAAGGCTCATGTATCATATTCATCACCCCCTATGATGGTCCATTAATACATTATAATGGGGATGGGGGGGGGGGGAGATGTGTTTGGCCACAGGATAGCATTGCAGTGGCGGTGCGTCCAGAGTGGGCGCTGGAGCACTGCCCCCTCTCTCCTGTGCCCGTCACTCAGAACAATACATAGGTTTATGCCTTGCATTAACCTATGTATTGTCTATGCCGCCCACTATTCAGGTGGATGGCCCCCTGTTAAGCGACCGACATATGAAGAACTGTGGCATTTATGGGCTTAAAATTGCATATCAGAAACAGTAAGGAAAATTGTCTTGCACATTACAGCCTGAGGGATGTAATTGGCTGCAGAAAAGTTAAATAGGGGACGCAGGGGGGGGGGCATTCCTTGGGTAAACACTGACAGGCTGCTCTGCCAATCATGTTCACCAAGTCTGTTTAATGGTAACATGATTGGCTGATGCAACATCAAGGGAAGGAGAAGACATCAAGGACAGAAGAAGGATGGCGCTGACCACAAGAAGGTAAGTGCAGGGCTGGGGGGGAACTGGCTGCATTGGAGGGGACAAAATGGCTGCATTAGAGGGAACAAAATGGCTGCATTGGAGGGGACAAAATGGCTGCATTGGAGGGAACAAATGGGGGCGTTTAATAGGCACCAGAGCAAAAAAGGAGGAAGTTTATTTCCTAAATTGGGGTTTGAACCCCCAAACATTTGGAGCAACAGGCACCCCTGCTGGAAAGGTTAGTGAAGGGAAATATGCATGGAGGAGAAAAAAGGGGCAATCTAAAGCTTCAGGCATACATGAGGACAAAGGGGACATTCTCAGCATATTACAATCATGGTAATTAGGGAAGGATGAAAGAAATACAATACATTAGCATACATGAAATACATGGAATGTGATGTTAAAGGAGAAAACTTACCCTAATATAGTCCTCCTGCAGGACTTGTATAATGGCAGAACAGGTGTCTGGGATTATGAGGCCCAGAGCCTGGGGGGAGATGCCTGTCGTGAACTTCAAGTCCTGCAGATTTCTCCCTGTCGCCAGGTACCGTAAGGTGGCGATGAGCCTCTGCTCAGCACTGATGGCTTCCCGCATAACGGTGTCCTTTCTGGTAATATAGGGGGACACCAAAGCCAACAGTTCCTGAAAAATGGGGTCAGACATCCGCAGAAAATTCCTGTAGTCCTCAGGATTATTCTCGACGATCTCCCGCAGCAGAGGCATGTGGCAGAATTGGTCCCGCTGGAGCAACCAATTCTTGGTCCATGAACTCCTCCTCACACCATTCATGGACTGGTCTTGGTCCAAAACAAGCAGACCAACACCAAGCGCACGCACAGCACGAACTCGACGACGAGAACGTCCAGGCGACATGGCTAGGAAACGGTCGTCTTATCAGAACGTATAGAACAGAACGCACTTTAGAACAGCAAGGCCTATGAATAACGAACTGAAAAACAGAAACGAACAGGCAAGAACGCACTGTAAAACAGATACGACCTGCCTAGACGCCCTGAAAGTCAAGATACAAACCCACAAGCACAAACTGAACCGCAGAAAACGATCTGAAAAGTACGAAGACTGAAAAGCGCGAATCGTCTCTTCCCAAACTTTTACTTCACACGCGGTAACACGAGATCAGCAAAAGCAGCCCAAGGGGTGGCGCCAAGAAAAAGATCTTCCCCTTTATAGTGCCGGTGTACGTGATGGACGTGACCGCGGAGAACAACGAGGAAATTGGGAAATGTCCGTGTGTACGCATGGAAAGCTTGACGAGAAAATCAACAAGCTTAACAAGAATCTCGTCGAAAAAAACAACGTGTTTTTTACGACGAGAAACTCGGTCGTGTGTACGAGGCTTAAGTCTCTTTCTTTCTTGTCTTACTTTTTCTGTGTCTGCTGTGCCTGGGCAAAAGTGTATCAGGAACACTCGACAATAAAAATAAATCAATATGGAAGAATGGGTAAAAACTCCTAGTACTTAGGATTTTGCTATCCCTATGTATTAGAGAGTAATGGCGCGTACACACGATCGTTTTTCATGCCGTTAAAAATGCCATTTTTAAAAATGGCCATTAAAACCGATCGTGTGTATGCTCCAGAGCATTTTTAACGGTGTGAAAAACGGCCATTAAAAATTTCGAACATGCTCTATTTTTTCACGTCGTTTTTCATGTCGTTTTTTTTAACGACGTGAAAAACAATAGTGTGTATGCTTTTACGAGGTGAAAAAAACCGCGCATGCTCAGAATCAAGTATGAGACGGGAGCGCTCGTTCTGGTAAAACTAGCGTTTGTAATGGAGATAGCACATTCGTCACGCTGTAACGGACTGAAAACACGAGGCTGAAAAGCGCGAATCGTCGCTCAACAAACTTTACTAACATGAAGGGTGGCGCCATCCGAACGGAACTTCCCCTTTATAGTGCCGTCGTACGTGTTGTACGTCACTGCGCTTTGCTCGAGCGTTTTTTTAAATAATCGTGTGGATGCAAGACAGGCTTGAGAGGAAACAAGAAAAAAAACGATGAGAAAAACGTCGGTTTAAAAAATAGCATGAAAAACGATCGTGTGTACGCCGCATTAAGACCCTGAGTCATGTTTGGGGATTAATCCGCCCTTATAATGGCTATGCATGATTGGGCTATCTTTCTATGTTGTGAGTGGTACCTGTATGTAAAAACAAAAAATATCCAATAGAATATGATTAAACAAAAAAGCAATTAACCCATCTATCATTTGCAAGTTTCATGATTGATATACATACAAAGAGGCTATCTGAATATGTGGTCTCTTGAGTGAAAATGTAAATCAGTACCTGATGAAAAAGTTTTATTTACTGTGTTGTAGTACCTCCAAAAAGTTCTATGGGTATATAGATTTTGGCTTTCTTTTGAAACATATGGACAATTTCCACTTTTGTTTCAGTTTTATTTGCTACAATTTTGACAAATCAGGCCAATGGGAGGCAGGCAGGTAGGCAGACTTTGAAATAATATATTCCTGAGTATAATTCCAGGCATGACTTTTTTTTGTGAGACAATTTGTTTAACTAAAAAAATTGAACCAGAGCAAAATATATTTACACCCTGAAACAAGAATGAAACAGTTTGACTTTAGTTACCTGTCAAGGATATTTGTTTTTAACTTACTACTGTATAGGTTAAAATCCAATAAACTGCAACTAACACATCTTAATGTGTCATTCTTTACATCTCTGAGTATTGCATAAATTGCTTGTACAGATGCTTAGTAAGCTGGATTATGCGTTCAATTTCTTTGAAAGCATGACATTTTTATCTTCAGGGATGCCCAATCTGGTAATCAGCCATCGCTTCCAAAAGAAGCTAATGTAAAGCACATTGTCTAGTATTATCTTCATTAGAAATGCTGAAATTCTAAAACAAGAGCTGACAGCCGATTACCCTATTTTTTTCTAGAGAAAAAAATAGATTTAGAATCATTTCAGTTTTTTAATGTTGTTTTTATCTGAAACAGGGTAAGTACTAAAACCAATTAGGAGAACTGTGTGCTCTGCTCCCCAAAGAGCACTGCATACCTTATATATAATGCCAGCTTAATTAAATTGGCACAGCATGATGTTTTTGCTTGTTGAACGGAAACACCAAGGCCATTAAATTTTTTTCCAAATGACAGAAAAGTGTCACCCAGAGAATTCTTGACTAAATGGAGTTCTGCTGATCATAATTAATTTGTGTGTTTGTTGGTAATTTAAACAGTGTATGACTACTTAAAGAAGGAGCATAATAAAAGGAGGGAAAAATATCTGACTTCTCTATTGTCCTATGTGTTTTGGCATGTATTTGTTTGTGTGCCCTTACACAATATAGGGAATTTACATACTGCAAATACTGGGTATAGATAATTTGCTATTTAGCATGCAATTTCATGTTGTTTTAAAAAGACCCTGTGGAAAAAAATAATGCTTGAAAGCTTTGATACCTGTAAATGAACAGTGCAAATACTCACCTTTCCCAGTCCCCACACTGCAGAACACTACTTTGTTCACTGCTTTGTTAATTCTCACCCTCTGAAGACCTCTGGGAAACCGACACTTTGTTGAAATCTTGATCCCCTGATTACCACCCTTTGACTTCACATCAATGTAGGATACAGTTGTAGCCACCCTGCCCTAAATTTATCTAAATTTAGTATTGCTAAGCTGCAGTCAGCTTAGTTGAATTGATTGTTCAGCTTTTTTGGGTTTCGCCTGGGTTTCGACTTTTAAAATTAGGACACTTACCTGTCCAGGAATCCAGCGGTGTCTTCACTCGAACCAATTTTTCAATCGGCTAACAGGTGCTTCCGCCTCCATCTCCCCTACTGCGCTTGCGTGAATCGTGCTGCACTCTGTGAATGGAGAGTAGGGATGAGCTCGGTGTTCGAGTCGAACATAGGTTCGACTCGAACATCGGCTGTTCGCGCGTTCGGCGAACAACGAACGATTTGGGCCGTTCGCGCCAAATTCGAGTGACGCGAACGGCCCACAATACACTGCGCCATCGCAGTGTAATCCCGGCGCTGTGATTGGCCAAGCATGCACTGTGACCCTGCATGCTTGGCCAATCACAGCGCCGGCAGCGAGGAGAGCAATGATTGGCCACAGGCAGGATGCCTGTGGCCAATTTTTGCTGAGGGGGTTTAGTACACGCCCCACACTATAAAAGGCCGCCAGCGCGGCGGCCTCGTGTAGTGTGTTCTGGCGCAGGGAATGAGTTACATAGGCAGGGACAGTGTCAGTGCTATTTGTACCTCAAACTTGTGTGTAGGGACAGAGAAGGATAGGTAGGGAGAGTGTCAGTGTCATATTCTTTGCTAAACCTTGTGTGTAGGGACAGACAAGGATCGGCAGGGAGAGTGTCAGTGTCATATTCTTTGCTAAACCTTGTTTGTAGGGACAGACAAGGATAGGCAGGGAGAGTGTCAGTGTCATATTCTTTGCTAAACCTAGTGTGCTTAACCATATTGCTAAACCTTGTGTGTAGGGACAGACAAGGATAGGTAGGCAGAGTGTCAGTGTCATATTCTTTGCTAAACCTTGTTTGTAGGGACAGACAAGGATAGGCAGGGAGAGTGTCAGTGTCATATTCTTTGCTAAACCTTGTGTGCTGAACCATATTGCTAAACCTTGTGTGTAGGGACAGACAAGGATAGGTAGGCAGAGTGTCAGTGTCATATTCTTTGCTAAACCTTGTTTGTAGGGACAGACAAGGATAGGCAGGGAGAGTGTCAGTGTCATATTCTTTGCTAAACCTAGTGTGCTTAACCATATTGCTAAACCTTGTGTGCAGGGACAGACAAGGATCGGCAGGGAGAGTGTCAGTGTCATATTCTTTGCTAAACCTTGTGTGCTGAACCATATTGCTAAACCTTGTGTGTAGGGACAGACAAGGATAGGTAGACAGAGTGTCAGTGTCATATTCTTTGCTAAACATTGTTTGTAGGGACAGACAAGGATAGGCAGGGAGAGTGTCAGTGTCATAATATTTGCTAAACCTAGTGTGCTTAACCATATTGCTAAACCTTGTGTGTAGGGACAGACAAGGATCGGCAGGGAGAGTGTCAGTGTCATATTCTTTGCTAAACCTTGTGTGCTGAACCATATTACTAAACCTTGTGTGTAGGGACAGACAAGGATAGGTAGGCAGAGTGTCAGTGTCATATTCTTTGCTAAACCTTGTTTGTAGGGACAGACAAGGATAGGCAGGGAGAGTGTCAGTGTCATATTCTTTGCTAAACCTTGTGTGCTGAACCATATTGCTAAACCTTGTGTGTAGGGACAGACAAGGATAGGTAGGCAGAGTGTCAGTGTCATATTCTTTGCTAAACCTTGTTTGTAGGGACAGACTAGGATAGGCAGGGAGAGTGTCAGTGTCATATTCTTTGCTAAACCTAGTGTGCTTAACCATATTGCTAAACCTTGTGTGTAGGGACAGACAAGGATCGGCAGGGAGAGTGTCAGTGTCATATTCTTTGCTAAACCTTGTGTGCTGAACCATATTGCTAAACCTTGTGTGTAGGGACAGACAAGGATAGTTAGGCAGAGTGTCAGTGTCATATTCTTTGCTAAACCTTGTTTGTAGGGACAGACAAGGATCGGCAGGGAGAGTGTCAGTGTCATATTCTTTGCTAAACCTTGTTTGTAGGGACAGACAAGGATAGGCAGGGAGAGTGTCAGTGTCATATTCTTTGCTAAACCTAGTGTGCTGAACCATATTGCTAAACCTTGTGTGTAGGGACAGACAAGGATAGGTAGGCAGAGTGTCAGTGTCATATTCTTTGCTAAACCTTGTTTGTAGGGACAGACAAGGATAGGCAGGGAGAGTGTCAGTGTCATATTCTTTGCTAAACCTTGTGTGCTGAACCATATTGCTAAACCTTGTGTGTAGGGACAGACAAGGATAGGTAGGCAGAGTGTCAGTGTCATATTCTTTGCTAAACCTTGTTTGTAGGGACAGACAAGGATAGGCAGGGAGAGTGTCAGTTTCATATTCTTTGCTAAACCTTGTGTGCTGAACCATATTGCTAAACCTTGTGTGTAGGGACAGACAAGGATAGGTAGGCAGAGTGTCAGTGTCATATTCTTTGCTAAACCTTGTTTGTAGGGACAGACAAGGATAGGCAGGGAGAGCGTCAGTGTCATATTCTTTGCTAAACCTTGTGTGCTGAACCATATTGCTAAACCTTGTGTGTAGGGACAGACAAGGATAGGTAGGCAGAGTGTCAGTGTCATATTCTTTGCTAAACCTTGTTTGTAGGGACAGACAAGGATAGGCAGGGAGAGTGTCAGTGTCATATTCTTTGCTAAACCTAGTGTGCTTAACCATATTGCTAAACCTTGTGTGTAGGGACAGACAAGGATAGGCAGTCGACAGTGTCAGTGTCCTATTCTTTGCTAAACCTTGTGTGCAGGGAGAGAGAAGGATAGGCAGGGGACAGTGTCAGTGTCATTGTTGCTAAGCCTCCTGCACAGTATACACCTGAAGCTACCCCTTATTGCTGGTTTTCCCATCTCCCTGCAGGCCATTAGAATGTCTGGAAGGCAAACAAGGAGAGGCAGACAGTCAGGAGCCAATAAAAGAGGGCAAGCAGGCTCTGTGTCTGGAGGCAACAGTGCTGGTCGTGGACGCGGTGCATTGTCATCAGCACATGGCCATGGGACACGCTTGTCCTTCTTTTCGGCAGCTGGACATGTTGAGCCACATCATGCCGAAGACTTGGTAGAGTGGATGACCAAGCCCTCCTCATCCTCCTCATCCTCTCTCACCCAGGCTCAGGGTACTGGCAAAGCAGCTGCCAAAGCGTCCTCTTCCCTGGTATCAATGTCATCATCAGTCACTCCTTCCCTAGACCCACCATGACCTCCTCCTGAGGAGTCCCCCGAACTGTTTGAGCACAGTGTTGGGTACATGCTCCAGGAGGATGCCCAGCGTTTCGAAGGGTCTGATGATGATACCCAGCTAGAGGAAGGCAGTAGCGTGAGAGCAGAGAGAGGGGATGCTCAAGAAGGACACCAATCTGGCAGTCATGTTCCAGCAGCTGCAGCATACTGCCAGATTGGCTCCAGTGATGAGGAGGGAGGGGATGATGAGGTCACTGACTCCACATGGGTGCCTAATAGGAGAGAGGAGGAGGAGGAGGATGAGGAGGCACATCTCCAACGAGGCAGGATGCCCTTGGGTGGCCAGCGTAAGGGCAGCACACTGACGGAATCACACCGCAGAGCTCCGCCTGTGCAGGGCGCTGCCTATGCCCGTTATTCAAAAAGTTCTTTGGTGTGGGCCTTTTTTGAGGCGAGTGCATCAGATCGCACAGCTGCTGTTTGCAACATATGTCTCAAGCGTATATCGCGTGGCCAAAACATCAGCCCCTTGGGCACCACATGCTTGACCAGACATATGTTGACCTGCCATGCAGCTCGTTGGCAAGCCTACCTTAAAGACCCACACCAAAGAACAAAGCGTACCTCTCCTTGCACCGCATCAGCTGGGATCTCCAACCCCACTATACCTTCAGTCCTCTCTGAAACCTGCACTGAGAGGAATGAAGGTGTAGAATTAGGTGTGTCACAGCCAAGTACTTGCAGCCACTCTGCTAGCAGTACACCGACGTCCGATTCTAGCAGGCAAATATCCCTGCCCCAGCTGCTGGACCGTCGAAAGAAGTTCACTCCCAGCCATTCACATGCCCAGCGGTTGAATGCTAGCTTGGCTAAATTGCTAGCGCTTCAACTGCTGCCTTTTCAGTTGGTAGACTCGGCCCCCTTCCGTGAGTTTGTGCAATGTGCGGTTCCTCAGTGGCAGGTTCCCAAACGCCACTTTTTCTCACGGAAGGCGATTCCGGCTCTCTACCGGCATGTGGAAGGCAATGTCTTGGCCTCGCTGGACAGGGCGGTCAGCGGTAAGGTGCATATTACCGCTGACTCATGGTCCAGCAGGCATGGACAGGGACGTTACCTTTCTTTCACGGCCCATTGGGTCACTCTTTTGGCAGCTGGGAAGGATGCAGGACAAGGTGCAGTAGTGTTGGAGGTTGTTCCACCGCCACGCCTCCAAAATGCTACTACTGGTTGTGACACACCTCTGTCCTCCACCCCCTCCTCTTCTTCTTCCTCCGTGGCCTCTTCCTGTGCTTTGTCCTCGGAACCAGCGGTGCTCTGTAGGCGTTCAAGGGGCTACGCAAGTACGCAGGCAAAAAGATGCCATGCCGTGCTTGCGCTGGTGTGTTTGGGGGACAGGAGCCACACTGGGGCAGAGGTTCTGTCTGCTCTGCAGGGGCAGGCCGAGAGGTGGTTGACGCCATGCCAGCTTAAGCCAGGAATGGTAGTTTGCGACAATGGCACCAACCTCCTCTCCGCTCTCCGACAGGGACAACTGACCCATGTGCCCTGTGTGGCTCACGTCCTTAACCTGGTGGTGCAGCGGTTCTTGGGCAGGTACCCGGGCTTACAGGATGTCCTGAGGCAGGCCAGGAAAGTTTGTGTGCATTTCCGCAGATCTTATAATGCCAGTGCTCGCCTGGCTGAGCTGCAAAAGGAGTTGAACCTGCCCAAGAACCGCCTTATATGTGACATGCCCACCAGGTGGAACTCAACGTTGGCCATGCTGCAGCGGCTGCACACGCAGCAGAGGGCCATCAATGAGTACCTGTGCGACTACGGCACCAGGACAGGGTCAGGGGAGCTCGGGTTTTTTTCACCACGCCAGTGGGGCATGATCAGGGATGCATGCACTGTCCTGGCACCATTTGAGGAGGCCACGAGGATGGTGAGCAGTGACAGTGCATGCATCAGTGACACTGTACCTCTTGTCCACCTGTTGGAACATACGCTGCGTGGAATAATGGACAGGGCACTTGAGGCAGAACAGAGGCAGGAAGAGGAGGACTTCCTTGCCTCTCAAGGCCCCCTTTACCCAGACAGTGTTCCTTCTGTCCCACCCATCGCACAGGAAGAAGAGGAGGAGGAGGAGGAGGAGGATTGTGTCTGCATGGAGGTGGAGCCTGGCACTCAGCATCATCAGCAGCAGTCTTTTAGGGATGATTTACAGTCCCAAGAAACCAGTGGACTTGTACGTGGCTGGGAGGAGGTGGCTGCGGATCATGTCGTCCTTAGTGACCCAGAGGACTCCGGACTGAATGCCTCAGCTAACCTACGCTGCATGGCCTCCCTGATCCTGCAAAGTCTGCGGAAGGATCCTCGTATTCTTCGGATCAAGGAGAGGGACCATTACTGGCTGGCCACTCTCCTTGATCCACGGTACAAGGGTAAGGTTGCAGACCTTATCTTACCGTCGCAGAGGGAGCAGAGGATGAGACAACTCCAGGAGGCCTTGCAGAAAGGTCTGTGCAACGCGTTCCCAGAGACTGGGAGGTTACAAACTCCTGGTCTTGGACAACGAGTTGCTGAGGCTTCGGTCAGACAAAGAAGGAGCGGTGGGGAAGGTGGCCGTCTGACCGAAGCGTTCAGACAATTCTTTAGTCCGCAGCCCCAAGGTATGATCGGTTCCAGCAACCATCGCCAGCGTCTGATATACATGGTGCAGGAATACCTAGGGGCAAGGTCAGACTTGGACACCTTCTCCACCGAAAATCCTCTGGCTTACTGGGTCTTGAGGATGGATCACTGGCCAGAGCTTGCACAGTATGCAATTGAGCTACTGGCCTTTCCTGCATCCAGCGTTCTTTCAGAACGCACATTCAGTGCTGCTGGAGGATTTGTCACGGATCACAGGGTGCGCCTGTCCACCGACTCTGTTGATCGACTGACCTTCATAAAGATGAACCAGTCTTGGATCACCACCAGCTACCAAACACCTGAAGCTGATATAGCAGACTAATTTATTTTCAAATGTCACATCCCTTCAAGACTGATGCTGATGCTGAGAGTTTGTCCTGTTATGTTGACTGACTATCCTCCCCCTCCTCAATGATCCGATTGACGATGATAGCTTGGAAGAACATTTTTGTTTCTGGGTGCCGCCACCAGTGGCTAAGGCCCAATTTTTCAGCCCCTGTTTAACAGGGGTGTGTTATTACAATTTTTTATGCAATGCTTTGCAGCAGGGCTCATTGCTGTGCTCCAAGTACAGTATCTGTGAGGGGTTGCAGTGTTGTGGCACCAGTGCCTAAGGCTCAATTTTTCTGCCCCTGTTTAACAGGGGCATGTAATTACAATTCTTGATCTAATAATTCACAGCAGGGCCCATTCCTGCGCCCACCAAGACTAACTGTGAGGCCTTACAGTGTTGTGTCAACACCACCACCACCACCACCACCAAAAGCCCAATTTTTCAGCCCCTGTTCAACAGGGGCATGCAATTACAATTCTTGATCTAATAATTCACAGCAGGGCCCATTCATGCGCCCACCAAGAGTAACTGTGAGGGCTCACAGTGTTGTGGCAACACCAACATGTAAGGGGCAAATTTCAGCTGAGTATATACGGCAGGCCCCTACTTTCAAACATCCAACTTACAAACGACTCCTCCTTGCAAACGGAAGGATACAACAGGAAGTGAGAGGAAATCTACCCCTAGGAAGGCAAATTCTCTCCTGTAAGAGTTAATATGAGAAAAAAAGTGTCTCCTCTCCACTGATTCTTTATCACCAATTCTTGTTTCAATAAAAACCCCAAATTTTCAAAAAACATTTGTCATTAGGACGGAAAGTGAGGTGAACTGTTCTGAACAGGTGCACACTGCACAGACAGCAAAACAAATGTTACAGGGGTGATAACCCTTCCCTATGTTTTCCAAAAAGCTTAAAAATAGATTTTTTGGCTGGAGCTACACTTAAACAATGTACCTGTTCAAAATTACAAACAGATTCTACATACAAACAAACCTACAGTCCCTGTCTTGTATGCACCGCCTGTATACGGCTGTTCAGAGTATATAGGGCCTTTTATATTTTGTGTGCGGGGTTCCCCTTAATATCCATACAAGACCCAAAGGGGCTGGTAATGGGCTGGGGTAAGGGGGGGGGGGGTGTGATGGGGTAGCTATGTCATTTTTCTTAAAGATTTTCATCCATATTACCGGGACCAGACATTACATTAAAGCCGCAAGCAGTTTTAAATGGCTTTTTTTCCTTTAGAAATGTAATTTTGTGCAGGGACAGTTCTAAACACGGGAAACACGTGGCACTTCACAGGCATACTTTAGACACCCCCCAGGTACGATATTTAAAGTAATATTTGACTTTTTTTTTTTCACTTTATGCATCATTAAAATGACTGCTCCAGAAAAACGGCCATTTTTAAAACTTCTTTTTGCATTGATACATGTCCCCTGGTGCAGAACCCGGGTTACCAAACCCTTTTTAGGACAATAACATGCATAATAGTCGTTATAATTAGCACTTTAGATTTCGAACATTCGCATCCATTGTATTTAATAGGGTTCTAAAGTTCGTGCAAACTTTCAGTCCGTTCGCGGGTTCTGGTGCGAACCGAACCCGGGGGTGTTCGGCTCATCACTAATGGAGAGGAAGAGTGGGAGCGATTTTCCAGCTGTGTTCTTTACAGGTAATAAAGATTTAAGCATTTTTTTTCCCATACAAGGTCGCTTTAAAGCAAAACTCCAAGCAGATTTAAAAAAAAAAATCACCAATTTATGCATTTATGTGTTTATTAAAAGGCCTTATTAATAAATGTAGCTGGTTACGTCCCTAAATTTGACTTGGTATTAGCCTCCTGCAAACCTCTGCAGCAGAACATTGACTGGAAGAGTAACAATAGAAGCCAATCAGCTTTGCTGCAACGTGCTAACAAAAACCATACTGATAGGAGAGAGCAGATTTATTAAGAGGTAAATTCCTCAGTCTGCTGCTTCTTCCTCACTATCTAATCACAGGCTAGTAACTATGTTGTATTACTTAACTGAAATAAAGAAGACACGTCTTTCCTGACAGACTCAATGGCAGCATACATATGGGTTAACCTAGCCTCCACTCCTCCCCTAGAAGACCCCACTCCCATAAATCTTTGCTCTGAGCCAGAGGCCAGATTCCTTTTTTGTCCTCCTCCTGAGGTCCAGAATGGTTGAAGTCTTACCTTGGATAAAGTGTCCACGTTCGAGGCCTGTTTGTTCGACAAGCTGTGCCCCCGAAGAGGTGTGAAGTCTCCAGCAGTCCCCAGCTATTAGCGGGGTGGAGAAGGGCGATGGATGTGGGGTCATGAAGAGCTTAAGCCTGGCCATTGGCAGGAAGGTGGCAGTATGGCCTCAGAGCCTAGGTATTAGCAGGTGGCCTTAAACACCCTGGACTCGTGCAGCATATTCTGGATGAAGAAAGGGCGATGGATGCAGTGCCATGAAGAGTTTAAGCCTGGTCATTGGCAGGAAAAGCGGCAGTACGGCCTAAGCGCCTACCTATTAGCAGGTGGCCATAAACGCCCTAGACCCGTGCAGGATCTGTATCCAGGCTTGGCCGTGGGGGATGCCATGTGCAGTGATGTATACTTTTATATTGCATATTTCATGGCAGCAGTTTTTGTGTGTTTGTCTGTTTTCTTCCCTGACTGGAGCGCATTTGCGTTCCAAGCCAATGCTCTCTCTTCCAGCCTGGCATCACTGGTTTACTCCTCACCAGGGACTCACCACATGCGTGCTGTGGGCGGGGGTGGCATTATTACAGCGGACAAATTCATTCAGCGATACTGTTATTATTAGAATTTCTCTGTGGGCAGCTTGCAGGAGTTTCCCTAAATGCTGTCTGCAATCATCACCGGTATCTTCTGCTCTGCATTAACACTCTTGTGTGTGATTCTATCACCTGTGCAAGTTGTCTGTCTGTGCAGTTTCACACAGTGGATGTATCACTTCCCCCCACCCTCTTGTGGCCAGCCCTTGTGTAGCAGGTATGAGAGTGTGTGTTTAGCCCTTTCGATGATGACCTGGGCACTCTTTTGTTTTTTTTTAACCCTTTCCTTTCTACCCTATTTTGCTTTTTGTGAGTCCTTCTAGATCGGATTAACAATACATGGCACAAGATAAAAAAGACCTCATTAGGTCACAACATTCTTCTTACAGATGTAGTCATCATAGGTCACCGTCAAGGTCCAGCCTTCATAGCAGAAATCTCTGAATCCTCCTTTACACACAACACCACCACCATGTCAACAGCTCCAAAATGGGAGCCTGATGGGGATGCGGGACTCAGGTCCCAGAGGGCAAGTCTCTGTGTGAGCTATGCTAAGCCCAGGCACCTGGAAAAGGGGATAATATTTTCCAGCAATCGGAATCTCTGGTGAGGCGCGTGGTGCAAGAATCCCTTAAAAAGTGGGGTACAAGCCACACGCACAGTCCAACAACCATTATGGCGTATTCTCCCACTAGGACGACCAGGAAGAATTGGAACTGTCCCAACTAAACTATCCATCTATGAAGACCTCAGACAGTGAGGCAGAGGGAGATGAGTCACTTTGCCCTTGTAACGCCTTTGGTCAAGGCAATGATGGGGGCGATTACATGAATGGAACCTGTAGAGTCTCCTGCAAAGCAAGAGGAAGTTCTTTTATCACCTATAGAGAGAGCGTTCTGATCTCCCATTCCTAACGGAACTAAAGGGCATCAGTTTGGATGAGTGGAGCAAGGTCGTGAGATATACAGTATCTCACAAAAGTGAGTACACCCCTCACATTTTTGTAAATATTTTATTGTATTTTTTCATGTGGCAAAACTGAAGAAATTACACTTTGCTACAATGTAAAGTAGTGAGTGTACAGCTTGTATAACAGTGTAAACTTGCTGTCCCCTCAAACAAACTCAGCACACAGCCATTAATGTCTGAACCGCTGGCAACAAAAGTGAGTACACCCCTAAGTAAAAATGTCCAAATTGGGCCCAATTAGCCATTTTCCCTCCCCGATGTAATGTGACTCATTAGTGTTACAAGGTCTCAGGTGTGAATAGGGAGCAGGTGTGTTAAATTTGGTGTTATCGCCCTCACTCTCTCATACTGGTCACTGGAAGTTCAACATGGCACCTCATGGCAAAGAACTCTCTGAGGATCTGAAAAAAAGAATTGTTGCTCTACATAAAGATGGCCTAGGCTATAATAAGATTGTCAAGACCCTTAAACTGAGCTGCAGCACGTTGGCCAAGACCATACAGCAATTTAACAGGACAGGTTCCACTCAGAACAGGTCTCACCATGGTCGACCAAAGAAGTTGAGTGCAGGTGCTCAGCGTCATATCTGGAGGTTGTCTTTGGCAAATAGATGTATGAGTGCTGCCAGCATTGCTGCAGAAGTTGAAGGGGTGGGGGGACAGCCTGTCAGTGCTCAGACCATATGCAACACACTGCATCAAATTGGTCTGCATGGCTGTCATCCCAGAAGGAAGCCTCTTCTAAAGATGATGCACAAGAAAGCCCACAAACAGTTTGCTGAAGACAAGTAGATTAAGGACGTGGATCACTGGAACCATGTCCTGTGGTCTGATGAGACTAAGATAAACGTATTTGGTTCAGATAGTGTGAAGTGTGTGTGGCGGCAACCAGATGAGGAGTACAAAGACAAGTGTGTCTTGCCTACAGTCAAGCATGGTGGTGGGAGTGTCATGGCCTGGGGCTGCATGAGTGCTGCCAGCACTGGGGAGCTACAGTTCATTGGGGGAACCATGAATGCCAACATGTACTGTGACATAATGAAGCAGAGCATGATCCCCTCCCCTCGGAGACTGGGCTGCAGGGCAATATTCCAGCATGATAATGACCCCAAACACACCTCCAAGATGACCACTGCCTTGCTAAAGAAGATGAGGGTAAAGGTGATAGCAAAGCATCCCTCCAGACCTAAACTCTATTGAGCATCTGTGGGGCATCCTCAAGTGGAAAGATGGAGGAGCGCAAGGTCTCTAATAGGGATGAGCTTCGTGTTCGAATCGAACATACGTTCGACTCGAACATCGGCTGTTCGATCGTTCGACGAAGATCGAACGATTTGGGCCGTTCGCGCCAAATTCGAGTGACGCGAATGGCCCACAATGCACTACGCCATCGCAGTGTCATCCAGGCGCTGTGATTGGCCAAGCATGCACTGTGACCCCGCATGCTTGGCCAATCACAGCGCCGGCAGCGAGGAGAGCAATGATTGGCCACAGGCAGGATGCCTGTGGCCAATTATTGCTGAGGGTGTTTAGTACACGCCCCACACTATAAAAGGCCGCCAGCACGGCGGCCTAGTGTAGTGTGTTCCGGAGCAGGGATAGAGCAGCATAGGCAGGGACAGTGACTTTTATTTCTTTCTTGCTTAACCTGGATTCCTTTAGTTTAGGGAAAGAGAAGGATAGGTAGGGAGAGTGTCAGTGTGTTTTGTGCTTGTGCTATAGTGTGCTTAAAAAAAACATTTTTTCTAGGGACAGAAAACTGTAGGTAGGGAGAGTGTCAGTTTCTTTCACTGTGTAAGTCCTTGTTTCTAGGGACCTGGAAGGACAGTGAGTGAATTCTCCTTGTGCTATATTGTGCTTAAAAAAAACATTTTTTCTAGGGACAGAAAACTGTAGGTAGGGAGAGTGTCAGTTTCTTTCACTGTGCAAGTCCTTGTTTCTAGGGACCTGGAAGGACAGTGAGTGAATTCTCCTTGTGCTATATTGTGCTTAAAAAAAACATTTTTTCTAGGGACAGAAAACTGTAGGTAGGGAGAGTGTCAGTTTCTTTCACTGTGTAAGTCCTTGTTTCTAGGGACCTGGAAGGACAGTGAGTGAATTCTCCTTGTGCTATATTGTGCTTAAAAAAAACATTTTTTCTAGGGACAGAAAACTGTAGGTAGGGAGAGTGTCAGTTTCTTTCACTGTGTAAGTCCTTGTTTCTAGGGACCTGGAAGGACAGTGAGTGAATTCTCCTTGTGCTATATTGTGCTTAAAAAAAACATTTTTTCTAGGGACAGAAAACTGTAGGTAGGGAGAGTGTCAGTTTCTTTCACTGTGTAAGTCCTTGTTTCTAGGGACCTGGAAGGACAGTGAGTGAATTCTCCTTGTGCTATATTGTGCTTAAAAAAAACATTTTTTCTAGGGACAGAAAACTGTAGGTAGGGAGAGTGTCAGTTTCTTTCACTGTGCAAGTCCTTGTTTCTAGGGACCTGGAAGGACAGTGAGTGAATTCTCCTTGTGCTATATTGTGCTTAAAAAAAACATTTTTTCTAGGGACAGAAAACTGTAGGTAGGGAGAGTGTCAGTTTCTTTCACTGTGCAAGTCCTTGTTTCTAGGGACCTGGAAGGACAGTGAGTGAATTCTCCTTGTGCTATATTGTGCTTAAAAAAAACATTTTTTCTAGGGACAGAAAACTGTAGGTAGGGAGAGTGTCAGTTTCTTTCACTGTGCAAGTCCTTGTTTCCAGGGACCTGGAAGGACAGTGAGTGAATTCTCCTTGTGCTATATTGTGCTTAAAAAAAACATTTTTTCTAGGGACAGAAAACTGTAGGTAGGGAGAGTGTCAGTTTCTTTCACTGTGCAAGTCCTTGTTTCTAGGGACTGGGAAGGACAGTGAGTGAATTCTCCTTGTGCTATAGTGTGCTTAAAAAAAACATTTTTTCTAGGGACAGAAAACTGTAGGTAGGGAGAGTGTCAGTTTCTTTCACTGTGCAAGTCCTTGTTTCTAGGGACCTGGAAGGACAGTGAGTGAATTCTCCTTGTGCTATATTGTGCTTAAAAAAAACATTTTTTCTAGGGACAGAAAACTGTAGGTAGGGAGAGTGTCAGTTTCTTTCACTGTGCAAGTCCTTGTTTCTAGGGACCTGGAAGGACAGTGAGTGAATTCTCCTTGTGCTATATTGTGCTTAAAAAAAACATTTTTTCTAGGGACAGAAAACTGTAGGTAGGGAGAGTGTCAGTTTCTTTCACTGTGTAAGTCCTTGTTTCTAGGGACCTGGAAGGACAGTGAGTGAATTCTCCTTGTGCTATATTGTGCTTAAAAAAAACATTTTTTCTAGGGACAGAAAACTGTAGGTAGGGAGAGTGTCAGTTTCTTTCACTGTGCAAGTCCTTGTTTCAAGGGACAGAGAAGGACACCTGAAGGTAGCCCTTATTGCTTTTTTCCCATCTCCCTGCAGGCCATCTATTAGAATGTCTGGAAGGCAAACAAGGAGAGGCAGACAGTCAGGAGGCAATAAAAGAGGGCAAGCAGGCTCTGTGTCTGGGGGCAACAGTGCTGGTCGTGGACGCGGTGCATTGTCATCAGCACATGGCCATGGGACACGCTTGTCCTTCTTTTCCGCAGCTGGACATGTTGAGCCACATCATGCCGAAGACTTGGTAGAGTGGATGACCAAGCCCTCCTCCTCCTCCTCATCCTCTCTCACCCAGGCTCAGGGTACTGGCAAAGCAGCTGCCAAAGCGTCCTCTTCCCTGGTATCAATGTCAGACTCATCATCAGTCACTCCTTCCCTAGACCCACCATGTCCTCCTCCTGAGGAGTCCCCCGAACTGTTTGAGCACAGTGTTGGGTACATGCTCCAGGAGGATGCCCAGCGTTTCGAATGGTCTGATGATGAAACCCAGCTACAGGAAGGCAGTAGGGTGAGAGCAGACAGAGGGGATGCTCAAGAAGGACACCAATCTGGCAGTCATGTTCCAGCAGCTGCAGCATACTGCCAGATTGGCTCCAGTGATGAGGAGGGAGGGGATGATGAGGTCACTGACTCCACGTGGGTGCCTAATAGGAGAGAGGAGGAGGAGGATGAGGAGGAGGCACATCTCCAACGAGACAGGATGCCCTTTGGTGGCCAGCGTAAGGGCAGTACACCGACGGAATCACACCGCAGAGCTCCGCCTGTGCAGGGCGCTGCCTCTGCCCGTCATTCAAAAAGTTCCTTGGTGTGGGCCTTTTTTGAGGCTAGTGCATCAGATCGCACAGCTGCTGTTTGCAACATATGTCTCAAGCGTATATCGCGTGGCCAAAACATCAGCCGCTTGGGTACCACATGCCTGACCAGACATATGTTGACCTGCCATGCAGCTCGTTGGCAAGCCTACCTCAAAGACCCACACCAAAGAACAAAGCGGACCTCTCCTTGCACCGCATCAGCTGGGATTTCCAACCCCACTATAACTTCAGTCCTCTCTGAAACATGCACTGAGAGGAATGAAGGTGTAGAATTAGGTGTGTCACAGCCAAGTACTTGCGGCCACTCTGCTAGCAGTACACCGACGTCCGATTCTAGCAGGCAAATTTCCCTGCCCCAGCTGCTGGACCGTCGAAAGAAGTTCACTCCCAGCCATCCACATGCCCAGCGGTTGAATGCTAGCTTGGCTAAATTGCTAGCGCTTCAACTGCTGCCTTTTCAGTTGGTAGACTCGGCCCCCTTCCGTGAGTTTGTGCAATGTGCGGTTCCTCAGTGGCAGGTTCCCAAACGCCACTTTTTCTCACGGAAGGCTATTCCGGCTCTCTACCGGCATGTGGAAGGCAATGTCTTGGCCTCGCTGGACAGGGCGGTCAGCGGTAAGGTGCATATTACCGCTGACTCATGGTCCAGCAGGCATGGACAGGGACGTTACCTTTCTTTCACGGCCCATTGGGTCACTCTTTTGGCAGCTGGGAAGGATGCAGGACAAGGTGCAGTAGTGTTGGAGGTTGTCCCACCGCCACGCCTCCAAAATGCTACTACTGGTTGTGACACACCTCTCTCCTCCACCCCCTCCTCTTCTTCTTCCTCCATGGCCTCTTCCTGTGGTTTGTCCTATGAACCAGCGGTGCTCCGTAGCCGTTCACGGGGCTACGCAAGTACGCAGGCAAAAAGATGCCATGCCGTGCTTGCGCTGGTGTGTTTGGGGGACAGAAGCCACACTGGGGCAGAGGTCCTGTCTGCTCTGCAGGGCCAGGCCGAGAGGTGGTTGACGCCACGCCAGCTTAAGCCAGGAATGGTGGTTTGCGACAATGGCACCAACCTCCTCTCCGCCCTCCGACAGGGACAACTGACCCATGTGCCCTGTGTGGCTCACGTCCTTAACCTGGTGGTGCAGCGGTTCTTGGGCAGGTACCCGGGCTTACAGGATGTCCTGAGGCAGGCCAGGAAAGTCTGTGTGCATTTCCGCAGATCTTATAATGCCAGTGCTCGCCTGGCTGAGCTGCAAAAGGAGTTGAACCTGCCCAAGAACCGCCTTATATGTGACATGCCCACCAGGTGGAACTCAACGTTGGCCATGCTGCAGCGGCTGCACACGCAGCAGAGGGCCATCAATGAGTACCTGTGCGACTACGGCACCAGGACAGGGTCAGGGGAGCTTGTTTTTTTTTCTCCACGCCAGTGGGGCATGATCAGGGATGCATGCACTGTCCTGGCACCATTTGAGGAGGCCACGAGGATGGTGAGCAGTGACAGTGCATGCATCAGTGACACTGTACCTCTTGTCCACCTGTTGGAGCACACGCTGCGTGGAATAATGGACAGGGCACTTGAGGCAGAACAGAGGCAGGAAGAGGAGGACTTCCTTGCCTCTCAAGGCCCCCTTTACCCAGACAGTGTTCCTTCTGTCCCACCCATCGCACAGGAAGAGGAAGAGGAGGAGGAGGAGGAGGAGGATTGTGTCAGCATGGAGGTGGAGGCTGGCACTCAGCATCATCAGCAGCAGTCTTTTAGGGATGATTTACAGTCCCAAGAAACCAGTGGACTTGTACGTGGCTGGGAGGAGGTGACTGCGGATCATGTCGTCCTTAGTGACCCAGAGGACTCCGGAGCGAATGCCTCAGCAAACCTACGCTGCATGGCCTCCCTGATCCTGCAAAGTCTGCGGAAGGATCCTCGTATTCTTCGGATCAAGGAGAGGGACCATTACTGGCTGGCCACTCTCCTTGATCCACGGTACAAGGGTAAGGTTGCGGACCTTATGTTACCGTCGCAGAGGGAGCAGAGGATGAGACAACTCCGGAAGGCCTTGCAGAAAGGTCTGTGCAACGCGTTCCCAGAGACTGGGAGGTTACAAACTCCTGGTCCAGGACAACGAGTTGCTGAGGCTTCGGCCAGTCAAAGAAGGAGCGGTGGGGAAGGTGGCCGTCTGACCGATGCGTTCAGACAATTCTTTAGTCCGCAGCCCCAAAGTATGATTGGTTCCAGCAACCATCGCCAGCGTCTGATAAACATGGTGCAGGAATATCTAGGGGCAAGGTCAGACTTGGACACCTTCCCCACCGAAAATCCTCTGGCTTACTGGGTCTTGAGGATGGATCACTGGCCAGAGCTTGCACAGTATGCAATTGAGCTACTGGCCTGTCCTGCATCCAGCGTTCTTTCGGAACGCACATTCAGTGCTGCTGGAGGATTTGTCACGGATCACAGGGTGCGCCTGTCCACCGACTCGGTTGATCGACTGACTTTCATCAAGATGAACCAGTCTTGGATCACCACCAGCTACCACACACCTGATGCTGATATAACAGACTAATTGATTTTAACATGTCACATCCCTTCAAGACTGATGCTGATGCTGAGTGTCTGTGCTGTTATGTTGACTGGCTATCCTCCTCCTCCGAGTCCTCAATGATACGATTGATGATGATAGCTTGGAAGATCATTTTTGTTTATGGGTGCCGCCACCAGTGGCTAAGGCCCAATTTTTCAGCCCCTGTTTTACAGGGGCGTGTAATTACAATTTTTTTAGCAATAATTTGCCATAGGGCTCATTGCTGTGCTCCAAGTACAGTATCTGTGAGGGGTTGGAGTGTTGTGGCACCAGTGCCTAAGGCCCAATTTTTCAGCCCCTGTTTAACAGGGGCGTGTCATTACAATTTTTGAAGCAATACTTTGCAACAGGGCTCATTGCTGTGCTCCAAGTACAGTATCTGTGAGGGGTTGTAGTGTTGTGCCACCAGTGCCTAAGGCCCAATTTTTCAGCCCCTGTTCAACAGGGGCATGTAATTACAATTCTTGATCTAATAATTCACAGCAGGGCCCATTCCTGCACCCACCAAGAGTAACTCTGAGGGCTTACAGTGTTGTGTCAACACCACCACCACCACCAAAGGCCCAATTTTTCAGCCCCTGTTCAACAGGGGCATGCAATTACAATTCTTGATCTAATAATTCACAGCAGGGCCCATTGCTGCACCCACCAAGAGTAACTGTCAGGGCTTACAGTGTTGTGGCACCAGCACCACCATCAAAGGCCCAATTTTTACTACCACTGTTCAACAATTATATGTAATTACAATTCCTGATATAATAGTTGACAGCAGGGCGTTCCAGCACCAACCAAGAGTAACTGTGAGTGCTTACAGTGTTGTGCCAACACCAGCAACTAAGGGGCCTATTTCTGCAGAGTATCTACGGCAGGTCCCTACTTTCAAACATCCAACTTACAAACGACTCCTACTTGCAAACGCAAGAAGACAACAGGAAGTGAGAGGAAATCTACCCCTAGGAAGGAAAATTCTCTCCTGTAAGAATTAATATGGGAGAAAGGTGTCTCCTCTGTACTGATGCTTTATCAGCAATCCTTGTTTCAAGAAAAACACCACATTTCAAAAACAGTTGTCATTGGGACGGAAAGTGAGGTGAAATGTTCTGAACAGGGGCACAGACAGCAAAACAAATGTTACAGGGGTGATAACCCTTACCTATGTTTTCCAAAAAGTTTAAAAATAGATTTTTGGGCTGGAGCTACACTTAAACAATGTACCTGTTCAAAATTACAAACAGATTCTACATAAGAACAAACATACAGTCCCTGTCTTGTATGCACCGCCTGTATACGGCTGTTCAGAGTATATAGGGCCTTTTTTATTTTATGTGCGGGGTTCCCCTTAATATCCATACAAGACCCAAAGGGGCTGGTAATGGGCTGGGGTAGGGGGGGGGGGGTGTCATGGGGTAGCTATGCCATTTTTCTTAAAGATTTTCATCCATATTACCGGGACCAGACATTACATTAAAGCCGCAAGCAGTTTTAAATGGCTTTTTTTTCCTTTAGAAGTGTCATTTTGTGCAGGGACAGTTCTAAACACGGGAAACACGTGGCACTTCACAGGCATACTTTAGACACCCCCCAGGTACGATATTTAAAGGAATATTTGACTTTTTTTTTTTCACTTTATGCATCATTAAAATGACTGCTCCCGAAAAACAACCGTTTTTAAAACTTCTTTTTGCATTGATACATGTCCCCTGGTGCAGAACCCGGGTTCCCAAACCCTTTTTAGGACAATAACATGCATAATAGTTGTTATAATTAGCACTTTAGAATTCGAACGTTCGCATCCATTGTATTTAATAGGGTTCTAATGTTCGTACGAACTTTCGGTCCGTTCGCGGGTTCTGGTGCGAACCGAACCCGGGGGTGTTCGGCTCATCACTAGTCTCTAACATCCACCAGCTCCGTGATGACATCATGGAGGAGTGGAAGAGGACTCCAGTGGCAACCTGTGAAGCTCTGGTGAACTCCATGCACAAGAGCAGGGGTGTCTAAACTTTTTTCAAAGAGGGCCATATGTGATGAAGTGAACATGCTTGAGGGCCGACCATTTTGCCTGACATTCTTTAAACCATTAAAATTTGGTCTAAGTGTGTTCATCTGAGCACTAATACACTGCCCAACAAGAATTCTCTTTGTGGCTGTGTTTGGTGAAGAGATGAGCTTGGGCGTGTTATTTGGATATACCGTATTTATCGGCTTATAACATGCATCTTAACTTTAAAAAGGAAGTTTCAGGAAAAAATCTTAAATTTGAAATAAAGAACTGTGAAGCAAAATAAGGGTCAGTGCCCATCAATGCAGCCTAATCAGTGCCCATCTGCAGCCTCACAAGTGCCATGAATGCAGCACCCACCGTTGCCATGAATGCAGCACCCACTCCGTTGCCATGAATGCAGCACCCACTCCATTGCCATAAATGCAGCACCCACTCCATTGCCATGAATGCCGCACCCACTCCATTGCCATGAATGCAGCACCCACTCCATTGCCATTAATGCAGCACCCACATTGACATGAATGCAGACTCGCCATTGCTGTCAGTGCAGCCTGATTCATGCCCATCTGCAGCCTTGGAGGAGACAGGGAGGGGGCGGGACGAGCACCAACAGACATACAGGAGAAACTCCTGTTTTCTCGGCGGCCTCTTTAATTGAAAGTCCCGCCTCCTATGATGGACAAAACAGTTGTCCAATGGCAGCAAAGGAGATGGGACTTCCTTTTACACAGGACACCGTGTAAATAGGAAATACTCCTCTCCTGTATGCACGGCTCGTCCCGTCCCCTCCAAAGCAGCCAGCATATCTATCTTTTGTGGCCCCCGGCACTCGAGATTTGTTGGGGGCCACAAAAGATATATATGTCAAAATGACCAGGCGGGCCGTCCGAAACCGGAACGCGGACCGCGATTGGCCCGCGGGCAGGACTTTGGACATGCCTGCCCAAGAGGGTTAAGACAGTGCTGGAAAATAATGGTGGCTACACAAAATATTGAGACTTTGGGCCCAATTTGGACATTTTCACTTAGGGGTGTACTCACTTTTGTTGCCAGCGGTTTAGACATTAATTGCTGTGTGTTGAGTTATTTTGAGGGGACAGCAAATTTACACTGTTATACAAGCTGTACACTAACTACTTTACATTGTAGTAAAGTGTAATTTCTTTAGTGTTGTCACATGAAAAGATATAATAAAATATTTACAAAAATGTGAGGGGTGCACTCACTTTTGTGAGATACTGTACCTGCCTTCTGAGCAAGTTGGCCAAGCTCTATCTCTTCAGAGATAAGGATGTGAAGCATTTAAAAGCTACCTCTCTAGTTGTTGAGGCCTTGATGAGGCAAGCAAGCATGTTGCTCTTCCTTGGAAGATGCAGTGAATGGCCTGAAAGTTGGCTTGGGCTCTTGTGGCCATGTTTCAAGTGATGAAAATGTGGATGGAGGATGTGGACGAAGTGTTCAAGAGCATTTTCAGAAACTTTTGTAGTTCAGGAGCCGGAGCTGGTATCGATTTCCATGGCGAGGCTCCAATTGACATCATCCGCATAGTGGCACGGGTTATGCTCTCGTCAGTTGTGGCAAAGTGAGTGCTGTGGCTGGAGCCTGGGCTTGCTGATCCAGCCTTTAACAGGCTTAGTGTAACATCCCTTTGAGGGAGCTTCATCTTTTGGCAAGCTGAATAGCACCATAACCTGGGCCACAGTTGGCAAGTTGGGGTCCTGCCTCAGGACCAGCACCTGCTAGGCCAGAAGATGACACAGTCTTAGGATTGAAGTTCAGAGCATGCGACAGTCGCACGTTTTTACAGACCAGGTCTGGATTTTAGGAAGAGCTGGTGAAGAAGCCAGGTATCCCCTCAGAATTTTGCTAAAAGCTTGACCTTGGGTATCCAAGAAGCTACTGAGTTTGGGCCTCAGACTATTGAAACGTCAAATTGGTAATTTCAGGACACACATGGTCTATCAGAAGTCCTCCTCATCTCGGATTCATTTCCACAGATTTTGCCTCACTCTAAAGTAAAAAAATAAAAGCATATACTCTTATTTTACGTAAAGTCACTGTGTCGCAAAATGCTACTGTGCCAGTCTCAGAATGCGAGAGATTTCAGGGCATGTACTCGCCCCTCTTTATGGTCATGAAGAGGAACAGCTTGCGGAGGCCGATTTTAGACCTTGTGCACCTGAGACAATTTTCAGCAAAAGGAGAAGTTCAAGATGGAGACATTGTCCCTCATTCATAGGGGGTCCAGCCAGGTGACTGGCTTGTTTCCAATAGATCTAAAGTTGCTTACCTTCACGTGCCCATTTTAGAAGACTTCCGCAAGTTCGTTCGGTTCGCTGTAGGTCAAAACCATCTCCAGCTTGCTTGTCTACCATATGGGCTTTCAACATCACCCTGTGTGTTTTCAGGGTCTTATTGGTTGTTATAGTCTTTATCAAAACAAGGAGCATACACCTGCATAGTTACTTGGATGTTGTTTTCCTACTGTCCCAAGACTCAGAGCTCTGGTCTTTAAAATGCTCCTCATATTCGGCTGGCGGCTTAATCTGGAAAAGAGACACCTGGAGCCCGCTCAGTCTCTTGTGTGCCTCAAGGCTCAGTTCAATATAATCAAGAGGACCATTGCTTTGTCTCTGGATACGGATATTCTGGAACAGAACAATCCTGGCTCTGTCTTCTTCCCAGCTGCGTGCCTTTCAGTGTCTAATATGATTGGCACTTTGGTGTCTATGGATCCGATGGTCAAGTGGACGCTCTGGAGAAGGCGGCCCTTCTGGAAGGGGTTTTTCCAGCAGTGGGAGCCAGGAAGCAGCATTCAGGTCATCTACATAATAACCTGAGAGCGAGTTTCCTGGTGGCTGCAATGGAGAAACTGGCTCATTTGCCATTCCATTGCCCCATTTCCTGGTTTACAATCATGTCCGATGCCAGCAATATGGGATGGGGGGCTTGCTGCCTGTCGGGGATAGCTCTACATGTAGGGTGTTTTCAGGCACAGATGCTCTGACGGTTCATTGGAAATACAGCGGGACCAGTCCTGGTCATCCTCAGGTTTCTACAAAGATTTTGAGCAGAGGTTGTGGAGGTAGTGGCAGTGATGCCTTATTGGCCAATTAGGCCATGGATCCCCTTGCTAGCACAATTCAGATACGGGAACCCAGTGCCCCATCTCCTCAGGCCAGACCTTCTGTCACTGGGTGCAATTCTAAATCCATGTCCAGCAAGGTTGCATCTGACGGTCTGGTTCTTGAGATTGGAGGTACTCGGCTGCTCCTCCAGAGTCATCTCCGCTCTCTTGAATGCTAGAAGAATGAACACAAACAATGTTTACGGGAGAGTGTGCTGACAGATCATGTAGTGATCTAGAAGTTCTAAATATTCTGGGCTTCCTCCAGTCAGATTTAGATTTGGCTCTATCGATTAGCTCCCTCAGAGTACAAGTGTCAGCTTTATCGGCCTTCACAGGTGTATCCAGGTCTAGGCATCTTTTCCTGTCCAACAATTCTTCAAGGGAGCAGCTAGGCTCAGACCTCGGGGTAAGAGGAGGTTTTCCAAATGGAGTCTCCCTCTTGTTCTCAACCCCCTCTCGGGAATCGGAGCGGAGTGTTCTATGGCTGTCTCTGTTTAAAGCCTCTCTGTCAAGTTCACCTTTCTCCTGGCTATCGCGTCGGCATAAAAAGCCTCAGAGATTGATTCACCGGTCATGGAGAACTTTTCTTAACGTTTTTTCCAGTTCAAGCGGTGCTGTTACCTATGCTTGACTCAATTCCCAAGGGTGCATCATTCTTTCATGGGAACCACAAAATTGTTCTGCCAACCTTTAGAGTACTAACTTGCGTCCTTTAGACGTGAGAGAGGTCGCGCTGTGGCTTAGTTGGTTAAAGTGCATGTCTTTTTTTAAATACGTTTTTATTGATTTTCAAAAACACGGACAAAAATTTACAACTACAAAAACAATAAATGTGTAAAGACAAAACAAAACAAAACCAACAGACAACATGGTATTTGTGTAATTCCTACAATAGATATTACATTATATCCGGTTATTAAAAAATGAGCATTTGTTATCTCCATTTTCAAACTTTGGAAACGGTGTAGTCCTATATTATATATGCCAATACAGGGTTTCCGAATTATCACAGATATTTGCCCATTTAACTAGCGGAGAAGAGAAAAAAAAAAAGCGGCTAGAAAATCTTCCTCTAAGAAGCTTCAGAGGCTGTGGAAGAAACCATCAACCATTTTGACCAAACCTTCTCATATTTGAGAAGACAACCTCTATTAATATAGGTCTCTTTGTATAGTGATAGACTATTGTTAATGAGTCGTTTCCACATAGACAATGATGGGGGGGTCGTTTTTTTCCAACTAAGAGCTATAGCTTTTCGAGCATAGAACAGAAGTAGCCCCACCAGAGTACGTCCTGCTACCGTGGGAATATATTGCTCTATCAAACCCAACATGCATATTGCCATTGATGGTTGTAATGAAATAGAAGTAATTTGAGATATAAAGGCTAATATCTCTTCCCAGTACCCCACTTTTACTGGACAGGTCCAAAAAATATGGGTAAAATCTCCAGGAATCCCCCCGCATCGCCAAAAGCCAGGGGCATGGTCCAGATTAATTTTATGAAATATATGAGGAATAAGATATGCCCTGTGAACCATCTTGAACTGAATCAGCCTGTCTCTCAAGGAGACAAGAGAGTTGAAAGGAAAGTCCCATATATCATCCCAGTCGTCATTATCCAGTTCAGGAATGTCCTTAGACCATTTAAATATAAGTTTCTCTAGTGTTGGAAGGGAGACCGTTGTTAAATGAAGATATAATTTAGAGGCAACAGTGTTTGCACAGTCCAATCTAAGAAGCTTCTCTAGAGCGGATTGAACCCATCGCGGAGGAGAGCCAGGAAATTGACAGCTGAAGGCATGGGAGAGTTGAAAAAAACGAAAAGAATACAGATGAGGAACATTGAAATCGGAGATCAGTTTAGAAAAAGGAATCAAGGATTCGTCTGAAATAATCTGGGTCACTGTTTTAATATTGAATTTAGTCCAGGCATGGGGGTCGGGCAATGTATAGATATGCTCCAGGGTGGGATTCAACCACAGGGGAGCATTGGGCGAGATTGCCTGTAGGGGATATCGTTCAATTTTGAGACTCTCCCTCCATGCCCGTAGCGTAGTGCACATGGACGGTGTCAATGAATTTGGAGCACAGGGGCCCTGAAAAATCAGAAATTTCAACGCCTCCAAGGATCCCAACACTGCTGCTTCTACCTGCGTAGCGGGGTTAGAGGTATCTGGATTAAACCACCAAGCAGCGGTTACTAGCTGGGAGGCCAAATAATATTTATAAAAATCGGGACATGCCAGGCCCTCCTGAGACGCCGGGCGTGCCAATGTCGTCCAACTATACCTATGGGACTTAGATCTCCATATAAATGCTGCAAAAATACGATGCAGCCGTCCAAAAAATGATTTAGGGATCCACTGCGGAGAGTGTCGAAATAGATATGTAAATTTAGGTAATACATTCATTTTTATTAGGTTTATGCGTCCTAATAATGAAAGGGGTAATGACTCCCATGCCTTCAGCCGTTGTTGAACCTCCTGGATCACAGGTGTTAAATTTAAGGATATATAATCCGAAGGCTCTCTGGAAACCACCACCCCAAGATATTTAAAATGCTCCACCCATCTCAAAGGGTTGTCAGTAAAGGCAGTAGCACGGGCCGCGGAGTCTATGGGAAATAAAAGTGACTTTGTCCAATTCACTTTGAGACCTGTGACTGAGGAAAAGGAATTAAGGACCTGTAGAGCCCCCTTGAGTGAAGGACCTGCATCATTTAAAAAGAGGAGTAGATCATCCGCATACAGGGCTACCCTTTCCTCCAGCCAGCCGACACGCAGTCCCCTAACATGAAGGGAAGTATGAAGAGCCTCCGCCACTGATTCCATCGCTATGGCAAACAAGGCTGGAGAGAGAGGGCAGCCTTGTTTAGTACCGCTAGAAAGAGAAAAAGACTGCGACAAGCCTCCTCCCAGCTTCATAGCCGAAGTGGGATTTTGATAAAGTATCTGTACCCATTTTATAAAAGTCAGGGGGAACCCCATCCTCCTGAGAACCTCCCAAAGAAAAGGCCATTCAATTGTTTTGAAGGTCTTTTCAATATCTAGGGAGGCTACCACTCTTGTGCCCTCATTTAGGTGTTTTGCATGTATATTGGTAAACAATCGCCTCCGATTTATATTGGTTGACTTATTGGCCATAAACCAGTTTGGTCGGTGTCTACAACAGATGGTAATAGTGGCTGTAGTCTGATAGTAAGTAATTTGGTCAAAATTTTTAAATCTGTATTAAGTAGGGCAATTGGCCTATAAGAGGTACAAGAGGTGGGATCTTTTGGAGCTTTATGAATTAATATAAAATGGGCATGACTCATGGAAGTCGGGAGGGCCCCATCAGCCAAGCATTGAGAGTAGAGTTGTGCTAACCTGGGGGCCAATAATTTCCCGTGGGTCCTATAAAATTCTATGTGAAGGCAATCTGGGCCCGGAGACTTCCCCAACGGGATGGATCCAATCACCTTCAATACCTGCTCCGGGGTAATTGGCTCTACCAGAGATTCTCTATCTCCGTCTGAGAGCCAGCCGAGTGCCAATGGATCTAGCCAGGATGCCAAATCCTGGGGCTGAAAATCAGGAGGCAACTCAGAGGTATAGAGGGAGCTATAATATTGACGGAAAGTCTCTAGTATATCTGGTAACGAGGAAACTGATGCACCTGAGGCAGACACTACACTAGAAATCACTGTTGGAGGGTAATCAGACTGTGCTAACATTGGCAGAAGACGGCCATTGCGGTCTCCCTGTTCAAAAAAACGTTGTTTATTCCGATGTAGGTCAAGTCTAGTGATCTCTGTACGATGGAGATGTAACTCACGCTTTACTGCGTTCAGAGAGTCAAAGTGCTTGTCTAGTAAACAAGGAATCCTGAGTTTGACTCTCAGCAGTGCCTTCCTTTGGTTCTAGGAATCTCTCAGATATTGTGAAGTTATATCTACAAGCTACAGCTTCCTTCAGGCTTCAGAACGTCTGTTCATTCTTTTTGCCGGAAAGGACAAAGGGAAAATGTGCCTCATCTAGGATGATTGTGGCATAGATTGTCTAGGCTATCTGACAGGCTCACAGAGCCTAGGGCTTGGCTCCTTTGGAGGTAGTGACTGCTGACTCAATCAGTAGTGGGTCTACATCTTGGGCAGCTTTGCAGCATGTGGTTCCCAATGTAATCTGTAGGGCGGCCTTGTGGTCCTCAATCAATACATTTATGGCTCATTTTTGTGTGGAGCCTGCTTCTTTATCCTCTGTTTATTTTGGCTTGCAGGTCCTGTCTGCTGACGGTACTAATTAAAGCCTTTGGTTCAGCATTGCCCGCCCATAGAGTGTATGGCTAGTTAGTTCCTATACATATGCTGCCATGTCTGTCAGGAAAATTGAATTTCCTATCAAATACTTACCGTAATTTTCCTTTCCTGATGGACTCCATGGCAGCAGGAGTTCCCTTCCAGTGTCTTGAGTAGGCTAGTTACAAAACGCAGCCTCTGGCTCAGAGCAAAGATTTATGGGAGTGGAGTCCTATAGGGGAGGAGTGGAGACAGGGTTAACCCATACGTATGCTGCCACGGAGTCCTTTAGGAAAAGAAAATTACGGTAAGTATTTGATAGAAAATGTTCTGTTTTAGGCCAGCTGTGCTGTCTGATAGGGCTGTTTACATTTCTGGACTTAATGGAGAGAAACATTAATCCTTTGGCAGGTAAAACTGCTCTCATATATGAATACATTTCTGTATGTCTGTCTATGCTTGTGTATCTGGTGCTGGGAGTTCAGATAAGCCGGGAGTGTGTTTAAAATCCCTGTCTGCTAGCCCCTGTTTATAAAGGGAGCTGGTAGACAAGTGGTTAACACATCTTTGAAGCACTAAAGAAATGCATCTTTACATACTGACAATCCACAGCCCTGCTGACCTAACAGCTAGTAGCGCCTTCTGTGAACTGTTGACTTAGGTGTTTCACTTGTTCCTGGTAATGCTTTGTCAGCTACATGGTAACCACCAGGAACAATAATGGATTCCACTCCTTGCTTGATAGCTCTATATAAGTCCTACTTCTACTCTTTATCATCAGTGGTTGGGGTAAACTTTAGATTAGGACTGTTTTTTGGACAGCTTGAAGTTTTTCTGTTAAAGAAATGGATATCCATTGTGAGTAGTGTCTTTCTTCAGCATTTATAACTTCTGCAATAGTAGGGTGTTTTCTACAGATGTGTCAACTGACACTCACACAGTTTTCTAGCATTGCTTATAAAGCAGTGAACAGTATGGATCAATCGTGTGATGGCATGGACCATTGATGATCATCTTGAGAATCACCCAAAGCAGCAAGATCCCAGTGTTTCCTTGTACAGTAGTGTAGAGCAGTGTTTCTCAACTCCAGTCCTCAAGGCGCCCCAACAGGTCATGTTTTCAGGCTTTCCATTATTTTGCACAGGTGATTTGACCAGTTTCACTGCCTTAGTAATTACCACAGCAGTTTCAGCTGAGGGAAATCCTGAAAACATGACCTGTTGGGGCGCCTTGAGGACTGGAGTTGAGAAACACTGGTGTAGAGAGTAGCATCTTCATGTTTGATTTGTTTGTTGGTATTTATGAAAGCTATTTTATCTAACAGACATTGCCAAAACATGGCCCTTTGGGGGTACTTTAGGAATGAAGTTGGGAACCACTGTTCAAGTGCCATGGTCCTCTGAGTTTGGATTAGTAGACATTATGTGCCATTTTTCTGGAGAACTTTCTATATGTTCCACACTGGTCCTGACATACACAAAGAATGATTTAGTTTGTTGTTTGTGTATGTACCTAGCACAAATTCACTTCTTCATAGAAGTCAAAGAAATCAATCTTCATGTCATTGTTACTATGCTGTAGGAATCAATATTCGTTTCTGGGTGATCACGAATGAAGAAGTTGTCAAAAAGTTGCTGGATGTCAGCTATCACTGCCATTGTCAGAACTGGGTTAATATCCCCATAATTCTGCATGTTATTCAAGTTAGACCAAGTAGGGAGAAGAGTATTTAAAGCGGAAGCAAACCCATCCATTTAACAGTTTAAAAAAACAGTTACATTTCCGGCACATGCCGGGAATGTACCACTCCCATTGGTTGTGCTCTCAACCGAACTGTCAAACCATCCAATGGCTGGTGTCATAGCCAATCACATGTGCAGCATCATGGCAGTTGTAGATCAAACAGAGGCCAAGATGGCAGCTTCCTTGGCTGAAAACGATAGGAGGGTTTACTTCCACTTTAAACAAACTCCTTCATATTGAGCACTAGAGTCAAATACTGTTCTTATTTGACTAGATTTTCAAGGGTGGTATACTTCAGAGGAAGGTACCAGCATTCTTCTCCCTCCTTTAGAGGTGGAGCAGGTTCAGCATGATTTTTATCCAACACTTTTTACATGAAGATTAAAAAGTGTTTGTCAGCTCTGGTTTCCTCTTAACCACTTAACGACCGCCCACCGCCGATTTACGCCGGCAGAATGGCACCGACAGGCAGAATCACGTAGATCTGCGTGATCGCCTTTGTGCAGTTGGGGGGTCCATCCGGACCCCCCTTCACTGCAGTGAGCGGCCGTTAAGTGTTCGGTAAACGATCAGGCAGGAGGGGGCGGCCGCTCGATTCCGCCCCCCCCTCGCGATCGCTCCCGGCCAATGAAAATGCTTCCTCCGCCATGTGATGTAAACACAGGCTGGAGGAAGTGATGTCATCTCTCTCGCCGCGATCTTTTCGTTCCCGGTGCCGAGGAGAGAAGACAGAGGTTAGTGCTCCAACAGTCCACTGACACGTAGGTACACATAGGCACACAAATCACCCCCCAGTCACCCCCAGATCACCCCCCAGGTCACCCCAAAGCCCCCAATCACAGTGTCACTGATTGCAGTGATCATTTATTTTACTGATCACTGCATTTAGTGTCATCTGTGATTGTAAAAAGTTGCAGGGCAGTTAGGATTAGGCCCCTTTAGGTCCAGGGTAGCCCCCTAACCCCCCCTAATAAAGGTTTAACCCCTTGATCACCCCCCAGGTAACCCTTTTACCCCCTAACTTCAGCGTCACTAAGCGATTGTTTTTCCGATCGCTGTATTCGTGTCGCTGGTGTTTTAGATAGGCAGTTATTTTTTTTTAGGTTCGCCGCAGGTTTTTATTAGTGTCAGGTACCCCCATATATTATTTTAACCCCCTGATTGCCCCTAGAGTTAACCCTTTCACCAGTGATCGCCGTATAAGTGTCACTGGTGTCACTGGTTAGCCAGTAAGTTATTTAGTTATTTAGGTTACCCGTCAGGTTTTTATATAGCGTCGGGTACCCCCATATTTAACCTAATAAAGGTTTTAACCCCCTGATTGCCCCTAGTTAACCCTTTCACCAGTGATCACCATATAAAGGTTACGGGTGACGCTGGTTGATTAGTTTGCTTTTTATAGCATCAGGGCACCCGCCGTATATAACCCAATAAAGGTTTAACCCCCCTGATCGCCCGGCGGGTGAGATCAATTAGGTTTTAGCGCCAGAGAGGGTCTGCGTTGCCCCAGGCAGTGTTAGGTTAGTGCCAGTAACGCTAACACCCACGCGCAAAGCATACACCCACCTTAGTGGTATAGTATCTGATCAGATCTATACTAGCATCCCCAGCGGTTTAGGGTTCCCAAAAACGCAGTGTTAGCGGGATCAGCCCAGATACCTGCTAGCGCCTGCGTTTAGCCCCTCCGCCCAGCCCAGCCCAGCCCACCCAAGTGCAGTATCGATCGATCACTGTCACTTACCAAACACAACACACATAACTGCAGCATTCGCAGAGACAGGCCTGATCCCTGCGATCGCTAACAGTTTTTTTGTAGCGTTTGATATATTTGCTGACGACAGTCAGGTGCTTTTTTTCCTGTGAATCTTACTAGTGTACCCCTAAATTTAGAGCCCAAAATGGCAAGACGAAGGTACACTAGTAAAGAGGCCTACGAGATTCTGAGCATGACAGATAGTGAAGAGGAGGTCACGTATCTGTCAGATTCAGGCTCAGAATATCTTCCCGTAGAAGACAGTGACGTCAGCGGCCCCACGTCAGATAGCTCTGACGACGAAGTTGAGGTCCCTGCTAAGGTCAGGTGTACCCGATCCCGATCTTCTGAGGTTGTTGAGGAGCAAGAACCGCAGGTCTCTCGTTTCATGGAGCAGAGTAGTACTAGCGCCGCTATTCCTTCTGGTGAACTGGCAAGCACCAGCGGCCTAGTACAGCCTGGACGTACATCCAGCACTGCAGTAACACTTGGTGACGTGGCGAGTCCCATAAGTGCAGTTCAAGCTGGCGAGGTGGCAAGCACAAGTAGTGTCCCGCTGCCACCAAGAAGACAAAGGCAGGCCCGTCGTGCCCATACTGCCCTTCCTGCAGAATTTGCCTATCCTGATTGGGTCCCCACCACTTCTGCAGAACCCGTACTTCCCCCATTCACTGCCCAACCCGGTATTCAGGTGGAAACAGCTGATTTTATTCCAATTGATTTTTATTCGCTGTTTTTCACGGAAGATCTCTATAGATCTATTGTGGACCAGAGTAATTTATATGCTGGTCAATTTATCGCCGCTAACCCCCAGTTGCCTAAAATTGCCAGAAATTGGAAACCAATTACGGTTTCCGAATTTAAGACCTTTCTGGGCCTTTCCCTCAACATGGGCACACATAAATTTCCGTCATTGCGTGCTTATTGGTCCACGCACCCAATTGACCACATGCCCGTGTTCTCTGCCTCCATGTCCAGGGCACGATACAAGCAGATTTTGCGGTTCATGCACTTCAACGACAATGAACTTTGTCGTCCACGTGGGGACCCTGAATACGACCGGCTCTATAAAATTCGGCCCCTCATAAACCACTTCAACAAACGTTTTGCAGCCTTGTTTACTCCCGATCAAGTTGTCTGCGTTGATGAGTCCCTGATTAAATTTTCTGGCCGCTTGTCTTTCAAGCAGTACCTTCCCAGCAAGCGTGCCAGATACGGGGTCAAGCTCTACAAGTTCTGTGACAGGGCAACAGGCTATGTAGTGAACTTTACGGTTTATGAGGGAAAAGATAGTCAGATTGAGTCGGTCAACTGCCCGGATTACATAGGGAGCGCTGGCAAGATAGTGTGGAACTTGGTGTCACCCTTATTCGGAAAGGGGTACCACTTGTATGTGGACAATTATTACACGAGCGTGCCACTGTTTAGTCACTTGTTTGATCATCAGATTGGAGCATGTGGCACCGTGCGACCTAATCGCCGGGGCTTTCCCCAGCGGCTTGTAGATGCCCGTCTTAGGCTGGGGGAGAGAGCCTGCTTGAAGTGTAATAACTTGCTCGCTATGAAGTGGAGGGACAATAAGAATGTTTTCCTTCTTACCTCCCTTCATGCAGACACGACAGTCCAAATTCGTACGGCGACTGGTGTTGTGGAGAAACCCGTCTGTGTCCACGAATATAACCAAAATATGGGAGGGGTGGACCTCAACGACCAGTTGATGGCGCCGTATCTAATTGACCGTAAGGCGAGACGCTGGTACAAAAAAGTGTCTCTATCATTATTCCAATTGGCTTTGCTGAACGCTCATGTGCTATACAGAGCTTCAGGCGGGACGTTATCTCTTCTAAAATTCCAGAATGAGATAGTCACAGAACTCCTGTATCCAGGCGGTTCTGCACCTCACCATCCCCAACCAAATGCAGTAAGCCGGCTGCATGAGAGGCATTATTCGTATGTCCTCCCGAGTACCCCTACCCAAAGCCACCCCCAAAAAAGATGTCGTGTCTGTAGCAAGCGCGGATTTAGGCGTGACACCCATTGTTTTTGTCCACTCTGTCCTGACAAGCCTGGTCTTTGCCAAGGTGAATGTTTTGAACGCTACCACTCAAAAGTGAAGTTTTAGCGTAGGGTACAGCATTTCACAGACAAGGACACACTTACACAGGGTCTCCCAAGATGCCATTACATTTTGAGAGACCCGAACCATTACAGTTGTAAAGTTACAAAAAAAAGTGTAAAAAAGAAAAAAAAAACGTAAAAAACAAAACACAAAAAAAATATAAAATAAAAAAACCAAAAATAGTTGTCGTTTTATTGTTCTCTCTCTCTCTATTTTCTCTCTATTGTTCTGCTCTTTTTTACTGTATTCTATTCTGCAATGTTTTATCATGCTTGCTTTTCAGGTATGTAATTTTTTGTTTTCAGGTGCGCCATTCAACTGCAGCACGGAATTATTTATCTTGACAGCAACAGCGTTTGCTCCCACGATACATAAAGCCGTGACTCCAGTGCTGTAGGAGGTGATTTCACCACCACAGTTAAAAAAAAGAGCATATATGCCGAAGCATGGGGGCAGCAGGGGCGGAGGAGCGATTTTACTCCTAATGCCGCGTACATACGGTCGAAATTCCGACGGAGGCCTGCCCGTGGAAAATTCCGACCGTGTGTACGCGGCATAACTTTTTTGCGGGAGGATGCCCCCATGCTTCGGCATATATATATTTTAGGCACAGGTTGCGTTAAAACATTTTTTTATTTTTTACTAGGTTTTGTTTTGGTATTTGCTTTGCAGGTATGGCATGGTAAGGTCTTACTGTTGTACTGTAATGTTACTTTGTTTTAATGTTAACCACCATTTGCTTAGCAGGTATGCCATTCAGTTGCAGCGCGGATCTATTTATCTTGACAGCAACAGCGTTTGCTCCCACGATACATAAAGCCGTGACTCCAACGCTGTAGGAGGTGATTTCACCACCACAGTTAAAAAAAAGAGCATATATGCCGAAGCATGGGGGCAGCAGGGGCGGAGGAGCGATTTTGCTCCTAATGCCGCGTATATACGGTCGAAATTCCAACGGAGGCTTGCCTGTGGAAAAGTCCGACCGTGTGTACGCGGCATAACCTTTTATGCCGCGTACATACGGTCGAAATTCCGACGAAGGCTTGACCGTGTGTACGCGGCATAACTTTTTTGCGGGAGGATGCCCCCATGCTTCGGCATATATGCCCATCATTAGAAGTGGGTGGATGAAGGGAGGTATTCTAATGGTGGGCATACCCACCAATCAATCTCTTTTTTTCGTTCAGCCAATAGGCTGTATGAAAAAAAAGATTACAATACATGTCCAACAAGGACCAGCAACGTACTGGTATGTTGCTGGACTTTGAATGTTTATACCAGAATGATGCCTGCGGGTTTAGGTATCATCTTGGTATCATTCTTTTCAGCCAGCAGCCGGCTTTCATGTAAAAGCAATTCTAGCAGATAATTAGCCTCTAGACTGCTTTTACAAGCAGTGGGAGGGAATGTCCCCCCCCGGATATAAAAAGCGCCATTGGGAAATTGGGAAAGCATTTTATCACACCGATCTTGGTGTGGTCAGATGCTTTGAGGGCAGAGGAAAGATCTAGGGTCTAACCCCCCAATTTTTTTCAAAAAAAGAGTACCTGTCACTACTTATTGCTATCATAGGGGATATTTACATTCCCTGAGATAACGATAAAAATGGTAAAAAAATAAAATATGGAAGGCACAGTTTAAAAATAAAATAAAAAAGCCAAATAAATAATAAAAAAAAAAAAAAAAAAAAAAAAAAAAAAGCACCGCTGTCCCCCCCTGCTCTTGCGCAAAGGCGAACGCAAGCGTCGGTCTAGCGTCATATGTAAACAGCAATTGCATCATGCATGTGAGGTATCACCACGAAGGTCAGATCGAGGGCAGTCATTTTAGCAGTAGACCTCCTCTGTAAATCTAACGTGGTAACCTGTAAAGGCTTTTAAATGCTTTTAAAAATGAATGTAGTTTGTCGCCGCTGCGCGTTTGTGCGCAATTTTAAAGCATGTCGTGTTTGGTATCCATGTACTCGGCCTATGATCATCTTTTTTATTTCATCAAACATTTGGGCAATATAGTGTTTTTTAGTGCATTAAAAATAAAAAAGTGTGTTTTTCCCCCAAAAAATGCGTTTGAAAAATCGCTGCGCAAATACTGTGTGGAAAAAAAAAATGCAACACCCACTATTTTAATCTGTAGGGCCTTTGCTTTAAAAAAATATATAATGTTTGGGGGTTCAACATAATTTTCTTGCAAAAAAAATTTTTTTTTCATGTAAACAAAAAGTGTCAGAAAGGGCTTTGTCTTCAAGTGGTTAGAAGAGTGGATGATGTGTGACATAAGCTTCCTAATGTTGTGCATAAAATGCCAGGACAGTTCAAAACTCCCCCAAATGACCCCATTTTGTAAAGTAGACACCTCAAGCTATTTGCTGAGAGGCATGTTGAGCCCATTGAATATTTTTTTTTTTTGTCCCAAGTGATTGAATAATGACCAAAAAAAAAAAAAAAAAAAATGTACAAAAAGTTGTCACTAAATTATATATTGCTCAAACATGCCATGGGCATATGTGGAATTACACCCCAAAATACATTCTGTTGCTTCTCCTGAGTACGGGGATACCACATGTGTGGGACTTTTTGGGAGCCTAGTCGCGTACGGGACCCCAAAAACCAAGCACCGCCTTCAGGATTTCTATGGGTGTAAATTTTTGATTTCACTCCTCACTGCCTATCACAGTTTCGGAGGCCATGGAATGCCCAGATGGCACAAAACCCCCCCAAATGACCCCATTTTGGAAAGTAGACACCCCAAGCTATTTGCTGAGAGGTATGTTGAGTATTTTGCAGATCTCGCTTTTTGTCACAAAGTTTTGAAAATGTAAAAAAAGAAAAAAAAAAAGAAAAAAAAATGTCTTTCTTAATTTTCAAAAACAAATGAGAGCTGTAAAATACTCACCATGCCTCTCAGCAAATAGCTTGGGGTGTCTACTTTCCAAAATGGGGTCATTTGTGGGGGTTTTGGGCTATTTTGACATTTTATGGCCTTCAAAACTGTGATAGGTAGTGAGGAGTGAAATCAAAAATTTATGCCCTTAGAAACCTTGAAGGCGGTGCTTGGTTTTTGGGGTCCCGTACGCGGCTAGGCTCCCAAAAAGTCCCACACATGTGGTATCCCCGTACTCAGGAGAAGCAGCAGAATGTATTTTGGGGTGTAATTTCACATATAACCATGGCATGTGTGAGCAATATATCATTTAGTGACAACTTTTTGTACATTTTTTTTTTCTTTTTGTCATTATTCAATCATTTGGGACAAAAAAAAAATATTCAATGGGCTCAACATGCCTCTCAGCAAATAGCTTGGGGTGTCTACTTTCCAAAATGGGGTCATTTGGGGGGTTTTGTGCCATCTTGGCATTTTATGGCCTTCAAAACTGTGATAGATAGTGAGGAGCGAAATCAAAAATTTATGCCCTTAGAAACCTTGAAGGCGGTGCTTGGTTTTTGGGGTCCCGTACGCGGCTAGGCTCCCAAAAAGTCCCACACATATGGTATCCCCGTACTCAGGAGAAGCAGCAGAATGTATTTTGGGGTGTAATTTCACATATGCCCATGGCATGTGTGAGCAATATATCATTTAGTGACAACTTTGTGCAAAAAAAAAAAAGTTTGTCATATTCCCGCAACCTGTGGCAAAATATAAAATATTCCATGGACTCAACATGCCTCTCAGCAAATAGCTTGGGGTGTCTACTTTCCAAAATGGGGTAATTTGGGGGGGGGGGTTTGTGCTATTTTGGCATTTTATGGCCTTCGAAACTGTGATAGGTAGTGAGGAGTGAAATCAAAAATTTACGCCCTTAGAAATCCTGAAGGCGGTGCTTGGTTTTTGGGGCCCTGTACGCGGCTAGGCTCCCAAAAAGTCCCACACATGTGGTATCCCCGTACTCAGGAAAAGCAGCAGAATGTATTTTGGGGTGCAATTCCACATATAACCATGGCATGTGTGAGCAATATATCATTTAGTGACAACTTTTTGTACATTTTTTTTTTCTTTTTGTCATTATTCAATCATTTGGGACAAAAAAAATATTCAATGGGGTCAACATGCCTCTCAGCAAATAGCTTGGGGTGTCTACTTTCCAAAATGGGGTCATTTGGGGGGGTTTTGTGCCATCTTGGCATTTTATGGCCTTCAAAACTGTGATAGGTAGTGAGGAGTGAAATCAAAAATGTATGCCCTTAGAAACCTTGAAGGCGGTGCTTGGTTTTTGGGGTCCCGTACACGGCTAGGCTCCCAAAAAGTCCCACACATGTGGTATCCCCGTACTCAGGAGAGGCAGCAGAATGTATTTTGGGGTGTAATTTCACATATGCCCATGGCATGTGTGAGCAATATATCATTTAGTGACAACTTTGTGCAAAAAAAACGTTGGTAGTTTACTTAATTTTGTTTACACAAACATTTCCAAGATCAAGGCACTGTGCATATGGAGTAACACAAGGGCCATTATTTTCTGGTGTGCTTTTGGACCATTAAAATGTCTCTGCCTAACAGAAGAAGTATTTTTGTATTTTTGGCAAGAGCTGGTAGATAGTTACTTCTCAAATAAAGATGGTAAAGGGAAGCTTTAGAAGTAGGGATCTCTTCTCTGTGGGAAGGAATTTGGTTGCACTCAACAAAGGTTGGTAGTGGCAATGCTATGCTGCCATCAAGGGAAGCTATCATGCAACCATTGGCCCTCTTTCTGTCCCCTCTCTGAAACATCCCCAACATGTACCAATGTTGCATGGCAGGGAATCTCCTTTAGATAGAGGCAATTGGAGAATTTTGCCCTGGCAAGTAAGCGGTTGATCATCCAGGATCACATATAGTTTCATAGTTACACACAAACATATATACTCCATACACATAGACATAGGTGTAGCTTGAAGCTTGTGGGCCCTGGTGCAAAAGTTGACCTGGGGCCCATTGACTACCACCTGCCGCATCCACTGCACATTAAGTAACTCCCAACACTTGCCAAGATATTCCAAGTGGCTAAAGAGTTATTTCAGATCTTTATTTATATGCTGAGAAAGTAATTCAAAAGATTTGGGAGAAATTGTCCACATTTTGTCATACCTCTCCAATTCTTTTGAATACCCTGAAACGGGGGTAGGCACCCTTTGAGAGGTGGAAATATACCTGAACAATATGAAAGAGATCAAAGATCACAGAGGTTCTGCACCTTTTTTTTAAATAAATTAACTAGCAAGGCTAATTAAATAGTAAGGAAAACCTGGGAAAAATATAATAAAACAAATGTCACTGCAAAAATATAAACTTAGCCTATCTAAACAGTGGACGGTGTCAGTCAGGGCAGAGGATGGTGTCAGTAGAGCAGTGGACGGTTTCAGTAGAGCAGTGGACGGTGTCAGTAGAGCAGTGGACGGTGTCAGTAGAGCAGTGGATGGTGTCAGTAGGGCAGTGGATGGTGTCAGTAGGACAGTGAACGGTGCCAGTAGGGCAGTGGACAGTGTCAGTAGAGGAGTGGACGGTGTCAGTAGAGCAGAGGACGGTGTCAGTAGAGCAGTGGACGGTGTCAGTAGAGCAGTGGATGGTGTCAGTAGGGCAGTGGACGGTGTCAGCAGGGCAGAGGACGGTGTCAGTAGGGCAGTGGACGGTGTCAGTAGGGCAGTGGATGGTGTCAGTAGGGCAGTGGATGGTGTCAGTACAGCAGTGGACGGTGTCAGTACAGCAGTGGACGGTGTCAGTAGAGCAGTGGATGGTGTCAGTAGGGGAATGGATGGTATCAGTAAGGCAGTGGATGGTATCAGTAGGGCAGTGAACGGTGTCAGTAGGGCAGTGGACGGTGTCAGTAGGGCAGTGGACGGTGTCAGTAGGGCAGTGGATGGTGTCAGTAGGGCAGTGGACAATGTCAGTAATTATTTATTTTTACCATTTTTTTTTTGCGATGTTGGCGGGGGGCTTTGGTTTGAAGTCTAAACAGACAAACAGACCCCTGATGTCTTACTTATGAGACAGTGATAGGAGATTGTCCTCAACCTCCATCTCTGAATGAACACAGGGGTCCCCCTACTGCCTGTACACTACAAGACTCAGCATGCCCAGGACTTTCCCCTCCCCCATGCTGGCTCCTGTCACTCCCCCAAATATAGGATGTTTCCAGTACAGGGGGAGTCAGGAGTCTCAATCTCCCTCAGTGTGTAAAAGACCAACCAGCCCTGTGTCCCGCACTGCAGAATGTTCTAACATTCCTCTTGCCCGCCCCGATCCACTCTTACCAAGTCCCACCTCTTCGGCTCCAGCTACAGAGCGTGTTTATCCCCCAGCGGGCCCCGCCATCTGCCATGACTGAGGACAGGTGGTGGTAGGGACGGTTGTAAGCAGAGGGAGTTGAAGAGACACCAGCGGCGGCTGACTTGGATGGGGAGGAGACAGGGGAGGAGGGAGTGGGACCACCTCACAGAGGAGGAGAAACAGGGAAGACACAGAGTTCGGAGGCAGTGGGGAGAAGGCGGGTCTGTGCACCAGGAAGGAAGAACATTCACCGCAGTACTGCCTGTCATTCCACGCAGTACATGACCCGCCTTCTCCTCTCAGCAGCCCCATCTCGCCTGTGTAAAGGGGATGGTTTGTCCTGTCACACACTGGTATCCGAGGTGATCCCCGCCGCCCACACAGACACATTGACATTGGATATAATGTGAGAGGGAGGCCGCCCCGGGAGCAGGGGCCAGGTCACTATGGCAACTCAGCGGCTGCACTCCTTCAAGCTAAGCACACAGGCACAGCGGCATAAAACCTGATGTGACAGGGAGGCCGCACGGGCCCCCCTTAAGCAGGGGCTGGGTTGCCATGGCGACCCCATGTACACATGACGCTACGCCACTGCACATAGATATATTCACACATACACACACAATCAATCACTTACCCCACTGGTGGCATGGTTGGCTGCTCTTCTAGCCTCTTCAGTTGATTTATGAGAAATCAATAGGAAAACATCAGTGGCTTTCTATGAAATACCCTAAGGCATTCAATGGAAGACTGCTGATGTTTGCTCATTTATTCAAATAAAGGCTGTAATGTGACTAGTGTGGGTTCTCTATTTCTGTTGTGCTTTTACAGCCAGCCAAGTCTGTTGTTTTATGGAATTTTCCAGGGTAGATGTTACTAGGGTGAGCTTAATTCCCCGGCAGAAGCTTATTTCTATTGTATGATCATAGCAAAGCCCAATAACATGCAAAGTAGTATCTCTGCAAACTCCAGACTTATATTGCATTCTTGCAGAAATCACGGGATGAAAGGAAGCTAGAAAATAAGTATCTAGTATATGTTCCAGAAGACCATAGAGGTTTTAGAGAATTATATTCAGACCCTGAGCCACCATTTGAGCATTTAACCACATCAATACTGGGCACTTTCGCCCCCTTCCTTCCCAGACCAATTTTCAGCTTTCAGCGCTCTTGCATTTTCAATGACAATTGCGTGGTCATGCTACACTGTACCCAAATGAAATTTTTATCATTTTGTTCACACAAATAGAGCTTTCTTTTTGGTGGTATTTATTCACGATTACTTTTTTTTTAATTTTTGCGATATAAGCGAAAAAATAAGCGGAAATTTGGGAAAAAAAACAATATTTTCGTCTTTCTATTTTCAAAAAAATCGAATAAAATCAAATTTTGGCATAAATTTAAGCCAAAATGTATTCTACTACATGTTTTTGGTAAAAAAAAAAAATTGTTAAGTGTATAATAATTGGTTCGTGTGGTCACGGACATATGTACGCAAATAATCATGTACTGATGTGCGCAGGTGATCACAGACATACAGTATGTGTGCAAATGATCATTGGGACATGTGATTTTACTGTTACATATGTGGGGGACAGGTTTTTTTACTATGTGGGGACATGTGTTTTGGGGACATGTTTGTTTACTTTCTGTGTTTTACACTGTGTGGGACACTAGACTGGTGATCAGTGAGTAAAAAGCTGTAAAAAACAGCTCATACTCACTGATCACCAGCCGGCTGCAGCGATCCACTCTCCTCTCCTCACCGACGACTTCTGTGTGAGAAGAGGAGAGCCGATCGCCTAGCAACCGGCTCTCTCTTTACATCACATGATGGCTGGGATTGGACACGGCTGTCATGTGATCAGGAGGGCCAATCACAGAGCCCTCCTGCCGATCTGAGATGCGCTGTGTCCGGGGGACACGAGTGCATCGGGATCGCGCCGCTGCGTGGGAACGCGCGCGCGATCCCCCTCCTTCTGAGGGACGTTCCTGAACGTCCACTCAGAAGGAGAGCGCACACACCCGGCCGTATATGTGCAGTGGCCGGGTGGGAAGTAGTTAAAGACATTTTATAGTCACAGCACACACTTTCATTTAAGAAAAATCAGAATTATAATGGCAATAGAAACAATAGTTATATTTGACAATTCAATATAAGCCTAATTGAAAAATCTCCTTTCATGTGAGTGCTGCCTGTCTGCTGACCATCTATTTCAAAAACTTCCCATGCTTTGGAGCTTCTCCTCTGCTGCTATATTTTACTTTAGAAGGACTGCACATCCCATGATACCTTCCTACCTGCAAGAGGGATTCTTGTACTGACTCTACCTCCTGAAACTCCACTGTAGTTTAGAGGGCAGGCTCTGTAAAATGTGTGACACAGCAGTGCCGTCTACTTAAAGGGTATAATAATAATAATAATCAGTATAAGTATCAATAATAATAAGTACCACAGAATTTAAGGAAGTAAATGGGTGGGGATCTTCACAAAGTTTACTAACTTAAAGATTGTTCAAATTATTATAAACTTATTGAATTTACAATTAAGTAATAATTGATATACAATGCGGACATTAATATATGATTTTACATTTTGACCACATATATGTTTTAAGAATGGGAGTATGCTGCCAGTGTGTTTTTTTAAACTGGATGAAAAGTCATGCTGTATATGGTTGGCCTAAGAAGGTCTTATAAAATTGTGTCACTTGACTTTCAAATCCAATCTTGAGTAGTCTTTGAAAATGCAAAGTGGTTTACAGTTTGCAGAGTCTAATGCAGCATTATAATTCAAGCTTTTTTTTTCCCAGATCAAGGGTAGCCAACTATCAGTGTTCATTTTGAACTGCTTGCTATATAGTGCAAAGGTTTAGAACCGGTTCACACCAGGGCGACACAGGATCCGACTTCAGGTCGCCCCGAGACGCCCCAAGTCGCCCCAAGTCGCGCTGTAATGTTAGTCTATGGAGCCGTCTTTATGCACACTACTGAAGTCGCTCTGACTTCAGAAAAGGTTCCTGTACTACTTCAAGGTGACTTCTAGGCGACTTGTACCCATTGATTTCAATGGAAGTCGCCTCCAAAGTCGGATCAGTGTCTGATTCCTGCTGTGTAGTGTGAGAGAAGCACTGGAAGAATTTTTAAAAAAGTGTCTATGGGGTTGATTTACTAAAGGCAAATCCACTTTCACTACAAGTGCACTGCAAGTGCACTTGGAAGTGCAGTCGCTTTAGATCTGAGGGGAAGATCTGAAATGAGGGGAAGCTCTGCTGATTTTACCATACAATCATGTACAAGCAAAGATGCAGTGCACCTGTAGTGCAAAGTGGATTTGCCTTTAGTAAATCAACCCCATAGACACTTTTTTAAAAATTCTTCCAGTGCTTCTCTCACACTACACAGCAGGAATCAATAAACCTTTGCACTATATAGTAAGCAGTTCAAAATTAACCCCCCCCCCCCAGGATTCTGTCTTAGGCTCTATTCACACTAATGCGTTTTTTGATGCATTTTGCAGAAATGCAGGGAAATTGTTTAACAGGGGTTCCTATGGAACATGTTCACATCAATGCTTTTTTGAGCCTCTGCGTTTTTGGAAAGGGTCTGGGACTTTTTATCCCGCAAAAAGCAGCGTTTTGCATGTAATAGAATTCAATGGACCTGCATCCAAAACGTAAGTACTGAGTTTTTACTGCGTTTTTACATTTTTTTATTTCTCTTTTTTTTACACTATATATAGCTGGTTGCTAAGGAGGGGGCCGGGAAGCCGGCCGCCGCTTCCTTATTAACCGATGAGTCATCAGTTGTCAGCGGGCTTCCCGCTGAATGTAAAAAAAAAGAATTGCCGGCTAAAAAAAAAAACGAGAAAAAAAACTGCGTGGGGTCCCCCCCCCCAGGTCAATACCCGGCCCTTGGGTCTAGTATGCATTCGGAGGGGACCCCCCTATACCAAAATAAAAAAAATGGCATGGGGGTCCCCTTAAAATCCATACCAGACCCTTATCCAAGCATGCAGATCGGCAGATCAGGAAAGGGAGGGGACGAGTGAGCGCCCCCCCCTCCTGAACCATACCAGGCCGCATGCCCTCAAAATGGGGGGATGGGTGCTTTGGGGCAGGGGGGGCTCTGCGCCCACCCCACCCCAAAGCACCTTGCCCCCTTGTTGATGGGGACAAGGGCCTCTTCCCAACAACCCTTGCCCGGTGGTTGTCAGGGTCTGCGGGCGGGGGGCTTATCGGAATCTGGAAGCCTCTTTAACAAGGGGGCCCCCAGATCCCGCCCCCCTATGTGAATGAGTATGGGGTACATTGTACCCCTACCCATTCACTAAAAAAAAGTAGTGTAGTGTTAATAAATACAGTAAACAGTTTTTGACAAGTCTTTTATTAAAAATCTTCTTCTCTCGCATCTTCATCCTCCGGTCTTCTCCTCCCCCTGCTTCTTCTTCCACTGACCGCTCCAGTGTGAAAGGGGTCTTAGCAACCAGCTATATACAGTGTAAAAAAAAAAACAAAGAGACGCAAATCGCGGGAAAAACGCGGCAAGTGCCGCAAAAAGCACTGCAGAAACACTCAAAAGCAACATGCATAGGTGTGAATCGAGCCTGATGTTTGTTGGAAGCACTGGGAAACCTAGTTGGTCTCTGGAGACATGTGAAGATGAAATAATTAGTAGAAATTATGCCACTGATGAGATTGCTCCTGGTAAATGGAGCAGCTGCCTTTAGTGGGTATCTATCAGACTCTCACAAACCTTGGGAGTACCTGAGCACCCAACTATATGAAGAGATACAGTGTGGTATGTAACAACAGGCTGTCTTTGGGAATGTGAACACAAGGTTCTAATTCTCTACACAAAAATAATTGTATGTGATGTTAGAGTAAATCATTACTTGGATTTGTTATTGGTGTTATGTTTTAATTGCTGTGAACAAGCTGCTTTGGTTGAATTATTAAAATGCCGTTCATCCTTTTTTTATGTTGAAAGCACAATGCCGTGGTAGATTAAATTATATTTAGTCTCCCTTTTATACATTTTAGCACCCAGATAAAAAAAAAAAACTACTGACCCAGACATCTTTATTAACAAATACTTATATTCCAGTAAGTACATGAATAGGAAACACACACAGTTAAAAAATGTACAAATTCTTGGCTGAGCTTTGTAGTGAACAGGTGCTTAGTGTTGTGATCTTTCACTAAGCCCCAAAGTGTGAATAGCAAATGTGAAGCCAACATATTTCACTGGATTTTGCTTACTAAGAAGGTTTTAATAAAATTCTTGCAATGATGCACTGCGTACCAAATAAAATTATTGATTCGTTTTTACCTGCCGCTCAATAACCCAGAGCTTCATTATAATGTGATTATAATGTAATGGAGGTCGTAGCCTCCACTTTATTGAGTTACAACACAAGGTGAATTTGTATTCACTGTCATTTTGGTTTTGTACTTCTTAGGAAAAAAAGGAATCAACTCAGAATCACTGCAGTTTATTTCTGAGTGTCAAAACAGGTTAAGTGCTAAAACCAGCTATAAAAATGTTGTGTTCCCCAAAGAGTAATTTATACTTTTATATCAGCAGCCCAATAAAATCTTAGCAGTATTATGTTTTTGTGGGTTGAGTGGAAACCCCAAGCCTGTTTCATTTCTTCAAAATGGCAGAGTGTCACCCAGGGAATTATTTTACATTTCAATGTACACCCCTTGTGATAAAAAAGAGCAGCTGAAGGCAACTGCAAAAAATGAATACATGAATTACTGGTATAAATTGTACTAAGAGTCCCCTCAGTTTAGTTTGAAAGGAGTGTATAGTGATTTTATTTGTAAGTGCTGTCTGCATACATTATTTACTGTGGTCAGGATTACATAAAAAAAAATATATATATTTATAAAAGTATCATACAAAGAGAAAGGAGAGATAAACAGTATGCATACAATTCAGTGCTGTCAAGGATTACATGATGTTTCTGTGAAATACTGTCTGTGAAAATCAGTTTGACAGAAACATCTCTTCATTATGCTGTATTTCTTAGCTTAGCATGTATAATATTGTATGTCAACTCTATAAAGCAACATATGCTAGTTTTTGCCATTCCCTGCAAAGATGGCACTATCACCAAATATTTTTTTTTTAACTCTTTCAAATCCCAGGGTAAGGCTTCATTCACATTTGTGCGACTTGTCATGCAACTTTGGACATCAAAGTTGCATGACAAGTCGTTCCCCATGTTTTCCAATGATAACCAGTCATATATGCACAACTTAAAAATGCAGCAACTTCAAAATAGTTCATGCGCTACTTCGGTCTGACTTGCATGCAACTTGAGGGCCATAGAATGTTAATCCTCAGAAGTTGCATGTATAGCGCACTCACCCCAGCCTTTACCTGCTTTTCTTTATTTGGCTCCTTCGCAGGAAAGACTGAGGCACACCGCACTACAAGCCCGTACCCTCCTGGATGGGGAGGTTGAGCGGTGTTAGTTTTCTCAGGCCTGCCTGCGGCTGGTGTTTGAATCCTCCCGAGCTGATCTAATTTCTGGCTTGGCCAGAAACAAGTCCTTAATTCTCCCCAGTAAAGCCACTGTCCACACCAACCGAAAGTCCAACCTCTGTATTTATTTCACATGGATAATAAACAGTCCCTTTAAGAGCAGACAGGTTGAGACGAGACACAGGTCAGATAAGGTGGGAGAGAGGTCCAGGCACAAACACAAATCTTAGTTCTCTTATTGTTCTGATATGCACAAACAGGTTTGGTGTGCGATCTTTATCACAGACCTAATGAACATGAAAGTCACTGCCAGTGACTTGGTGTGCGTAGAGTCACTGCCACTATGACCTACAGAACATGCACTGCCTTCTTGAAGAACTTGGCCCATGTGAAAGAGAAAAGCATCACCCTGGAGAGTTACCAGAGGCCCTTACTGTCACCACGACTCTGCGCTGGTTCTTCAGAAAGGGTCACCTCCCTGGCCTCCTCGATTTTAAGATACGGGTCCCCTCGCATTTTAATGGTAGGTTTATTACAGTATAACAGTGAGAGACAGAATAACAAAAAACAAGAAAAACGCATTTCAAAAAAGTTATAAATTTGATTTTCATTTTAATGAGTGAAATAAGTATTTGATCCCCTATCAATCAGAAAGATTTCTGGCTCCCAGGTGTTTTCTATACAGGTAATGAGTTGAGATTAGGAGCACTTCCTTTAAGAGAGTGCTCCTAATCTCAGCTTGTTACCTGTATAAAAGATACCTGTCCTCAGAAGCAATCAATCAGATTCCAATCTCTGCACCATGGCCAAGACCAAAGAGCTGTCCAAGGATGTCAGGGACAAGATTGTAGACCTACACAAGGCTGGAATGGGCTACAAGACCATCGCCAAGCAGCTTGGTGAAAGGGTGACAACAGTTTATGCGAATAATAAATTGGAAGAAACACAAAATAACTGTCAATCTCCCTCGGTCTTGGACTCCATGTAAAATCTCACCTCATGGAGTTTCAATGATCATGAGAACAGTGAGGAATAAGCCCAGAACTACACGGGAGAATCTTGTCAATGACCTTAAGGCAGCTGGGACCATATTCACCAGGAAAACAATTGGTAACACACTACGCCACGAAGGACTGAAATCCTGCAGCGCCCGCAAGGTCCTTCTGCTCAAAGCACATGTACAGGCCAATCTGAAGTTTGCTAATAAACATCTGAATGATTCAGAGGAGAACTGGGTGAAAGTGTTATGGTTAGATGAGACTAAAATCGAGCTCTTTGGCATCAACTCAACGTGCCATGTTTGGAGGAGGAATGCTGCCTATGACCCCAAGAACACCATCCCCACCGTCAAACATGGAGGTGGAAACATTACGCTTTGGGAGTGTTTTTCTGCTAAGGGGACAGAACAACTTCCCCGCATCAAAGGGACGATGGATGTGGCCATGTACCATCATATTTTAGGTGAGAACCTCCTTCTCTCAGCCAAGGTATTGAAAATGGGTCATGGATGGGTATTCCAGCATGACAATGACCCAAAACACACAGCCAAGGCAGCAAAGGAGTGACTCAAGAAGCACATTAAGGTCCTGGAGTGGCCTAGCCAGTCTCCAGACCTTAATCCTATAGAAAATGTGTGGCGGGAGCTGAGGGTTCGAGTTACCAAATGTCAGCCTCAAAACCTTAATGACTTGGAGAGGATCTGCAAAGATGAGTGGGACAAAATCCCTCCTGAGATGTGTGCAAAGGGGTCAAATACTTGCTTCACTTGCTTCAAATCAATTTATAACTTTTTTGAAATGCGTTTTTCTGTATTTTTTTGGTCGTTATTTTGTCTCGCTGTTAAAACCTACCATTAAAATTTATAGACTGATCATTTATTTTGTCAGTGGGAAAACATACAAAATCAGCAGGGGATCAAATACTTTTTTTCCCTCACTGTAAGTTGAAATAAATAGGGGGTGGTTTTTGGATTCCCCCTATTTAAAGCGGAGTTCCGCCCGTCCCTTTAAAATGTAAAAGTCAGCAGCTACACATACTGTAGCTTCTGACTTTTAACATTAGGACACTTGCCTGTCCTGGAGTCCAGCGATGTTGGCACCACAGCTAATGTTTCCATTGGCTGGTCGGGTGCTGCCGCCGCCATTGCGGGTAAGGGGACCCGGCAGTGTAGCCTATCCATTTCACGACCGGGTCCCTACTGCGCATGCGTGCGGCGCTCTCTCACTGGCCCGGCAAAAGGAGAAGGAGGGGGGACCGAGCTGCTGACCTAATTTGCCTTGGCCCGGTCTCCCGGAAGTGGGGACAGGGTACCTGTAAAAAACAGGTCCCTGATCACCTTCTCAAAAGGTGCCAAATGTGTTTTACTTTTTTGGGTGGAACGCCGGTTTAAATGATAAATATGTATTATCTTGCCTGTTTTCTATACTAGCTCTGACAATATTAATGGTGATGATATAACAATAATATTAGCTATAAAAATAAACACAATGCCCAAAGAAGCAAAGATCTTGTTTATTACAAAGAAAGTAGAGCACTAACATACATTCTAAGGACAGTAATACAGAGCAAGTAAAACAAAGAGAGGGGGGGCGTGGCCTGACGCATGGAGCTGGCAGACGTGTAGTGTCTCAGCTCCCGGATCCCTTGGGTCTACAGGTCTTCTCTACACCGCAGATCGCTACCGGAATGACCCACATGGGGAAAGCTAAGTACAAGGTACAGAAGGGGACAGGGGGATCCCGTCCTGGGGGGGATTTAGGGCACTTTTTCACCCGTTCTTTGGCCGCAGCACAGCGCCAGCTGGAATCCAAGATGGCGCCGGCGCCTCCGTCCTCGGCCCACTCTGAGTCAGCCCTGGACTCCCTTGCTGTCTCCCAAGCACGCCATCCCTCCCCTGAGACACAGGATTGCCCCTCTAGATGACCCAGGAGCCACTCTGCCACATCCCTGGGCTCAGAAGACGGATAGGACATAGAATCCCAAATGAGATCCATGAGCAGCTACATGCGCTCTCTCCCCACTAAGGCTGATTTTGAACAATGTGTTAACCGTATTGAAAAAGCATACAGGCAAGAGATCACTGAGCCTAAAAAAGATATCAGGGTCCGTTTTGAGGACATAGAAAACACTACTGAAGGCCTTCATACCACTGTGCAATCCCATGAGGAAATAGTTAATACCCACACCCGCATGCTGCAGCACCTGGCGTACCAGCAAGATTACATCAAAAATAGGAACAGACGGAACAATATCCGCATACGCGGAATCCCTGAATCCGTGGACCCCAAAGATTTAAAGGCGGCAGTAACGTCCATTTTCAATCAGTTGCTGCAATTACCTAAAGATAACCCCCTTGAACTTGATCGGGTCCACAGGACCTTCGGCCCCAGGAAAGCTGACCCCTCGTTTGTGCGTGACACTCTGTGCAGAGTGCATTTTTATAATATCAAGGAATCCATTATGCGGGCTGCCAGCACTCAAGACTCTATTCTCTTCAACGACATCCCCGTGATGCTTCTACCTGATCTCTCCCGCCAAACCCTGACCATGCGGAAAGCTCTGAAGCCCCTTACGCAACTGTTGCAATCTCACCAGTTAAAGTATCAATGGCGCTTTCCCTTCCAGCTGCGGGTCCACCATGATGGCAAGACGGACATTTTCCGTACTCTTGGAGACCTCCCCACGTTTCTCAGCACCCTGGACTTGCCTCATGTCTCTATCCCGGATTGGCCCTTCTCACCCACCACCCCAGGACTGCCATACCTTCCTCAGTGGCAAAAACAAAGCCGCAAAAGGCGACCCGGATCCTCCTTGCGTAAAGATCCCAATGATTGATGTCCACTAGGCCGGCTGGTCGTTGGTTCTTCCTTGTAATTTTTTTTTTTTTCAGTGCAGGACCACCTCCTGCGTTGGCTCAGGATTCACTGAGTCTGACTCTCCTATGTTTCACCTGCTGTTCTTCTCTTTATTGAATACCTTCCAAAAGGTTACTATTGTTAGCGGTTATTTCTTCTACGGGTGGACATCACCACATACTCACGTTGGGTCTGTTCAATGGAAGACACAGATGCGGACTTACTTCTGTTCAACGGTCCGGAGCCCTGCAACCACCCCCTTGTTTTTGTTCTTTACCTGTTCCCCTGCGAACCCCTTCATTATCACTTAATGTTTTGCACACTGGACTCTCACATTTGATCCCCAGGGACAAACGCACTTGTTTATGACTCATGACTACCCTCCTGGCAAGAGCATACTGCGTCTTTGTTCCCCTATGCCATGTTATGTTTTTGCGTTCTATTTTATTGTTCATAACCCCTTCCCCCATGACAGGTTATTTTGTTCCTACCTAAATCCTGCCCTGTGGAGCCCGGGATCCCGGGGGCCCCTCCATGCCTCCCACTAACCCCCCTTTAGGCATACTCGGTGCACGTTCCTAGCGCCGTTTTTGGTTCTGACAAAATTTTTATTTTTTTTCTTAATATGCATTTTATTCATGTTACTCTGTCTACCCTCTACAGTCAGGGCCCCAGCCTCCTGTGTTTGACTATACCATGACACACAATTTTACTGCTCTGTCGACCCTGGAGGCTGGGACTCTTTTTCAATGTCTACCTTCACTTTCTCTTTTCCCCCAACCATCTTGTTCTATTGCTTTCCCTCTCACCCCCCCTCCCCTCCAACCCCCCCTCTGCTGGGGAGACTGGACTCCAAGAGACATTCATTACCCTTTCTTATATCACCCTCAACCCCCCTCTCCAATTTGGCAGTCACACCACCTCTTAAGTTAGCATCATACAACTGCAGGGGCTTTAACACCCGGAGAAGCACAGCCAGATTCTTTACCACTTCCACAAACAACGAACTAACATCCTGCTATTGCAGGAGACGCATTTCCGCACTGACTCTACACCCACAATACGTAACCGTCACTATACGACCTGGTTCCATAGCTCTAACCCCTTAGCTAAGTCTAAAGGGGTTTTCATTGCATTTCATAGATGCTTTCATCCTGAAGTACTTGATTCCTGTATTGATGATAATGGTCGTTTTATATTTCTCAAATTGAAACTCAATAATTTTCTCTTTACAGTGGCTAATATCTATGCTCCAAATGCGGACCAGGCTCGCTTCCTGTCCACCACTCTCACCAGACTCTCCACCTTCGGAGGTTCCTGTGTCATCGCCGGAGGGGATTTTAATGTCGCTCTGTCCCCGTCTGCCGACACATCTTCCGGTAAGTCGTCCATTTCCACGACCTCACTCTCCCACATTAAATCCCTACTACACTCCCATCACTTAGTTGACGTGTGGCGCATACATCACCCCACGGAACGGGACTACAGTTATTTCCATATAGCCCACAACTCCTACAGTAGACTTGATTACTTCTTCATATCACAATCCCTCCTGGATACCCCCTTGCAAACCACCATGGGACATGCTCTAAGGTCCGACAACTCCCCCGTATACCTATCCTTTGCTCGCCCCCCACAATCTCGTAGGGGGATGTCATGACGTCTCAATGATAATCTGCTGAGAGATTCAGTATGTTTTGCGGAAGTCACTAAGGCAATCCAACATTTTAGGCCCGATCACTCATCCGATACCACCACCCCTCTCATTCAGTGCGAGGCCCTGAAGTGTGTGATCCGAGGCATCCTTATCCAAAATAGTTCTCGGTTAAAAAAGATTCGATCGGACGACATCCGACGCCTCTTGGCCACCATCTTGGATTTGGAATCCCTTCACAAACAACCCTTAGATCCATCCACCTTTGTCACCCTCTCAAACGCCCGCCGTGACCTCCTCCAATTACTAGACTCCCATTCCCTGATTGCTAGGGACCGACCCCGTAACTATCATTATTCCATATCCAATAAATGTGGCCAACACCTGGCACGGGTCATTCACCCCAGACCCCCCCCCCGCCCTCCTATCCCCTTCGTCACTAAGACCGACCAGACAAAGGTCTTTAACACAAAAGGCATATCTACCTCATTCAGGGACTATTATTCACAGTTATACAACCTCGCACGGCCTGCCCCACACAGCCCTTCATCCTCCTCCCATGACCCAATGCAGGACTACATCACGGAAACAGCTCTCCCCATGATTGATCCACAAGAATCCTCGGACCTTGACAGACCCTTGGCGGAACTGGAATTTCTAGGTGCCATCAAGGGACTGAAACTGGGCAAATGTCCAGGCCCAGACGGCTATACCACTAGATTTTACAAAACATTCTCTCCTTTGCTAACACCTTTCCTTACCAAAGCCTTCAATTTCATCGATAGCAGTGCCCTACCCTCCAGAAATCTCCTTTCAGCCAATGTATCTATCCTTTTGAAACTCGGTAAAGATCCTTCACAAAGTAGTAGCTATCGCCCCATATCTCTACTAAATATTGACCTCAAGCTGTTTGCAAAGGTCCTCGCCAACCGCCTCTCCCCACTATTGCCAGGGATCATACACAGGGATCAAGTCGGTTTTGTCCCCGGCAGAGAGGCCGAGACAATACGACTAAAACCATACACCTCATCTCATATATACAACGTTACCACCAGCAGGCATGCCTCCTGTCTTTTGACCGGGTCAACTGGCGCTCCCTGCGACTTTCCCTGGAAAAAATAGGTCTCGGATCCTCCTTCATCTCCAAAATCATGTCCCTTTACTCACACCCGTCCACGTCGGTTTTGGTGAACGGCACATCATCGGAAGCGTTCGACATATCTAATGGCACCCGCCAAGGATGCCCCCTCTCCCCGCTCCTGTTTGTTATCGTCATCGAGCACCTGGCTTGTGCCATACGCCAAAACGAGTCAATACACGGTATCCAAACACCCTCCGTACACCATAAACGATCTTTCTACGCTGATGATTTATTAATCTATGCCCGACAGCCCCACATAACTCTCTCCTCACTATTCTCGGAATTTAAACGCTGCGGCCTACTGAGCAACTTTAAACTCAACATCTCCAAGACCGAGGCCCTCAACATCTCCTTATCCACATCCACCATGTCCTCGCTGCGTTCCAACTATTCTTTTCAATGGCAGACCAGAGGCATCTCCTACTTAGTAGTAACGATCCCCGTAAATCTCTCTAATCTCTTCACATTAAATTATATCCCCCTCCTCTCCCGCCTCCGCAAGGATCTGGCCTCCTGGGGGGGTTTGGCTTTACCCTGGTTTGGCCGCATTAACACCCTCAAGATGGACACCCTACCCAAGTTATTGTATCTTTTCCAAACCATTCCGGTCACCATTCCCAAAACCTTCTTCTCTGCCCTACGCTCCCTTTCTATCCATTTTATATGGAATAAGGGACTCTCCAGAGTTAAATACAAGGTGCTTACACGCCCGAAACTACAGGGTGGCACAGGCTTACCAGACTTTGAGCTTTATTACAAAGCCACTCTCATTGCCCGTGCCCTGGAATGGTTCCCACGGCCTTTCCAGAAAGCCTCTGTGATGGTCGAACAAGATCTGTCCCCTGTCGATCTACGGGCTCTCCTCTGGGGCTACAAGGAAAACTTCCCTGACCTATAATCCACCTCGCCTCTGACCATAGCTGTCCTTGTGCTCTGGTACAGGAGAGGATTATGCAAGATTCTCTCCTCAGTCCCATCCCCTCTATCACCTCTATTTGACAATCTGGCCTTCCCGCAGGGCATAGGGGCCCACACTCTTGGTTCCTTTCACCGCTCCTCCTGGCCGCAAGCACACACATTCATCCACTCGGGTAATGGGACCCCAGTTGTCATAGAGGAAAATCGGGACTGGCTCACTGCCCTACATCTAACAACCTTCACAAAACATTTATTCCTCTCAACGCAGATCCACCGCCCATTATCTGAATTCGAACATCTAAGTTCCCTTCAGGAACTACCCAGACACTTACTCTCCCACATTTATAGCTTGATTCAAACCCTTACCCAAAATGACCTACCCACTTACACCAGGATGTGGTCGGCAGACCTGGGACAGACCTTCTCCAGAGCGGAATGGCAGGTTGCGTTCCCCTTCACACACAAGTCCTCCGTCTCCTGTTACTCACAGGAGAAGAACTTCAAGATCATGTCCAGGTGGTACAGGGATCCTGCCACGCTACATAAGATATTTCCAGCTACCTCGGCTTCCTGCTGGCGGTGCAATGCAGCCACAGGCACTTACCTTCATGTCTTGTGGGAGTGTGACCGGATTCGACCCTTCTGGAATCAGGTATTTCAGGTATATAATAATATGTATGAAGAATCTTTGCAACTGACTCCTGAGATAGCTCTTCTCTCCATGCTCCCGGGATCGATAGCCTCTCAAAAAAAGTGTCTACTACGCTTTTTTTCTATCAGCGGCTCGACAACTCATTCCACTTTTTTGGAAAACAACCACAACTCCTCCGCTATCTCTTTGGTTCTCTACTATGAATGACATCATGCGAATGGAGGAGATGCTGGCGCTTGATAATAACACATATGACAAATATCAGACTCTGTGGTCTATCTGGCGGCACTTCTCCTCCTCGGATACTCTGCTTGGCATGCTCCCTGCCTCCCCGAGCTTGTCCTCACCCAGACCCTGATCTCTGCCTCAACTCATTGGTGATTCCTCATTCGCCAAGTACACGCCTCTCCTGCCCTGTCTCTCCCAGCAGATGCTTCCCCTTCCCCGTTTCCCCCTCCTCTGATCCCTTCTTCTCTCTCTCTTCTTTCCTACTTTTTTCTCTCCCTTATGTTATTTTACTGTTAGACACAAATTGACTATGTAATTGTATACAACATCCTAGGCGCGAGCGCAGCTGTAGGCGATAGCCATTTGGCACGCTCGATGCCGCTTTTCTGTGAACAATGTGTCAATTGTGTTTCTAATGTTCTGTCTATGCTACCAATAAAAATATATTCAACCCTAAAACAAAGAGCAGAGGAGATACGTTAGTAGGGATGGACTGAACACCCCCTGGTTCGGTTCGCACAAGAACATGTTGAACAGGCAAATAGTTTTAAACGAACATGCGAACCTTATTAAAGTCTATGGGACACAGACCTGAAAAATCTATTTTAATGGCTTATATGCAGTGCAGGTTATTGCCATAAAAAGTGTATGAGGACCTGGGTACTGCCCTAGAGGACATGTGTCAATGCAAAGAAAAGATTTTAAAACAATCAGTTTTTCAAGAGCAGTGAGCTTTTTTTTTTTCTTTTAAATAAAGGAATTGTCAAAAACTGTCTCTTGTAGTTTTTACTTTTTGACCATTTTTTTTGGGGTGAATGGGATAGGGGTACAATGTACCCGATACCCATTCTCATAGGGGGGGCTGGGATTTGGGGGGGCCCCTTGTTAAAGGGGCTTCCAGATTCCGATAAGTCCCCCGCCCGCAGACCTCGACAACCACCACCCAACCACCACCCAGGGTTGTCGGGAAAGCGGCCTGGTATGGTTCAGGAGGGGGGTGCTCGCTCGTCCCCCTCCCTTTCCAGGCCTGCCAGACTGCATGCTCGGATAAGGGTCTGGTATGCATTCTGGGGGGACCCCACGCAGTTTTTTTTCTTCTGTCATAGGGTTCCCCTTAATCACTTCAATACACTGTATTATATACTCTGTGTTGCACTGTATTATACAGTATATACTACACGGACTGCACTATATACTCTGAACTGTATTCTATATACTACACTGACTGCACTATACACTAACTACCTGCCTAATCTCTCTATTTATTCACTATATACGGCCGCCTTGTAAGCAGCAGCCTTATATAGTGTGGGGCGTGGACATAGCCTCTGAGCCATGATTGGCCAAAGGCACCCTGCCTTTGTCCAATCATGGCTCTCACAGCACATCGCGCTGTGATCGGCCAAATCATGCGGGTCATGTGCATGCTTTGGCCAATTATCAGCCGTCAATGCACTGCGATCTCGTAGTGGATTATGGGTGCTCCGTGGCGGGTAAATTTGCCGCTAGCGCTTCATATGTTCATTTGTTCCCAGAACAATCAAACAACTGATGTTTGAGTCGAACTTACGTTTGACTCAAACATCGAGCCAATCCCTATACGTTACATAAGTCCTTCGTCAGGGTCTGTATTTTGGCTGAGCTCCAGTAGAAAAAGAGGGGGAGGTTGGGCCTCACATTTTAAAGCACTCAGACACAACCCACACAAGTACCCTCTACCTGTCTGGTGTATTCCTCTGTCCAATGAGTGACCATCCGTAATTTCTAAGGGGCTGTCATTTCTAATCACCAGGAAGTAATGTGTTACCTTTGAAACATGTTGCTGTCTCTACCAGGTGGCACTGCTATATTACCATCAAAACTTCTTGACTCAGGTCAGCATTCCAGTCCACACCTGGTCCCTTTGATATTCTGCTTGAAAGCAAGGCAATTAGGCACTGTAATCTTCACATCACCAGGAGGTCTGAGCTCATTCTCTCTTGTTCCCATACCCCACCGCCAGAGGGTATGCGTGAATCCTCTCTCAGATTAAGACCTGATATGCACCCTTCTCCTATGCACACTCTGCTGGGTAATCTTGCTCTGCTAGCATTCCAGGCTACTCCCAGCCGTATCCAGATGGCTTTAGTATAACCAGGTGTCAACAGTCCAGAAATATCTGTTATTAAAAACATGTTGCTTCCAACATAAGTTGTACCTGTTTATCTGCAGCCACTGGTCCTGTACATCCTTGTAAAACAGAGATAAAAATGATTTTTCACTGAAACACAAAGCAGGGGTGGGGAGTTAAAGTTACACACTGCCTAGCTAAGTGAGGAGAGCTCTGAGAGCTAATTGGAGGGAAGAAACACACCCCCTCCCCCTCCACACATCACACAGGAACAATTCAGAGGTGAGGATATCAATCAGAGTCTGTGTTCTGAAGCTCCCTCCTCCCTCACATTTTTATATTTTGGAGTCGGGAAAACCGGTCCGGAATTAGTCTTGCTGACAGCAGAGACAGATGACACTTGGTGATTTCGATAGAAACACACTATGTAAGGACGTGCTTTGTTCATATTTCATGTCCGAGGTTTACAACCACTTTGAGCCCATTAGTCTTTCCATATGGTTAACATGCAATGCATTTACTTTATGGCAAAGGTATATTGAATTTGGTCATTTAATTTTCAAAACATATTCAATTAATATAAGGGGACATTGGAAAATATGTACTTTTTTCTTCTGGTCCCAAACAAAAGGCATGACATAATTTAGTCATGATATACATGTAGCACTACCCCCGTAGGAGCTGCTGGTTTGTTTTGGGTCTACACTCTGCCTATCAACCCCAGAAGTTTGGCTTGAACCCTCCCTTGGCACAACTGGACCACACAATGATTGTGGAACCCACTGGTAGTTGGGAACCACAATGATATTACACAGTAATAAAATACAGTTAAATGTTGTTACCTTGTACCGGCCACCTGTCCAAATGGTAACAGATCAGACTCCACACCAATTGTAGTTTAACCAATAGATAAGTATTTACTTAGTAGAGAAAATATAAAACATGGTTAAACAAACTACAGTTGACTGCTCACAGGGCCCTGTAAGAGTCAATGATAAGATATAGAATGACAAGTCTGAACAATGTAAAATTGAGGCCAGACCTAAGTGAGTATTCAGCGGAGGGATCCCCCAATGCAATAAAGTTAGCAATGGAATACCTCTCCACTAGGCCCCATCCAGCTCTCAGAAATAACAAATGGCTATCTAACTAGACATCAACAGTCCTATTATAGGTATACATATGAGTCTATATGCTCTTTAGCTCCCTCTAGCGGGCAATCCTCAGACACGTGTCCTACTGCTTTAACTCGGGTGTACGACAGAGTCCTGTAATTGTTCCTCCTGGTTAGCAGTAGTCTTCGCTAGCTTTTAGTAGGTGCACATTAAATATTTGTAATTCAATGGGTATGAAGAAAAGAAACATGAACATTCACAGTGTATATAACGTGCTGGCGGCACAAGCGCCAATCCTTCCAATACACTGCGGGATGCAATATGTCGTTGCACGTGGCGTGTTAACTTCCAAGCAGTAATAGTGAGTCTATCAGCTCACCCCTCAACTTCGATACAGTTATTTATATTGTTGGGCAGGTGCCCTCTAACCAAATGAGACCTTGCCTCTCCGGTCTGTTCCGCCTGTAGTGTCTCAGTCCTCGGCCTCTCCGCAACTTGCAGTCCCTGGTCTTCTGCACAGCCGTACAAGGTGTCGGTGGATGGGCGACTCTGGTTGCTGTGGAGCGCAGGTCAAACACTACGAAAAGGATCCCTCTCAGGTTTGGCGATCCGCTCTGGCGACGGTGGGCCCAGGCTTCTCGGGCCTAGGCACACTGGCAGTAGGCCCCAACGCAGGCTTCCTGCCTGATTGAAGGTCGCGTCCCAAGAGGCTGGATGTCCGCCTCCTCTACCTTTAAAAAGCCTCTCTCAGAGTGCTGTGCTTGCTGCAATGCACTCTGGTAGCACTGTGGGTATTGTAGTCTTTTTAACACCCAAGGCAATGGAGTATTTTATCTCCCTGTATTTCAAGGTTCATAATGCATTGTTCTAATATATTTAAACTGAACAGGTTGAAGCAATAATACAATTGAACACCGGAGGGAGCTGAGTTCTTCGTTATCACAAACTGTAGTCTATTAGCTACGTTGCAAAGTGACACCCTTGCTACATACAGTAGCTCATCATGTACCCCATTCAAACTAATATGGCATGGTTTACAGGTTAAACAAGTTACTGAGTAATGAGTATGCTACAGGATAACTGCATGGCACAACTATAGCATGCACACTACATACCTATTTTACATTTACAAGGTTCAAAGCATTCGTGTGCAGTTTCTGTAATGTTACTGAACTTGATAGTCTTCAGTAGTCACACACTTAAACTCAGATGTATTTTCCAGTAAGAAATTTAGTCAGCTAAGTAAAAATCAATACCATTAGCTGCTGAAAGGGTTTTTCCAAAACATTTATCTGCATGACAGAGATTTGGCTTTGCTCATTTTCCAGGTAAGGAACCAATACAATCCATAAGTAATACATTATATGATAAGCACTGTGAGTGAGATACTTAACCCTTTCAGTATGAGTTACTTTCTAGAGATAGAACTTAAATAAAATAAAAATAGCATGATAAAACATAATGCATATGATAAATAACACAAATATCTCAACATATTTATACTAATGAGTGGTGCATCAGAGTACCAAAGCACATGGTTGAGCTGTGGTATTACCACTTCCTTCGCTGTCCACCTAAAAGAGAATATACAGCCACTCAGATTTTACACATGCCATGGTGTAATGCATGTGGTTGCAACTGGGTGGTGCAGGCTTTTCTAGGTTAGAGGTTGTAAACCCTAAAAAAAAAAAAAAAAAAATGTAAGACAGAGGCATAATGAGTTATATTCCTGATATGTGCCTGCTTTACCATGTACAAAATATCCTGTATCTTGTTCTCTATGTATTGCTTCCTTTTGTGTGAAATCCCTGGTGTTGCTGCCAGTCCCTCTCCTTTCCTATTAAAAACTGACCACACTAAGCAGGAGAACACACTGTGGTCCGTTCTCTTGTTATGCTGCTCTCCTTCAATGATGTGACTTGTCCTGACACCCCTCCTTCCTGCACAGCCTTTCACTGGGAAGATCAGTGTGAGTGGTACTGCTGTTTCTCCTCTCCAAGTTCTTCTGCAGCTGAGTACAAAGGGAATGTGATCACTGTAAAAAGGGGTTGCTGACCGGGGCTTTTTCTGACACGTTGTTGTTTACAAGTAAAAATCTGTATTTTTTGCTAGAAAATTACTTAGAACCCCAAAACATTATATATTTTTTTCAGCACAGACCCTAGAGAAGAAAATGGACGGCCTTTGCAATATTTTATGTCACGCTGAATTTGCGCAGCGGTCTTTCAAACGCAATTTTTGGGGAAAAAAAATACACTTTTATGAATAAAAGAAAAAAAAAACAGTACAGTTAGCCTAATCTTTTTTTTAAATAATGTGAAAGATGATGTTACGCCAAGTAAATAGATACTTAACACGTCATGCTTTAACCACTTCAGCCCTGGAAGGTTTTACCCGCTTAATGACCAGAGCATTTTTTGCGATACGGCACTGCTTCGATTTAACTGACAGTTGCGTGGTCATGCGACGCTGTACCCAAACAAAATTGACGTCTTTTTTTTCCTCACAAATAGAGCTTTCTTTTTGTGGTATTTGATCACCTCTGCCTTTTTTTATTTTTTGTGCTATAAACAAAAAATAGGCCGACCATTTTGATTTTTTTTTTTTACTTTTTTGCTATAATACATAAAAAAAATATATATATAAAAAACAAATTTATCCATTTAAGCCGATTTATTTTCTTCTTCATATTTTTGGTAAAAAAAAAATCGCAATAGGCGTATATTGATTGGTTTGCGCAAAAGTTATCGCGTCTACAAACTACGGGATAGATTTAGGGACACTTTTTTTTTTTTTTTAATGGTAATGGCGGCGAACTGCAATTTTTAACGGGACTGGGACATTGCGGCGGACAAATCTGACCCCAAATGACACTTTTTGGGGACCAGTGACATTATTACATTGATCAGTGCTAAAAAAAATGCACTGATCAATGTAAAAATTACACTGGCAGGGAAGTGGTTAACACCAGGGGGCGATCAAGGGTTTAAGTGTGTTCCCTCAGCGTGTTCTAACTGAAGGGGGGGGGTGGGCTTACTGAAACATGACAGAGATCACTGTTCCCAATTGGCAGGGAACAGAAGATCTCTGTCATGTCACTAGGCAGAACAGGGAAATGCCTTGTTTACATAGACAGTTCCCCGTTCTGCCTCTCCTCGCCGTGATCGTGGGCCGCCGGCGGACATCGAGTCCGCGGGACCCGCGGGCATGCTCTCGCTATCCTGCTTTTGCAGACTGAAGTACAGGTACACCAGTTTGCGCAGGAGAGCCAACCTGCCACAGTATATCTGCGAGAGCAGGTCAGCCAGTGGTTACAATTTCGCACGCTCGTGCAATGGCAACAAACGACTGTACCTAAAAAATCTCCATAGGCGATTTTTTTTTTTTACAGGTTACCCTTTTAGAGTTACAGAGGAGATCCTTTGCTAGAATTATTGCTCTTACTCTAATGATCGTGGCAATATCTCACATCTGTGGTTTGAACACTGTATGCCTTTGCTTCTGCACGCAAGCTCGGAGGGATGGGCACTTTAAAAAAAAAAATATTTATTTTACTTTTTTTATTTTTACACTGTCCCATTTTTATTTATTTTTTCTTGATAATTTGTATTCCTATTACAAGGAATGTAAACATCCCATGTAATAGAAATAAGCATGACAGGTCCTCTTTATTAAGAGATCTGGGGTCAAAAGGACCTGTCAGAAACCATGAATCAGACCAAGACATAAGTGCAGTTAAAATCACACTTGTTTAATAATTATAAAGTAAAAGGTAAACAGAGCAACGTAGTCAGATCATAGCCACAGTTCGGTAACCAGAACTGATAGTCAGACAAGCCAGGACGTCAGGGAGCCAGAGATCAGCGTACTTCAGGACAGGCCAGGAAATCGGGAAACTGGAGAATCAGCGTAGTGGAACAGCAAGAAGGATCAGGAACCAGAAGGGACATCAGCCAAGCGAGTCTTCAACAGGTACACAGGAGAGAGTCTCTGGATGTGTTGACCAAGGCGAAGGCAGAGATGACCTGAACTGAACAGCTTAAGTAACCAGCAGGGCTGACGAACAGGATATAATCAACAGGTGAGTCACTGTGGAAAGATTTAGAGAAGGTAATTAACCGACAGCTCATCGGCCTGCTCTGAGAAGGAAGGGCTTAGCCTTGACAGGACCCCAGATCTCTCATTTACTTTTAAAAGCAAAAAAACTTAATACATTTTACCTTTAAAAAAAAAAAACTTTTGTCAGGAAGTGATGTTCGCCGTTGCTCCGGTCCTCCAAGGGCAGAGAGCTGAGTGGAGGCTATCCTGCCCCTACTCAACTTCCTGTCTAGCCATCGGCTGCATCGGATTGGTTCCGGGCTTACCGACGGCTCCGGTAAGCTCGGAAAGGACCGATAGCAATGGAAGGGGGTGCCTCTCCTGTCACCTATAAAAGTGATCCCGTTGAAAATCCGTTGCTGGGATCACTTTTATTGGAAAGTCAGCCTCCTTATGAAAAAAAATCCTGGGGTTATGGCAGCTTGCTGCTGCCATAACCCTGGTATTTAACGTCAAAATAATGACATATTTACAGTTAGGAGGTAAGCAAGTGGTTATTTTTATTTTTTTGTATCCATACACAAATGTTTTGTCTTTCATTTCTATTTTCGACTGAATGGGTTGTTTTACAAGTTGAGGGTCTACAGTCACTTTAAATCAGGCGCCTGTCAATTACCTAGCCATCTGGCTACCGAGACACCTAGGGAGCTTTCCCATCTAAACCATATATGGAGTGCCCCTCTACTGGCAAGGGCCAGGCAAAAGCTTCCTTAAACCCTTTAGGATTCCAGTAGGGTTGTCCCGATACCACTTTTTTAAGACCGAGTACAAGTACCGATACTTTTTTTCAAGTACTCGCCGATACCGATTACCGATACTTTTTTTTAATGTCAGGTGACAGTTTTCAAGCACAATACAGATTAGGTGGCACTGATATGCAGCACTGATAGGTGGCACAGATTAAGCAGCACTGATGAGCACTGATATGATTAGGTGGCACGGATATGCAGCACTGATGAGTACTGACAGGTGGCGGGCACTGATGACTGGCACTGACAGGTGGCACTGATAGCTGGCACTGACAGGTGGCACTGATGGCTGGCACCAACAGATGGCTGGCACTGACAGGTGGCTGGCACTGACAGGGGGCTGGCACTGATAGATGGCACTGGCACTAATAGATGGCAGGTGGCTGGCACTGATAGCATTGACAGGTGGTAGTGATAGATGGTACTGACAGGTGGCTGGCACTAATAGGTGACACTGAGTAAGCAGCACTAATGAGAACTGACAGATAGCGGGCACTGACAGGTAGTGGGCACTTATAGGCACGAGAGGATTTATTTTTCTATGCTGCCTCTGCGACGCCCATCTTAGTACACCCTGCACTCGGCCTCAATAAAGCAGCAGCGGACATCTTGTTACACCCAGCTCGAACTACATGGGCTGGGTGTAACAAGATGTCCGCTGCTGCTTTATTGAGGCCGAATGCAGGGTGTACCAAGATGGGCGTCGCATTTTTCAAGCACTGACAGTGTAACACGGAGCGTCACTTCCTTTAATGTGACGGCTCCGGTCGACGATGGATCATGATGCGGCTGCAAGCTTACCCGCCTGAGGACTCTCCGCTCCACTCTGCTCTCCACTCCACCCCCCGCTTGCCGACTCCGCCCGCCGACTCCGCCCGCTGACTTCTCCTCTCCACTCTGCTCTCCGCTCCGCCCTCCGCTTGCCGACTCCGCCCCGCTGACTTCTCCTCTCCACTCTGCTCTCCGCTCCGCCCTCCGCTTGCCGACTCCGCCCGCCGACTCCGCCCGCTGACTTCTCCTCTCCACTCTGCTCTCCGCTCCGCCCTCCGCTTGCCGACTCCGCCCGCTGACTTCTCCCATCCCAGGTATCGGCAAAAGCATCGGGAGCATTTGCGCGAGTACAAGTACTCACGCAAATGCTCGGTATCGGTCCCGATACCGATACTAGTATCGGTATCGGGACAACCCTAGATTCCAGAGACAAGTGGCGGCTGGTGCTCAGTTTTCTTGGGGGGCGGCCCGCGGCCAACCAACCAACCACATAACCCACCCCCGGTGCTCGCTCGATTGATCGCGGCTTCCACCCTGCCCTCGTCGCTCGATCACTCACCCGTCACCCCATCTAGGTTGCGGCTACCCGCCCCCCCCCCGCACGTCTCCTCCTGAGTCCTGGCACCACTGCCAGAGACTATCTCCAAAGGTTGCAGAGACAAACCAGAAGTTTAACCTAGCACAATGGCAGCTAGAGGCTTCTAGGTTTTTATCACTGTTTGTGTCCCTGCTGGGTTGATTTATGCTCTTTTTGCCCTGGTAACCATTGACATGGGGACAGAAATCAACATTTTTACAATTATCACTGGAACATGAGTTTACTGGTAATCTTCCAATGGGGACACCTGGTGTGACAGCTATCTAAGAGGGGATTTATCTTACTCTGGAGAAATGTAATCTCGCTTACTGTTTTATGTCTCTGAGACAGGAAATTGAAAATCTCTTCAAGTGGGGAAAAAATAAAAAGTGAGGGGTTTTAACCCTTCCCTACTTAATCTAAAAGTAAAACATAAAATTGTCAATACATATTGTGACAGCAGGAAGGTAAAGTCACCTGGTTGCATCCAGGGGGGTAGATATATTTCGCCCAGATTCAGGCTTTACGCCGACTTATACAACTAGGTGGAGAGTTGTATAAGCCCAGCTGAGGCTAATGGGCTCATGGATGACTCATACCTCTAGGGAGAGTGTGGGGCGTCGTGCAGACAGGGAGTTGATGAGACCAGCTGAAGCTTGTCAGCTCATTTAGGCCTCTATAAGAACTCCCAGCTTCATTAGATGTTAGCTCATGCCTGGAAGCAGACCTGTGTGGACTTCCTGGAGAGAGTGAACCCTTGTGCGGTGAGACAAAGCCTGTGTGGCTATTTGCTTGGACATTTAAAACCAGGGACTTAGGGACTAGGACAGCACTAGGCTGATCCCAGTTGTTAGTTAGGAAACCTGTATGTTTAGTCAGAGGTCAAGTTGACCAGGATTTATTTTGTTTATGTTTCTTTTGGCTTTGCTGTGTTTTGTCACTGTAAATAGAAAATAAACCGCACCTTTTTTTTGATTTTGAAAACCACAACCTCCGTTTGCTGGGCCTGTTTTTGTGTGGGGAGCCCATCCCGGGGGTCACACACACCAGCTGCCGAGCTAACCCCCTCACAGTTGGTGGAGAACCAGTGGCAGTTTTTTTTTAAGCCAGCATGGAGGAGATACTGAAGCAGCTGGCTCTAGCAAATGCCAATCAACAGCAGACAAATGCAGGTTTGCAAAAGAGCCTTGCAGCTCATCAACAGAGCCTTGCAGCTCAACAACAGAACTTCGCAGCCCAGCAGCAAGCTCATCAACAGAGCCTTGCAGCCCAGCAGCAAGCTCACCAACAGAGTCTGGAAGCTCAGCAACAAGCCCAGCAGCAATCTGAGGCCCGCTTCATAGACCTGTTACAGAAGCAAGAGCAGAGACTACAACAAATGGAAGCAGTAATGCAGCAACGTCCGCAGACCAGTGAGGAAAGCCGTCCCACTAATACCGCGTCCTTTGGGGTGAGTCGTTTATTGACAAAAATGACTGGAGAGGATGATCCAGAGGTATTTTTGACCACATTTGAAAGGACTGCTGAAAGAGAAAAGTGGCCTGAGGAGCAGTGGGCTGGACTGGTGGCTCCTCTGTTAACTGGTGAATCGCAGAAGGCTTACTATGACCTAGAGCCTGACCAAGCAAAAGACTATGTGATGCTAAAAGCTGAAATATTGGCAAGGCTGGGTGTCACCCAGGCTGTCCGGGCTCAGCGTGTGCATAACTGGACTTTCCAGCTTGGAAAACCCCCCAGGTCTCAAATGTATGATCTCATTCACCTGAGCAGAAAGTGGCTACAGCCAGAGACTTTGTCCGCACCAAAGATTGTGGAACGTGTTGTAATGGATCGGTTTTTGAGAGCTCTTCCTACTGCCATCCAAAAGTGGGTAAGCCATGGAGACCCAGAGACGGCCGATGGTCTTGTGGATCGTGTGGAGAAATACTTGGCTACAGAGAACCTGACGGCCTCTTCCAGAGACACTCGGACTTTCCACCCTAAGACCAGACCATCCCCAGGGGCGGATAAGAGGATTCCAAGGGGTGAGGGTGGAGAGAGTAAGAGGGTGGGAGCTCTACCCCAAGTTTGGCGAGAACAGCCTGGGAAATCAGCGGCTCAAGAGGCGGCAAGAAGGATCGTTTGCTACCGCTGCCGGCAAGCGGGACATATTGCAGCCAATTGCCCGGTTGTGGAGGAACCCATGCAGTGTGACTTTCTGACGGGCAGACGTCAGTCGCTGTGTGCGACAGTCGCATGCACTGCCATTCGAGGAACTGAGAAACATTTATGCAAAATGTGTGTTAATGGTAGAAATGTTGTGGTATTGCTGGATTCAGGTAGCCTTGTGACCCTGATAAAGGCGGAGTTAGTTAAAACAGAGGTCTCTGGGAATAGCAAGGTAGCTGTTATTTGTGTGCATGGGGACACCCGAGAGTATCCAGTGACTACAGTGTGTTTCGAGACCCCCAAAGGTACCCTCTCTCATCCAGTGGGCTTAGTATCTCAGTTACCGCATGACGCCATTGTGGGAAGGGATTTTCCGAAGTTCTGGGAACTGTGGGATGATCCTGAGCCCCCCACTGGTGCCCCTATGTACCAGGAATGTGATAGCCAGAACTCCCCTGAGAGTGGTGAGGACTCTCCGGAATTTCCCTTATCAGTATTGGCAGGGGAGACTCAAGAAACTGGAGAGGAGCCCACCTCCTCAGACGAAAACCTACCGTCTGTGGAGTTTTCTGATCTTGAGGTTCACAGGGAAAACTTTGCCACAGAACAGTTGAAAGACCCCGCCCTAATAAAGGCACGGGAAAACGTAGTGAAAATAGATGGCGAGTTAGTGAACCCAGATAATACCTGCACTTACCCATACTTCAGCGTAGAGAAGGACCTACTGTATCGGGTGGCAAAAAGGGCAGAAGAAACCGTTGAGCAGCTTGTGGTGCCCAAACCTTACAGGAAGTTGGTGTTGGAGTTGGCCCATGGGCACATTCTTGGAGGTCATCTGGGGACAGAGAAAACCCGAGAGAGGGTATTACAGAGATTCTATTGGCCGGGGGTGATGAAGGACATAGAAAATTATTGTTCCTCCTGCCCTGTGTGTCAGAGGTCGGCCCCGATGCCACATTTCCGTAGCCCGCTGGTCCCTCTACCCATCATTGAGGTCCCGTTTGAGAGGATCGCCATGGATTTGGTAGGTCCTATAATCAAGTCCGCTAGGGGGCACCAGTACATATTAGTTATAATGGACTATGCCACCCGTTATCCAGAAGCGATCCCTCTCCGAAATACCTCGGCCAAAACCATAGCCAAAGAGCTATCTCTTGTGTTTAGCCGGGTGGGTATTTGTAAAGAACTGCTTACGGACCAAGGTACACCCTTTATGTCCCGGGTTATGAAGGAGCTGTGTAAATTGTTCAAAGTGACGCAATTACGTACATCTGTGTATCACCCCGAAACCGATGGGCTGGTTGAAAGATTCAACAAAACCCTAAAACAAATGTTGAAGAAAGTGGTGGATAGAGATGGAAAGGATTGGGACTGTCTACTTCCTTATCTGATGTTTGCTATTAGGGAGGTGCCCCAATCCTCTACGGGATTCTCCCCCTTTGAGTTACTGTATGGGAGACACCCAAGAGGGCTGTTGGATATTGCCAAGGAAACTTGGGAAAGTGAGAGTTCTCCCCACAGGAGTGTGATTGAGCATGTCGCCCTGATGCAAGACCGAATTGCACAGGTAATGCCCATCGTGAAGGAACATTTGGCCCAAGCGCAGTTAGCACAGCAGAGAGTGTACAACCGTGGAGCCAAGACCCGTACCTTTTCCCCGGGGGATAGGATACTGGTACTTGTCCCTACGGTTGAAAGTAAATTCCTTGCCAAATGGCAAGGCCCCTACGAGATAATAGAAAAAGTGAGCGAAGTGAATTACAAGGTCAGACAACCAGGAAGGCGAAAGCCCGAACAGATCTATCACGTTAATCTGTTGAAAGCCTGGAGGGATAGAGAGTCCCTAGTCGCAGACACTTGGTCACCAGCTCAAACTGGTTGCGTGATTCCTGAGGTTGGAATAGCAGCCACCTTGTCACAACCCCAACAACAGGAGGTTAAGGAGTTTGTGCTTCGCAACAAGGAGGTATTCTCTGAGCTGCCGGGACAAACATCTGGGGTAGAGCATGACATCATTACCCCGCCCGGTGAAAGGGTGAAGTTAAAACCCTATCGGATCCCAGAGGCCCGACGGGAGGCAATACGGGAGGAAGTACAGAAAATGCTGAACTTAGGGGTGATAGAGGAGTCCCAAAGTGATTGGTCTAGTCCCATTGTGTTGGTGCCTAAACCGGATGGGAGCTGGCGATTTTGTAACGATTTTCGTCAGTTGAACAAAGTTACAAAATTTGACACCTACCCCATGCCACGTATAGATGAGTTGATCGACCGGCTGGGAACAGCCCGATACATGACGACTCTTGACCTCACAAAAGGGTATTGGCAAATCCCCCTGGCCAAATTGGCCAAAGAGAAAACCGCATTTGTAACCCCAGACGGGGCGTTCCAATATAAAAGAATGCCGTTCGGGTTACAGAATGCGCCGGCCACATTCCAGCGGAAAATGGACCAGATGCTGAGGCCCCATCGGAAGTATGCTGCGGCTTACCTGGATGACGTAATTGTCCATAGCACAGATTGGGCCTCACATCTGCCAAAAGTGCAAGCAGTCCTGGACTCTGTTCGGGAAGCGGGGTTTACGGCTAACCCCAAGAAGTGTACCATTGGGCAGGAGGAGGCCAAATATCTTGGGTACACCATTGGGAGGGGAGTAATAAAACCCCAACTCAACAAAGTCGAGGCCATCCAGAGTTGGCCACGTCCCAACAGCAAGAAGCAGGTACGAGCCTTTCTGGGAATCGCTGGGTATTATCGGCGATTCATTCCCCACTTTGCTTCTAAGGCTGTGCCCCTAACCAACCTAACGAAGGGGAAAGGGTCGGTCATGATTAAATGGACCCCCGAGGCTGAGGCAGCATTCCAATTCTTGAAACAAGCCTTATGTAGCCAGCCAGTGTTGTACTCACCCGACTTCTCTAAAGACTTTGTCGTACAAAGCGATGCGTCAGATGTGGGGTTAGGAGCAGTATTGTCCCAGGTCTGGAACGGGGAAGAGCACCCAGTCATTTACCTCAGCAGGAAGTTGAAGTCCCATGAGGTAAATTACGCCACCGTTGAAAAGGAGTGTTTAGCGGTGAAGTGGGCCCTTCGGTACTACCTGCTAGGTAGGCACTTTGACATGGTTACGGATCACGCTCCGTTAAAGTGGATGTCTCAAAACAAGGAAACAAATAGAAGAGTGAATAGGTGGTTCCTGGCCCTCCAGGAATTCAACTTCACAGTAAAGCATCGCCCTGGCGTTCAAATGGGGAATGTGGATGCTTTGTCTCGAGTACATGAATGCCTGATTGCTGGTGTTCCAACCCCGAGGTTAAAACAAGAGGGGGGGTATGTGACAGCAGGAAGGTAAAGTCACCTGGTTGCATCCAGGGGGGTAGATATATTTCGCCCAGATTCAGGCTTTACGCCGACTTATACAACTAGGTGGAGAGTTGTATAAGCCCAGCTGAGGCTAATGGGCTCATGGATGACTCATACCTCTAGGGAGAGTGTGGGGCGTCGTGCAGACAGGGAGTTGATGAGACCAGCTGAAGCTTGTCAGCTCATTTAGGCCTCTATAAGAACTCCCAGCTTCATTAGATGTTAGCTCATGCCTGGAAGCAGACCTGTGTGGACTTCCTGGAGAGAGTGAACCCTTGTGCGGTGAGACAAAGCCTGTGTGGCTATTTGCTTGGACATTTAAAACCAGGGACTTAGGGACTAGGACAGCACTAGGCTGATCCCAGTTGTTAGTTAGGAAACCTGTATGTTTAGTCAGAGGTCAAGTTGACCAGGATTTATTTTGTTTATGTTTCTTTTGGCTTTGCTGTGTTTTGTCACTGTAAATAGAAAATAAACCGCACCTTTTTTTTGATTTTGAAAACCACAACCTCCGTTTGCTGGGCCTGTTTTTGTGTGGGGAGCCCATCCCGGGGGTCACACACACCCGCTGCCGAGCTAACCCCCTCACAATATACTTTAAAGCTATTGGTCACTCTTTTATGGTTCCTGAAATTCAGCTGTATAGTCACTGATTAGATATTATTCCTTACATGTACCTTACCAAAAACAGCTTCAGATTTTTTAATTTTTTTTAGGTATAGATAATACAATGCTTGCTTTTGGTGTGGCATAATGTGTATTCTAATGCCGCGTACACACGGTTGGAATTTCCGACAGAAAAAGTCTGATGGGAGCTTTTCGTCGGATATTCCGAGCGTGTGTATGCCCCATCGGACTTTTTCTGTCGGAATTCCCGGCGGACTTAGATAAAGAGCAGGTTCTATATTTTCCCGCCGGAAAAAATTTCTATTGGAAAATCCGTTCGTCTGTATGCAATTCCGACACACCAAAAGCAACACCTGCTCAGAATCGAGTACGAGACGGGAGCGCTCGGTCTGGTAAAACTAGCGTTCATAATGGAGATAGCACATTCGTCATGCTGCAAATTCTGGGATCTTTTAATGTAGCACATTCTTTTGTTCTTTATAATGCTAGAATAATGAAGTTGTTTTGCTGCTGATATTTACACAGTTCTGACAAACTTCTTTCTTTCTTTTTTTCTCGTGATCTCATGAATAATCTTTATTTTATTTTATTTTTTAAAGCCAGATCTCCATAATAATGTTTATAATTTATTTTTTATAGTCTTTTTTTTTTGTATTTTTTTAATCAAGATCTCCTGTTTTTGTTATTTATTTTAAAAATATTTTCTAGTGATCTCCATTTTTTTTTTGTTAATTTACCACAACAACATTATTATCTTGTATTTTTTAACCTCAAGGAGGTTGGTTGGTGTCCCTTGTTAATTTGACATAGTATTTTTGAAATGTACCTGCCTACTCACAAACAAACTGTCCTATTTGAATAAAAACACTTAGCCACGTATTTTCTGAAAGAAAAATATCCATTTATTCTGGGTAACAAAATAAAGAGGAAGGCAACGCTGGAGAAACTGCTGGAATTAGCGAAGCCTTTGGACCTCAGGGCAGACATTAACTCTGTGGAAAAGAAAATTGGTAGCCTAAGAAGTCCATATAATAGGGAGCACAATCTGGTCCAGGACTCCCAGAGATCAGGAACAGCAGCAGATTACATATATGTCCCCAGTCTGTGGTACTACAACAGCTTGCGTCTTCTGTCAGACCAGACTGAAGACAGGCAATCACTTTCTTGTCTTCCTTGCAGCCTTCCCTGCACCCTTCCCTGCAGCCTTCCCTGCACGCTTCCTTGGAGGCTGTGGCTCTGAAGGTGGACTTGTGGCAGGCTGAGGAGGAGGAGGATGGGAGAGCTCATATACGTGGCTGTTCTCAGTCAGCTTGCCCCTCAACCCCTTTTGAAGGGCCTGAGAAAATTTCCCTCACAGAGGAGGCATTGGCCCTTCTCCATTTTCTGCAATCTAGTAGATGGATAGCAGCCATAGTCCTCTTCAGCGTTGGGGGGAGGGGTGGGGTTCTGAGGGCCTCACTAGCCTCCCTAAAGAGGCCCAGTGCTGCCTCATCCATGTTCCTCCCCTTCCTGGGTCTTTTTTTTGGCAAGGTGGAGGGAAGGCACCTGGGATTGGGTGAGGCCACTGGGCCCGGCCACCTCCTGGCTGACACTTACCCCCACCTCCTGCCTGCCACTTTCCAGACCATCATCCTGGCTGAGATCTTCCTGTGTATAAAAAGGGACATAGTTTTAGTTTTTCGTTCACCAATCACACACAATTTTCAGCTCATGACTGTTGCAAATTGAATGTTAATAAATAGAAAAGACTATCATTCTGACCCCAGCATTTTTCATTCTTGTCCCAATCATTTTTGGCCACTACTGTCTATTGAATTGTCAGACACTTTTTCTTAAATCATTAATTTGTTATCAATAATTTTAGGACAACAAATATGGTAAAAAAAATACTATACCTGGCTCCAGCTGAGCTCATCCACTCCTTCCAGGATGGAAGGCTCAGGTTGGTCCTCGGAAGCCTCAGCTGGGGTTGAGGGAAGGCTGGAAGGAAGTGTGGAAAGTGATTCCCTGGCTTCAAGCTGGTCATCCAGAAACCGCAGTATGTTGAAGTACCACAGACTGGGTACATACACATCCTCTGCTGCTGCTCCTGATCTGAGGGATTTCTGGATCTTATTATGCTCCTTCTTATACATGCTCCTCAAGGTACCAATTTTCTTTTCCAGAAACGCAATGTCTGCCTCGGGACCCGTGTCTTCACTAATACCATCAGTTTCTCCAGCGTTGCCCTTCTAGCTGGTCTATTATAATATAAGGGGTTTTTAACCTCCCATAAGTTGGTAAGCTCCCTGTACCTGTCTATAAACCTGCCCATGAATTCAGGCTCCTTAAAGGGATTCATATTTGCTGCAAGACAAAACACTAATGTCAGCCTAAACTCTCATAATCTTACCCCAACATAGGCCTCGATCTAGAAGCAGTATAAGCCGCTGATGCCCCAAGTTAAAATTTTACCTTCGTTAGGACTTTCGGCGCTTCCGTTCCTCCTTCCTCTGCACACAGAACATAGGTATGACACATGCATGTTAGCTTTATATACACTGCGCATGCGTGAAACTCTGCATACGTCGCCCGCCCCTGATGTTCTTTCTAGTATATTCCCGCCCCTTCTCTTTTGGCGCACAGTGGGAGAGACATGGCGGAGACACAGCAGGTGCGTAATTCCAGTAACGAGGAGGAAAGCCCGGAGCCAGAAACGTCACGATCTAGGAGGAGATATAAGGCCTCATATGTCCTTTGTAGAGATGGTGGACATCTTGAAGAGGACCGACTATGATGGGAAGCATGGACCGTACTCCAGCCCTAATGTGAGAAAGGCCAAGATCATGTCTAAAGTTGTGAGAAGTCTGCACAGAAATTTTGGGGAACGACGATCCAAGAAGCAATTGAGGAAACGCTGGTCAGACCTGAAAATGAGGGAGCATGATCAGTACAGAAGGATCAAGAAAATGCTTCAAAAAAGTATTTGTCCCGTGTTCCTTTTATTGTTATTATTATTATTATTATTATTATTACTTGCATGTTGCTCCATGTGCTTTTCTTTACTGTTGTACAGTTTAAAATGGCAGCTTTCAGGTTTGTGGGCACAGTAATCCATCGTGTTAAACATCGTTTGTTCGCCCACTAAATACAATGTTTTTGGCAGATACAGGGTTAACTACATTTGGTCATGCCTATTTGTATTAAAAGAAGTTTAGTACATTGTTGTCTAGATGTGGTTTTTATAACTAGAATGAAATGCAACCTTGATTCAGTGTAAAGGAGAGGACACTCAGCAGCTGTTTACACATCTGGCCTCAGGAGCACTAGCGTGGGACACCAGAACAACATTTTTTAGGGTGTCCCATACAGGTGCTTCAGTGGATACTTGGGGTGTCTCCATGTGTAAAACTTGGCCAAAAAAGTTAAGTATTCCATCTTTGGTAAAGTGAAAAATCATGTCTTCAGCTCGGAACTCTGCCAAAACACACAATTGTACCCCACTTCCAAGCAATGTTTCATATTCCTATTTCTGGCCTCAAATATCTGTGTGCTAAGTATACCTTTTTGTTTCATTCTCATAGGGGAGAAAAGACTCGGGACATCTGAGGACACCAGGAACCTCACACCCCAGAAAGAAGGGGAACTCGGCACACCACAACCTGAGGATGTGGAGGAAGGAGAGGTGGAGGAAGTGGTTGAAATTGTCACCACAACAGGTCAGTGTCTGAGACCACAGATTCAGGTAACATATGTAGGCCTGCATATTTATAATACATGCTTTTTTAAAAAAAAATAGGTGATGTGCTGGTTGTGGAAGAACAATCTCCTCATTTCACAAGTGCTAGTGCACAAATCCTAATCCAGGACATCATGGTGTGGAATCGGGAAATGGACATCAAAAGGAATAAACGCAATGATCTTGAACAAAAAATTATGAACATGATTGATGTATTGGGGAGAATCTAAATATCAACAAAATGCCACCATTTAATTTTTTTTGGGACTAAATGTAAAAAATTTTAGGACACTTAAAAAAAACTAATTTTGAAGATGCACACAGTGTGTCAACATGTGCTATCTCCCATCACGGGATATCAATGTACGTGTTTTGTGGGTGCAATCCCTTCCTCGCAACTCAAGTAGGTGAGAGGAAGGGGTTGCACCCCAAAACATGTCCATTGATCCCCCATGATGGGAGATAGCACATGTTGACATTAGGCATGGGATCAGGAGGGAAATCCACATTTTGAATCCCAATTTTAGTGCATCTTCAAAATTTTGGCTTTTACAGGGGTGACATCACCCCATCTGATGAAGGCAAGATCAACACAGTTTTGACATACTATAATGTCTGATATTGCCTTCAGTTTTTCAAGGTTGAACTTTGTAAGTTCCAGAGTTGTGTATGTTATGTTTTGAAACATGCCTGTTTATGCAAAAATAAATAAATTAATTTGTAAAACTTTAGAAAAAAAAAATGTTTTAATTTACCCAAAAATTTAATAACGCACATGTGAATGTGCACAGAGTAAACATTTTTCTATTCAACAATGTGTGGCTTCTTCTTTCAATGCTCAATACCAGTTTTTGTATTAAGTTGGTGTTTACAGTGACAATGGGGGTTATTTACTAAAGGAAAATCCACTTGGCGCTACAAGTGCACGAGGAGAACCTAGGAGACAGCTAAAAGAAACACAAGCAATAAATAACATTCAAGATTTTATCAGATACATTTTTTTTTTTTTTTTATAAAATATTCATAAATTGTCTGGCATAGCAATGGCCCCCCTACCCGTAAAAAAAAAATCAACATATTTTTGGCGCACATCATGGGCGCTTTGGGAGGCCAAGCCAGGATGGCCAGCTTACAGGCCAGTCAGGGGATTCCCAAGAAGTCCGGCCTCAGGCCCAACTGTGGCAACATAATTTAATGCATTTTGTCTTAAAAAGTTGTGCAGTATGCAGCATGATATAACAATGTGGTACATTTTGTAGTCCGCCATATGCATTGCTGTCAGAAATAGGCGGAACCGGCTGGCCATTATCCCAAAGGCATTCTCAATGACTCTTCTGGCTCTGGCCAGCCGGTAGTTAAAAACCCTCCTCTCCGGGGTGAGGGTCCTCTGGGGGAATGGCCTCATAAGATGATCACCCAGACCAAATGCTTCATCTGCGACAAACTCAAATGGGAGTCCTTCCAAGTTTTCTTCAGCAGGTAGCAATCCCAAGCCACCACTCTGGAGACGTCGGGCAAACTCTGTCTGGGTGAAGACTCCACCATCCGACATCCGGCCATTCTTCCCCACGTCCACATATAGAAACTCATAATGTGCCAACACCACCGCCATCAACACTATACTATGAAACCCCTTATAGTTAAAATATTATGACCCGAATGGGGTGGTGACATGATGTGGACGTGTTTCCCATCTATTGCCCCTCCGCAGTTAGGAAAGTCCCACTGCTCTGCAAAATGGGATGCCACAGTCTGCCATTCCTGTGGCGTTGAAGGAAACTGTGGAGACAAACCAGAAAAAATAATATTTAGTACTTTTGCACATAACATCGCAAGCAGATTATACAAAAATATTCTTGGCCAACATCAGTATAACATTTATTTTAATGAGTATTTAAAGACAAAAATATAAGGTCCACTTATCAGATTCCTCACCCCCTCTGATGGCTCATTGTAAACATTTTAGGGGGGGGGGGTTCTAGATGAGTTTGGGACCACAAAAAAAAAGCCTCTGCCACTCTGCCTGAATTTAATGAGAACAAAAACATTTGTACACATTTTAGGGGGTGTTTAGGGTAAAGCACTACAATGGAGCTGACAAAATATATTGTTAAGTGACTAGGCTAGGTGTGTATGGGCCCAGGATAGTATGCTGGAGAGGTTAGTGAAGGCAAATATGCATGTAGGCCAAAAAAGGAGCATTAAAAGTTTACAGCATGCATGGGGACATTCACAGCATATTACAATCATGGTAATTGGGGAATGATGATAGAAATACAATACATTAGCAAACATTAAATACAGAGAATGTGATGTTAAAGGAGAAAACTTACCTTAATATAATCCTTCTGCAGGACTTGTATGATGGCAGAACAGGTCTCTGGGATAATGATCCCCAGAGCCTGGGGGGAGATGCCTGTCGAGAACTTGAGGTCCTGCAGACTTCTCCCTGTCGCCAAGTATCGCAACGTGGCGACTTGCCTCTGCTCGGGAGTGATGGCTTGCCGCATGCAGGTGTGCTTCTTCATAATATAAGGGGACAGCAAAGCCAACAGACGGTGAAAAACGGGGTCCGTCATCCGGAGATAATTCCTGAAATCATCAGGATTATTCTCCTGGATCTCCCACAGCAAAGGCATATGACTGAATTGTCACGCTGGAGCAACCAATTCTTCGTCCATGAACTCCTCCCCACCCTGTTCATGGACTGAGCTTGGGTCAAAGCAAGAACCCCAACACCAAGCCCATGCACAGCACGAACTCTACGACGAGTACGTTCCCGGAACATGGGTAGAAAACGGTCGGCTGGTCAGAACGAACTAACAGAATGCACTGAAGAACAGAGTCCTATGAAGAACGAGCTAAAAATCAGAAACGAGCGGACAAGAACACACTGAAAAACAGATACAAACTCACTACACGCACTGAAAAACAGATACGAATCCACAAGCACCAACTGAACAGCAGAAAACGATCTAAAAAGCACGAAGGCTGAAAAGCGCGAATCGTCTCTCACCAAAATTTAACTAACACGAGATTAGCAAAAGCAGCCCAAAGGGTGACGCCGTTGGAATGGAATTTCCGTTTTATAGTGCTGTCGTACTTGACGGTCGGAATTTGGTGTACGCAGCATTAGGGACACAGTACTTCCAAGCTAAACATCTGCTAAGACATACCTCACAACTTTTTAAAATGGAAATGAGGGACACCTATCAGCAAAAGTATGCAGGCATAGGACACACCCCTTGTCACGCCCCCTTAAAGGAGAATTGTACATAAAAACAAGATTGGTGCTTTTTTTTTACCACTACTATTCCTTTATATTGGCTTTTGGAATTTTACAATTGCAGCAATTTAGAAATCAGATGAAATCAGATGAAAAGTTTAGCCCTGGGAAACACTTTTTGATAAATAAAAAGTGCATTTTATATACATCTATATAGATCAGACCAAAATGAGGGAAAAATGAGGAGGAATGAGGGACATTGCTCCAAATCAGGAACAGTCCATCGGAATCAGGGACAGTTGGGAGCTATGGCTAAGACACAACAACATCAAAACCAGCTGAAAGCCACATGTGAGTTACAAGCCACCAGAGAGAGAGCATTTAGGTTAATAACTTTCTGATGGCAATGCAAGGAGACGATAACATATGGAACATTTTCTGTTCAAATAGAATTTGTCTTAGTTATAATAAGCTACGAATAGTGAAATGGTGTCTTCACTAACTAATCTCAGTGCAGATGAAGAAGAGTAGACGGTTTCAGATTCACCAGCTGACTTGTAGATACAGCAAAGCAATGTAGGCTCTGAGGCGATGGGGTTATTTTTGTATTCTTACTTCTGCAGTTCACTAATTGGCTTGGGAAAATTAAAGTAGAACTAAGACTTTATTGATTTTTCCCTTTGGCCAACCTCCATTTACAAAGTTGTCAATAAGTGAAGTGAATTTTCCAGCATAAATTTGGAGCGGAAAGTTTCCAAGACCAATTATATCACTTGACAAGTCACAGATACCGTATGCACTAGTGGTTAGAACATCGCTCAAGAATTCAGTACATTCTGGTCTCAATCCAGGGTGTCCGGTCTGCTATTTATAATTCTAGAGAGCTTAATCTAGGGTCATGTATGATTAACCCCTCCCTCCACTTGTGTCTGGTGACCTTTGCAATCAGGATACATTACAATACTAGAAATAAGAAACTGCTTATCTTATATAAATACTGCTGACTAGGAACTGTAAATTATTGTAGGTTTATCATATTATGATAGTTACATATCAGTACAATGTCAGCGTTCATCTACTGATTTGAAATCCAGCAATAAACTTTGAACATTGGATTGGCAGCGGTTGAAAGATGTTGTGTGGGTTTTTTTTTTTTGTTTTGTTTTTTTTGCTTTAAAGTGACCTTGTCATGAGAAAAGGATGGGAACTGCTATTGCTGGTTTCCTTTAAAAAAAAAAAAAAAATGCCTGTTGCTTGGCACCAATACTTTTTAAGTCACAGCCCAGAAAATGCTTGCTGTTAAAGTGATTGTAAACCCTTACAACACACTTTTACCTACAGGTAAGCAAGCCTATATAAAGGCTTACCTTTGGAGCTGTAAATATCTCCTAAACCTACCAGGACGTATTCGGCGCATGCGCACTTTAGAAATCTCATGCCGTTCCAAGTAAAGGTCATGCCGTGACTGGCGGCTCCCGCAGGTTTTAGGTAAATGACACATAATGGGCTACTATGCGATACATAGTAGCCCATTATGCTTTACTTTTGCAGGGAAACAAAGAGGAAGTAAACCCATCAGGGTTTACTTCCTCTTTAATGACTGTCAGAAAGGTGTTGGAGATCCTTATGTTTATACCTGCTTCTTGTCAGTGACTTAGGCCCCTTTCACAAATACGGGCCGTTCATCTGTTTTTCATCCATCAGTGAATTCCTATGGAAAAAACGGATATTAATGGATAATCATCTATTTTCACAGCTTCCGTCAACATGTTTTTTTTTTTGAACGGATAAAAGCCCTATTTTTCATTTGTTAAAGGACGAAAAACAGATGTAAGCGGACGAACGGTTCGTTTTTTACATTGGTTGTTAGGAGCAACCCGTCACTGGGGGGTGGGGGGGAGGTGTTTGGGGTGGCGAAAGGCAGGAGAGCAGTATACACAGTGAGGGGGCAGTCTGTACAGACAGGCTCCCTCACTTGCCGACGCTGACTGTCATTGTCAGCTGTTAAATGTAATTGGCCCTTTTTCTATACTTCCTATACATTCGGGCCCGCCACTAAATTTAACAAAGGGACGGGGTCATCGGATGAAGTCACCGGGTGACCCCATCCCTTTGTTTAATTTAGTGGCAGGCCCGAAAGACAGCTCATTCTCGGCGCTATGAAGTATAGAAAAAGAGCCGACAATTACATTTAATCAGCGTTGGCAAGTGAAAGAGCCTGTCTGTATAGACTGCCCCCTCACTATGTATACTGGCCCTCTCCTTGCACACACTCCCCCCCTCCCCCCCAAAGAGGACCTGTCACCTGTCTAACTGTAGGGGGGTGGACTGCCAGGGACATGACAGAGATCACTGTTCCCGATCACTGGGAACAGAAGATCTCTGACATGTCCACTGTCAGAATGGGTATCCGCCTTGTTTACACTGGCAGATCCCCGGCGGCTGGTCTGCAAGTGGTTAAATACTAAGCCTTTTTCTGACACTTGTTGCTTACAATTTAAAATCAGTATTTTTCGCTATAAAATTACTTAGAACCCCCAAACATTATATATATTTTTTTAGCAGAGACCCTAGGAATAAAGTTGCGATCATTGCAGTGTTTATATCATACTGTATTCGCAAAGCGGTCTTTCAAACACAATTTTTTGGGTAAAAAATGCACTTTAATAAATAATAAATAAAATAAAAAAATTTAAAGTTATCCCAATTTTTTTGTATAATGTGTAAGATGATTTTACGCCTCGAATCTTGAGAGAATCGTGATCTTTATTCTAAGCAAAAAATAAATAAATCGTGATTCTCATTTTATCCAGAATCGTGCAGCTCTAATGTAAACCAAAAATTTGAATCAAGTGGTTAAGTGGATGTGAAAAACGAATGTAAACCGATCCGTTTTTTTTTCTTTGAAAAAACATGACTGAACTGATGAAACAAATTGAAGGCATGTGTGAAAGGGGCCTTAAAGTAGTATTAGCCCTCGTTTACATTGGTGGGATTTGTAATGCGATTTCACAGTTCCAATTTGCATTACTATTACCAGGTCACTGATCATCAATGCCCTGATTAGCAGTGCAGCCCAAAAGTGCCCAGAAATGATGCCAATCTGTGCCTATCAGTGATGCCAGACAGTGCTGCCTTTTAGTGCTGCCTATCATTGCCCATTAGTGCCTCCTCATCAGTGCCACCATCATTACCGTCTCATCGGTGCAAATTTCTTTCGTTTTTTCTTTAGCATAAAAATAAAAGCCCATTGGTGATTAAATACCACCAAAAAGAAAGCTTCATTTGTGTGAAAATTATACAAATGTCATTTGGGTACAGTGTTGCATGACCGCGCAATTGTCATTCAAAGTGCGACATCGCTGAAAGCAGAAAATTGGCCTGGGCAGGAAGGGGGTAAAAGTGCCTTGTATTAAAGTTGTTAACAGACCAAGCTGTCCAGACAAAACAGCAGTTAGTTGAGACAAAGAATTCAACACTGACAGAATGCTTACAATGGTCAGCTTTTGTTTTTTTGTATAAAACCTTTATCCAAAAAGGGGGGAAAAAAAACTGTTTGCTGTAGCCGCCTTTAAAGTGATAGGTCCCTTTCACACTACTGCGACTTCAATGTCATGTGATTTTTACAGCGATTATGATGCAATTTCAGGGAATGCCTGTGTAACTCGCATCAAAGTCAGACCAAAGTAGTACAGGGACTACTTTGAAGTCGGTGCGACATGAAATTGCACAGATATGGGTGGTACTCATTGTAAATCATGGTGTACGACTTGACATGCGACTTTGCAGTCCCAAGTCGCAGGACAAGTCGCACAAGTGTGAAAGGGGCTAAGCCAGGAAGTGTGTTACTGGCGGGTTTACCAGGTGAAATAAAGAAAAAAAAGGCCTTCAAAAAAGACTGAATGGGGGAAAAAACTGAGCCTTTTGATGTTTGGATAGCAGGGAGTTTGAAGGATGCTCAAGCTCATGTGTAGTGACAGTTGCCACTCTCACCATATTTCATTTTATTGCTTGATTCCCTGCTCTCTTCATTGCAATTACTTAGCGATGATGAAGTAACACAGACAGACACTGTAGAACGATAAAGGGAGCAGGGAGACATGGGATTCTACATGCTAACAATCACACCAATCCAAAATGCACAATATAAGCAACACATAAATAAATATAATAAAACATCAGACATACTATAATGCCGCGTACACACGACCGTTTTTAATGTCATTTTAAAAAAACGACGTTTTTCTCGACGTGATTTTTCTTGCTTCCTCTCAAGCCTGTCTTGCATACACACGTTCATTAAAAAAAACGCTTGAGCAAAGCGCAGTGACGTGCAACACGTACGACGGCACTATAAAGGGAATGTTCCCTTCGGATGGCGCCACCCTTCATGTTAGTAAAGTTTGTTGAGCGACGATTCGCGCTTTTCAGCCTCGTGCTTTTCCGTCCGTTACAGCGTGACGAATGTGCTATCTCCATTACGAACACTAGTTTTACCAGAACGAGCGCTCCCGCCTCATACTTGATTCTGAGCATGCGCGTTTTTTTCTCCTCGTAAAAGCATACACACTACCGTTTTTCACGACGTTAAAGAAAAAACGAGAAAAACGACGTGAAAAAATAGAGCAGGTTCTAATTTTTTTTTGCCCGTTTTTCACGTTGTTAAAAATGCTCTGGAGCATACACACGATCGTTTTTAATGACCAATTTAAAAAATGGCATTTTTAACGACGTGAAAAACGGTCGTGTGTACGCGGCATCAGAATGTAGAAAAGTTTTGGTTGTGACCCTTTTCTGGGGTTTAATTTTATTTTATTGTAGCGACCACCTCCACTCCCCTCTTTGTCTTGTCTCGTCTTTGTCTTGTCTAGGGGTACCTTAGAGGGGAGGGAGCGGGGACACCACGCCTGGCTTACACCACAGGTTTTAGTGCGGTATAAGCAACGGTTTTGTATTACCTTCGGGTCAGTGCTGTGCACCTGGATCCTCCCTCCATGAGTCACCGTGAACCATGTCCGTTAGAAAATGAGCTCCACACCATTAAAGTTCAACACTCTTTTATTCACCTTGTCTGAACACAAACAGTTGAACTCCCTTGATAGAACAGAACAGAAAAGGAGGTGTGGATGCGAACAGGCCCAGACACAATGTAAGTTGCCACTTCCCTTCCTAGAAGTGTGTCCTGGTCTCCGCACGAGGGTAGATTTCCTTCCAGGCGGTCTCCGACGAGAGACTCACTTGTCACCGGCAATATGCTGCACCGGGTCTTCAAATGAGGAGCTCCCCCCGGTCCATTGCGCCTTCCGGATTCGGGTACCCAATCCCTGGGTACCCTAGGATCTCCTTCCCTTGCGGAACCCAGTGTTGGGCACTGAGCTCCGGACCTCCATCTAAGTACCTCACCCCAGGCTAAAGGTGCCTGGGATGGAACTCGACCTCCGCTGTCCTCTGGGCCTAAGCCACCCAGAGGAGCGACACGACCCACCGTCCGCAAGCTGAAGGTGCCTGGGACTTCGACCCCATGACCAAGATGGCTGGCCCCCTTTATACCCTCTCCCAGCAAGCACGGCGGGTTCCCCGCCCCACCATACCGCTGCCGAGGGAGGACAAAAAGGAGGACGGCACACAGCGATAATCCAACCCAACCCAGGGCGTCAGCGCCACCCAATGGGCCGCGGTGAATCACACATCACTGGTGTCACTTCCAAATTTGAATTTACACCCGGGAAAGTACATACCCGCTACACTCTCCCCTCGGTCCTTTGACACTGGTCCCCAGTGTCTGGAGTAAATCATGCCCTCAACAGCTGACATAATCCAATCCAGAAACCGACTAACAATTTTTTTCAAAAATAAAGCTTTGGAAAACTATCCAACTAAATATTGTGTCTGAGCCCTGTAAATAAAGGGAAATAAGACAAACAAGAAACAACTATTTGACACATGACTTAGAATCACATTTCACATTTAACTTTTCCCACCCATCCTGACTAAGAACCACCCCATTCTCAGTGATCTTGAAGGGTTGCGCTCCTGCAGAGGGAAAAAAGAAACAACACACATAAACCCTGACACATACACTCGTGTAGGAGGAAAGAAACTTCTTCAAGAAGAAATCCCCTTTCTCCAGAGTGAGTGTATGATAAGTGTTTAAACGTTGCGCAACACTGCCACCTGGTGACAGCACCGCGGTAACTGCACTCGTGGAGCTTTCCTCTTTTCTTTCGGCCCTATCTACCCCAGAGTCCATAATCTCTTTCTGGAAAGTGAAGAGCAAACAGGAACAGTTCTTCATTCCTCTGGGCACAAAAGCAACGGGCCCCAGAAAGTTCAGCAACATGATAAGAACAAACGGAGTCTTTCTCTCTCCTATAAGTAAAAGCGGGGATGCGGCAGAACAAGTGGCTTCAAGTGCTGATCCATGGTCTCCAGATGATACTCCACATCTTCTCCTTCTTTGCGCCGAATCAACACTTTATCTGCATGGATGTGTCGTCCCAACATCCACTCTGTCCCGCAGTCTCTAAAACGTTGAGAGGCCTTTGGAGAGCATGCCAGGTACCTGCGGGCGTGGGGAACCTGAAGGTGGGTCCACACAAAGTCATTGTACCAGCGCTCCCGGCACACTTCCACCTCATAAAGCAATTCCTTCAATAAGTATGGATACTCCCATCCATAATCTGCAGCAACCTTCTGACCAAACAGCCGTTGCAATCTCGCCAAAGGAGGCATGGTAGCTTTGTCCCCTTCACCAGGCAAAACTATCGAGTCCGGGTGGCGAGGGACCTTGATCACATCCGATCTGGGCATAGGCGCCCGCAGCAGCAATTTCTTTTCCCCGGCCTTTGGTACTGATGGCACCGTGGATGTAGAAGCAGGCTGGGGACCGGACCTCTCTTCAGGCGCTGATGCCTCCACCCGGGGTGTACTTTCCCCTGTTGACATGGGTGGATCTCTGGTTCTCCGAGATGAAGCGATAGGTACTTTGTCCCAGCCCTTCCCGGCAAACAAATCGTCTATGGCAGCGCCGTCTCCCATGTCCGAGAGCGACTCCAGGTCAGAGGTGTCACACTCCTCCGCGGGTATGTAGCCGGTTGTAGAAACGGAGCCACCACCTCCCGCGGATTCGCTAGGCCATGACTTCCCGACACCTCCGCCCACACACCAAGTCTCCCCGCCTGGCTTACCTCGGCCTTTACTTGAAGCGGGACGTCCGGAACTCTTTTTGACGGATTCATCCGGGCCGGGTGTAAGCGGGCGAGACGGTCCACCACAACCGCTGGTCGGGGCTACCATGCCGGTCTTCCTCTTCGGTGGTGGACGCTGCGAGACAGTGGTGACCGAGTCAGCATCCTCTGATTTCTCCCGTTGGGGTTTTACGACCTCCTCCGCGGTCGTTGCAGTGTGTGCAGGGGTGACTCTCACAGCAGTGATTCCTCCTCTCTGAGTGGTGTTGCCTGAAGCCCGGCCAGGGTAAATGGTTCTCGGCCTCTCCACCGCCGGATCCACTTCGAACAGGAACTCCCCACAGGCCTCACAGCGTCCGAACGGCTTCAACTGGCACACCAGTCCCGAACAAATCACACCCAGCACCTCAACGTCCATGCACGAGTACAGGGCGAATCGAGCCCTTGGCTTTAGTCGGATCCCCGTATCCGTTACTGAAACAGCAGCAGTCAAAGTCGTGGTGGAAGGGTGAACTGGAATCCACGAGGTGTGTCCAAACATGGCGACCTGTTGCTGATCCATCGCACACTGCAAAGTTTTTGCGCCAATGTCCCACGTGTAGTCCTTCACACGTATCGGACTCCTCCCCTTTGCTCCAGTTCGCGGGCTTTTCTTCTTTTCTGTTTGAGTCACGTCCACGAACTAAGCGGTGGGGGTGTGTCTGGTGGCGCAGTGCAACTAGAAACCCCCACGTGTAGTCCCTCACACGGCTGGGTTTCCCCCTCTCCTCGCTCTTCTGCGCGGGCATTTCCCTTCAAAGGGGCATGTCCATGACTTTGAGCACCGGGGTGCACTTCGGCCAATGAAGGCCCGCCTGTTCGCTTAACTCTTCCAATAGACACGTTCAATACTGTGGTGCACAAACACTATACCGGACCCGAGCCCCCAAGTGTAGCGACCACCTCCTCTTGTCTAGAGGTACCTTAGAGGGGAGGGAGCGGGGACACCACGCCTGGCTTGTACCACAGGTGTTAGTGCGGTATAAGCAACGGTTTTGTATTACCTTCAGGTCAGTGCTGTGCACCTGGATCCTCCCTCCAAGAGTCACTGTGAACCATGTCCGTTAGAAAATGAGCTCCACACCATTAAAGTTCAACACTCCTTTATTCTCCTTGTCTGAACACAAACAGTTGAACTCCCTTGATAGAACAGAACAGAAAAGGAGGTGTGGATGCGAACAGGTCCAGACACAATGTAAGTTGCCACTTCCCTTCCTAGAAGTGTGTCCTGGTCTCCGCACGAGGGTAGATTTCCTTCCAGGCGGTCTCCGACGAGAGACTCACTTGTCACCGGCAATATGCTGCACCGGGTCTTCAAATGAGGAGCTCCCCCGGTCCATTGCGCCTTCCGGATTCGGGTACCCAATCCCTGGGTACCCTAGGATCTCCTTCCCTCGCGGAACCCAGTGTTGGGCACTGAGCTCCGGACCTCCATCTAAGTACCTCACCCCAGGCTAAAGGTGCCTGGGATGGAACTCGACTTCCGCTGTCCTCTGGGCCTAAGCCACCCAGAGGAGCGACACGACCCACCGTCCGCAAGCTAAAGGTGCCTGGGACTTCGACCCCGTGACCAAGATGGCCGGCCCCCTTTATACCTTCTCCCAGCAAGCACGGCGGGTTCCCCGCCCCACCATACCGCTGCCGAGAGGAGGACAAAAAGGAGGACAGCACACAGCGATAATCCAACCCAACCCAGGGTGACAGCGCCACCCAATGGGCCGCGGTGAATCACACATCACTGGTGTCACTTCCAAATTCAAATTTACACCCGGGAAAGTACATACCCGCTACACTATCATGAATTTTTATTAACTCATAAACTTAAACCAATGACAATTCTTAATCAACAATCGTCATGTTCAATGCTCAGGTTTCGTAGATCTGATCAGCTTAAAGAGGTTGTTAACCCACTACAATAAAAACATCCCATCCCCTTTGTAACATAACATTATGTGCCCCTGTGTCAGAAAGGCCCGGAGCAAAAAGAAAGAATGCAATAAGCGGGGGGCAGACATGACTGAGTGAACAGGGGATAGTGAGCAAAGATGGTACGTGGGGTGTCATTGGATAGCAGGCAGAGTGGGAGGGGACAGGAGATTATAAAAGGAATTGGCCCCTCCTCCTGGGTAACACAGCACCGGGGAAAGTTCCCACCCACCATCCCCTAGATCTATATATGTACGTGTTTATGTGTTATTTGTTGGGTCTGTTTGTGCTCTTCTCTTCAGACAGGTGGTGTACAAGATGTCGTGGCAGTGGCGGGTGTTGGTCTTTGCGGGGGAAGGAAGATGCCTCAAAGGAAGTGTTCAGGACCTATCGGTGGTATTGGAGTTAACCGAGGTTTAGCTGGAATATTTTGGTAATGGTGGGGCACTGCGGTCAGTGGTCTTCTCTGAGCCAGCCTGTCGGCTTGAGGCCTATGACCAGATTGAGAGGTACAGCAGTGCCAGGTTTACAATATGCTAATTGAGGTTCCTGCAAAGACCAACGCTAGGATGTTGTTTATGTTATGTTTTGAGTTTTTGAATTTGAAAAAAGATGTTATTTAATTAAATAAGGCTGCTACGGCCTATGTTTTACTCCAAAACTGCAGTGTGGTCTCGTTACTTAGGTGTAAGTAAAGACTTGGAGTTAAAATGGGTTATGCAGCAGTATACATCTGTTATCCAATAGTCATGTGTTATATAAAAAAGTTGCTGATCTGTACCATATATCAGAGCGTCTCTCGGCGCTCACGTGACACTTTAGCTCTCTCTTCTCCCCGGCTGACAGCTATAGCGGGTGGGACCGAGCATTCCTGCTGACGTCATCCTGGGAGGAGAGTCACATGATCGCCGAGAGACGCTCTGATATACAGTACAGATCTGCAACTTTTTTATATAACACAGACACAGGGGCACAAAACGTTGCAGAGGATGGGATGTTTTTTTTGTAGATATAATGCAGCAGGAGGGGAGGGGGCAGGCACTGACACGGAGCAAACAGGCAGGGAGGGGGTAGAGGAGGACAATGAAGGAAAGAGCAGGGCTGTGTATGATGAAGGCATGTAAACTGACCATGGTGTCAGGGCTCAGCAGCCATGATAAACCGTGGTCAGTTTACAGGGGGAGGTTATATCCAGGCAGGATCAGCCAGGTATTTAAGGTGATGGAAAGGGCCAAATTACACAGCACAAGCACTGTGCTGTTATTCATGCTTTAAGGGAACAGGACACATGCTTTTTAGGGTAACAAACACTTTAAGTCATATAAAACACTGTCCACCCACACAGTTGGTAAAATTATACAATCACCAGTCTCCTTAAAGTGGTTGTAAACCCTCACATATACCCAGTGAAGTGAACAGACTCAGATGATACACAAAGATGAAACAAATGCTCCTACATACTTTTTACTTGTTTAACTGCACTCTTCTCTACGACCCTTCAAAATGGCAGACAAGTGTTAAAATCTTTCTTTATCTGTCAGGAGCACAGAGGAGGGGGTGGAGAGGCTGCAGTAACAGTGTGTGAGAGCTGATTGGAGGAAAGGGAACCCCCCCTCCACACAGCAGAAGAACTGTGTTCTGAATAGACAAGCTGTCTGCTGAGCTCTCTCCCCACCCCTCCCGATGTGATTAATGCTGATAACAGAGGAACAAAGCACCAGAGAGAAATTACACTTAGAGCTTTGGAGAGAGATAAGTAAACATTAAAGATATATGGGCTTTGCGCAGACTCCATGACTGAGGTTTACAAACACTTTATAAGCCTGTAAGTCAAATAGAACTAACTATCTAGAATAATGTGAACCTCTGTCCAAAGTGGGGTCATTACCCAACTATCAGCAATCTTAAATGCTTGTAAAGAAAATAGAATTGACAATCTTAATAAATCATGTGAAACACTTAAAGTGTGTAGGCAGGTGCAGTCTACCTTCTCCAGTGCAGGTGGCGCTCTCACTTGCACCAGCCTTGCAGCTGGAGAGAAATCTAAGAGGAAAATAGTTCCTCTATGGTTTCCTGGGTCACTGGAGAAGTTATGCAGTTGAATCCTGCCACCCTATGTGACTCTGGCAGCCATCTTGGGTCAGGCAGAGCCCATTTAAGACCCTGGCTCTCAGGGTTAGTATGCGAGTAGGGAAAGGTACCCTGTCTGTTATGGACAGTATTACGGTAGCAGAAGGGAAAGGTTCCTGATGAGGGAAAGCATATGGTGGCAACTCCTATGGACATCATCCTGCTTGGGCACAAGATGGGCAGGCTGCATTCTGCTCTTTTAACAGACGCTGTCACTCCAGCTGAAACCTGCTTTCTTATTGTTGGAAAATGTGAGTTTACCCGGTTGGGCAACCTTCCCATTGGGTTTGTTGTGACTGTTGCTGCATTACTTCAATACAAGTTTTTCACTGCATCTGACTGTGAATTATTGCCGCCACACCACGCTGCACCCCATCTACAAGTGCCACCAACTCGAGTCCGAGTCCTAGCGACTTGATGAATGAGAGCTCTAAAAAGAAGTTGGCTTTATGCTAGTGTAGCGATACCTTCAGCTAAGAGGGCCGCAGATTTAGTTTGGGCCCTGAAGACAGCTCCGCCAACCCCCGGCAATTTACTCGACCCCCTTCTGGCACAGTTAGTCTAGGGCGGGCGTCACTAAATGGCGGACCGCGGGCCGGATCCGGCCCCAGTGGCCATTCTGTCCGGACCGCAGCCTCGCCAAGTAGCGTCCTCTCCCTGTCGCCGGCTCACCCGGCTCGCCCGCCTGCCGCTGCCGATGCTGCTATATACACAGCATGGCAGGTGCGGCGGGTCCGTGCCTTCTTTAATATCTCTGCTCTGCCCCTCCTCATACTGCCTGTCTAAAATCACACAAAACATGAGGCGCGGCCGCTCTGGACAAAGGGCGGGACTTTTAAGTTAAAAAGTGGGTGATTGGTTGCTAGGCAGCGGGGCGGTCCCAGCAATAAATCACTCACTTTTAACGTGAAAAGTCCCGCCCATGGTCCAGAGCGCCCACGCTTCATGTCCTGTGTGAAAAAGGTAGGGTTTTGTGGGGAGGGGAGAAGTGCTGTGCTGTGCTGTAAAGGACAGTGGTTTTTGATATCGAGAGAGGTCTGTGATGGGGGGTCAGTCTGTGATGAGGGGTCTGTGATGGGGGGGGTCAGTCTGTAATAAGGGGTCTGTGATAGGGGGTCAGTCTGTGATGAGGGGACTGTGATGGGGGGGTCAGTCTGTAATAAGGGGTCTGTGATGGGGGGTCAGTCTGTGATGAGGGGTCTGTGATGGGGGGTCAGTCTGTGATGAGGGGTCTGTGATGGGGGGTCAGTCTGTGATGAGGGGACTGTGATGGGGGGTCAGTCTGTAATAAGGGGTCTGTGATGGGGGGTCAGTCTGTGATGAGGGGTCTGTGATGGGGAGTCAGTCTGTGATGAGGGGTCTGTGATGGGGGGGTCAGTCTGTAATAAGGGGTCTGTGATGGGGGGTCAGTCTGTGATGAGGGGACTGTGATGGGGGGTCAGTCTGTGATGAGGGGACTGTGATGGGGGGTCAGTCTGTGATGAGGGGACTGTGATGGGGGGTCAGTCTGTAATAAGGGGTCTGTGATGGGGGGTCAGTCTGTGATGAGGGGACTGTGATGGGGGGTCAGTCTGTGATGAGGGGACTGTGATGGGGGGTCAGTCTGTGATGAGGGGACTGTGACGGGGGGTCAGTCTGTGATGGGGGGGTCAGTCTGTAATAAGGGGTCTGTGATGGGGGGTCAGTCTGTGATGAGGGGTCTGTGATGGGGGGTCAGTCTGTGATGAGGGGTCTGTGATGGGGGGTCAGTCTGTAATAAGGGGTCTGTGATGGGGGGGTCAGTCTGTAATAAGGGGTCTGTGATGGGGGGTCAGTCTGTGATGAGGGGACTGTGATGGGGGGTCAGTCTGTGATGAGGGGTCTGTGATGGGGGGGTCAGTCTGTAATAAGGGGTCTGTGATGGGGGGTCAGTCTGTGATGAGGGGTCTGTGACGGGGGGTCAGTCTGTGATGAGGGGTCTGTGATGGGGGGTCAGTCTGTGATGAGGGGTCTGTGATGGGGGTCAGTCTGTGATGAGGGGTCTGTGATGGGGGGGTCAGTCTGTGATGAGGGGTCTGTGATGGGGGGTCAGTCTGTAATAAGGGGTCTGTGATGAGGGGTCTGTGATGGGGGGGTCAGTCTGTGATCAGGGGTCTGTGATGGGGGGTCAGTCTGTAATAAGGGGTCTGTGATAGGGGGCCAGTCTGTAATGGGGGGTCAGTCTGTGATGAGGGGTCTGTGATGGGGGGTCAGTCTGTGATGAGGGGTCTGTGATGGGGGGTCAGTCTGTGATTTGGGCGGTCAGTCTGTGATGGGGGGTTTGTGATGAGGCAGGGGGGATGTGACGTAAGTGGGGGCTGAGGACACTGATGTAAAGGGGGGGCTGTGATGTGAAGTGGGGGACTGAAGACACTAATGTAAAAGGAGGTCTAATTTCTGCACTAGCAAAACACGTCTCTGCAAGGGCAATAGAAAACAATTGTTTTCTATGTGTCCTGTTCACACAGAAACAGCGCCCCTGCGTACTGAGCAGTGTGGTGCAAAATGCATACTGTTTCTATGCACCGCAACTGAGCTGTGGTGCATAAAAATGAATTAAATGTATTTTGACATTTCAATAAAGTTGAAAGGAAAAAAAGCACAAATTGTGATGTGTGTGGATCGTAAAGGTGTGTGCATGTGTGTGGTGGTGGGGGGCGCTGTGAAGTGGAGGACATCATGTGGAGTCATAGCACCAATATGGCATTCGGACCTCCGCTGGAACAAAATTTTTCCGACCGGACCCCCGTGAATTTTAATTCAGTACCCCTGGTCTAGGGTAATATATATATATCTTATGCTCTATGATTAAATTCAGACACCAATGCAGTGATAGAAGAATAACGAGTTTACTTTCTACTGGCAATAAAATCAACAGTTATAACAAATCACAGGAATATCTCTGCAGAGCCCTGCAGCAATAGACACACTACAACTAGTAAGATATGGCGCACACGCGCCACGTGTAACAGTACTTCACTATGCGCCCTATGGCGCAACAACTAAATAATCTATCTAGATGGCCAGGCCTGACCATATAACTCAGTCTCTAGGGGATGAATTCTTCGCATGCAAGTCTTTAAACGGTGGTGCACATTTCAGGAACACAATTTGTAATCCAAAGGGTTAAAAGTACCAACACAGAACACTCCACTAGAGATCCGTTCGGCTCAGTTCTGCTATGGATCTCCAGTGGGGCTTGAATAGAACTGGTGGGCCACGGCAGTCTGTAGGCCTAACAATAGTATACAGTATGTGGATTGAGCATGTGCTCGCTCACCCCTCCGGACGCGATCCCAGTCCGGGAACGTCCACCTGCTGTGTCTCCACACACAGCGTCTGCAGCGGTCCGGTCTCCGGCTCAGCAGCGGTTGAGGATGACCAGGTCAGATGTCACCCAGGCTCGCGATGGGGGTGGAAGGCTCTTTTGGATAACAGCGCAAGGCCCCAGGCTTCAGGCCTTGCACCGCAGCGGATCCGCACAGGAAGATCTCTCCACCGAAGTCTCGTGTCCAAAGAGGCCGAGCGCAGCCTCGCCTCCTCCTTATATAACCCCACCCATGAGTCTCTGGGGTGGAAACATTGCATCCTGGGTACCGAATGGGGTTCTGGGTAAGGTAGTCCTGAGAGTCTTAAAGGAGACCCCGCTACACACTCCCCCCACTTAAACTCTTTGGTCCCCAAAGATAATTCTAACATACACTGTGTACAACCCTAGACAACGTTGCGTATGATGTTGGCATAGGGAATTCCCTTGCCCACAGGTCACACTATCATGAGTGACCTGCCTAACTGTGCCAGAGAGTGAGTGGGGGTTGCCCTCCACCAAATGAACAGTGGAGGGATCCGGATTCTCTGCACTCCTCCTGGCAGTGACCACAGAATCTTCTGAACTCTTCCCCATTTGTGGGTAGGTCAACTTTTTGGGAGGCCTTATGACTCTTCGAGCCCTTTGCTCTCTTGGGGTTTCTGGCTCTGGCGCCACAGGCTCTTCTTCCGTAGCAGGCTCGGGCAACATGGCGGGCTCTGAAACATCTGCTTCAGGAGCCGAGGGATACATAGAGTCTCCAGGGTCCTTTTCAGAGTAAGTGTCACAGGCATCTTCCCAGTATTCTGATGAAGGACTAGATGGGATGAACTCAGTGGCTTCTGCATTCAGTTGTCCATCTATAGTGTCTTCAGTGGTTGCAAGATCTATAGCAGAAGTTCTTTGAGTTGGGGAAGGCCACAGCCAGTCAAGTTCTCTTCCTTCATCTCCACTAAGCTCAGAGGCCTCTCCATCTTCAGCCCGAGAGGTCTGGGAGCGAGTGTTTGGCCTGGGAGTATCCAGAATAGAGACTGGTTCAGGGGAGTCATCCTGACTGCTTCAGCAAGTGGGAGCAGGTGGTTTCGATGCCACGTCTTCAGTGGTCCTACCTTCCCTTCTGGCTTCAACTTGTAGACAGGTAGGCCTGGCAGCTTCCTACAGATGACATAGGGTTCAGATCTCCATCTGTCTGCAAGTTTGTGTTTTCCAGGGACCCCCAGATTGCGTAACAGTACTCGGTCCCGGGCTGAAGGTCTTGCACCCGGACCTTCAAGTCGAAGTTTCTTTTGTTTCGAGCTCCCCTTTGATCTGAGGCCGCTTGAGCTTGTTCATAGGCTAGTTTCAGGCTGTGTCTGAGCCTGTCCACATATCCATTGTGGGAGGTGGCTGAGGAATGGTCTAAGGAGGTGCCAAAGGCCAGGTCCACAGGTAACCTTGCTTCTCTCCCAAACATGAGTCGATAAGGGGAGTAGCCTGTAGCATCACTGGTGGTGCAGTTGTAAGCGTGTACTATAGCTGCTATGTGTTTGCACCAATGTTGTTTCTTCTCACTATCCAGAGTTCCCAACATGTTGAGCAGGGTTCGGTTAAACCTCTCCGGCTGAGCATCTCCCTGTGGGTGGTAAGGTGTGGTTCGGGTTTTCTTGATACCCAAAGAGTCTAACAGTTTCTTGATCAATCGACTCTCAAAGTCCCTCCCTTAATCTGAATGGAGTCGCTGTGGAAGCCCATAATGGACAAAATACTTCTCCATAAGTACCCTGGCCACTGTGGAAGCCTTCTGGTCTTTGGTTGGGAAAGCTTGGGCATACCGGGTGAAATGATCAGTTATCACCAGAACATTTATTAGTCCACTCAGGTCGGGTTCGAGGCAGACAAAATCAATGCATACCAGATCCATTGGGCCTTGACTTTGTAGATGGCCCATTGGGGCAGCTTGATGGGGTAAAGTCTTCCTCTGGATGCAGCGTGCACATGAACGGCAGTACTCTTCTACTTCTGCCCTCATGCAGGGCCAATAGAACCAACTTCTAACGAGTTGAAAGGTCCTTTCCGCCCCTAGGTGGCCGTGATTGTCATGTAGGTCAATCAGAACAGTCTCTCTGTGTTTTTCCGGAAGGAACAATTGCCATTTATCTTCCAGGTCATCAGAGGGGCACCTGCAACCTGTCCCACTCTTTCCTCAACAGGCGAGCTTTCTTTGAGGAGTGGTGCAGGAGTCTATTTGGATCCTGATTCTCCAGGGCTTCCAGAACCAATTTCCCCATGGGGTCTTCTAATTGGTCGCATCTCAGCTCCTTCTTGGACAGTTTTGGCAGATTGTCTTCCTCCAGTTGGGTTACTCCACAGTATTGTTTGGGGACTCCTACCATGGTAACTCCTATCTCTTCTGCCCTCGAGCCTCCTCTGGCTTGTAATTCAGCCCCTTGACAAAGGGCCTGCACCCCGTCAGGTGCCACTTGAGTCCAGTCTTCTGTGTCACTGGTGGGGGCATGAGATCTCCTGGACAGAGCGTCTGCATCTCGATTTCCAGTCCCTGGCCTGTACTTTAGGCTGAAATTGAATCCAGAGAGTGCGGCCAGCCACCTGTGTCCAGTGGTGTCCAGCTTTGCTGTGGTGAAAAGGTAGGTAAGGGGGTTGTTGTCGGTCTTCACAGTGAACTCCGCCCCATACAGGTAGTCTTTGAGCTTGTCTACTACCGCCCACTTAAGGGCCAGGAACTCCAGCTTGTGAGTGGGGTAGTTCTTCTCAGAGGGGGTCAGGCTCCTGCTCACGTAGGCAACAGGCCGCAGTTGTCCTTCGTGTTCTTGGTAAAGTACTCCTCCCAGACCGTCATGACTAGCATCTACATGTAGTTCATAGGGTTTGGTTGGGTCTGCGTAGGCCAAGACTGGGGCAGTGGTTAGGCTCTTCTTCAACACCTGGAAGGCCTCTTCACACTTCTGGCTCCACTGATCTCTGACTGACTCTCCCGGCTTCCTGGGCCCTGAGTCGTCCTCTTCCCCCTCGGTCTTGAGTAGTTCATTCAATGGTCTGGCAATTCGGGCAAATCCTTCCACAAACCTCCTGTAATAGGAGCAGAACCCCAAGAAGGATCTAAGTTCTGTTACAGTGGTGGGACGTGGCCAGGAGGTAACTGCCTCCAATTTCTCAGGGTCTGTGGCCACCCCTTCTTCAGACACTATGTGTACCAGATAGTTCACAGAAGACTGGTAGAACCGACACTTCTCAGGCGAAAGCTTGAGTCCCTCCTCACTGAGTCTTCTCAACACTTTTTCCAGCCTTTCTTCGTGTTCTTCCAGGGTTCTCCCAAAGACAATGTCATCGTCCAGGTATACAAGGACTTCAATAAGGTTCATGTCTCCTACAGTCTTCTCCATGAGACGTTGGAAGGTAGCAGGAGCTCCAGACAGTCCCTGAGGCATTCGATCAAACTCAAAGAACCCCACTGTGGTTATGAAGGCTGTCTTCTCCTTGTCTTCTGGATGCATAGGGATCTGGTAGTATTCACTCTTGAGATCCATAACGCTGAACCACTTGGCTCCAGACAAACTCTGTAAAGCGTCCTCTATCCTCGGAGTGGTGTACTGGTCGGGTATGGTTCTCCTGTTGAGAGTCCTGTAGTCTATACAGAGCCTCAATGACCCATTCTTCTTCCTGACCACCACTATCGGGGAGGCATAGGGGCTTCTAGACTCCCGGATCACACCAGTCCTCTTGAGTTCTGCGAGTTGTTCCCTTAGATCCTTAAGATCTGCTAGTGGGACCCGCCTGACCCTCTCTCTGAAGGGCTTGTCTTCTTGGAGGCGGATTCGATGGGTGGCACTCCTTGCACACCCCACATCGAACTCATCTTTGGAGAAGATCTTCTCCCATCTGGTCAACTGGGCCTTGGCTCTCTCTTTCCAAGCCCTGGGCAGATTCGGGTTTTCCATGGACAGCTTCTCCCAAACATCTCCTCCTTCACCCGTCCCCTTGACTTCTGACAGGGTAACCGGGGCAGCAGGGCTCACCTGGCCCAGCAGCATCCTGGCTGGGATTTCCATGGGGCCACCTGTAGTGTTCCTAACACTCACCGGAACTCTACAATGGGCCTTCTTCAGGGCCTTCAGTGGAATCACTTCTGGTATCACTTCCAGACCTGAGGACTCTTCCCTTGGGTCGGACTCCAGCATGACAAAGGGTCCGGGTTGTTTCCAAGTAAGCTTCACAGTGGCTTTGAGACAGGTTACTTCGCCGGGCTGCAACACTACCCCTTCTCTTCCAAGTCTCCACACCTTCCCTATCCCCTCTCCAGGGGTCTTCTGCTCTAGGACCAACCGTTGGTAGGCCGTCTTCAGCATGGGGTGGATCTTGGTGGCCGCTTGTCCCTTCTCTATCACTAGAGGGGTCAGGAGTCTTCGGACCAGGTCCGTGTTTGTCCCTATTATAAGGGAACTCTTGTTGGCTCCTGGTGGCTGAGGGCACACAACTGCCAGGGTGTCAAACACTTCGGCCTTTCCAGCCACAGATGGGTCAAAGGTCATCTTGATGGGCAGATAGCCATCGTAGGGGAAGCTCTGGGTTCCAATCCGCCATATTTCCAGTTCCTCTATCTTCTGGATAGGCAGGTGACTTAAGTGCTTATCGTAGAAATCCCGGTATAATAGGGTCACTTGTGCCCCAGTATCCAAGATGGCTCTGGTGTAGACTCCCTCCACTTGAATGGGCACTATAGGAGATGGGCCTACCAGCTTCTCCGGATATGGCCTGGCAGGGGTCGCCTTCTTCTGGTCCTTTCCCTTCGGACTCTCTCTCGTCCAACTCCCTTTAGCCTTTAGTCTTTCTTGAGCCTGGTATGCATTGATTTCCCTCCTTTCAATGGGTGTACAGACCCGCTGAGGGATAATATTGTTTTTCTTAGGTGTGCATCCCCTCTGGGGAATGCTGTGCCTCTTCTGAGGGGTCTTGCCCCCTTTCTCTGGGGTGTATCTCTGTTGAGGATTGTTGTGTTTCCTCTGAGGGGTTTTGTCTCCTCTTTTCTTCTGCTTCGCATTCAGCTTGGAGCTCACTGAAGATGATGGGCACCCAGTTGACTCCTTCACCGGGGCCCTCTGGAGTTTCCCGACGGCTTGTGGTTATCTGTTTTCTTCTTCTTGGGACTGGAACATGTAGCTGCAATGTGGCCAACTTCCCCACAATTAAAACAGATTATGTCCCCCCAGTCTTGCAGAGATGCGGGTGCTGAAACAGCTGGGAACAGTTCCTTTCTCGCTACCTCTTTCTCTGGACCCTGTGTGTCTTTCGCCATCAGAGCGGTTAGGATCTCTAATACCTGAGACATTTGTGATTTCAAAGTGTCCACTTCTGAGTCCCTTTCTGGAGTCATGAGCGAGTTGACCATCACTGGTGTCAGTGGCGTCACTAGGGTTGGTGTCACCTGGTGCGGCAAAACATGGTGTCACCCCCCCTCCTGTCTATCCTGCCCAGCGCCCTCCAGGCAGCGCACAGTCACGAGGCGCACCCCCAAATGACCCCTGTAAATTAAAGTATAGGGTGGTATTGGGCTGGCTGGAGCGATATAGGGCAGGTTGGGGTAATATAGGGCAGGTTGCAGTGGTATAGTGCAGTCTGGGGTGGCATAGGGCAGGTTGGGGTTGTATAGGGAAGGTTGGGGTGGTATAGAGCAGGTTGGGGTGGTATATGGCAGGCTGGGTGGCATTGGGCAGGTTGGGGTTATATAGGGCAGGGTGTGATGGCATAGAGCAGGTTGCAGTGGCATAGGGCAGGTTGGGGTGGTATAGAGCAGGTTGGGGTGGTATAGAGCAGGTTGGGGTGGTATATGGCAGGCTGGGTGGCATTGGGCAGGTTGGGGTTATATAGGGCAGGGTGTGATGGCATAGAGCAGGTTGTGGTGGCATAGGGCAGGTTGGGGTGGTATAGGGAAAGCTGGGGTGGCATAGGGCAGGGTGCGGTGGTATAGAGAAGGCTGGGGTGGCTTAGGGCAGGGTGCGGTGGCATAGGGCAGGGTGGGGTGGTATAGAGCAGTTTGCGTGGCATACAGCAGGTTGCAGTGGCATAGGGCAGGCTGGGGTGACATAGGGCAGGTTGCGGTGGTATAGGGAAGGTTGGGGTGGCATAGGGCAGGGTGCGGTGGTATAGGGCAGGCTGGGGTGGTATAGGGTAGGCTGGGGTGGCATAGGGCAGGTTGCAGTGGCATAGGGCAGGTTTCGGTGTCATAAGGCAGGTTGCGGTGGCATAAGGCAGGCTGGGGTGGTATGGTGCCAGGTTAGGACTCCATCATGGGGTGCAAGGTGGTCTGCTGCTGCTAGACAAAGCTATAGATTATATATAGATATTATGTAATATAGCTGGTCCATCTGCCCCTCCCCCCACCAGTCCAGCTAACTCAACTACTGTGCCTATTATATGTAATATAATATATCTGTGTCCAGCATCACCCCCCCCATTATCATCATCAGACCAGCTCAGGGTGGGGGTGTCTCAGTCAGCTAATATAAATTATATAGTCAGTGTTGTCTGTCTGATAATGGGCGGGGGGGGTGATGCTGGATATAGATATATTATATTACATATAATAGGCACAGTAGTTGAGTTAGCTGGACTGGTGGGGGGAGGGGCGGATGGACCAGCTATATTACATAATATCTATATATAATCTATAGCTGTGTCGCAGCAGGCCACCTTGCACCCCCCCCCCCTTCATTATCATACAATACAGGTCAGGGCGCCAGACAGACTGAGTCCTCCTCCCACACTAGCTAGTAGCTCTGCCTCTTACAATGGCAACCGCCCCCCCCGCTCCCCACACACACACACCTACCTCATCTTGTGCTTGTGCTCGGGAGTCGGGCCGGCGGTGGAGACCCCCCCCCACCTGTTCTGGAGTCTTGACTGGAGAGGAGGAGGGCTGGGCAGCGACCCTCACAGCGTGCAGCCGGAGAAAGTTGTGTGTGACGTCACATCATCACAGTGCAGTGTGATGATGTGACAGGCTGACGCTCTGTAGGGTAGGGAGGGAGGAGGAAGAAGAATAAGGAACCGGAGGACACACCAGGCGCGGCGGCGCTGGAAGTGTTGTTCCAGCCCAGCGGGGTGAAGTTGCTGAATTAAAGTGTCAGCTGTAAAAAAAAAAAAAAAAAAGTCAAAAAAAAAAAAAGTCAAAAAAAAAATATTTTTTTTTTTCTCACCGTCGGAAGGGTGTCACCCCTCTAGCGGGTGTCACCCGGGTGCGGACCGCACCCCCCGCACCCCCTAGCAACGCCTCTGACTGGTGTAGGGGCATGACTTGTCTTTATCATTGCCTGATCCTTCTGCAGTGCCTCCTCATCTCTGATGATTTTTATCAAATCAGAGTAAGTCAGTGATGTTCCTCCTCCTTAGGTTTTCAGGTGCAACCAGACTGGATCCGAGCGCAAAGCTCCCTTTAAGACTCGCTTCATTCTTGCCGCATCTGTATCTTGGGGCATCATTCCCTTCTTCAAGACAATCTTACACAGCAACCTGTTCAGTCTTCTGACATACTCTGAAAGCTTTTCATTCGGCTGTTGGAAAGTATGTTCAAATTGGTAGACCATCTCTGTCACCTTTTCTAGCTGACCCAACTCTTCCTGTAGCATGGCTAGACAGTCTTGAGCCGTGCAGTCTGTATTTCCAAACCGGAAACTTTTCACCGCTTCTGCTGCTGCGCCTTTAAGGCTTTCTATCACTCGTTGCCTCTTCTGCGCTTCAGGCACCTCCCATGCCTCCACTGCCTGTAATGCCTGCTCCACTCAAGTATCGAAGTCTTCCTCCCCTGCAGGGACAGGGAGCCTCCCTGAGAATGTCTTTAGTCTCTGGTAGCTAGTCTCTACATGCACCGTGCTTGTCTTCTGACATTTGGTTAGCAGATCCCCTATTGCCTTTATCAATTCTGGTGATATAGCAGTGGCAGGTGCAGGTGCCACCGGGGGCGTCACCCCGTCTCCTCTTTCTGGTGAGGTACGGGCGGCAGCCTGCGATGATCCCGTTGGTGATGGTTCCTTCTTATCAGTTACTGCATGCGCCAACCTATAGGTTCTGTTGTCTGGCGTCCGCACACACTTGCGCTTGCAAGCCTCTGGCATCCCGTCCCAGTACTCCACTAGTATATACTGATATGAGGTGTCTGGGTCTGACTTTATCTTCGTCACCCACGGTGTGTGATCTGGGGACACTGACTTCATTAACTCCTCTACCGTTTCAGTCGACCATTCCTCACCAGGGAGGTTGATGACTATCGAGCGGTTTGGATCTGCCCTAGAGGCTTTGCACCACTCTTCCACTGCTTGCGGGTCCATGGGGTCCATGCCGGCACTTCTGGCATTCACCTGATCTATCAGGATCCCGGACGAGAACCGGCTCAGCAGCGGTTGAGGATGGCCAGGTCAGATGTCACCCAGGCTCGCGATGGGGGTGGAAGGCTCTTTTGGATAACAGCGCAAGGCCCCAGGCTTCAGGCCTTGCACCGCAGCGGATCCGCACAGGAAGATCTCTCCACCGAAGTCTTGTGTCCAAAAGAGGCCGAGCGCAGCATCGCCTCCTCCTTATATAACCCCACCCATGAGTCTCTGGGGTGGAAACATTGCATCCTGGGTACAGAATGGGGTTCTGGGTAAGGTAGTCCCGAGAGTCTTAAAGGAGACCCCGCTACACTAGTTTGGTGAGATTCTCCAGTGTCATCCCCACAGCTGTAGAAGGATAACATTTCCCCCAATATGCATAAACTGCAACAAAATGGGTGGGCGGGCTGGAAGCTTGCAGCCTGCTGCTCTAGATAAAATTGGCTACTAGCTTTTTATTATTGACTCTATATAAAGAGGACTTCATTATTTGAATGTGGATTTTTCTTGCTTAAAGGGGTTGTAAAGGGAAATATATATATATTTTTAAAAATAACAAACATGTTATACTTACAGTAGGTGCCGCCGATTTTGTATATCCAGCGCGATGGGATCGCGCTGGTTATCGCCGCTGCGAGGCTGTGCTTCTCGCGCTCGCCACCCCCATGAGATGTAACGCATCCATAGGAATGTATTGCGGGCGGCGAGCTGGAGGAGCGACAGAGCTCGGCGCTGGCGGCCAATGTCATGCTGCCTGTCCGCGATTATGTACAATATTGCGGTCAGGTACTGTACCTCCACTGTGCAGCTCGTTTTGCACAGAGTGGCCCCGAATCTGGTCTTCTGGGGTCCCTCTGCAGCTGTCTCGGCTCCTGCCTGCAAGAACTAAACACCTTCATGCAAGCTCTCTTGCATGGTGGTAAGTTCTTGCGGGCGCGCTCCCGTGATACAGCTGGTGGCTATAGCCACTCACTGTATCACTCGCCCCCCCCCCGGCACGCCGTGTCATTGGATGTGATTGACAGCAGCGCGAGCCAATGGCTGCGCTGCTTTCAATCCATCCACTCTAGCCAATCAACGGCCAGGCTGAATGGCAAAGACGACATCAGGGGCGAGCACAGCAGGTGAACGGGCTCAGGTAAGTAAAACGGGGGGGCTAGAGGGGCCAGTATTGTCGGATGTTTTTTCACCTAAATGCATAGGATGCATTAAGGTGAAAAAACATGGACCTTTAGTGTCCCTTTAAAGGAGTTGTAAAACCTTATGCCTCATACACACGACCGGTTTTCCCGTCGGGAAAACTGGCATGACAGCTTTTGGCCGGGAAAACCGGCCGGGTGTATGCTCCATCACAGTTTTCCTGACAGGAAAACTGTGTGAAAAAAAAGAGAACTTGTTCTCTAACTTCCTGTCAGGAAAAAATCCTGCCGAGAAAACCGGTCGTCTGTATGCTTTCCCGAGGGGGGAAAAAACGTGCATGCTCGTGAACAATGACACATGCACGGAAGCATAGAACGTCATTTTGTCGGCTCGTCTTTGACGTCACTGCATTCTTGGCAGTCAAAAGTTCAGCGGCCTTTTGTGTGACTGTGTGTATGCAAGGCAGCCTTGAGAGGAATCCCGTCGGGAAAAGCACCGTTTTTTTTCCTGTCGGGAAAACCGGCCGTGTGTACGAGGCATAACATTTACCCAGTTAAAGCGGGGTTCCACCCGCAATTTTATTTTATTTTTAAAGTCAGCAGCTACAAACACTGTAGCTGCTGACTATTAATAAGGACACTTACCTGTCCTAGGCGCCCACGAAGTTGGCCCCCCCGAAGCCGATTGCTCGATCGCGGCAGGTCCCCGCGCCGCCATCCTCACTAAGGGAAACAGGCAGTGAAGTCTTGCAGAAATAAAAAAAAAGGCATAATATGTTGCATACCTATTTTCAGATGGAGCTCTCCAAAACACAGTTTGCTTCTATAATGTAAAGGCTTTTCTTTATGAATTCTGTATACAAGTCAACTAGAACAACGTCACATTGCTTATCAGAGGGCTTTCAGTTAGACAAATTACAGACAAATTACAGCTCCAAAGCAGGCAATGTGTGCTACGGGGTCACGTACCTGTAAATGGTCAATGTACATCTTTGCCAGCACACTACATATCAACAAGTACCTTCTGAAAGTTTTTTTGTAGAATGATTACATTAAAATGAACAAAGTACAACAATGTTTTTGATTCCTGCAGGACCCCTTCGCCAGGCAGCTCGAAATGGAGCTCAAGATGATGAGGATGGCCTCTTGTACAATTCCCATCCAAACCCCCCTGGTGGTGAACATGGGGACTGCTAGGGCAGCGGAAGGGTGCAAGTGCCAGGAAGGTGCAGCGAACCTGGAATTGGAGATGCTGAGGTTGGATGAGCAGAAGCGAGGATTCAAGTCATAAGCTGAGTTCAGTAAAAGCCAGGCAGATAGGTACAGAATCAAGATCATAGATCAGGTCAGGGACAGGCAGGGGTTGGCAACATGCTGGCAGGGAGGTACAAAAGTCCTGGCCGAGGTCAGTAACGTGAATCCGTAGCAGGCATAAGCAGGCAAGGGAAATTCACTGGAGAGTCAGACCGAGCTGGGTCAGTAACAGGATCAAGCAGGCTTTCAGGAACACAAGTCACAAGGTAAAGCTGAAGACCATCCAGCAATGATACTAGGCAGAACTCTGCTTTAAATTGGCCGCTGGGTGCCAGATTCTGTGGGAGCGCCCATGTGTGCACATGTGCGCCGTGGCTTGTATGTGCGCATTCTTGCAAGTCAAGTTATACATCCAATATCTATCTTAAGCTAGCCCTCACTCCTCTAGGAACCCTTTGTCGTGTATTAAATGTTTATTTGTTAAATAAAAATTATATGTAGTGTGAAAAACAGCCTCTAAGGACCCTGTCATAGACAGAATGTATATACCATCCAAGCTGTGTTGGTTCTCCAGATAAGAACAGGTCTTGCAAGATATAAAAATGACAAAAGCCTGTTATGTGTATAGTAGTCATTAATGGATTAAAACAGACCTTGCAGCTTAAATGTAAGGCCTGCTTTTTAAGGCCCCTTACATACTGGGTGGGCTCCATTGGAATCTGTCCATGGCTGGTCCATGTCCGCTTTGCTTATGCAGCGTGGACACAGACACAGCCCGTTTTTACCCAACTGCCATCCGATCCGCCAAAAAGATGGGTAACGGATTTCCCATCTGTCTGTTTTTAGTGAATTCAGCAGGTGACAACGGACTCATGTCTATTGACACCTGCTACTCCATAGAGGAGACTGGAGCGTCCGATCATGAAAAACTGATAGGCGGACCTGATCACCACCTTTCCCCCTTGCCAAAAAGTAGCTTAAACATGGAAATAATTGTAGGGTGGAAAAGTTAAATAGTATAGTATAGCTACCTTTCCCCAGGCTAACACCTGGGTGAGGGTTATGTCATCCTCCTTCTGATTAGATCTGGGGAAAGTAGATAACTCCTTGCTGAACTACCAACACTGCGGCAGCATCTGCGTGGGCGTCTTGGAGTACTCACCATTTCCCTTGGCAGTAGGATGCCATCGTCCTCTACAGAAACTGGAGGATAGGTATGTTGCCTTTAGTCCTGGTTCACATTGATGCGATTTGACATGTCAAATTGGCGGCAACTGCCGGCAATGGCACCGTACGGACCGGTGCGACGCTGCATTTGCAGAGCCACACCGATTTCCAAAAGTAGTTTCTGTACTACTTTTGGTGATTTCGGGGTGCGATTTCCATTGACATCTGTGAAGGAACCCACACAGATGTCTCTGAAATCGCCCCTGAAGTCGGGACTGACATGCGGAAATGAAATTGCGCGAGTTCAGCTGAACTCGCACGATTTCCTTCCCACAGTTAGTGTGTACCTAGGCTTAATGTTTATGTTGCCTTTCAGCAAGCGGGAGGTGAAGCGACTTAAAATTGAACTCTGCAATAAGCAAATATTCTCTAAATAGGGGGGCAATATGTATTTATACTTGAATCTCAAGTGTAATTTGTGTATTTCATCCAGATCTGTGCAGTAAACCATTGTGAAATTTTGCATCTGTGCAGGAGACTTTTGTAATCAAGACAGGCAGCCTGTAGTGGGTGGGTCTGTTGGGTTCCTCCCACAGCTCTTCTATCTACAGAGTCTATGTGCAGCACAGTAATGATGTCACTGCTACTTTTACAAATAAATATCTGGGTCTGTAAAGGCATTTAATGAACACAAAGTGGATTTATATTTTGTGGCTATTAAAGATTTTTACCTACAGGTAAGCCTATTATAAGGCTTACCTGTAGGCAGTGGCGTCACTAGGGTGTGGCTATTGGGGCAGCAGGGAAGAGCCTAGGAGGGAGTGAGAGAGAAAAGATGAGGCCTCACCACCACCCTAAGTAGCATCCCTGGCACCTCCCAGAGCCTGCACTACTTCTCCAAGCTCCTCTCCTAGCTCGCTGTGACTGTCATGGAACAGGAAGAAAACAGGCTGACCAAGGACGGGTGGGAGGTAGGTGCATCACACACGCCTACCCACACAGACAGGGGCTGGGACAGTAGGGACTGCAGGCAGGACTGGGGGGTCTCTTTTTCTCACCTCCTTTCTCTCTTTCACCCACTTTTATCCACTCTCTCATCCTCCCTCACCCCCTCTCTCTCTTTCACCCCTTTTCATCTATCCCCCTCTCTCTTACCTGATCTTACCCCCCCTCTCTCTCACCCTAATGTATGGGTAGGCTCTCTGGGGACCCTGATGTATGGGGAGGCTCTCTGGGAACCCTGATGTAGGGAGGGGCTCTCTGGGGATCCTGATGTATGGGGAGGCTCTCTGGTGACCCTGATGTAAGGGGGAGGCTCTCTTGGGAGCCTGATGTAAGGAAGGGGCTCTCTGGGGACCCTGATGTAAGGAAGGGGCTCTCTGGGGACCCTGATGTAAGGAAGGGGCTCTCTGTGGATCCTGATGTAAGGGGAGGCTCTCTGGGGATCCTTATGTAAGATAGGGGCTCTCTGGGGACCCTGATGTAAGGAAGGGGCTCTCTGGGGAGTCTAATGTAAGGGGGGATCCACACTCAGATATGTAACGAGATTATATATATATATTTACATGTGTATGCCCGCCCAAGCGTATGACTTTCTTTAATTCGCTGCTATGTGCTCTATCCCCAGATCTTTTGTAGACCTAGCAATGCCTCTGCCTGTAGGAACAGCAAATACCACCTAAACATGCACGGTTTAGGAAATATTTACATTAGTTGCAGCTGGTGACATCACTGGCGCATGTACACTGAGCTCTGAATGGAAGGTGCCGTCCGTTCAGAGCTCTGTGCCCTGGACCATGACTCCAGTGCACATGCACAGGAGTGACGTCACTGCGGTTTGCCCATTCAAACAGCCAGAGCCTGTAAACCCAGAAGGAAGACCAGGTGAAGATGGAAGCCCTATCAGTGGTGACATTGCACAGCTGACAGAGCTTTGCTTTAAGGTAAGTCTGTCTTAATGTTATAGTATGCGAACTGGTTTATTCCTGTGGTTGGAACCATACTTACCGGTATGTATACTGATTGTTCATATGAATGAGACAGTAAGGACTAAAATTTATCGCAGTGCTATTTTTTTCTTTTGTGTTTGCAATCCACATCCAGCAAAACATGAAAGCTTATAATGTCCACCACTGTTAAGACATTAAAAGACATTAAAAGTATTAGTCTTACTTTATGGGCTTTAAAAATACTAATCTGTGAATCATCCATTATTGTAATTGATGTTTGCATGTGGATATTCTATATTTCACCCTCCCTTAAGAAATGGAACTGGAGATTAAATACACACATCAATTAACACACATGGTTACCATGTCCGCTAAATGTATCTCATGAGAATGCATATGAGAGGGTTTTAGCAGAAAGGCAGAACACCTGATAGTGAAGGGAAATGGTTTAATTATTCACCAGTGGCCATGAATAATTGGTGGTCATCTCAATAATTAAGTAGTGTATTTCACTGACCTGCAGAATTAGTCTTTGACTTAATGGATATATAGATAGATAGATCGGGTACTGCCTTACAAAACATGTTCCAGGCTTAAAGATGGCAATATTTTGTTACAAAGTGCAGTTATCTTTGTACATCTAACCTTAAGCCCTGGTTCACACTGCCGCGACTTCTGCATGACTTTGAATCCGACATCCCTGCACGACTTCATCACGACTTACAATTACTTCTGTTAAAGAAGTTGTATGCAATTAGAACGGTTCCATTGACGTTAATGGGTGCGACTTGTCATGCAACTGTGAACTCTCAAGTTGCATGACACGTCACGGCAGTGTGAACCAGGGCTAAAGCTGAATTCCTGACGTTATCTTTGTTACCAACGTACGCTGGCTCAGCTTGGCATGATATGATTATCGATATATCTAGAGGGCCACTGGGGATGCTGCAAACCACTGTAGTAGCCCTTGCTACATATAGTGATAGCCATAATCTTCTAGATCCTACTCGAGCAGCTTTCTCTTTGCATACTGACCACAGGGGTCACTAACTCTGCATCATTGCTATTAGGAGAACACCTTGTTCTTTGTCAATGAATAGAAGGTGTTCACTGTTTGGATGAGGCAAGATAATGACAGCATCCACCCCTATTCTACACCTTGTCCAATCAGAGAACACCTTGTACTTGTACCTTGCACAAGGTGTTCTCTAAATGGTGGAGGTGTTGAGCAAGGGATCCCGTGTGTTCAGTGTACAGAGGAGAAGCCAATCTAATAGGATTAGGAAGATGGCAGCTGATGTATTACTATATGTAGTAAAGGCTAGTACAGTGGTTTTCAGAATCCATAGTGGCCCACCAGATATAAGATATGGATAATTACATCGTGCCAAGCTGGACCAATGTAAGTGGGCAATAAGGATAATTTCTGGAGTTCTGCTTAAACTAAACCCCTCCCCTCCACAGATGTAAACTTACCTGAATTGGACTGCTGTGGCAGGGATCATCAATAATAATAAAATCTACCTTCCTTTGCTCATACCAGCCCAGTAGAAGCTCATAGACATGTATGAGCTGTCTTCTGAGGGCCTCCTATATCGGGAGATGGCCCAATAGAAAAACAATATAGGGTTCTGCTGCTCAGTTGAAAGTTCCATGACAATCCTTAATAATGAATTGGCTGTCAGTGGACTAGATATTTTATTGTGATAATTTTGTCCGAATCCTTTAATAACACAAACCTAATCTGATTGTTTTTGTGAATGCATCAAGTGTAAAATAACTTAATGTAAGGATGCAGATATTTAACTTTTCTTTTGAGTACTTTCGATAAAGTAATTAGAGATTGACAAATCTACCAGGGCTTGATTGGGGGGGGGGGGGGGGTGTAGAGTCCTATTTGAAATTGACAGAACTTGAATCTCAATCAATGAAGTATATGGGGAAAGGGGCAGGGGGCAATCTTGATACTAAGTTCTGCCCTTTTTTTAAGGTTTAAATGGCAAGCTTTTGTCAAAAAGGGCATGAGGAGCTGGGCAATTTTATAAGGGACATTTAAAGTGGTTGTATTCAGGGCTGTCTTTAATATTAATTGGACCCTGGGCAAACATTTTATTGGACCACCTCCATGCGATTTCGTTCTCCACCTACTATGAGACATACAAAAAAATAGCAGATCAGGCAGTGATTGTGATTGGTTGCCAGAGCTTACTGGACATCCTTACCACTCACTAATTGGTTGCTAGAGGTTACTGCACATTATTACAGTGCTGACTGATTGGTTGCTATAGGTTTTTACATTTCTTTACCGCTTAATGATTGGTTGCAAGAGGTTAGTGCACATCATTATTGCTCACTGATTGGTTGCTAAAGGTTATAGCACATCATCTCCTCCTAGGACTCCTGGGATCAGTGGCAATGCTGGTGAGGGAGGGAGGACCAGTGGCAATGCTGGGTGGTTGATGGGATCAGTGGCAGTGGTGGGGGGGATGAGATTAGTTAGGTGGCAGTACAATGTGGCAAATTCTGAATCATGTAGAGCAAAGCTGGAAATCTTTGGCAAGTATAAAGTGGTGGATTCTACACTGACCACAAATGTAATGGGAAATTTACAATGACCACCAATGGGAGGGGGGGATTTATGCTATTGTCTTGTTTTGTTGTTTTTTTTTTTTTGGGGGGGGGGTCAGTAGTTTACTATTGTTTTAACAAAGCAAATAATAAATAAATACAGTATAATGGGGGAGAGTGATCTTTTAATGCAATTTTGAGGGCAACATGGAAGAAAACAGTCCTTTAACCCTTTTGCCCACAGGTCCTGTCCCTCAATTTAACCTCAGGTAGTAGGACCATTTTTGCTATAATTACTTTTTTTTACCATGTTTTGCTTTTTTTTACCTACAGCTTTAAAAGTTTGTAAAATACAATTTTGCTCCCCCCCATCAATCCATCCATCCATCCATTTTGTGAAACACAGGACCAATAGAATAAGAGAATGGTGCAGCTGATTTTGTATGTCCCACAATAGTTGTGCAAATGTTTATCAAAATAACATTTTCTACAAACATACACTAAAATCAGGGCAGACAAACACAACATAACTTACTATATTTCTACAAGATCGAAAAGATTAAAAAATTGTACTGAGTTAATACATACCAAATATTTATACAATTTTTAAGTTGTGCCTTTTTCTAAAATGGTGACAATCGAAGGTACACAAAACCAGGGGCGGCCCGTCCATTAAGGGTGCATGGGCACAGCCTCCATTTTCCATCCCCACTGCCACCCCCTATTCATGCGTCCGGCCCTTTTCAGGACGCCGGGCGCATGAATTACAGCAGCGGGGGTGTTTTTTTGAAGCACCTGATTAGAACCAGAGGCTCTAATAGGCTTCAAAATAGAGTGGGCTCCGGTTGCAGAGCATTGCGCTCGGAGTCAACCCAAGTGTGTTAGAATAGTGAATATTCATTTGCTATTCTAACACTGAATCGTCTCTCCACTAATCAGGAAGCGGGGGCCTGATACCGGTTTCCCGATTAGCTGAAAGTACAGGTGATCCTATTGGATGCCTTGGAGGAGGAGGGATATGCACAGCATAAGCCACCGAAATGCACAGGAGGAGAGAGAAAGAAAGCTGCAGCTCGCTGGACACGCTACCCGCTCGCCTGCTTCCTAGATGGGGTAAGGGCGGGGCTTTGATGTCCCTACCGTCCCCCAGGGGTGACCGACCGGGGGGGTTTGTTTCCCCCCAAAAGATAAAAAACCTGCCACTGCACAAAACTGTAAATAGGTGCCTTACGCTATAGATCTAGAGGTTGGATTGTGGTAGTGCCCAATCTGCAGTGCTGTATGTGCACTGCGTTGGTGTGTTCATTGTACACCAAGCCCCAATGTAATGAGAAGATTTACACTGACCACCAATGTAACTGAGAAATTTAGCCTGCGTTCACATTTGTGTGTCAAACGCATGCAAAATCGCTTTTCTTATTTATACAAAATTTTCAGTTATACAAAATTCATTACAATATATAATTACTTCTTCTCCTGTTTGTCAGTTAGGGTCCATAATTGTTATAAAACCCTTTGGGGTTAGTTGTTCCCCCACATTTATAAATACTCTATCACTCTTGTTGAGGACCGAAATTCTTCCCATCTTTGCCATATTTCTGGCATTTGATTTTTTATATATAATCTTCTTCCCTTATCTGTCTTTCCATTCATTGAATTTCGTTCATTTCACATATCCAGTTGGTTACCGTCTGACTTTTTGTACTTCTCCATTTACGAGCTATCATTATTCTGGCTGCAGTTATCATATGATGAAAAATATCCGTCTTAAAAACTTTTATTGAGCTTGACATTATAGATAGTTTTGAGATATTTATACTTGGATTTATCTCCACTCCAGACACCTTCTGCTAGATCTCAAATATCTTGTTCCAGAAATTCCTAACCAAATGACACCCATTCCAGATATGATCCATAGTCCCCCTTCCTCCCATACATCTCCAGCAGATCTCCACATTTTCTTTTATTTTATTTAAGGCTACTGGGCTCCAATACCATCTCATTATAATTTTATAATTTCTCTCTTGATGCTTGATCGCTACCGATGTTTTATGTTATATTGAAAATGCTTTCTCCCATTCTATCTCTGATATTGGGCTTCCTATTTCCTTCTCCCATTTTTTTATACTTGTTAGATCTCTAAGAGATCCAGAGGGGAGTAATAGATCATATATATCTTAGACAATTTTTTAGTCGGGTTTTTGTTCCTCTATTAATATTTTTTCGAATTTAGTTATTGGCCTATTTATTAAAGATAACTGTATTTTTGATTCAATATATGTATTCAATTGATGGTATTGTAGCCATTTGTTTTTATATATCGGCTCCTAAATCCTGCATTTTTGGCAGTTTACCATCCACTAGGATCTGAACCAACCTTGCATTCTCCAATATATTCTATTTTAAATAATTTGTAGTTCCTAAAGCTGGCGGAAATTCTCGATTGGAGAAAAATCGATTTTCTGACACCACAGAAACTGTCTGCCCTTTAGCAGATACACAGCAGTACCATTAATTGTTAATGACACCCTCACGCATCTGATGAGATGAGCTGTGGCACAATGTTATTTTGAAAAAGGGTTCCACCTACAATTTGCTTACCTTTGCAGAACAAGCTGATGTTGGGCTTAATGGCCACAGATGTAGGCAGGACTTTCAAGCATGCCCCTTTTCCTCCCCAGTGGGCAGCATTCAGCAGACGTGATGGTGGATATGACCTCAGGGGGCATGATATACATATGAATGCTGCTTCTATTTACATATCAATGCCACCGTTCCGCGGCTATTTACATATTAATGCCGTGGCTACTTACATATCAATGCAGGTTATTTACATGTAAATTTACGTTCGGGCGGTCCTCCCCAGGTGCCACCCATTGGGAAGGTGTCAGGCCGGACACCCCGCCTCTCCTGACCCTGGGACAGCGCTGCCAGTAAAAAATATATATATTACTGCTAGCCCTTTGTCATATCGCTCCTCCTCTGTCAATCGAAATACCCTCTGATTACCTCAATAATCACTGCTTGTTGTGGCTGCTTTCCTCCTTCCGCTCCGCCTCCTCCTCAAGTTACTTTTGATTGGAGGAGGAGAGCGATCATGTGACCATCAATGAAAGAGAGGGGAGCAGTCACATGACTGGGTCCGGCGTTAATGGAGGTACTGTAGTTAGAAGCTTTGATTTAAAATGAAAGTCACACAGGAGGAGCGGTATATGAGAAGTGGCTGACAGTGTGAAGTTTTTTAAACTTAAGCGTATGCGGACAGCACTGTCCCAGGAGACTGGGGGTCTCCAGGGAGTGCAGGGGAGGGGGCTTTATAATGTAAGGGGGATGTGTGTTATACAGGGGCCTGTGTACTATGCAGGGGGCTGTGCGTTGTGCAAGGGTCTGTGTACCATGCAGGGGGCTGTGCATTGTGCAAGGGTCTGTGTACTATGCAGGGGGCTGTGCGTTGTGCAAGGGTCTGTGTACCATGCAGGGGGCTGTGTGTTGTGCAAGGGTCTGTGTACCATGCAGGGGGCTGTGTGTTGTGCAAGGGTCTGTGTACTATGCAGGGGGCTGTGCGTTGTGCAAGGATCTGTGTACTATACAGGGGGCTGTGCGTTGTGCAAGGGTCTGTGTACCATGCAGGGGGCTGTGCGTTGTGCAAGGGTCTGTGTACCATGCAGGGGGCTGTGCGTTGTGCAAGGGTCTGTGTACCATGCAGGGGGCTGTGCGTTGTGCAAGGGTCTGTGTACCATGCAGGGGGCTGTGCGTTGTGCAAGGGTCTGTGTACTATGCAGGGGGCTGTGCGTTGTGCAAGGATCTGTGTACTATGCAGGGGGCTGTGCATTGTGCAAGGGTCTGTATACCATGCAGGGGGCTGTGCGTTGTGCAAGGGTCTGTATACCATGCAGGGGGCTGTGCTTTGTGCAAGGGTCTGTGTACTATGCAGGGGGCTGTGTGTTGTGTGTTATGCAGGGGGCTGTGGAAAGTTTTTTTTTCCTGAAACTTCCCTCTTAAAGTTAAGGTGCGTGTTATACGCCAATAAATACGGTAGTAATAATAATAATAATAATACGTTTTTATTATTATTAATTTGTTACGTTAAATTAGTTTAGATACGGCATTCATTATTTCGGAAATTCGAAAATCCGGAAATTCAGAAATTAAAAAATCCGAAAATCTGTAAATGCAAAAATTTAGAAATCCGAAAATTTGAAAATCCAAAAAACTAATAATAACCATTACTAACTATTAAATGATAGGTATTGGAATTTCTTTTCAAATGTGGCTGTAAGTGAACGTAACGAATACAAATTTATCTGAAGTTACAAATTATCCGAAATAATGAATGCCACGTCTACATAAAATTAAATGTAACAAATTAATAATTAATAATAAATAACGATTAAAAATTGTATTATTTATTATTATTAATGGAGGTACTGTAGTTAGAAGCTTTGATTAAAAATGAAAGTCACACAGGAGGAGCGGTATATGAGAAGTGGCTGACAGTGTGAAGTTTTTTAAACTTAAGCGTATGCGGACAGCACTGTCCCAGGAGACTGGGGGTCTCAAGGGAGTGCAGGGGAGGGGGGCTTTATAATGTAAGGGGGATGTGTGTTATACAGGGGCCTGTGTACCATGCATGGGGCTGTGTGTTGTGCAAGGGTCTGTGTACCATGCAGGGGGCTGTGCGTTGTGCAAGGGTCTGTGTACCATGCAGGGGGCTGTGCATTGTGCAAGGGTCTGTATACCATGCAGGGGGCTGTGCATTGTGCAAGGGTCTGTGTACTATGCAGGGGGCTGTGGAAAGTTTTTTTCCCGAAACTTCCCTCTTAAAGTTAAGGTGCGTGTTATACGCCGATAAATACGGTAATAATAATAATAACAAGTTTTTATTACTATTAATTTGTTACGTTAAATTAGTTTAGATACGGCATTCATTATTTCGGAAATTCAAAAATCCGGAAATTCAGAAATTCAAAAATCCGAAAATCTGAAAATTCGGAAATCTAGAAATCCGAAAATTTGAAAATCCGAAAATAAGAAAAAAAATCTGTAAAATAAAAAAGAAAATCAGTTAAATTTAGAACGAAAAATAAGAAGGAAAAACCTGAAAATCCAAAATAATAACGAACTATTAAATTCTAGGTATTGAAATTTCCTTTCAAATTTAGGTGTTGATGGACGTAACTAATACGCATTTATCCGAAGTTACGAATTATCCAAAATAACGAATGCCGCATCTAAACAAATGGAATGTAACAAATTAATAATAATAAATAATACAATTTTTATCGTTATTTATTATTATTATTAATTCCTTACATTTCATTTTATGTAGATGTGGCATTCATTATTTCGGATAATTTGTAACTTCAGATAAAATTGTGTTTGTTATGTTCACTTACAGCCAAATTTGAAAAGAAATTCCAATACCTATCATTTTATAGTTAGTAATGGTTATTAATGGAATAAAATTATACCAGTGCAAATAATAGTACAAAGAATAGTGCAGCGCTAAATATCACAATTAATGCACCCCCTCATCCAATAAATCAATACATAAAAGATATAGTTATTGGAAAAGAAAAATCATAAAAAGTTCATATAGAAATTTAGGATTCCAAAAATCCTGGAGAGTAGCAATAAATCTCTTCAGAGTGCAAAGCACCACATCAGCTCATATACAGGGGATCACAGCATACTGTAAGATCATCAGTGTCCCAATATCCCGATATATGCAAATAAAACAGCAAATATCTAGTGCTCTTTGCTGGCTTGTATTTAATATGATAAAAAGAAAATTGCTTTTAGTTAACATTTGTTAGAGATGGCCGTGGTTGATGTTTTATAGTATTTTAATTATGTATTAAAATTATGAGTTATTCATTATTACCATATATTTTTATTTTTTTTTATTAAAAAAATTTGGGGATCATGATTGACTTTCTGTGGTTTATATTCTCTGTAAGGGGACAGCTTTTTTAATTTATTTATCAGCTGAGCTGTTTCAGCTCACTAGTCTCCCTCCTGTGGTCAGGATGCAAATGACATATGAGTTAACAATGGGTGTAACTTTGCCCCTCTGTTGATTTTTCATTGCTATTTAAGACGGGTGTATGACATGCTTCCCTATATGCTGATGTAGTCCTGCTCCTTGGGACGATACATGTGCAAGAGGGTTTGATGTCACCCGCGGCCGTCTCCTCATGCTGACTCCATGTGGTTTTATGTGACAGAACGCTTTTTTGCTGGCACTTAAAGCGGAAGTAAACCCATCCATAAAACAGTTTCATTCCCGGCATGCTGGAAATGTAACACTCCCATTGGTTGTGCTCTCAACCAAACTGTCAAACCATCCAATGGTTGTTGTCATACCTGATCACATGTGCAGCATCATGACATTTGTAAATTAAACAGAGGCAAAGATGGCAGCTTCCTTGATTGAAAACGATAGGGGGGGTTTACTTACACTTTAATGAAAGTGCCTTATATGTAAATGTGATTTTTTATTTATTTTTCCTTCCTTTTTATCATATTAAATACATGCCAGCAGAGAGCACTAGATATTTCCTGTTTTATTTGAATATATCGGGATATTGGGACACTAAACTGAATAGAGGGGTAGGTACACAAGAATCTGTAGCCGACCACACTGCAATCCACAGTAATTTAGCACAATAAAGCACGGTACAGCAATTACTCCCTACACTGACTGTCATCTCTCCCTAAGCTAACCCTAACACACCGACAAATGGCTGCTGTGACCTCACCACTTTATAGTGAGGAACAGGCATATCCAAAAGCCCCCTTATTGGCCCTTCTAAGCATGATGACCTAATTTCATAAACTAGGCAATGCGTTTTGGTTACAATGAATTCAGCCTAGCAAATTTTCACATTAATTCATCTTCATCATGAATTTCAAACCCACTGGATCTGTTGCGAACTCATGGTAACAGTGAATTCAAACCCAATACCTAAAAGTATTATTTGCATGCTTTTTAATGTGAGCAATACCAAGGTTTTACATAGCAAATAATATATTAACCTCAACAGATATTTGCCTTGCAAAGCACAACTATTAACCTGTGTGTCAGTGATCTTCTGAGATGAGTATGTTTACAGACACTTGTCCTTTGCCCTGTATAGGACATGAACATACAGTCACTAATGCTGTCAAAATATGTGGTGATATTACCTGTACTGGATGATTGGTATAAATGCAAGCTTTCCAATAAAAAAAACAATTCCCCTTAATGCTAGCTTCCATATAATCATGTCACATTTCTTCATCGTTGTCATTGCTTTCTTCATCATTGTCAAATTAATAATAATAATATTATTATTATGTAGCACACCAATCCTTTTGCCCCCGCTTACCTTCACCTGCGGGGGGTAGGACACACCATGCCACAAGCCCGTGTCCTCCTTATCAGAGGTCAAGCGGTGTTCACAGATTTTGGTCCTGCAGCGAGTTACCTCTTTCCACTGGTTCTCGTCCCTAGAATGTAGGGAAAAGTCTATATTCTTCCCCAAGAAGGCCAATGTCCACACGACTTTAACTCCAACAAAGAGTTTATTTTCCTTTGCTTCAGTTAACGGGAAATTGAAGAGAGAAAGAAGCTAGCGAAGATAGGAGGTAGATTCAGGCACACAACAACTTACTTGTCGCCACTTGATCCCGAGTGGGTTTAGCTCACCCGGATAGATCCCTCTCACAGTTCTAGCAGCCGGAGTGGAGCTCGAACAGTACTATCACTTTGTCCCCTCCAGGGACGTGTTCAGGAGATCCTCTAATAACAGCAGAATCCTGTTATTCCTGAATCCAGAACTTTCCTTAAACCTCTGTAGAATTTAGAGAACAGATTATGCCATGGGCGTCTGCTGAAATTTTTCCAGGAGGGGGGGGGGGGGGCAATCATTTTTAAGGTCATCCATGCTCGGTCCCTTTTTGACAATGTCATGAAGGGGGGGGGGGGGGCTTAGTCATATTTGCATTGGGGGGGGGGGGGGCTGGTAAGAAATCAGGCCTGCTTTAATAAAATAAAATAAAAAAGTAGGTAAAATAATTGTGCCCAATTTATCATGGTGCCCTGTGCATGAACCTTGTTAGCCTGTATGGGAAATGTAAGTGTTTTTTCTTTTATATATACACCTGTAAGCCACTAATGATTACATTCTTGACCCTAATGAACCTTTTTGTTAAGTTGAGTATTTTTATTTTTTTAATATATGGTATAAAAACACTAAGGCCCCTTTCACACGGGCGGACCATATGTCCGTTTTTCATCCATCCGTTTTCGGATGAAAAATGGACATACATGTATCCCTATGGGATAGCGGATGAACATCCGCTGACATACGAAGACATCAGTCTCCGCTATGGTCCGTTTATCATGACGGAGGAAAATCCTATTTTTCCATCCGTCTGCGGATAGGATCGGATGAAAACGGACAGATGGTCTGTTTTCATCTGATCCCCCCATAGAGGAAAGCGGAGATCTGACCAGTCCGTTTCTTCAAGCCTATAGCCTTCAGGTCTGTAATGGATTTTAAGGGGAACCCCACACCAAAAAAAAAAAAAAACGGCGTGAGGTCCCCCCCAAAATCCACACCAGACCCTTATCCGAGCATGCAGCCTGGCAGGTCAGGAAAGGGGGGGGCAAGCGAGTGCCCCCCTCCTGAACCATACCAGGCCACATGCCTTCAACATGGGGGGGTGCTTTGGAGCAGATGGGGCTCTGCTCCCCCACCCCAAAGTCCCTTGGAGGGTCTCTTCCCCACAACTGGAGGGGCTCTTCCCGAAAATGTGTGGTGTGCGCTTTTTTTTTTTTTCAACTGTCAGCGGGGAAGCCCATTGACAGCTAATGACTGTTGTTAACCACTTCCAGGCCGACTCATGCCGATATACGTCGGCACTTTGAAGAGGGATATCTTTGTTATGGCAGCAGCTAGCTGTCATAAACCCAGTATCCTCTTCTTCAGTGAGCCGTCCGGTTTCCGATAATAGTGGTCTCTGCAGCGGATTCGCCGCAAGATCACTTTTATCTGCCCTCCACCGTTTACCGGAGCCGTCGGCAGCGGCGGAGGTGATCGGATCCTTCTTCCTCTGTGGCATGGAGATGAGTGAGGGGAAGATGGCTCCCACTAGTCTCCATACCATTGCAGGGCGGAAGCGGCGTCAAAACGTCACTTACACCCATAGCTCTTAAAGGGACATTTATCTTTTTATTTTTTTCAAATGACATTTTAGTGTAAATATGAGATCTGAGTTTTTTTTTACCCCAGATCTCATATTTAACCACTTTCGGACTGCCGCACGCATATATACGTCGGCACTTTGAAGAGGGATTTCTCTGTTATGGCAGCAGCTAGCTGCCATAACATATCCATCTCTTCAGGCCCGCTTTTATACGATAATGGTGGTCTCTGCGGTGGATTTTCCGCAAGATCACCGTTATCGCGACGGGAGAGGGGCCCCTCCCGCCGCTCTCCCGTGCCCTCCGACGCTTACCGGAGGTGATCGGGTCCTCTCTCCTGCTTGGTATGGATACGAGTGAGGGCAAGATGGCCCCCACCCATCTCCATACCATAGCAGGGCGGAAGCGACGTCAAAAAGCCACTTCCGCCCATAGCTTCCTAAAGGGACATTTTTTTTTTTTTTTTAAATGATTATTGCATTTTAGTGTAAATATGAGATCTGAGGTCTTTTTCACCCCAGATCTTATATTTAAGAGGACCTGTCATGCTTTTTTCTATTTACATTCCTTGTAATAGGAATAAAAGTGACCCAAATTTTTTTTTTAAAGCACCCAGTCCCGACGAGCTCGCGCGCTGAGGCGAACACATACGTGAGCAGCGCCCGCATATGAAAACGGTGTTTAAACCACGCATGTGAGGTATCGCTGCGATTGCTAGAGTGAGAGCAATAATTCTAGCCCTAGAACTCTGTAACTCAAAACATGCAACCTGTAGAATTTTTTTAAACGTCGTCTATGGAGATTTTTAAGGGTAAAGGTTTGACTCCATTCCACGAGCAGGCGCAATTTTGAAGTGTGACATGTTGGGTATCAATTTACTCGGCGTAACATTATCTTTTACAATATAAAAAAAAAAAATTGAGCCAATTTTAGTGTTTTATTTTTTAATTAAAAAGGTTGCGCTTGTAGGACCGCTACGCAAATACGGTGTGTCAAAAAGTGTTGCAATGACCGCCATTTTATTCTCTAGGGTGTTAGAATTTTTTTTATAATGTTTGGGGGTTCTAAGTAATTTTCCAGCAAAAAATTTTTTTTGAACTTGTCTGAAAAAGAGGCTCGGTCCTTAAGTGGTTAAGAGGTCATGTCATGCTTTTTTTCTATTATATACAAGGGATGTTTACATTCCTTGCAATAGGAATAAAAGTGACACAATAAAAAAAAAAAAATAATAATATTTTTTAAACAGGCCCCGTCCTACCGAGCTCATGTGCAGAAGCGAACACATACGTGAGTAGCGCCCACATATGAAAACTGTGTTCAAACCACACATGAGGTATCACCACGATCGGTAGAGCGAAAACAATAATTCTAGCCCTAGACCTCCTCTGTAACTCAAAACATGCAACCTGTAGAATTTTTTTAAACGTCGCCTATGGAGATTTTAACCACTTAAGCCCCGGACCATTTGGTAGCTAAAGGACCAGAGGTGAATTCAGAATTTTGCACTGCGCTGCTTTAACTGTAAATTGTGTGGACATGCAATGTTGTACCCAAACGAAATTTGCGTCCTTTTCTTCCCACAAATAGAGCTTTCTTTTAATGGTATTTGATTGCCTCTGCGATTTTTATTTTTTGCGATATAAATGGAAAAAGACCGAAAATTTTGGAAAAAAATGATATTTTCTACTTTTTGTTATAAGAAAAATCGAATAAACTGAATTTTAGTCATACATTTAGGCCAAAATGTATTCAGCCACATGTCTTTAGTAAAAAAAATGTCAATAAGTGTATATTTATTGGTTTTCGCAAAAGTTATAGCGTTTACAAACTAGGGTACATTTTCTGGAATTTACACAGCTTTTAATTTATGACTGCCTATCTCATTTCTTGAGGTGCTAAAATGGCAGGGCAGTACAAAACCCCCCCAAATGACCCCATTTTAGAAAGTAGACACCCCAAGGAAATTGCTGAGAGGCATGTTGAGCCCATTGAATATTTTTTTTTTTTTGTCCCAAGTGATTGAATAATGACAAAAAAAAAAAAATTACAAAAAGTTGTCACTAAATGATATATTGCTCACACATGCCATGGTTATATGTGGAATTGCACCCCAAAATACATTCTGCTGCTTCTCCTGAGTACGGGGATACCACATGTGTGGGACTTTTTAGGAGCCTAGCCACGTACGGGACCCCGGAAACCAAGCACCGCCTTCAGGATTTCTAAGGGCGCAAATTTTTGATTTCACTCCTCACTACCTATCACAGTTTTGAAGGCCATAAAATGCCAAAATAGCACAAACCCCCCCCCCAAATGACCCCATTTTAGAAAGTAGACACCCCAAGGAAATTGCTGAGAGGCCTGTTGAGCCCATTGAATATTTTTTTTTTTTGTCCCAAGTCATTGAATAATGACAAAAAAAAAAAAAAATTACAAAAAGTTGTCACTAAATGATATATTGCTCACACATGCCATGGTTATATGTGGAATTGCACCCCAAAATAAATTTTGCTGCTTCTCCTGAGTACGGGGATACCACATGTGTGGGACTTTTTAGGAGCCTAGCCGCGTACGGGACCCCGAAAACCAATCACCGCCTTCAGGATTTCTAGGCACAAATTTTTGATTTGACTCCTCACTATCTATCACAGTTTCGAAGGCCATAAAATGCCAAAATAGCACAAAACCCCCCCAAATGACCCCATTTTGGAAAGTAGACACCCCAAGCTGTTTGCTGAGAGGCATGGTGAGTATTTTACAGCTCTCATTTGTTTTTGAAAATGAAGAAAGAACATTTTTTTTTTCTTTCTTTTTTTTTTCAATTTTCAAAACTTTGTGACAAAAAGCGAGATCTGCAAAATACTCACAATACCTCTCAGCAAATAGCTTGGGGTGTCTACTTTCCAAAATGGGGTCATTTGGGGGGGTTTTGTGCCATCTGGGCATTCCATGGCCTCCGAAACTGTGATAGGCAGTGAGAAGTGAAATCAAAAATTTACACCCTTAGAAAGCCTGAAGGCGGTGATCGGTTTTTGGGGTCCCGTACGTGGCTAGGCTCCCAAAAAGTCTCACACATGTGGTATCCCCGTACTCAGGAGGAGCTACAGAATGTATTTTGGGGTGTAATTCCACATATGCCCATGGCATGTTTGAGCAATATATCATTTAGTGACAACTTTGTGCAAAAAATAAAAAAAAAATTGTCTTTTTTCCGCAACTTGTGTCAACATATAAAATATTCCATGGACTCGACATGCCTCTCAGTATATAGCTTGGGGTGTCTACTTTCCAAAATGGGGTCATTTGGGGGGGTTTTGAACTGTTCTGGCATTTTATACACAACATTAGGAAGCTTACATCCACTCTTCTAACCACTTGAAGACAAAGCCCTTTTTGACACTTTTTGTTTACATGAAAACATATTTTTTTTTGCAAGAAAATTATGTTGAACCCCCAAACATTATATATATTTTTAAAGCAAAGGCCGTACAGAATAAAATGGTGGGTGTTGCATTTTTTTTTCTTCACAGTATTTGCGCAGCGATTTTTCAAACGCATTTTTTTGGGAAAAAATACACTTTTTTAAATTTTAATGCACTAAAACACACTATATTGCCCAAATGTTTGATGAAATAAAAAAGATGATCTTAGGCCGAGTACAAAGATACCAAACACGACATGCTTTAAAATTTCGCACAAACGCGCATTGGCGACAAACTACATACATTTTTAAAAGCCTTTAAAAGCCTTTACAGGTTACCCCGTTAGATTTACAGAGGAGGTCTACTGCTAAAATTACTGCCCTCAATCTGACCTTCGCGGTGATACCTCACATGCATGGTGCAATTGCTGTTTACATATGACGCCAGACCGACGCTTGCGTTCGCCATTGGGCAAGAGCAGGGCAGGACAGGGGTGCTTTTTTTTTTTTTTTTTTTTATTAATTTTGCTTTTTTATTTTATTTTTAAATTGTTCCTTCCATATTTTTATTTTTTTATCATTTTTATTGTTATCTCAGGGAATGTAAATATCCCCTATGATAGCAATAGGTAGTGACAGGTACTCTTTTTTTGAAAAAACTGGGGTCTAGACCCTAGATCTTTCCTCTGCCCTCAAAGTATCTGACCACACCAAGATCGGTGTGATAAAATGCTTTCCCAATTTCCCAATGGCGCTTTTTATATCCGGGGGGGGACATTCCCTCCCACTGCTTGTAAAAGCAATCCAGAGGCTAATTAGCCACTAGGATTGCTTTTACATGAAAGCCGGCCGCTGGCTGAAAAGAATGATACCAAGATGATACCTAAACCCGCAGGCATCAATCTGGTATAACCATTCAAAGTCCAGCAACATACCAGTACGTTGCTGGTCCTTGTTGGACATGTATTGTAATCTTTTTTTTTCATGCAGCCAGGTGGCTGAACGAAAAAAGAGATTGATCGGTGGGTATGCCCACCATTAGAATACCGCCCTTCATCCACCCACTTCTAATGATGGGCATACATGCACCATTTATATATGCCGAAGCATGGGGGCATCCTCCCGCAAAAAAGTTATGCCGCACACACATGGTCGGACTTTTCCACGGGCAAGCCTCCGTCGGAATTTCGACCGTATGTACGCGGCATTAGGAGCAAAATCACTCCTCCGCCCCTGCTGCCCCAATGCTTCGGCATATTTGCTTTTTTTTTTTAACTGTGGTGGTGAAATCACCTCCTACAGCACTGGAGTCGCAGGGATCAGGCCTGTCTCTGCGAACGCTGCAGTTATGTGTGTTGTGTTTTGTAAGTGACAGTGATCGATCGATACTGCACTTGGGTGGCCTGGGCTGGACGGAGGGGCAAAACGCAGGTGCTAGCAGGTATCTGGGCTGATCCCGCTAACACTGCGTTTTTGGGAACCCTAAACTGCTGGGGACGCTAGTATAGATCTGATCAGATCAGATATTGATCTGTTCAGATACTATACCACTAAGGGAGGTGTATGCTTCACGCGTGGGTGTTAGCGTTACTGGCACTAACCTGACGCTGCCTGGGGTGTGACGCAGACCCTCTCTGACGCTAAAACCTTATTGATATCACCCGCCGGGCGATCAGGGGGTTAAACCTTTATTGGGTTATATACGGCGGGTGCCCTGACACTATAAAAAGCAAACTAACTAACCAGCGTCACCCGTAACACTTATATGATGATCACTGGTGAAAGGGTTAACTAGGGGCAATTAGGGGGTTAAAACCTTTATTAGATAATATATGGGGGTACCTGACGCTATAAAAACCTGCGGCGAACCTAAAAAAAATTACTGGCTACCGATCTGCATCACCGACGCTAAGACAGCGATCAGAAAAATGATCGCTTAGCGACAGTGGTGATAGGGGGTGAAAGGGTTACCTGGGGGGCGATCAAGGGGGTTAAACCTTTATTAGATAATTTATGGGGGTACCTGACGCTATAAAAACCTGCGGCGAACCTAAAAAAAATTACTGGCTACCGATCTGCATCACCGACGCTAAGACAGCGATCAGAAAAATTATCGCTTAGCGACAGTGGTGATAGGGGGTGAAAGGGTTACCTGGGGGGCGATCAGGGGGTTAAACCTTTATTAGATAATTTATGGGGGTACCTGACGCTATAAAAACCTGCGGCGAACCTAAAAAAAAAATACTGGCTACTGATCTGCATCACCGACGCTAAGACAGCGATCAGAAAAATTATCGCTTAGCGACAGTGGTGATAGGGGGTGAAAGGGTTACCTGGGGGGCGATAAAGGGGGTTAAACCTTTATTAGATAATTTATGGGGGTACCTGACGCTATAAAAACCTGCGGCGAACCTAAAAAAAATTACTGGCTACCGATCTGCATCACCGACGCTAAGACAGCGATCAGAAAAATGATCGCTTAGCGACAGTGGTGATAGGGGGTGAAAGGGTTACCTGGGGGGCGATCAAGGGGGTTAAACCTTTATTAGATAATTTATGGGGGTACCTGACGCTATAAAAACCTGCGGCGAACCTAAAAAAAAAATTACTGGCTACCGATCTGCATCACCGGCGCTAAGACAGCGATCAGAAAAATGATCGCTTAGCGACAGTGGTGATAAGGGATGAAAGGGTTACCTGGGGGGCGATCAAGGGGGTTAAACCTTTATTAGATAATTTATGGGGGTACCTGACGCTATAAAAACCTGCGGCGAACCTAAAAAAAAAAATACTGGCTACTGATCTGCATCACCAACGCTAAGACAGCGATCAGAAAAATGATCGCTTAGCGACAGTGGTGATAAGGGGTGAAAGGGTTACCTGGGGGGCGATCAAGGGGGTTAAACCTTTATTAGATAATTTATGGGGGTACCTGACGCTATAAAAACCTGCGGCGAACCTAAAAAAAAAAATACTGGCTACTGATCTGCATCACCAACGCTAAGACAGCGATCAGAAAAATTATCGCTTAGCGACAGTGGTGATAGGGGGTGAAAGGGTTACCTGGGGGGCGATCAAGCGGTTAAACCTTTATTAGGGGGCGTTAGGGGGCTACACTGGACCTAAAACTAAATGTAGTGACACTTTTACAGTCACAAATGTCACTGATTGCAGTGATCAGTAAATAAATGGTCACTGCAATCAGTGACACTGTGACTGGGGGCTGGGGGGTGATCTGGGGGGGCCTGGGGGGGCGATTTATGTGCCTATGTGTGCTGGTGTTACTAACCTTGATGTCTTCTCTTGTACGGCGCTCGGTATATGTGAGCGCCGCACAAGAGATGACATCACTTCCTCCTGCTTCCTCTGCCTGTGTGTACATTCGACAGACAGAGGGGGCATTTCCATTCGCCGGGAGCGATCGCATTTCCATTCGCCGGGAGCGATCGCGGGGGGGTGGCCGGAATCGAACGGCCGTCCCCTCATGTCGGATCGCTCCCCAACGAATTCCGATGCTCACTGTACAGAAGGGGGGTCCGATTGGACCCCCCAACTGTACAAAGGCAATCACGTACACTCTACGTGATTGTGCCTGTCGGTGCCATTGTGCCGACGTATATATACAGTGAGCGGTCGTTAAGTGGTTAAAGGGTAAAAGTTTGTCGCCATTCCACGAGCGGGCGCAATTTTGAAGCGTGACATATTGGTTATCAATTTACTTGGCGTAACATTATCTTTCACAATATAAAAAAAAATCTGCCTAACTTTTCTGTTTTTTTTCATTCAAAAAAGTGTGCTTGTAAAATCGCTGCTCAAATACGATGTGACATAATGTATTGCAACGATGTATAATGTTTGGGGGTTCTAAGTAATTTTATAGCAAAAAAAAAAATGTTTTTAACTTGTAAACAACACATCTCAGAAAGAGGCTCAGTCCTTAAGTGGTTAAGGACGCCACGGCCGGCTTCCTGGCCCCACTCCTTAACCAGCTTTTACTGCAGCCTGACTGAATGCACTGTGCCACGCGCATTGCAGGGTGTTCGGCAGGGCAAACACCCACGAACACCCTGTAAATTTGGGTGTTCCCCCCGAATGGGGTGAACAGCCAATTATAAGCCCAAACTCATGCTCGGGCCAAGCCAAGGACATCCGTTCAGCCAAACAGGCCCATTCCAGAGGCCCTAGGCCTATTGGTGGAATTTAGATGGGGCTCCATAATAGTGTTATGCCGCGTACACACGGCCGTTTTTCCCGTCGGAAAAAAAGACATTTTTCCCATTCGACGAGAAAAACGATAGTCTGTGGGCTTTCTGTCGTTTTTTTCGACGAGAAAAACGGCATTAAAAACGACGAGAAAAATTAGAACATGTTCTAATTTTTCTCGTCGTTTTTTTTTTTATATGTTTTCCGCGGCAGTGTTTCCCACACACGGTCGTTTTTTTCGACAAAAAAAAAATGAAATTTAAAACAGCCGTGTGTGAGGGGAACAAGCTGTTCCTCGTTTTTAACGTTGATTTTCTCGACGGTGTTTTCACCGTCGAAAAAATCGATCGTGTGTACGCGGCATTAGAATCTCCAAGAATTATCGTTCTATATGGATGATGTAGTAAAACCTTGTCATATAGGGTGTGTAATAATTGAGGGTCAAAAGGTGGAGGAATGTAAAGATTAAGATTGACTCTTTTAAACAGCACTGCAGCCGCATACCTGTCCACTGGGTCATTAACAACTTGCTGAACCTTACAAGACAGGGACTTTCTGACTAGATTGGCTACTTCTCTAGTATGAACAGAGTAAGATGAATGAAATACACTTTGTGACCAGAATTTACCTAAGGCCAATTATTTGCTGCCAGTAGGGTGGATTTCCTGAAGTTTATGTTTGAGGTAATGAAACACCAGAGCCAATTTTTTCTCAAAACTTCTTTCAGGACAGCACATGTAGCTCATTCTCCTCATGCAGGAAACACACACCCACAATAGACTTTAAATTGGAGGCCTCTCCCTACAGTCCTCAGTTATATTGTTTCTTCAGGCCAGGTAAGTAGCTGTTTGGTGCAGGCTCTGCAATGAAAGAGGTAGGAGTGACTGTGGTTTCTGGGGACAGGTGGAGGCACTGGCAAAGTCCAGGTAGAAGAAGAGATTTCTTTGGGCTGTTTTATGCTTTTCTTCTGAGCACAGTTTTTGTTTTTTTGTGTCCCTCCCCCCTGCTGAATGGTCCTATCTGTTCACTGGATTTTGTGTGGAAAAAGTCAGTGCACATGTGGCGTGGACCTAAGTTCTGGTTGCACTGGTGCGTTTGTGTGTTTTTAGGCCAGTGAGAGACTGAAACGGTTGTTTCCTATTGTGTTTTGTGTTAGTCCGGGCATAGACGGTTCGAATCTCAGCCGGTTCAGCAGGAACCGGCCGAGATTTGAACCATTAATGGGCAAACTGAATGTACCAAGTTGATTAATCAATCAATTGTCAGATTCATGGAATCTCCTTCCCACTTCTAAGAATCAAATCTTTACCCCCAGCATGTATGACAAGCATGTCTGGGGCTCTATCAAGCCGAGCATAACGCTTGTACTCCACAAGAGGCCTGGCACCCTGATCCAACGAATAACAGCCTCATCCCTAGCAATGCCTAATTGACGTCCGTCAGGACGAACATAAGCTCTTCTCGAACCCCAGTGGACATATGAGTGGCCCAAGATCCAAATCAAGCACGAGCCCCCAACTGTAACGAAAAAAAAAAAAGAAAAACACACCTAGAAGCTATAACCACAATATAACAATATAGTAAACAGACGCCACACACCCACATGTAACCAACCATGACAGCTATAACAAATGAGGACTGACGTACAAGTGATAACGCAGAGATTCCCACCTACCAATGCGCCACAAGACCCCCTCACTCAACCCCCAATGCGCAGCCTCCTTAGCAGCCCCAATACGGAAAGATTGAGATGCAAAGTCCAATGGACAAAAACGACAAACACCTGCGAAACCCAGCCGTAAACTGGTACCGGGACAACGGCGAACCATCCACTTGCAACAAAAATGGACCAACGCGCCCCGGGCGCAACTCCAAAAAACGTGAAACCACCGTTCGACTTGATCCATCTTGGATCTCCGTATCCAAAAAAACAGCAAACCGTCCCCACATTGAACATCAGCTGACTGCAACCCATCAGACCCCAACTAGAAGAACATACCAATTCCCCAATATGCATAGCGCCAAAAAATGCCAATGAAAAGGCCGCCTGAAACAGGGCCTCATAAGGTGATGTACACACATTTGGGAGAACTTGAAAAAATGAACCCAATAAGCCAAAAGACACCGGCTGTCTACCGTCCACCAGCCGGCACCCCCTGCGGTACCCCTTAACCGCCTGCCGCACCAAAAAATCTCTGGTACAATCCTAACGACCCAACAACTTGAACAAAAAAGCCAACTATTACTATTACTATTACTATTCAATGCAGATACCGACACACCCTTCTCCACATTACGACCTATAAAATACAGCACCAAGAACCTGTCATCACCCACAACTACCTCACTACCCAGGCTGTGAACCAGACCAAACCACTACTCCACTTTCTAATACACAGACCAGGTAGCCTCACTCACCGACTGCCGAACTAGCGTCGCTGTTACTCCTCCAAAGCAATCCGGCACAGCTGTTCTGAACAAGGAACCCCCAGTTGCGCCGGTCCCGGAGCCAACGAGCAAAACTTGTCCCACTGAAACCGAGAGCATCGGCCAAGGAATTTGTGAAACCTGGAGCATACACAAAAGCATTACAACGTAAACAAATCAGCACCAAATGCCTCAACAAACGCACCACTGGTGGCTTTCCAAACATACCGGATGGTTGCTGGCGCTGTCAGAGGGAACATATTTTTTGGTACTGCCCTAGAATTAGGAAATTTTGGAAAGAGGTCCGGGAGATCATCCTGCTGCTGCTCCTACTGCAGACCCTCCCCCCTCCAGTCTCCTGACCCCTTCCCCCATGCTCCACCCAGCTCAAACCATGCCCCATCCAGCCTGCTACCAACCTATCCTACAGCATCCCTCTGATGCTTATGACCCTGTCCCAAGCCCCTTTAACCCCTGTCATGCCAGCCCTACGTCTATTGCCTTTTTGCTTTTAATCCGGGCCTCTCTTTAATATCGTTTCTAGAAGAGCACCCACTCTTGGTAATTCGCTGTCACCCAGTTTGTTTAAATCAAATAAGGTTAGGATCCCTTACATGGCTGCACTGCAAGGGCAACTAACGCTGTGGTGGTACTGGTTGCCCTTGCTGTGGGCACATAATTGGAGGTGACGTGGTTCGTTCCTACTCTACTGATAAGGAACAAAAAAAAATATTTTAATTGTAACACTAAACACACATTATATATATATATATATATATATATATATATATATATATATATATATGTGTATGTGTATATATATATATATATATATATGTGTGCACCCAAGAGGAGGCTGGAGATGTCTTTCGCCTTCTCTGTAAGAGAGACGTATATTGGATCTTCCACTTTAAGACTTTGTGAGGGGGTTAGCTTGGCAGCGGGTGTGTAACCCCCTGAATGTGTTCACTACACAAAAATTAGGCATAGCAAACAACATTGAAGGTGAAAAAACAAAAGGTGCGGTTTATTTACACTATTGGACCAAAAACAGCAAAAAAAAAAGAAACATGAAAATAAATCCTTGCCAACTTGGCCACTAACTAAACACAGGTTTCCCTGGCTATTAGCTAGGTTCAGCCTTGTGCTGTCTCCAGCACCTATCTCCCTGTTACAGAGGCTTGCCACACAGGCGTTGTCTCACCGCACAGACAGGTATCGCACTCCCCAGTCTAAATAGGCACATAACTGGTTCCAGGATGGAGAAACTCCCTTTGCATGCTGTTTTTTTTTGTAGAGGCCTTAATGAGCCAACTTAATTCAGCTGGGCTCATTACCTCTACCCCTTCAGGACTCTCAGCACTTCCCCCTAGTGGTACAAATCGGCATAAATCCTGAATCTGGGGGACACATATATGCCATCCTGGATGCAACTAGGGGTGCGCATCTTCGGTGGTCTCACGATTTGATTCGATTACGATTATCATGTCAACGATTCGATTCGATTCCGCGATGCATCACGATGCATCACGATTAGAAAGATGGAGGAGTCTGGAGAAACGGAAGGAGGAATCCATGAATAGGAAAGGAAGGATGGAGTAGTCTGGAGATGGGAACTAAAGGATGGAAGAGTCTGGGGATAGAACTGAAGGATGGAGGGGTCAAGGGATAAGAATTGAAAGATGGTCCGAGGATAGGGAAATAGGAATCCATGAATAAGGAAAAAAGGATGGAAGAATCGAAGGATAGGAATGGAAGGCTGGAAGAGTCCAGGAATATTATTCAATGGAAGAGTCTGGGGGGGGTGATAGGAACTGAAGGATGGAGGGGTCGGTCCAGAGATAATTTTGTTATTTTATAATTATTGTTTAGGGCTGCATGGGGTGGGGGTTGGAGCCTGTGAATGGAGGCGAGGTGGGTGAGGGCTATGCGGTGGCCATTGGTTTGAATGGGGAGATGGAAGAGGAATGGACTGGGAGCCATATCCATCTGATGTGTAGTTTGAGTGATCAGGAGTAGTTTGAGACATATATAAAAGAGGTGGGGGGGGGTTGGGCGAGAGATAGTGAGACCTGCGGGGGGAGGAAGGGGCTGTGAAGGACATTAGGCAGTTTGACAGCCAGCTTGGGAACATGCTGTCATATCTGCATTATTAAAAACAAAATAAAGTTAGCGCTGTATGATTAGTTGGCAGCTAGCACATGGTGATAGTGAATATCATTCACCAGAAATCAGGAATGATTTGTACACAGCAGAGCACACTCAGCACTGGAATTACTTTGAATACACAGAAGATTTCTTTCAATCAGATCACAGAGTTATATATAAATATATTTCAGGACTATATTTGTTCATTACTTAATAAGACTCTTTTTTTTGTACATTTATCACCGCAAAGCCCTGCACACCTTTTTTGGTTTTATTGCCCTATCTGCATACAGTCTGGCACGGCACCTCCCTTACCATGTCAGTCCTCTCAGTGTCCTCCCCGCGGCCCTCTTACCTGGCTCTACCGCTCTTCTGGCTCTCCTCCATCATACCTCCGGCTGGATACGCCGCGGCCACCCTGAAACATTCCGGGACCAAAGGCACTGATGGCTACACTCTCCTCCGCGCTCCGTGCTCCATAAGCCGGCCGCGGCTGCCGCCACCCTTAGCAGCAGGGACAGCTCAATCCACCACAAACTCCAGCCACAGCGCTCCATGTTCCTGCCAACCTGTACACAGCATGGGCTCCTCACTTCCGCATTACGCCGCCTTTCTATTGGCTGATGAGGGGAGAGGGAAGGGGATTGATGGAAGGCATTTAAAAGCACTCGCGGCTATAATGAATTGTCGGCTCCCGTCAATATAGAGAAAAGTCATTGAAAGTCTTTGAAAAAAAAATGCGTAGGGTCCCCCCAAATTCCATTACCAGGCCCTTCAGGTCTGGTATGGATTTTAAGGGGAACCCCGCACCAAACTTAAAAAAAAAATGGCGTGGAGTCCCCCTAAAAATCCACACCAGACCCTTTATCTGAGCACGCAACCAGGCAGGCCGCAGGAAAAGAGGGGGGGACGAGAGAGTGGCCCCCCCTCCCTCCTTAACCGTACCAGGCCACATGCCCTCAACATCGGGAGGATGTCCCCATGTTGATGGGGACAAGGGCCTCATCCCCACAACCCTTGCCGGTGGTTGTGGGGGTCTGCGGGCAGGGGGCTTATCGGAATCTGGAAGGCCCCTTTAACAAAGGGGACCCCCAGATCCCGGCCCCCCACCCTATGTGAATGAGTATGGGGTACATCGTACCCCTACCCATTTACCTGGTGGCAAAAAAAGTCAATAAAAAAACACAACACAGGTTTTTAAAGTAATTTATTAGGCAGCTCCAGGGGTCTTCTTCCAACTTCGGGGGTCTTCTTCTGACTTCGGGGGTCTCTTCTTCTGCTCTCCGGTGTCGTCTCCGCGCTCTCTGGTTCTTCTCCCGCTCTCTGGTGCCTTCTCCACGATCTCCGGTTCTTTCTGCCTTCTGCCGGGCGCCCCGCTATCTTCTTCCAGCTCTTTTGTAGCGGTGTCCCGGTCTTCATCGTCCTCTTCTTCCCTCCTCTCTCCGCCCGATGTTGCCTCGTCGCTGTCTGCCGCTACAATGCTGTGTGCGCGGAGCGCAACGACTTATATTGACATGGGGCGTGGTCACCGGTGACCCTGCGCCCATATGACGTCACGGTCCCATCATTCCCCGGGACTGTGACGCATACGGGGGCGGGGTCACCGGGTGACATCACCTGTGACCACTCCCCATGCCAATATAAGTCGTTGCGCTCCGCGCACACAGCATTGTAGCGGCAGACAGCGACGAGGCAACATCGGGCGGAGAGAAGAGGGAAGAAGACGACAATGAAGACCGGGACCCCGCTAGCAAAAGAGCTGGAAGAAGATAGCGGGCGCCCGGCAGAAGGCAGAAAGGAACCGGAGATCGTGGAGAAGGCACCGGAGAGCGGGAGAAGAACCAGAGAGCGCGGAGAAGGCACCGGAGAGCGGGAGAAGAGGCCGGAGAGTCGGAAGAAGACCCCCGAAGTCGGAAGAAGACCCCCGAAGCTGCCTAATAAATTACTTTAAAAACCTGTGTTGTGTTTTTTTATTGACTTTTTTTGCCACCAGGTGAATGGGTAGGGGTACGATGTACCCCATACTCATTCACATAGGGTGGGGGGGCCCAGGATCTGGGGGCCCCCTTGTTAAAGGGGGCTCCCAGATTCTGATAAGCCCGCAGACCCCGACAACCAACGGCCAGGGTTGTCGGGAAGAGGCCCTTGTCCCCATCAACATGGGGGAGGGTGCTTTGGGGTGGGGGGGCCGCAGGTCGCCCCCTGCCCCAAAGCACCAAACCCCCCATGTTGAGGGCATGCGGCCTGGTACACTTCAGGAGAGAGGGGGGCCGCTCGCCCACCCTTTCCTGACCTGCCGGGCTGCATGCTCGGATAAGGGTCTGGTATGGATTCTGGGGGGACCCCCACGCCGTTTTTTCGGTGTAGGGCGGTTTCCCTTAAAATCCATACCGGTTTTTTATTTAAAATTTGGCCTGGAGTTCCCCTTCATGATTCATACCAAACACAGGGGACAGCGAGCATGAGGCTTGCAGTACCTTGTCGTCGAGAACATTCTCGGCCAGGTACTTCAAGTCGCCTCCAGGACACGACTTTAGCGTCTGCTTCACGCTCAAGTCGTGTCTTAGTTGCCTCGCAAAGTCACGCTGCCCCTGTGTCAACCGGAACACGAGTCGCCCCGCAAGTCGGATCGTCTTGATCCGACTTCCCGGGCGACCTCTATTCAAATCAATGGGCTCCCATAGGGAACCATTCATTTTGAATAGAGATACAAGCGCCGCTGACATTTTTATGTACTATAACAGTGCGCCGCCGGTTCATGCACCCAATTAAGGATTTATCCGGCGCACCAATTAAGGTATGAACCGGCGCAGCGCACTGTTGATAGTAAATCACCCCCTATGTGTTGCAACTTTATGTGACACCCAACTTTATATTTATTTTGATATTTATGTCACTAACGGGATTAATCTAATTTTCCTAAAATTCTAAAATTTTGGGTTTTTCTGTTTATGTGTTGATCGAGAGGCAGTCATATACATATTTAGATGGAATGCATATGTATTTTGTGATTTACAATTTTGTACTGTCTGCGATTGACTATATATATATATATATATATATATATATATATATATATATATTGTGAGGGGGTTAGCTCGGCAGCGGGTGTGTGTGACCCCCGGGATGGGCTCCCCACACAAAAACAGGCCCAGCAAACGGAGGTTGTGGTTTTCAAAATCAAAAAGGTGCGGTTTATTTTCTATTTACAGTGACAAAACACAGCAAAGCAAAAGAAACATAAATAAAATAAATCCTGGTCAACTTGACCTCTGACTAAACATACAGGTTTCCTAACTAACAACTGGGATCAGCCTAGTGCTGTCCTAGTCCCTAAGTCCCTGGTTTTAAATGTCCAAGCAAATAGCCACACAGGCTTTGTCTCACCGCACAGGGGTTCACTCTCCCTAGACAGTCCACACAGGTCTGGTTCCAGGCATGAGCAAACACCTAATGAATCTGGGAGTTCTTATAGAGGCCTAAATGAGCTGACAAGCTTCAGCTGGTCTCATCAACTCCCTGTCTGCACGACGCCCCACACTCTCCCTAGAGGTATGAGTCATCCATGAGCCCACTAGCCTCAGCTGGGCTTATACAACTCTCCACCTAGTTGTATAAGCCGGCGTAAAGCCTGAATCTGGGCGAAATATATCTACCCCCCTGGATGCAACCAGGTGACTTTACCTTCCTGCTGTCACAATATATATATATATATATATATATATATATATATATATATACTTGAGTATAAGCCGACCCGAAAATAAGCCGAAGCACCGAATTTTACCACAAAAACTGGGAAAACTTATTGACTCGAGTATAAGCCTAGGGTGTGCCTCACTTTGCCCATGACTAGACTGACGTTTAACATGGGAGTCTATGGAAGGGGTGTCCGGCTTTGAAAAATCGGTGCTCCCCGGCCGTAGGTCCCCCGGACAAGAAACTTTGCAAACCTGTAGAGAAAGAGTGGGGCTGCATGTGTGCAAAGTTTGGGGTCCAGAGGACCTACGACCGGCCGGTACCGGGTCCCCAAAGTCACCAGAGAAATTACCGTTTAACATGGCAGTCTATGGAAGGGGTGCCTGGTTTTGAAAAATCGGTGCTCCCCGGCCGTAGGACCCCCGGACAAGAAACTTTGCAAACCTGTAGAGGAAGAGTGGGGCTACATGTGTGCAAAGTTTGGGGTCCAGGGGACCTACGGCCGGCTGGTACCGGCTCCCCAAAGTCCGGGCGATCAGGCGCAAAAAGGTGACTCGAGTATAAGCCGAGGGGGCATTTTCAGCACACAAAATTGTGCTTAAAAACTCGGCTTATACGCGAGTATATACGGTATATATTATTTTATTATTATTTTTTTTTTTCGTTTCCTTTTTTGTGTTTTCTCCTTTTTTCTTTTAATTTGTTTTCTATATAAGAATGTCTTTGTTCAAGTGTGATGGTTTTGTTCAGGTCAATTATTTTGATGAACATCAGCTGTTTGTGGAAGCATTTTTTGTTTAGTGCACCTATAAATGGCAGATGTCTGAACGATGTCATTGTTAGGTGTAAGCTCGAGCGACTCGAGTGAAACGTGTCAACATATTTGTACCCTGTGTATTGTCTGGCTGGATGCCAATAAATATTTTCAAAGAACTTGACTACGTCTGTGGTGTGCCGTCATTTACTGTATTCCTATATTGCATCCACGGTGGTGAGCCGAGGTGAGCACCCACAGCTGTATATCGTTGCAGTGATTTGCCTGAGCGGTGTGCTACATGTGTTGCATGTGATTGGACTAACAAACATGTTGGCAGAACAGAAACCCATCATCAGCAGCTCCTGCGGGGGGTAAGTACTACAACCACGATGGTAGTATTTTTATAATGAAGTTGTGGCTTCTTGCATGACCGCTGATAAGATGAGATCCCGATCCCTATAGTAAAGAAACCTCACCAAAAGAGGCCTGGAGCACTGAGTGGTCTTGCTCTTGTTAGGACCTGGTGGGCTCCTTCAATTATGTATGCAGGTGAGACGTTATCAAGTTAAAAATAGATTCAGCAAACTACTCTGGGTGCTTTCCAACTGTACCCTCTGGTCGGCCGATAACTTGCGCATTATTTAATTGAAGGTGATTCTCAGCATTGTCTGCCTGTTCTGTTAAACATTGAACCTGGCATTGAATCTTCTCAATGTTAGCTCTATGTGCAGTCACAGTATCCTCAAAAGCCAACATCCTGTGCCTCTGCTTCTAATGCCGCGTACACATGACCGTTTTTAATGTCATTGAAAGAGTTTTTCTCGACGTGATTCTTTTCAAGCCTGCCTTGCCTACACACTATCATGAAAAAAAAATGCTCGAGCAAAGCGCGAAATGTACGACGGCACTATAAAGGGGAAGTTCCATTCGGATGGCGCCACCCTTTGGGCTGCTTTTGCTGATCCTCGTGTTAGTAAAGTTTTTGGTGAGAGACGATTCACGCTTATCAGCTCTTCAGTACGTTACAGTGGGACCAATGTGCTATCTCCATTACGAACGCTAGTTTTACCAGAACGAGCGCTCCCGTCTCATCACTTGCTTCTGAGCATGCACGTTTTTTATCACGTCGTTAAAGCCTACACACGGCTGTTTTTCATGACGTGAAAAACGACGTGAAAAATTTGAGCATGTTCCAAATTTTTAATGCCCATTTTTTCACGTCGTGTAAAATGCTCTGGAGCCCACACACGATCGTTTTTAACGACCAAATTAAAAAATTGCATTTTTCTCATCATGAAAAATGGTCTTGTGTACGCGACATAAGAGCCGTCCTCTGAACCTGTCCAAATCATGGCAGATGAGATTGCACACCACTGCTAGCTGATCAATTCGCTCCATCAAGAAGGATTTGCAAGCTTCAATGGCTTGGAGGATGGCAGTATTTGGAGCTTCTGCAGCTCCTTCAGGCTAAGGTGGTAGCGGGTCTTTTGAAGGGGTCACAATAGTCAGGGAAGCGGGTTACCAACTGTCAGTAAATTTACGGATATCCGATCAGTGATTTTTACCACTGTCTGTAAATATCAGGGGCTGATTATGTGTTATTCTGTGTTGACTTTTGTAAGTGTAAACCAGCCAAATTACTTACTATGGGTATTGTCAATGTTTCCATATTGTGTTTATATTATTTAAATATTGATTTTCTTCGTTTTTAATGCCATTTTGCCAGTTGTTTTGTCAGTTCGCTCTCTCTCACATCCTGTCCACACCTCCTTATAAAAATATGTAATCCACAGATTGGTAGGCTCTCAGTTTCATGAATAACTATGTTAGTACAATGACAATTACTTACCGTATATGAGTGCAGTGGAAAAATAATAATTTGAGGGATATTTACATTTTGGGCCAGTGGACGTAGGCCAGATCACCAAAGGCTTTTTTCAAGAACAGCTGTATTATCCTTGCCATGGTTTTCTGCCACTACCACTACCACTTTGTTACACTACTGGGGATAGAGAGTGAACAAGGGCAGCTAATAACTTGTCACAGGCAAGACTCCCATTGCATGACTTTAGGAAGCAGTGCTAGGACTGTAGGATAAATGCGAAATTAAAAAAAAAACGTCCTTTGCTTTCTACTGACCTTGTCATTACAGGGACAGGAGATTCCACAGGGAGATCTTAATGATGAAGCACCCAATAACTCTAAAAAAGCTGGTGAATGATTTAAACCATAGCTATTAACTGAAAACACAAAAATCCATTTTTGGTATTTTTTGCCTTTAGAGAGATTGAAGAGAGTTTGAAAGGAAGGGGAGAGAGCAATGGAATTCTCATCAGTTATGCCTTGTACACACGATTGGAATTTCCGATGGAAAAAGTCAGACGGAATTTTTTCATTGAATACTCCGACGGTGTGTACAGTATGCCCCATTGGACTTTTTCCATCGGAAATTCCAACAAAGTTAGAAAGAGAACATGTTCATCTGTATGGAACTCCGACGGTGAAAAAAACACGCATGCTCAGAATCAAGTCGACGCATGCTCGGAAGCATTGAACTTAATTTTTCTCGGCTCGTCGTAGTGTTTTGCGTCACCGCGTTCTTGGCGGATCGGAATTTGGTGTGACAGTGTGTATGCAAGACAGCTTGAAGGGAATTCCGTCGGAAAAAGAGTTTATTTCGACAAATTCTGATCGTGTGTACAAGGCATTAGAAGAATAAAAAATACTTTTTGATTTTAAAGTACTATAGTCAATAGTCAGTAGTACAGTTGTCATGTTTTAATGAACTTCAGATAATGACAATGCAATATGCATCATATTTTTGTTCTTCAGCCATTGAAGAGATATTTTCTTTGTTTCTGAAATGTCAGGAGCTTTGAAATGTACTACCGGGGGCATAAAGAGCTCTCTCTGCTCAGGAAGGTCAGACAGCTCCTTTTATTTCATTTGAAAGAAGAAAATGTAAAATATGTTAGTTATGCACATTAGAAATTGTAATGAATCATTAAACAAACATCTGCTACAGGTTTAAAAAAAAAAAAATTAGACATTGATGCAATTCTCCAACAATGTGTCTTCCCAGGTTATCAGCTGCATCTAAATTGTCAAAGATGCATTATTAGGTAATATATTGAATAATATACAGAATCCCACAAAAGTGAGTACACTCCTCACATTTTTGAAAATATTTTATTATCTTTTCATGTGACCACACTGAAGAAATAACACTTTGCTACAATGTAAAGTAGTGAGTGTACAGCGTGTATAACAGTGTAAATTTTCTGTCCCCTCAAAATAACTCAACACACAGCCATTAATGTCTAAACTGCTAGCAAAAAAAGTGAGTACACCCCTAAGTGAAAATATCCAAATTGGGCCCAAAGTGTCAATATTTTGTGTGGCCACCAAATTTTTTCCAGCACTGCCTTAACCCTCTTGGGCATGGAGTTCACCAGAGCTTCACAGGTTGCCACTGGAGTCCTCTTCCACTCCTCCATGACGACATCACGGAGCTGGTGGATGTTAGAGACCTTGCGCTCCTCCACCTTCCATTTGAGGATGCCCCACAGATGCTCAATAGGGTTTAGGTCTGGAGACATGCTTGGCCAGTCCATCACCTTTACCCTCAGCTTCTTTAGCAAGGCAGTGGTCGTCTTGGAGGTGTGTTTGGAGTCATTATCATGTTGAAATACTGCCCTGCGGCCCAGTCTCCGAATGGAGGGGATCATGCTCTGCTTCAGTATGTCACAGTACATGTTGGCATTCATGGTTCCCTTAATGAACTGTAGCTCCTCAGTTCTGGCAGCACTCATGCAGGGAGGGACCTGTCAGAGCCCTGCTGTTTTCTATGGAGAGATCGGATGAAAACGGACAGCCCGTTTTCATCTGATCCCATCCGATCCGCTGGACAGATTGTGAACGTATCGCCATCCATCGGTTTTGAGCAGATCTTGTCGGATGGTAGGCGGGTGTCAGCAGACACATCTTCGCTGACATCCGCCTGCCAATAGAAGTCAATAGGTTTCCCGCTTGGATCTACCTGAAAAACAGACAGGCGGATCTGAGCGGACCAATCGTGTGAAAGGAGCCTTAGTTCCTTCCTCATCTCAAGAATCCCTCAGAGTTAGATGGAGAGGTTTAGGGTATTTATTCCAGTTGTATGTAAAATACATCTCACGGCCCCTAAATGTATAATATGATGGATTTATATCTCCCTGGAATTCAACTATACTGACATTTTCCACATATAAACATGCTGCTTACAACATGCAGGATACAGTATATCCAGGGTGCACAATGACCTTTGCCATAATAAAGTAAAATTTAGACCAGACCGGCAGCAGATGCATTAGGTTTGACAGCTGCTTGAGTTTTATTGCTCTCATGGACAGAGGAGGACACCAGTGTTTTAAGAATACATTTTATTGATTTTTTTCTTTTTTTTTCTAACCCTGTTTTACAGCCGCAAGATAAATGCTTAAAAGAATCAATACTTCACCAGATGCTGGCTGTTGATTAAGGTTAGTTGTTCAACTCTACAAATGTTTTCCAGAAATTAAGTTAGCGATATCAGAGGTACCATGTTTATTACGGTAATACTTAAATGAAAGACACAATAGCATGGGCAAAGTTCTCCAAATTCCACAAATAGTGATTGTAGTTTAGAGACGGTTTTTGCACAAACCTCCTATGTACAATATCTTTATTTTCTTAAAGCGGAGCTAAACTCTCTCAATCCTTATGCTGCTAGCCTTAGTAAATAGATAGGAAGGTATGTTACTGTATATTTACTTGGTTTAAACTTTCTTTTTATATTTCTCTGGCTGCTTCCTGGTTTTTAGCCTAGGCCAGAATGATGTCATACATTGCAAGAGACTTCATGGGCATTTTTTTCTCTCATCTGGAGGACGGGGGAAGGGGCTTTATTAGCTAAGCACACTCTCCTAACTAAAATATTTACTGTAGGTACAATATCTAAATCACAGAAAAAGCAGTTGCAGAGTTTCCAATAAGAAAGGATTCACTGCAGTCATTCTGTCTGTCAGGTGCCCTCTGAAAAGTGATCCACCATAGGATGCTCTTCAGATTACGATGCAGATATACACAAACCATTACTAAGCTGGTGGATGTAGGGGAGCTCTTCTGGAGGGGGAAGGGTTCTAAGCATAACACAAATTTTGTCTCAAGGATTGCATGTGACTTTTGGGTCCACTCTGAGCAAAGTGGTGTCTGTCAAATACAAAAGTGAACTGAGCTCCTCATGAGAAAGTGGGGATGGGGGGGGGGGGGGGTTCCTAGCAACTGTTAAAAATGACTAACAAATGTCCCATTTTGCAATTCATATTAACAAAATCTGCATCTGCTGCAGCCACACAGATATAGTAGGATGAGGTGTATAATAAAGGCCTTCAATACACCGCTCAGCGCCTCGGACTCGCAAAATTGCAAAAAAATCTTGTAGTAGGTAACCGACACTAGAAATGGATAACACACAGATAGTAAAAGTGATACCATACACGAATTTCTCTGATAACTCAAAGAATTTCTAAAGGGAGCAGCCGTTTAAAAATTTAAGATATTAAAAAGATAGTATAAACATAAAACAGTGAATCTGTGTCAGAAATATACTAGAAACAGCGCTGATGTTGGTGTGATTCAGGTGGCCAACTCCACCTCCAAAGTATTAAACAGTTTATGGCAGATGAAACAAGAATGCAGAGTGTCCAATAATGTTCATTGGTGGTCCTAGATACAAACAGCATGCACCTTCACCGTAAAACCTGATCCACCCAGTGGGAACACACTCCCCCTCAGGGGTTTAAACTCACCAGAGCAAAGCTCAAACAATGCCTTGAACAGGGGAGTAAATCGGAACCTTTTCAGCATTCAGCATCAGCCAAGGAGATGTTTGATCAGTGGGGACTCCCTCCAGAGGAATGTTGCAGCAAAGTCCAGTTGCAGGGGTGCCTGAGAATGGCCATGGTGTCTTTTGAAGGTAATTGGTTCCACTAGATTTTAGTTAGAGGTATCAGAGTAAAGGGGGATGAATACAAATGCATGCAACACTTTTCGGATATTTATTTGTAAAAAAAATTGAAAACCAATTATAATTTTCCTTCCACTTCACAATTATGTGCCACTTTTTGTTGGTCTATCACATAAAATCCCAATAAAATACATTTATGTCTTTGGTTGTAACATGACAAAATATGGAACATTTTAAGGGGTATGAATACTTTTTCATGGCACTGTATATCTCTACAGGTTATGGTGAGAGGGGATCAAAGAAAGGTAAAAGCCCTCTACTCGAATCTGTGCATAGCACAGTTAGAACAGAAGGTAATCACATATCCTAAAAAAAAAGAAAAAAAAAAGAAGAGGATTATTCCTCATTCTTCATATCGAGGCCATGCAAATCATTCCTTTATGCCACATCAGTCAGATGCACCACTGCTGGTGGTGTATACTGTATAGTATCATTGTAAGCATTCAAGTTTTGTCTTGCTTCAGGTGATATACTACATATAGTGTATAGTATATAGTATATATGTTTTGCATTTACAGGTGTTGTGGTCACTATAGAGATCTACTGTATGCATGCTTACAGGGCTACTAACTCTGGGGAGATCCTCTTAAAGCTTGTTGTTAGGCAGCTGGTGTGGTGTTAGATTTATTTCCCCAGTGCAGGATTTTGCCTTACAGACAGTTTGTTGTTTTTCTGGAACCCCTATCCTCTCTCCTATGTGGCTTTTTTTGTAGGCTCTGGACTTAAAGGATAACTGCAGCATCATAGAAAGTACATGTAGCACCCTCTACTTAGTTAGGTGCTAGAGGTGAGATTTTTGGTGAGTGCAGGTAAATTTAAGCAGGCCCAGCTGGATACCAAGCTTGTTTGTTTTGATCTGTGTGGGCTGGGAGTGGCTTAGAGTAGGCTGGTGACTCACAGATAGCAACATTTCACGGTTACCTCCCTCTGGCTTCTAGAGTCTAGAGGATTCTAGAAGAGAGGAGGGGAAGAGAGGTGGAGCTGCCTGGGGTGTTCTAAGGAGCCTTGACCAATCCCCAACCTGGATTGGCAGGGGGAAGGCCTCCTTAAATACCTAGGGTCAGCCCAGCTGGGGAGTTGTTGTCGGGTGGAAGAACTGAGGATGGAGTACTAGGCTGGTGGGGCCTTTGAGAGTGCTCCCCATTCTGGGGGGTTGGGGTGTGACCTCGGGCCTGGGGACTCAGGTGCAGGACGGATCCTTTCAAAGAACCAATGAAGGATCTGAACAGGAGGCATGCCAGAGAGGCGTCAAAGGACAGCAGGAGCTAGAACTGCCAGGCAAGTCTTCAGGAGGGAACCACAGGTGTGTGAGCAGAGAGGGGTTGCTGGGAGCAGTAGTCCACCATAGGACAGCTAGCACTAAAGACTTTCTATTCTATTTTTGCTACACAAAAAAAACGACCCTCTGCCTACAAATGGCAATTCCTAAGTCCTGACCGAGTCAGTATTGGGCCTAACCATAGCTAGCTGGGCCTGAGAGAGTGATAGTCTGCAAGCAAGTGTTGTGCAGGAGGAGTTTGAAGGAATGTCGTGTACAAGGGGTGAACATAGTTCTGTCCCAAATTGACAGTTCTATAATTCTACTGGGCATCCCATATATTCCCATCCCTATCCAAGTTCAAATCCCTCACTAAAAATATATGTAGCGCACTGGTCTGGACCTGCATTTAATTTGGCTCCTCGCAGGCAGAGAGAGGCACACCGCACCACAAGCCCGTACCCTCCTGTTTGAGGAGGTTGAGCGGTGTTAGTTTCGGGCCTGCCTGCGGCTGGAGTTGAATCCTCCCGAGAATGATTCTCACCTCTATCTTGAATAGATGCAAGTCCTTATTTCTCCCCAGTAATGCAACTGTCCACACCAACTGAAAGTCCAACTTCTATATTTATTTCACACTGGATAACAAATAGTCTCTTTAACAGCAGACAGGTTGGAACAAGACACAGGACAGTTTAGGTGGGAGGAGGTTGAGGCACAAACTCTAACGATTTCCTCGGACTGTTCAGGTTTCACAAACAGCTTTGGCACACGATCTCTGCCACAGACCGTGAGGTTGGTCTCTGCCACAGACCGGGTGAATAAAAGTCACTGCCACTGACTTGGAGAATGGGTCACTGCCACTGACCTGGTGAATAGGGCCTTGCCCTATGAAGTCACTGCCACTGACTTGGTGAATAGAAGTCACTGTCACTGACTTGGTGAACTACCTTCTTGAAGTGTTTGGCCCATGTAAAGGAGAAAACCATCCCTCCGGAGAGTTACCAGAGGCCCTCACCGTCACCACGACTCTGCGCTGGGTCTTCGGAAAGGGTTACCTCCCTGGCCTCCTCATCTCAGATACGGGTCCCCTCGCAAGGCGGCACCCTGGGAGCTCTCAATCCCTTGCGGACCCCAGCCAAAGGTTGCTGGGCCAGGGGCCTTCAAAAATAGTACCTCACCCCAGACTGAAGGTGTCTGGGATGGAACAGGAACCAGGCCTCCAGGCCTAGGGCACCCGGAGATGACACACACACGCCCAGGCTGAAGGTGCCTGGGCGTGGACGAAGACCAACCCAATGGAAGATGGCCGTCCCCTTTTATACCCTCTCCCGACAGGCACAGCAGGTTCCCCGCCCCGCCGTACTACTGCCGAGAGGGGACAAAAAGAGCACAGCCCTGTATCAGTGGTTCAACCCTGGCCTACGGCAACAGCGCCACCTGTAGGCCACAGGGAACTGCACACCAACACCATCTCCCATGGACAGAAATGGTCCATGAACCCTAACAATCAGTGTGTCTGAGCCTAATTACCACTCAGAAACTTCCCCTAAATTTAACACCCCGCTACATATAAAAAACAAAACAAACCTGTTCACTGGCTCAAAGTGATTGGGAAGTAAATGCTGGGCTGGGCAGAGTGACAGGTGGGCCCCAACTTTCAGCAGCCTCTACGGGGTACCGCTACATACAATAATCATTTTGTCCTCCCCTCTCCTGCCCTGATGCATACTTCCCTGAACTAGATGACCACTACTGCCATGACTAGATGACTAGATGCTCACCACTGTCATGTAATCTTCTATGGCATTAGTTATCATTTAGACCCAGAGCCTGCAACAAAAGTAACACGGGAGGGAGGATGAGGCTCATTGAATGTACAGTTATCCTTTCAACTCTATGTACTTTCTGTGAGGTTGCCTAGACCAGAAAGCCAAGCTTTGGTTTGTTTAAATATTTGATGGTTCATGCTAAATATATTTTGGCATTGACAATGTAGTTCAGTTCGGGTAATTATGTGTTGCCTAAGGTGAAACGCAATTTTGAAATACATAGCCAATGATGTCATCAAATGGCACTCTGGAGCAGGCAGGTCTATTTCCATTAAGAGAAAAAAGTATTTCTCTTTTCGTCCATGGACTGACACAGCCTTCTCAAGTCTTGACATATGGGTTATGTTCCTGTTCATAGGTGAGGACTAGGCAGAACATGTTAGATATTTAAACACATGTTACATTAATCAGAGTTGAACAGCCCCGCCCAGGGCGCGGTCCCTCCAGACATAACCCTCCGCCCTGCAGTCAGCAGCTCAGTTTTTTTTTCTGCCTAGCAGAGGAGAAGGACGTGGCTCCCTTTTGGACCCAGAGTCCTGAAGATTTTTCTTTTTTTTGTGATATCTTCTATCAACTGCTGGCTGGGCGACAGGCTGGATATTATAGATACTTGTAGTCTTCCCAGTTCCGGCCATCGAGCGTGTCAGTCCTTAGCTACGCGCTGGTTCTGCCACAATGTACCCCATGGTTCCAGGGGTGGCCGGTGAGCACATGCTCTGGGGTCCACATATGACTGGGCTGTTTGCTGTCTCACTCACAGTGGACCGGGTCGACAGCTACTCCAACTCGGCCGTAGGTCTGTCAGGGATGCACCAGCAGGTCCTCTCATGGACGGGTAAGTACTGTTTCTCCTGCTTCGGCAGGTGGGAACAGCTGGGCATTTCAGGGATTAAGGGGTTCTCCTGTCCTCCCTTTCCCTGCTCTGTCACATTTCCCCTTATGCTCTAGCGGGGCTCGCTGCGACCGGGGCGTGCCTGTGGGGGGACTCCGGGTCCCAGTAGGGGACTGTGGGGTGTCGGGGCCCATTTTTCTGTGAGGGGGACTCTGCTCCAGGGAAGTCCCTACCTCGGCCTTCTCGTCCACATCGCGGTGCTCAGGCGCCATTTTGGCGGCGCCGACACCATTTTTTGTATGCCTGCTGTTTCTATTGTATTTTCCCATTGGCGGCCATCTTGCCGTGGCCGCGCTGTGGCGCAGGTTGATATTGCGGGTGGACATTTTCTTGTGGTCGCGCCCTTTTCTCTCTGAGGCATCTGGCGGCCATTTTGGAGTGGGTTTTGGCCTCTAGTGTTGGCTTCCTGAACGGCGCGCAGCACAATTCTCCTCACAGTTTTCCTCACGCAGCGGCACTGAGCGGTCTCTTACTGGGTGGTGAGTCCCCTGGGCAAACCCCCCCGGTCAGTGCAGCAAGGAGGGTGGACTTTCCAGTTTTTGACTGAGTCCCTGAGAGCTGTCAGTGGTGTATCATGGAGTCAGTGTCTGGCCCTTCTTCCCCAAACATGCCAGAGGTGGCAGCCGGTGCCCCTGCACCTGCGGTTACCATGGACACCTTGTTGGCTGTCCTGGAATCATTTGTTGCCAGGGTGGAAGCGGCATGCGAGCGTAAGGGGGGTAAAAAGCGCCCCCTCCTCCCGCCATCTCCAGGGGAATGTTCTGACTCAGACCCAGGCCTAGCTGCGGCACAGGACCCCGGTTCTGGGTTGTCTGAAGATGCGGACCAGGACCTTCCTTGTGAGGAGGACCCCTCGTCCGGGTCAACACAAGACAGGGCACTTGTTAGTGCTCTTATCAATGCTGTAAAGGGACTCCCTTAAGCTGGAAGGTGCAGCTGAGGTGGCCACAGAGGGGTCAGTCTCTTTTGGGTCGCACAAATCGATCCGCTCTGTAAAGGTGTTTCCCTATGTGTCCTTTGATAAATTCATAGATAAGGAATGGGAAAAGCGGCAGAAGTCCTTTTGTGGTCCCTCAGCGCCTGGCGATCAGGTATCCTTTTGAGGAGAGCCTTTTGAAAAAAAATGGGCTTCTCCTCCGGTTGTTGACCCCCCGGTCGCTCGGTTAAATAAAGTAACCACTCTCCCTGTAGAGGGAACCCCTGCATTTAAGGACTATACTGATAGGAGGTCCGAGGCGCTGAGCAGGACCATGTTCACCTTGCTGGGGTCTGCGTTGCGGCCTATTTTGGCTGCAACCTTGGTGTCTCAGACACTCACTGACTGGGCAAAGATTTTGCACCAGACTGTGGAGGAACATCAGCTCCCTCCGGAGTGTGTAAGACTGGCCAACCAGTTGGTGCAGGGCCTTGTGTATGTCTGTGATGCCACTCTGGATGCGGCCCCCTTAATCTCCAGGGCCTCTGTATCTGCAGTGGTAATGCGCCGCCTAATTTGGCTGAAATGCTGGTCCACTGACCAGGCTTCCAAAGCCTCGTACACACGACCGAGTTTCTCGGCAAGAACCAGCAAGAAACTTGCTGGCAGAGATTTCTTGCCGAGAAATTCGTTCGTGTGTATGGTTTCTCGTCAAGAAAAGCGACAAGAATCTCGACGAGAAAATAGGGAACCTGCTCTCTATTTTCTCGTCGAGATTCTCGTCAGCCTGTTTCTCGACGAGAAAATTGAGTGTGTGTACACTTACCTGTTCGCCGGGAAGCCCGCGCATGCTCGAAATGACTTCGACGCATGCGCGGTAGCTTCCTAGGCATAGGTAGGGTGAACCAAGATGGCGGCGACGGCATCGAATGTGACGAGCGCATGCTCGTCGTATTTGATGACGTCACCGCGTACGCTCCATTCAAAGAACCGCGGGTTCTTTGAAATGAGCGTGTGTATACTCGGCCGGGACAAGTTTCTTGTCCAAGGATCTCGTCGTAAAAAACGACATGTTTTTAACGACGAGATTCTCGGCCGTGTGTAGAAGGCTCAAGAAAGCCTTGGCAGACTTGCCCTTCAAAGGTGGGAGGCTTTTTGGTACCTCGCTGGATGACATTATTAAGGATGTCACTGGACGTAAGAGCACTCTTCTCCCTCAGTCCACTAAGGGGAAGGAACCGCGCCGTAAGCCGGGTCCTTCCTTTCCCCCGCAGAAGCAGTATTTTCGTCAGTCAGGGCCCACGGATAGACCCTCCCAAACTGACAAAGGTTCAGCTGGGGGACAGAAGCGTCCCTGGTTACGTAAGCTGAACAAGCCGGCAAACAAGCCTGCCACTGCATGAAGTTTTGCCCCCACCCGACTCATGGGTGGGGGAACGGCTTCATAGGTTCACAGCGCGGTGGACCTCCCTGCTCTCCGACCAGTGGGTCTGCGAGGTGGTCACTTCGGGGTACAAGATCGAGTTTCTTTCCTGTCCGCCGAACAGATTCTTTCCCTCAAATCTCCCTCTCCTTCCGGCTCGTCGGTCTGCCCTATTGGGGGCAGTGCAAGATTTACTAAGGGACGGAGTGATTTTACCTGTACCCAACACTGTATCCTGGCCTAGGCCAACAAGGCCCAGGCCTAGGGCAGCACTTTGCAGGGGGGCAGCGCAGAAAGAATCCCTGCCGGCTTGTGCTACACTGTTAGTGTAACGCAAGCTGCTTCTAATTTTGACTGTCTTATCATCCTGGACCACAAACCTTGGTTATATCTTCTTAGTCCCCTCCATAAAATTATCAGAAATTTGTGCTTAAAGTAGAACTATAGGCAACACTTTTTTCCCTGTCCCATTGCAGAGATTTCCTTCACTTCCTGCCCCATAGCCAAACAGGAAATGAGAGAAAATCCCCAATTTCAGAGCGGGTCTTAAACAGAAAGGGGTGTGGCCTTGACAGGAAGGGGTGGGTCATATTTAAATTAGGGGGTGCATGAGTTTAGTCAGGCCTAGGGCAGCACAAAACCCAAATACACTACTGCCTGTACCACTGGCAGAGAGGTTTCAGGGTTTTTATTCAAATCTGTTTGTGGTCCCAAAGAAAGACGTAGTCCGTCCGATCTTGGACCTCAAAGCCTTCGTAAAGGTTCGGAAGTTCCGCATGGAATCAATTCGTTCGGTGGTTGCTGCGTTCCATCCGGGGGACTTTCTGGCATCCTTGGACATCAAGGACGCATACTTGCATGTCCCAATCTGCACAAGACACCAGAGGTTTCTGCACTTTGCAATCAGCGAAGACCACTATCAGTTTGTGGCTCTTCCCTTTGGCCTAGCGTCAGCACCGAGGGTTTTCACCAAGGTGCTCGCCCCGATTCTAGCTTTGCTGAGACAGCGAGGCATTGCTATCATGGGCTACTTAGACTATCTTCTTCTGAGAGCAGCTTCTGGCTCAGAATTAGAGGAAGATGTGTCTATAGCCAGTCAGAACCTCTGAGAATTCGGTTGGGTGTTAAACATTCAGAAGTCGGTCCTGAAACCGACTCAGCGTTTGGAGTACCTAGGGTTGATTCTGGACTCCAAAGAGGCGAGAGTCTTCCTTCCTTTGGAAAAATTGCAGACTCGCCAGTCTGCGGTGAGGTTGTTGACTTCCCGTAAATGGTCGTCTCTCCGTTTTTGCATGCAAGTTCTGGATCTCATGGTAGCCTCCTTCGAGGCAGTACCGTATGCCCAATTCCACACTTGAGTCTTGCCGAAGGAGATCCTGTCCAAATGGAACAAATCTCCATTGTCTCTGGATCGTCAGATTCAGGTAAGTCACCTGGTCAGGGCTTCTCTGTGTTGGTGGCTGAGATCCCCGGCTCTTTAGTCCGGGAAGTCGTTCCTTCCCTTCCATTGGACTGTGATTACGAAGGACGCCAGCCTCACAGGTTGGGGGGGGGAGTCTGAGGAGTCCAGTTGGCCCAGGGTCGTTGGACTCCAGAAGAATCCCATCTGCCGATCAATGTCCTGGAACTTCGGGCGATCAGACTGTGTCTCTCCTCGTGGTCGAGGAGAATACAAGGTCGCCCGATCAGGATTCAGTTGGACAACGCCACGGCGGTGGCTTATGTCAACCATCAGGGGGGAACAAGGAGCTTGGCTGCAGCGTCCGAGGTCACTCACATCCTGCGGTGGGCGGTAAGAAGCGTGCCGGCTCTGTCGGCCGTCTACATTCCGGGCGTAGAAAACTGGCAGGCGGACTGAGTCGCCAGATGCTAGACCAGGGGGAATGGTCATTGCATCCGGAGGTGTTTCAACTCCTTTGCCGGAGGTGGGGCACGCCGGGCGTGGACCTCCTGGCCTCTCGACTCAATTGCTAGGTGTCGAGATTCGTGGCCAGGTCCAGAGATCCCTGGGCAGACGCGTCAGATGTGTTGGTGGCCCCGTGGGGTAAGTATCGGCTAATTTATGCCTATCCCTCACTGAAGTTGCTTCCTCATCTGCTCCGCAGAGTGAAGATCAAGGGGATCCTGGTGATTCTAAGCGCTCCAGATTGGCCCTGGCGTCCTTGGTACGCTGACCTCATGCGCCTGGTGGCGGATGCACCCTGGGGGCTGCCAATGCGGGAGGACCTTCTGTCTCAGGGTCCCATACTTCATCCTGCTTTACAGTCGCTGGCTTTAACGGCATGGCTATTGAAAGCCAGGTACTAAGGGACCTAGGTCTTTCGGATTGGGTAATTTCAACCATGCTGAGGGCACGGAAATCTTCTTCCAGGGAGATCTACCATCATACTTGGAAGGCCTATATCTCTATGTGTGAGGAGATGGAGTGGCGTCCACGGACGTATTCGGTTTCCTGGGTCTTGCTGTTTTTACAGCGTGGAGTGGATCAGAAACTTGCCTTAAGCCCCATTAAGGGTCAGATTTCAGCCTTGGCTGTTTTCTTTCAACGGCCTTTGGCGACCCATTCCCTGGTGGGTCCTTTTGTGCAGGGGGTTCGACATGTGCTTCTCCCAATTAGACCACCTCTTCCTCCATGGGATTTGAATCTGGTGCTCTCGGTTCTTCAGGAACGTCCCTTTGAGAACATCAGAGAGATTCCTCTCTTGACACTATCTGAAGGTGGCCTTTCTAGCGGCCATTACATCTGTCAGAAGGGTTTCTGAATTGGCGGCCTTGTCTTGCAAGTCACCATACTTGGTCCTCCATAAGGATAAAGTGGTGCTACGCCCGCAGCCTTCTTTTCTTCCGAAGGTGGTTTCGGCCTTTCACCTAAATGAGGACATTGTGCTGTCATCCTTGTGTCCTCGGCCGTCGCATCCCAGAGAGACTGCGCTCCATACTTTAGACGTAGTACATGCCTTGCGGGTGTACTTGTCTGTTACGGCTCCGTTTCGGAGGTCTGACTCATTGTTTGTGTCGGTGTCTGGTCCATAAATGGGCCTGGCGGTCTCGTCAGCCACCATTTCTCGGTGGATCAGGCAGACTGTCATACAGGCCTATGCCCTTAAGGGGCGGCCGCCCCCCTTTTTCGGTCATGGCACATTCAACCAGGGCAATTGGTGCTTCCTGGGCTTTCCGACATCAAGCGTCTGTCTCACAGGTGTGCAAGGTGGCGACTTGGTCGTCCGTGCACACTTTCTCAAAATTTTACAAGGTTGATGTGAGTGCATCTTAGTCAGTCCCATCCCCCCACAGTTAGAACACACCTAGGGAACACAGTTAACCCCTTGATCGCCCCCTAATGTTACCCCTTCCCTGCCAGTGACATTTATACAGTAATCAGTGCATTTTTATAGCAAAAATGTGTCAAAAGTGTCCGATCTGTCCTCTGCAATATCGCAGTCCCGATAAAAATCGCTGATCACCGCCATTACTAGTAAAAAAATATATATATAATAATGGCATACATCTATCCCCTATTTTATAGCTGCAATAACTTTTGCGCAAACCAAAAATAAACTCTTATTGTGATTTTTTTTTTATTTGATTTTTTTACCAAAAATGTGTAGAAGAATACATATCGGCCTAAACTGAGGACATTTTTTTTTTTAATTGGATATTTATTATAGCAAAAAGTAAAAGCTATTTTGTTGTGTTTTCAAAATTGTTGCTCTTATTTTGTTTATAGCGCAAAAAATAAAAACCGCAGAGGTGATAAAATACCACCAAAAGAGAGCTCTATTTGTGGGAAAAAAGGAAGTAAATTTTGTTTGAGTACAGCGTCGCACGACCGCGCAATTTGTCAGTTAAATCGACGCAGTGCCGTATCCCAAAAAATTGCATGGTCATTGGGCAGCCAAATCTTCCGGGGCTAAAGTGGTTAATTCTCTTTATATATTCTTGTTACAATACTGTAGCTCCAGACATTTTCTTTGCTCCAATCTAATTTTCTACCCTTGTACCACCTTAGGCAAAGCAATCAGCATATGCTGTCAGCAATATGGAAAACATAATACTGCAATATGCTTCTTCACTGTGACAATGTAAAAATAGGTTTAATGTATAAAAAGAGACGAGAGAGGCCCGGTCTGTTGTGCCTGTTTGAGTCATGTCCTGAGTGTCTTTGAATGGCAAGAAAAACAGAAGGAATGTATGCAAAGCAAGGCACTATAGGGAGTGAGAACACAGAACAGTGGGGTTTACCTGCTGCGTTTGAGTTTTTCTGTATCCATGTAAATTCGCAAGGAACATTTTTGAATGCAGGTGATCCACTGGGGAGCCTGACAAGTCATGTATTAAATTGTACAGTTGCTTTGGAGACCAAATACCAAGTTTAGTATTTTAGACTTAGCTCCCAGCAGTGTAGGCACTTGCAGCCCAGGATACTGGGATGAAATCTACCACTACAGCACCATCTACTGATAGAATGCTGAAGAGCAACAATCATTTGTATGAGTTTGTACAGTTCAAAAGATGCTACATTTTTCATAAAGATATATAAATATAAACTATTAATACAGCAGAGGGAAATTACCAAATATTTGGTTTCCTCTAACCCAACTTAAATGAATGAGTCTGACAAACTGTCTTATGTTACTTCTTGCTAAAACAGCATGGTATATACCTAGTAAGATCAAGACAATTTGGCCTCTTGCACACTGCAGCTTGAAAAAGCCCAGCACAGTAAAATCTTGGGTTGAGAGCGTTTTGCAAGACAAGCTATTTTTTTAAAATATATTTCTTTTTCGTACATCACGGGACACAGAGCGACTTAGTCATTACTAATGGGTTATATAGATTACCTTCAGGTCCTGGCACTGGCAACTTCCAAACCGGAAGTACCCTCCCCTATATAAGCCCCTCCCATCCGGGAGCACCTCAGTTTTTTGCCAGTGTCTAAGGTGTTGGCCAAAGAGTAACATGTGTTTTCACTGGGCTTGCGTACAGGTTCTTTTATGGGCCTCAGTAAGCTGTTCCGGATCCGACCAAAAAAGCTTCATAGCTAAACGGTCGGTACCCGGGCCTTGCAACAGAAGAGCAAGGTTTTGCCTGTAATGCCTCTCTTAGGAGGGCTGGACCCTGGGATCCAGAGCTCTGGTCATACCCACGACCAAGATGTTTTCTGTGCAGGGTGCTATACAGGTCCAGGGGAGTGGAATCCTTGGGAACCTGGTCCCTGAAGGTTTAATTACAATGCCTGCCGTGATAGGTGAAGTTTGGGCTTCTGTGGACCAAACAGAGTCCTGCGGCGGGGAAGAGGTAAGTGGGGGCCCCCAGGAACTTGGTTCTATTGGGGGACCCCCAAGCCTAATTTGTCTTTCTGTCTGTTACCTAACGGTATTCCCGCTAAATATCTGTGCATGCCTGTAACTACTGGAAAATGTAAAATTTTAATAGTAGTCAAGAAAAAAAAGGGAGACGGTACCTGTGTTAAACCACTAGAGGCCGCTGTGGTCCATTTTTTCTTGTCATGTGGATCTTTGTCTTTTCAAGTCAAAAGATCCAGGCAGTTGGTAAGTTCTCTGTGGGAATCCACTTCCTCTGCCCTGTTGCTGCACTCATCCACCGCACAGGCCCTCCGGCAAAAAGGGCCCTGGCTCCTAGTCCCTGCTTATTTTTTCAAAAAAAGCGCCGAAGGCGCACGGGCGCGCGCGCGTGCGCATGCACGCGCCTCCTATGTAGAGATGAGCGAAAAAAAGGGGTGGGGCTGGTGGATGACGCTCGATGCGCGCCGCGGCGCTTCTGCGCATGTGCAGGCATCCCAGCATGGATAAAAGACACAGTACAAGTGTCAGCTGAATGCAAACAGAGCTAGCAACAAAACGGTGGCACACAGAGGCGGTTGATGCAGGCATCCCCATAGAAAGGCACTTTAGTGGACACCAGCTGGTATATAGCAGCAACTGTGCTAGACTATTCCCAGTAAAAGTGGTGTATGACGACGGGAATACCTCAGCTTTGTGCTTAAAGGATATGTCGTCCAGACGCTCTGGAAATAAGTCTTCCAAGAAGCGAAAGGGGTCTCCATCGGGCTCTGAGGATTTTGGGCATGCTTGTACTGCACCAATCTCCCCTGAAATTTCAGAGGTTAGTAGCCGTAGGAACCCCGCAGGAGTACCTGGTGCTGCGGCTGTCCCCAGTCCACCTGCTCCTGTATATATAACAGAGGAGGTTTTTTCCTCAGCTCTGGGAGGATTGGAAGAGAGATTAACAGCATTGATCGCTGCTTCCCTGTCACAGGGAAAGCGCGTCCGATCTCCGTCTCCTCCTTCAGAGTACCTGTTAGTGGAGGAACAGCCCCACACAGAGATCGACCTGCCTGAAGGGGATCAGGATGAGGTTGATTCGGTTATAGAGGAATCAACAGTGGAAAAACCTTTCTCAGCATCTCAGGCTGAAAGATTATGGGTTCAGTCTCTGACTAACATGGTCCGATCAGCATTTAAAATGCCTCTTGCGGAGCCATCAACCACTACTGTCTCCTCGCTGGGGTCGCTAAAAGCTCCCTAGACTGTCTGTTCCTTCCCAATCCACCCCTTATTGGAAGGGCTTATTTACCAGGATTGGGAGCATCCTGATAAAATATTTACTCCCCCCAAGAGATTTCCGGTGATCTATCCCATGGAGGATAAGTTCATACAAAAATGGAAGGTGCCCACAGTGGACGCAGCCATCTCTTATGTGGATAAATCACTGACATGTCCAGTAGATAATGTTCCAATGTTCAAAGACCCAATAGATAAAAAATTGGAGTCTTTACTAAAATCTGCTTTCTCTACAGCAAGCATGGTGACACAACCTGCAGTAGCAGCTATTGGGGTCTGCCAAGCAGTGAAGGATCAGTTAAAACAAGTCTTAAGGGACTTACCAGATCAGCAGGCTCTTGCCTTAGCTGACCTACCTAGAGCCTTGTGTTTTGCGGTGGACGCCATAAAGGATACAATCCAACAGGCCTCCCGCTTTACGCTGTCTGTAGTACATATGCGTAGGCTTCTATGGCTCAAAAACTGGTCTGCTGAGGCTCCCTGTAAGAAATTGCTGATTAGCTTCCCATTTCATGGAGAACGCTTATTCGGAGAAGATCTGGACAAGTATATCCAGAAAATTTCTGCCGGTAAAAGTACACTCTTGCCGGTTAAGAACAAAGTTAGAAGTCCTTCTTTTAAGAGGCCTACTTCTCCAGTCCCTGGCACTTCGGCTGTGAAACAGTTCCGACGGCCTCCGCGGTCAAATTCTGGGGGCAGAAATCAGGGACAATCACAGGGTAACAAGAAACCCTGGGCCAAGAGAGGTACGAAACCTCCCCCCAAGTCATGAAGGGTTGCCCCCACTCAATCGGGTGGGGGGAAGACTTCAGTTGTTCACAGAGACCTGGCAGGACACCATCAGAGACAGATGGGTGATCTCCGCAGTAAGTCTGGGATACAAGCTGGAGTTAAAAGACACTCCTCCTGCCCATTTTATGAGGTCAAACGTGCCAAGCGATCCCCAGAAGAGAGGATCCCTCCTTCTGGCACTAGAACAACTATTGCTCCAAGATGTAATCATGAAGGTTCCCTTGGAAGAATGCGAGTTCGGGTTTTACTCAAACCTCTTCACAGTCCCAAAACCAAATGGGGACGTGAGGCCCATATTAAATCTAAAAGGGCTAAACAAATTCCTACATATCAGGACTTTTCGGATGGAGTCGATCCGATCGGTGGCCACCGCCCTACAAGGGCAGGAATGGTTAGCCTCGATCGACATAAAGGATGCTTATCTGCATATTCCCATCTTTCCGGCCCACCAGAAATTTCTACGCTTTGCAGTAGAAGGGCGCCATTTTCAGTTCAGAGCCTTACCTTTCCGTCTGGCCACAGCACCACGAGTGTTCACAAAAATTCTGGCCCCACTATTGGCCAATCTAAGAACACGGGGTGTAACGATAATGGCATATTTAGACGACCTGCTACTAATAGACCACTCAGTGGAAAAACTGGAAGTAGCTATTCACGAGACAATCAAGTATCTGAAATATCACGGTTGGATTATCAACCGAGACAAGTCAGCTCTAAGACCAGTCAAAAGTCTGGAATACTTGGGGCTAAGGCTGGATTCAAATCAGAGAAAGATTTTCTTACCTCCAGAGAAGGTGTCGTCTTTGAAAGATTTGACCCACTTAGTGGGTACAAAAAGAAAACCATCCATACGCCTGTGCATGAGGCTGCTGGGAAAAATGGTGGCTTCATTCGAAGCAGTACCCTACGGTCAATTCCATTCAAGGAACTTGCAGAGGGCCATACTGTCAGCCTGGAACAAAAAAGTTCAGGCTTTAGACTTACCAATGTCCCTGTCCCCTTCCGTTCGCAAGAGCCTCCATTGGTGGTTGGTGCCCCAGAATCTGGAAAAAGGGAAACCCTTCAGTCCGGTTTCTTGGAAGGTGGTCACTACAGATGCCAGCCTCATAGGCTGGGGGGCAGTACTGGAGCAATGGTCTCTACAGGGCAAGTGGTCAGAAGCAGAGAAGGCCCTGCCCATCAATCTCTTAGAGATACGAGCAGCCCGGTATGCCCTAGTAGCATGGACATCCAAACTCCAAGGGTCCCCTGTCAGAATTCAATCAGACAATGCCACAGCAGTGGCATATATCAATCACCAGGGTGGCACCAGGAGTCGTGCAGCCCAGAGGGAAGCGAATTACATCCTGAAATGGGCAGAAAGATATGTCCCAGCCATATCCGCGGTTTTCATCCCAGGAGTGGAAAATTGGAGAGCGGACTTTCTAAGTCGCCAGCAATTATTCCCGGGGGAATGGTCTCTTCACCCCGAGGTTTTCCAGGCAATATGTCAGCGGTGGGGAACACCGGATGTAGATCTGCTAGCATCCAGATTCAACGCAAAGGTGGACAGATTTGTGTCTCGCACAAGGGATCCCCTAGCTTGCGGCTCGGATGCCCTAGTGTTCCCTTGGGATCAGTTCAAGCTGATATATGCATTCCCACCGCCACAATTGTTACCGCGATTAATCCGCAGAATCCGGGTAGAAAAGAAACCGGTGATTCTGGTGGCTCCAGCGTGGCCCCGAAGAGCATGGTACGCGGAGATCGTAAAGATGTCAGTGGGGAGTCCTTGGACCCTCCCACATCGTCCGGACCTGCTTTCGCAGGGACCTATATACCACCCTTCCTTACCAGCCCTAGGTTTGACGGCCTGGCTATTGAAGCCCACATTCTAAAAAAGAGAGGTCTCTCTAATCCGGTGGTATCTACCATGATCAATGCCAGGAAGCCGGTATCCAGGCAGATCTATTATAGGATCTGGAAGGCGTACATCGCGTGGTGTGAGGCCAAGAAATGGCATCCGCGTAAGTACGTAATAGGTAGGATTCTGGACTTCCTACAGTGGGCTGTGGATAGGAAGCTTGCCTTGAGTACTATCAAGGGTCAGATTTCGGCCTTGTCAATATTTTTTCAAAGGCCCTTGGCTTTGCATTCATTAGTCAAAGCTTTCATACAAGGAGTGATGCGTATTAGCCCTCCGGTTAGTATTCCTATATGTCCATGGGACTTAAACCTGGTTCTGTCGGTTCTACAGAAACAACCATTTGAACCATTGCAGCACATTTCCTTGGTTCTTCTCACCAGGAAATTGATTTTCTTAGTAGCCATTTGTTCGGCTAAAAGAGTATCGGAATTAGCCGCCATGTCCTGTAAGGAGCCATATCTGGTTGTCCATAAGGACAGAGTAGTGTTACGTCCTCATCCAGCCTTTCTTCCTAAGGTGGTATCAAGGTTTCATTTGAACCAAGATGTGGTTCTTCCTTCTTTTTTTCCCAAACCTACCTCGGTAGTGGAAAAGTTATTGCATTCTTTGGATGTAGTAAGAGCAGTTAAAGCTTATCTAAAAGCCACTGCTCAGATTCGTAGAACTGATACTTTGTTTGTTCTGCCGGAAGGCCCCAGAAAGGGTCAGGCAGCATCAAAATCTACTTTAGCCAAGTGGATTCCACAGGTCATAATACAAGCCTATGGCTTGAAAAGGAGACCGCCTCCGTTCAAAGTTAGGGCGCACTCCACAAGAGCAGTTGGAACTTCATGGGCAGTGCATCACCAGGCCTCCCTAGCTCAAATCTGTAAGGCTGCAACATGGTCTTCAGTACACACGTTTACTAGGTTCTACCAGGTGGACGTTAGAAGTCAGGAGGATGTCGCCTTTGGGCGCAGTGTGTTGCAGGCAGCAAAAGATCCTCATGCCTGATGGCGCCCAGCTTATGTATAGTGAATCCCCCACCTCATTTGGCATTGCTTTGGGACGTCCCATTAGTAATGACTAAGTCGCTCTGTGTCCCGTGATGTACGAAAAAGAAAAAGGGATTTTTATAACAGCTTACCTGTAAAATCCTTTTCTTGGAGTACATCACGGGACACAGAGCTCCCACCCCTCTTTTGGGGACACTTATTGCTTTGCTACAAAACTGAGGTGCTCCCGGATGGGAGGGGCTTATATAGGGGAGGGTACTTCCGGTTTGGAAGTTGCCAGTGCCAGCACCTGAAGGTAATCTATATAACCCATTAGTAATGACTAAGTCGCTCTGTGTCCCGTGATGTACTCCAAGAAAGGGATTTTACAGGTAAGCTGTTATAAAAATCCCTTTTTTGATTTGATATACAAGCGATATCTTGATATACAAGTAGCGTCATGTCACAACTGAGTATAAAAGAGAAGAGAGGCGCCTCTAAGTGAAGCAATATGGTAACATTTAATGAAGGTACAACATTTAACAACTCACATGCTTGATTAATATTACAGGCACATCTAAGTATGCAGGCATCCGGGGGTAAGGCCATCCTCTGCACTGCCATCGATGTCATCCCTTCCACACTGCGCTCCACGAGCGCTTCAAGTCTCACTTTCAGATCACTCTACTGCAGGGTAGTCTACCTGGTCACGATTGCAGACTGACAGTGGTGAGAGCCGGCAGTGCGGAGGACGGTCTATGTGGACAGCTTTACCCCGGATGCCTGCAAACTTAGATGTGCCTCTTTTAATCATCAACCATGTGAGTGCCTAAATGTTCTACCTTCATTAAATGTAACAATATTGCTACACTTAAAGGCGCCTCTCTTCTCTCTTATACTCTGTATCTCCTGCTGGATTTTGCTTCTAATCTCCTTGTGGATCCCAAACAATACCATCGCTGATGCAAATTTTAAATGAGTCACAATTTTGTGTATTTATTATTTCCAAATGATCATAATTTGACCCCAAAATCTTTTATATGTGTACCATTATCAGAAATAAAAATGTAATTCACAAAATTCAGAGGGTAACATCACTATTATACACTCACACACCAAGAACCACCAAATATCACAGAACAAATCAAGAAGCATAACTCCTGACTAATGTCATTCCACCATCTATAGGTATATGTCAAAGAAATGCAGTATTTTTGTGTAGGAGGGTTCCTCCACCATTGCAAATCATGCCATAATCAGCCTTAAGGTTTCCCCACCAGCACTTATTGCAGCCTCTTACCAAGCAAAATGCCCCAATATTAGAGATGTTCTATAGCAGCATGCTGACAGTAATCAGCCATAACCAGCCTTCAAAACAGATGGCATACGCCAGAAACAGGTTGTTCAATGGTTCTCCGGCCTTCCACAGTACATCTTTATTGATTAACTTATTGCACCCCTGGGACTAAGGACTGTTTGACACCACAGAGATGCAGCCTCCATCCATGTGGCAGCACAGTGGCTAATGGGTTAGCACTTCTGCCTAGCAGCACTGGGGTCGATAGTTCAAATCCCAAACATGCTACTTCATGTCGAGAAGTTGCCTGTTCTCCCTATGTTGTTAAACATAACTCCTGACTCAGGTCCTTTAAAGAAATTATGTCTAAATGTAGTATTTGAGGCCTCTCTCCATTGGGTATGGGTTCTAGAAGGCCCACTGGAAGATGTTGTAATGTCTTACTCTGAGCATGCAGAACAAGCAGCTATGAAGGCGGCTACATCAGCGCGTAGACTAGGCCACCAGATTTGTTGGGAAATAGTCCAAATGAGTTGAGAGTTGATTCTTCCCTGGGTGGCCGGCAGCCTTGGGAGAATGGTAAGTCTGGAGCATGGTCGTGTGGAGACTCTCAAGGACAAAGTAGCTATCCTAAGGTTTCTCAGGAGGAGAATGGATCTGAGCGGCGAGAATTCTGTCACCCAAAGGTGAAGTGAGACTGGTGGTACAAACCGTAGCCAGAATACGATCAGGGAGGTATCACAGGAATAGGAACTGACTCCATCTTGGAAGCAGAGGAAAACTGTAGCGACAATGCATCAGCCCTTACATTCTTAGTACCGGGTAAGAATGAGACTATGTAATTGAAGCTTGACCAGAAAAGAGCCCATTGTGCCCTTCTGGGAGAGAGGCATTTAGTCTCAGACAAGAATGATCGCTAACAACTCTCTGTCCCCAATCTCATAATGACATTCCACTGGAGACAATTTCTTGGAAAAGTAGCCACAAGGATGCATAGCGCTCTGAGGCAGGATGTTGAGACAGTAGGGCACCAACTCCAGTCTCAGATGCATCAACTTCAAGGATGAAAGGCACCAAAGGATCAGGATGTACCAACACAGGAGCAGAAACAAAAGCAGCCTTGAGACTCTCAAAGGCATTAATGGAATGTGGAGACCAATTCTGTCGGTTACCGTCCTTTCTGGTCATATCAGTCAGGGGTTTGACCAGAGACGAGAAGTTACGAATAAACTTCCAATAATAATTGTCAAAGTCAAGAAAACGTTGCAATGGACGTAAACCCACAGTTTGGGGCCACTGTAGAACTGCCGAAAGTTTCTCTGGGTCTATCGAAAAACCAGCAGTGGAAATTGCATAACCCAGGAATTTAACCTGTTCTCTATGAAATTCTCACTTCTCCCATTTACAATACAGGTTATTATCGCTCAGCCTCTGAAGCACATGGCATACATGTGTGTGGTGGCTCTCTAGGGACTTGAAAAATATGAGGATATCGTCAAGATAAACCACCACACATAGCTGCAACAAATCTCGGAGGACATCGTTGACAAGTTCCTGGAAAACTGCCGGGGCATTGCAAAGACCAAACGGCAATACAAGGTATTCGTAATGATCTGCTCTGGTATTAAATGCAGTTTTCCATTCGTCGCCCTCCTTGATCCTCACGAGATTGTATGCCCCTCTCAAATCAAGCTTTGTGAAAACCGTTGCTCCCTTGAGGCGGTCAAATAACTGTAATTATTTGGAATCGGATAAGCATTCTTAATCGTGAAGTGATTGAGATCCCTATAATCAATATATGGTCTCAGTTCATCACTCTTCTTTTTCACAAAGAAGAAACCAGCACCAGCAGGAGATGAGGATTTACGGATGAATCCTCAAAAGTGCGTCAGCAACATATTCCTCCATGGCTTTGTCCTCTGAGACAGACAAAGGGTAAATTTGGCCACGAGGGGGTGTGGCACTAGGTTGAAGGTCAATTGTGCAATCATAATACGACCGGTGTAGAGGCAAACTACCGGCTTGACTTTTGTCAAAGACATCGCTAAATTTGCGGTACTCCTCTGGCAGGGAGGAGAGTGAAGGGGTGCACAAGACCCTGTCCACTTTCCAAAAACATGTCTTCCTGCATTGTGGCATCCAGGAAAGAACCTCAGCACGAAGACAATCAAAAGAGGGGCTGTGCCTCTGTAATCAAGGATAACCAATAACCAACGGGAAATGATGTAAGGAAATTACTTGGAATTGGATCATCTAATGGTGATGAGCCTCTACGGCCATGGTCAACGGAGCAGTCACATGAGTCAAATGAGCAGGCTGTAGAGGTCTCCCATCAATAGCCTCAATGGCAAGTGGAGTGGCACAAAGCTGCAGTAGAATCGAGTGCTTAGACACAAAGGCACCATCTATGAACAGGCCTGCAGCCCCAGAGTCGATAAGAGTCTGTATCTCGATGGATGACTCAGACCAAGGGTAACCGGAACCAGGGGCTTATCCTTCTGGACAACTGGGGAAGTAACAACGCCACCTAAGGTCTGTCCCCTACAGGACCTCAGGTGCAAGCGTTTCCCGGACAGGTAGGACAAGGTCTCTCCCTCCTCCTAAAGGCCCTCTCCTCCGCACAGAGATGTGTGAAGCCCAACTGCATGGGTTCCAGGAGGCATGAGAGATGAGGGAGGCAAGGGTGGGACTGTAAAGCTTGGAGCCAAATGTACAGGAGGCTTCCGCAAGTGCTCCTTAAAGGAAGGACTCTCTCGGAGTCTGGAGTCAATGAGATTGGCAAACATGATCAACTTCTCCAGCTCAGTGGGTATGTCTCGGGCTGCTATTTCATCTTTGGTGGTATCCGAAAGACCATTAGAAAAAGCAGCCACGAGGGCCTCATTGTTCCAAGCAACCTCTGCTGCCAGAGTACAGAATTCTATTGCGTAATCAGCAACAGTTCTCGTACTGTTTGATGGACATGAGGCTCTTGGCAGCAGAAGTGGAGCATGCGGGAAAGTCAAATACCCTTTTTAAAGGAAGCCACAAACTGGGTAACTAAGGACAACAAGTTTTTTCGTCTCCCATAGAGGGTTTCCCCAGGCCAAGGCTCTCCCAGAAAGCAAAGAAATCACAAAGCCTACTTTGCTTCTATCAGTGGGAAACACCTGGGCAGAATTTCAAAGTTTATCCCATCCTGGTTGAGAAACCCTCTGCATTGAACTAGATCGCCCCCAAATCGCTGGGGAAGCAGAAAGGAACCAGACATACCTCTTAGAGGGAATATTGGAGGCGGGTGCCTGCACACAGACTGGAGCAGCAGTAGGAACAGCCTGCAACACAGGTTGTACCGGAACAGCCTTAGTGGGCGGATTCAGGTAAGCAGTGCGAATCGGGAGCGTCCGTAACACTATGGCAAACTGATCCACGTGGTGATCCTGCTCATCCAATCTGGGGAAAAATATTACCAATAAGTGGTTTGCCTGAATTTTCTGAACTTGACACCTACTGTCAGGAACCATGAATCAGACTGAAGTGCAGTAAAAATCACACTAATAAAATAGTAAAATGGTATAAACAGAGCAAACATAGTCAAAACTCAAAACAGCCAGGTTCAGGAACCAGAGCCGATAGTCGGAACAAGCCAGTGAAACAGGAATCCAGAGATCAGCTTAGTACAGGCAGTAAACAGGATCAGGAACCAGAAGAGAAGTCAGCCAGGCAAAAGTCTTTAACAGTAAAACACAGCAGAGAGTATCCAGATATGTTGACCAGGCGAAGACACAGGAGATCTGATCCAGACCAGGTGAGTCACTGTGGAATGAAGAGTACTGGCAATTAACCTGTGGGTTGTATAAAAAATAAGAGGTTATTAAATGTTACAAGCTATGAATTAAATGGCATTTATAATAAGTGAACACCGTGCTTGATATTCAGCAATAATATAAGTGCATTGATATTCTATAGATAAAGTGCAATTAAGAACAACAATATGGATAAATAAAGCACAATGAAAGTCCATAGAGGGTATAAGGTGGTTGAAAACTTTAACCCGTCACCATGGGGAAAAACGATCTTGTAGGGTGACACACCCGGTGGGTAAGGTAAGTAGTCTGAAAAGGGATTTGGGTGACTCCACGCAAAAAGACCAGTACTGAATATGGAGAAAAGGAACTGCTGCCCTTACTAATTACTGCCACTAGGTGGAATACAAAGAGGAAGGAAAAATAGTGTAGTTGTAGCGCTGTTCTTAAAGTACTAATATCTCCTGTGAATATTGTGTTGAATCCATAAATAAATATGTAGTGTGAAAAATTACTACCATCTACTGCTAATATAAAATGACAGGTGCTCTTGTTGATAAAAATGAAAATAAAAAATATGTAAATATATAAGTAAGATGCCCAGCTGATGATTTACTGGAGTGTTACACCCTCAGCCGGGTGTAAAGTGTTGCAGCAAATATGCTGTGTGGAGAAAAAAGTTGCTACCATCAGCTAATCAGTGTTAGTGTAAAGTGACATGTGCTCTTAAAAGATGAAAACGTAAAAGCATAGGTTCGACACCTAGCCGGATGTTTAATGTGGTGTTATGCCCTCGACCAGGTATTACTCCTTCCACCGGGTGTTGGCTAAGGAAATGGTGCTTGTATAGGGTACTAGCATAAACACATATCAGTATGCATAACCTTTTGCACGTTGCTATAAACACAATAAATCTGGTGATGAGAACTAGCCACAAACCATAAAAATACCAATATTCAAAAAATTCAGAATCAAAAGATTATGAAAATTTGATGCAAGCATGAAAAAGTCCTGTGACAATAATAAAAAGAAAAAGTAAATTGTTGACTTGTGCTCTTAAAGTTCAATGGTGATGAATGTCTTGCTCTGTGCGTGATTATCCGTGCTCTTTACAAAATTGCACCCACCAGAAGCTTCTTACCCTCCAGGGGTATAACGCAGTCACAGTGTTGTGCCACTGTGTAGCAGCCTAGGGAGAGAGTCAGCTCCGGGCGCCTGTTGCGTTCCTCCAAGGATGTTTTATGCAGGAGAAGAAAGAATGCCCATAGCGTAATACCGTTTAGGAAATGTATTTGTAGAAGATAATGTGCATAAGATATTCGCATTTTATCATAAATAAAAAGACAAATCAGAAAATAAAGTGCTCGCGTTGGAAACTATGTTTACAGCCCAAACCGGAAGTGATGAACTGACGTGCCTTGACCCTTCCCTACGTGTTTCGTCTACCTGACGTCCGAACTACACTTGGAACTCTTCAAAACTACACTATCGAACAAAATAGCAATGCTAAATCAAAATCACTCAACGGAAGAAACGCAACCACCTTAACAAAGCATTACAACAGACAGCAGACACAGTCGCTCCGAGACGCAGAGCACTCATGCGCAAAAATAATTCGGGCTGGTTCAATGACGTTCTTACATTACTGAAACAAGAATGCAGAAGAGCTGAAGGAGTCTGGAGAAGAAACTCAACAAAGGAAAACCACATAAACTACCGTACAAAGTACTCACCAAGAAATACCACAAAGCAATCTTCAAAGCAAAAAAGAACACTTCTCTAACACCATCTCAAAAGCCCTAAACCGTCCCTGCAAACTTTTCAAACTAGTAGCTCAGACTATGAACCCCACCTGCCTAGAGCCTCCAGCAAACGAAACACAAGAATTCTGCAATGAACTATCTGATTTTTTCATTGACAAAATCTAAAACCTTTGTGAAATAATTCAGCAGAAAAAAAAACAACCAACCTCACTCGGACAAAGCAAGAAGAAAAAATCAATATAAATATTCTACAATCAACTAAATTTACTCTGGTCCCAATCACCATCGACACCACCAAAAGCATCATCAGAAGCCTCCAAGACAGCACATCACCAAATGACATTATTTCTACAAAACTCCTGAAAGAATGTACCGACATCTTGGCACCCACCATAACACACCTCATAAATCAATCGTTCAAAGAAGGTATTGTTCCGATCTCCCTCAAGCAAGGCATAATCAAACCCCTCCTAAAGAAACCCAACCTCAACCCCAAAGACCCAAACCACCGCAGACCGGTAACAAGCCCTAACACCATCCCAAATATCATTGAGAAAGCAGTAGTACAACAGCTACAACTCCATTTGGACACCCACCAACTCCTGGACCCACTACAATCGGGTTTCCGCCCAGGCCACGGGACAAAAACGGCACTTCTCAAAATATGGGATGACGCGCTTGAAGCAGCAGATGACAGAGAATCGTGTCTCCTGGTGCTGCTGGACCTCAGTGCAGCTTTCGACACAGTAGACCACAAAACTCTGCTCACTCATCTCAAAGAAGTAGCCGGAGTCGCAGACTCTGATCTACCCTGGTTCGCATCCTTCCTAGAAAATCAATCCCAGACAGTGAAACTAGAAGCCTTCACTTCGGAAGTGCGCACCATTACATGCAGAGTCCCTCAAGGATCACCCCTGTCACCCGTGCTCTTCAACATCTACCTCCGCCCACTCCTCAAAATCATCAGCAAACAGGACCTGCTCTACCACTCCTATGCTGATGACACTCAACTTTACTTTTGCGTCACCAACAAAAAAGACTGATATCACGGACTAGAAAAATGCCTCACATTGATAGATAATTGGATGACGGAGAGCTCCCTCAAACTTAATGGATCCAAAACAGATCTTCTCTTTCTCCACGCAAACCAAAAGACAAACTCTAGGACTACATGGACACCAACGACCATCCTTGGACAAACCATCACCCCAAGCACCAAAGTCAAAAGCCTCGGAGTCATCTTTCTTTCAGACATGACTATGGATGCACAAATAGGATCAGTAGTCAGCGGATCTCACCATCTTCTCTGCCTGGTACGTAGACTCATCCCCTTCATCCCGGAAGAGGACACAGCAGTTGGAACAATCATCAACTCCCGACTCGACTTCGCAAATTTCCTCTACCTAGGACTACCCAAATACCAGATTTCTCGTCTACAAGTCGTCCAGAACACAGCAACCAGACTGGTAACGGGGAAAAAAAACCTGGGAATCAATCACCCCGTCCCTGAGGACCCTCCATTGGCTAGCCTTAAAGGATCAGGTGACATTCAAGACCCTCTGCCTCACTCACAAATGCACACAAGGAAACGCTCCTCAATACTTATGCGATAAAATAAAACACTACACCACTAATCGCGTCCTCCGATCAACTAACCAAAACCTCCTCCACATCCCCAAGTCCCGCTACAAATCTAAGGGAGAACGAAGATTTGCAGTCCAAGGACCACGGCTATGGAACCCTCTACCCACAAACATGGAAGAAAACCATCGGGCCTTCAGGAAAAAACGTAAGACCCACCTCTTCTGAAGGATCAGGACGACACTGGATGCAAAAAGCGCCTTGAGGCGATTTAGTTTGCATTTGTAGCGCTATACAAGTCTCTGTCACTTTTATATTAGCAGTAGATGGTAGTAATTTTTCACACTACATATTTATTTATGGATTCAACACAATATTCACAGGAGTTATTAGCACTTTAAGAACAGTGCTACACCTACACTATTTTTCCTTCAAGGTAAGTAGCCTACTTACCAACTGACCGTGACCCCTTTAACTAAAAAGGCAGGTCAGATAAAGCTTGGTTGGTTAGTATCAGATGAGTCAGTAGATGGACAAGGAAACTCTCCACGGGGTAAATCAATATTTTATGCCTGGGGGACACTCCGCCTCATATTGCGTCAGAAAAATTTGAGAAAAGGAACAGCCATAGCATGATATCGTTTTAATATAAAAAGCAACAGTTAAAAACAAACACGCCAAATGGCCCCTTACTCTGGATGGTGCCTTGCCTCGGCACTGAAGGAAAACCACATGTAACAAGCCAGGAGGTTGTAGAACAGCCGTCGCTCGCGCTGTATGGCGTGCGTTCCACTGCCTGGATACCGGAAATGGCTGGCTCAATATGTTTTTAACTATTGCTTTTTATATTAAAACGATATCATGCTATGGCTGTGCCTTTTTTCTATTTTTTCTGACGCAATATTTTTAGTTAAAGGGGTCACGGTCAGTTGGAAAGTAGCCTACTTACCTTACCCACCGGGTGTGTGTCCCTACAAGATCGTCTTTCCCCATGGTGACGAGCTAAAGTTTTCAACCACCTTATACCCTCTAAGGACTTTTAACTTTCATTGTGCTTTATTCGTCCATATTGTTCTTCTTAATTGCACTTGTAATATTGCTGATTTTTAAGCACGTTGTTTACTTATTATATATGCTATTTAATTCATAGCTTGTAACATTTATAAAAGCGCCCACTTATTATTATTTTTTATACAACCCACATGTCACAAAGTCAATTTCTTGCACTTTGAGGGGAGCAGCTTTTCATTTATTCATTGGTATTATTCTAATTTATATACCCAGGGCCGTCGGAACAGGACAGGCAAACCAAGCAGCCAGAGGACTCAAGGAGGCAGCACGGGTGGAGGAGGTAAGACATTCCCTCCCCCCCCCCACATATCCACCGTAAAACCTTTTGATGCCCCCCCTCCCACGAGATCGCCCCCCCTCCTGTAATGGCCCCCCCTCCCGCGAAGGGCGTGAATGTCGACCCCCCCCCCAATTCTCAAGTTTAAAATTTTTAAATTGTTAAATTGTTGCTTGGGGCCCCCAAATTCCTTCAAACGGCCCTGTGTATACCATAGCGCAGAGTTCTTCATTTTTTTACTTGCAATGAACCGACAACTGAGCACAGAGCTCTGAGAAGGAAGGGATGAGCCCCAGCACTGACACATTGATGGTCTGAAAACAACCCAAAATAGATGGCGGAAGGACCTTTTCCAACTTGTCCATGAATTATGCTGTGGGTATTTGATAGACTAAATGAGTCATATATTTTTGATAGTGTAACAAGGAGAACTCAACTTTTCTACAATGTGGCCTTGTCTCTCAATTGGATGACATTCCTTCGTTGAAACATGAAATGTGGTTTCAGAACGCGGGTGCCCCATTATTTGTTGCTATTGCAGTAAGAATTTTTTTAAATCAAAATTTTCCAAACAAGTCGATCGGAAGGTGCTTATTTGCACAATATAGGGAGTCGGAGAGTATATTTTGATTGATGAACTACAATTGACTATGTAGATTCCTTTATATATTTACTGTATTTATGTCTCATAGCACTGCACTTTAGCATTTTACATACAATCCAAAGGTTAGGTTCAGTCAAAAAGATTCCTGGGTCTCCAGACCAAATGCCGCTCCTGGGTCTCCAGACTTAACGCCATAATAGACAGCAGTCTATTGGAATCAGCCCAGAACAATCATTCCACCAAAGGAGGAAATCATCTCTGCATGTAAAAACATCTGTAGCGGTACCCCCGTAAGGGCTGCTATTAGACTCTATACCCCACTGATTACCTTGACTCTGCAAATCCTCCCTTACCTCTGACAACCTGGGTTCCGTCATCTCACCAGCTGCAGTAGTAAATAGACTCACACAGTATTAAAGAATACTGTATATATCTTGTGTTTTGATAATACAGTAAATATATCAACTTTGTCAGCTATGGAAACACTCCTGCACACACAGCTATTTTATCTAAAACTTATCAAATAAACACAATATATTGGTGCAAAGTTCCCTTGATTGTAAATGAACACAAATATTTACCCAATCACAGAAACCTATGTGAACAGGTTACCAGGAGAGTAGACACCTGACACTATATCTTATGTGTCAGCAGGGCTTTTTTTCAGTGGGAACGCGGGGGAACGCAGTTCCGGCACCTTCAGCACTGAATGTATGTAATGGGAAGGGGTGCTGGGGTGTGCTGCAGGGTCTATTGATCCTGGCTGCCGAGGGATCTATTCTTACTGGTGGGGGACCTATTGTTGCTAGGGGTTGGTTTTATATCGCTGAGGGGTCAGTTATTGCTGGGAGAGGTCTACTGTTGAGGGAGGGGTCTATTGTTGCTGGCTGCTGGAGGGTCTATTGATGCTGGCTGTGGGGAAATCTGTTGTTGCTGCCAGGGGGTCTATTGTTGCTGCTGGTGGGATTTTGTTTTGGGTTGCCCATTTTTAAGGGGAGATCTATTGTTGCTAGAGGGGGCTTTATTGTTACTGGCTACAGGGGATCTATTTTACTGCTTTTCTTGTTATCATAAACAAATTCCATACAAATTACTTATCACCACAAAAATGTTACCTGGTTCTGTATTCTCTAAAAGCGCAGTACTGGAAGGTGGGTAGGGGGTGGAACTAAGGAACAGTGCTCAGAGGTGGGTAAAGGTGGAGAAAAGGGGTGACTCAGAAAGGAGGAGTTCCTGCACCTATTCTCTGAGAAAAAAAGCCCCGTGTGTCAGATTTCTCCCTTCTGTCTCCTCAACTCACAGGCCAGTAAATCCTGCACAATGTGGAGAAACAGTATAAACAATATTAAGGCCCGTACACACGGTTGGACTTTTTGCCAACAAACTTCAAATGAGCAGGTTTGACAAAAGTTTGCTCTGCTTTCGGCAACAAAAGTCCGATGGTGCAAAGTCCTATCGTGTGTACAGAAATCCATCGGATTTTTGTCCGAGGTACAAATACGCATGCCCAGAACCAATGTTAAAATCAACCAACAATAGCAGAAGTTGACCAAAGGGTGGCGGTAAAGAGCAGAAAAACCACGTGATGTTGGGAAAGTTTTGGGAAAGTTTGCAGAAAAGTCAGAGCGTGTATGTATGCTATGGGTGTGCCCGGCCAACTCCCTTCGGACAAAAATCCACGGAAAAGTTTGTTTGAAGTCCGACCGTGTGTACGAGGCTTTACATTCAATAGGATGGCTCCCTTTAGCAGTTCAATGCATTTAAGGCAGATGAGAGAAAAAGGATGGTAAAAGGGTTTTCCTTGCAATCCAGATATCTTCAGCTAGCCTCTTTATGTTGTAAATTAAGTAATCCTGGATGGCAAAGCTTTTATTTATCCTGGTAGTATTATAACTTCCTTCTTTTATGATCCTAAAGGTGTCCTCTGATATGGCTACTGATATCAATAATGTGGTCTTAGCATAGGTATCTGCTTGCTGTGTCCGTTATAACATAGGATTTAACTTCTGAATAGGGATGAATTTGGTGTTCGGGTCGAACGCATGTTCGACTCGAACATCGCCTGTTCGCCGAAACCAGAACTTTGTGGGCCGTTCGCGCCAAATTCGTGTGACGCGAACGGCCCACAATGCACTGCGCCATCGCACTGCATTGCCGGCGCTGTGATTGGCCAAGCATTCACTGTGACCCCGCATGCTTGGCCAATCACAGCGCCGGCAGCGAGGAGAGCCATAATTGGCCACAGGCAGGATGCCTGTGGACAATTATAGCTCAGGGGGTTTAGTACACGCCCCACATTATATAAGCCCGCCAGCGCGGCGACCTTGTGTAGTGTTACTCCTCCTCTTCCTGTGCGATGGGTGGGACAGAAGGAACACTGTCTGGGTAAAGGGGGCCTTGAGAAGCAAGGAAGTCCTCCTCTTCTTGCCTCTGTTCTGCCTCAAGTGCCCTGTCCATTATTCCACGCAGCATATGCTCCAACACGTGGACAAGAGGTACAGTGTTACTGATGCATGTACTGTCACTGCTCACCATCCTCGTGGCCTCCTCAAATGATGCCAGGACAGTGCATGCATCCCTGATCATGCCCCACTGGCGTGGTGAAAAAAAAACAGAGCTCCCCTGACCCTGTCCTGGTGCTGTAGTCGCACAGGTACTCATTGATGGCCCTCTGCTGCATGTGCAGCCGCTGCAGCATGGCCAACGTTGAGTTCCACCTGGTGGGCATGTCACATATAAGGCGGTTCTTGGGTAGGTTCAACTCCTTTTGCAGCTCAGCCAGCCGAGCACTGGCATTATATGATCTGCGGAAATGCACACAGACTTTCCTGGCCTGCCTCAGGACATCCTGTAACCCCGGGTACCTGCCCAAGAACCGCCGCACCACCAGGTTAAGGACGTGAGCCACACAGGGCACATGGGTCAGTTGTCCCTGTCGGAGGGCGGAGAGGAGGTTGGTGCCATTGTCGCAAACCACCATTCCTTGCTTAAGCTGGCGTGGCGTCAACCACCTCTCGGCCTGCCCCTGCAGAGCTGACAGAACCTCTGCCCCAGTGTGGCTCCTGTCCCCCAAACACACCAGCGCAAGCACGGCATGGCATCTTTTTGCCTGCATACTTGCGTAGCCCCTTGAACGCCTACGGAGCACCGCTGGTTCCGAGGACAAAGCACAGGAAGAGGCCATGGAGGAAGAAGAAGAGGAGGGGGTGGAGGAGAGAGGTGTTTCACAACCAGTAGTAGCATTTTGGAGGCGTGGCGGTGGAACAACCTCCAACACTACTGCACCTTGTCCTGCATCCTTCCCAGCTGCCAAAAGAGTGACCCAATGGGGCGTGAAAGAAAGGTAACATCCCTGTCCATGCCTGCTGGACCATGAGTCAGTGGTAATATGCACCTTACCACTGACCGCCCTGTCCAGTGAGGCATGGACATTGCCTTCCACATGCCGGAAGAGAGCCGGAATCGCCTTCCGTGAGAAAAAGTGGGGTTTGGGAACCTGCCACTGAGGAACCGCACATTGCACAAACTCACGAAATGGGGCCGAGTCTACCAACTGAAAAGGCAGCAGTTGAAGTGCTAGCAATTTAGCCAAGCTAGCATTCAACCGCTGGGCATGTGGATGGCTGGGAGTGAACTTCTTTCGACGGTCCAGCAGCTGGGGCAGGGAAATTTTCCTGCTATAATCGGACGTCGGTGTACTGCTAGCAGAGTGCCCGCAAGTACTTGGCTGTGACACACCTAATTCTACACCTTCATTCCTCTCAGTGCAGGTTTCAGAGAGGACTGAAGGTATAGTGGGGTTGGAGATCCCAGTTTATGAGGAGCAAGGAGAGGTCCGCTTTGTTCTTTGGTGTGGGTCTTTAAGGTACGCTTGCCAACGAGCTGCATGGCAGGTCAACATATGTCTGGTCAAGCATGTGGTGCCCAAGCGGCTGATGTTTTGGCCACGTGAGATACGCTTGAGACATATGTTGCAAATAGCAGCGGTGCGATCTGATGCACTCGACTCAAAAAAGGCCCACACCAAAGAACTTTTGGAATAACGGGCAGAGGCAGCGCCCTGCACAGGCGGAGCTCTGCGGTGTGATTCAGTCGGTGTGCTGCCCTTACGCTGGCCCCCGGAGGGCATCCTGCCTCGTTGGAGATGTGCCTCCTCCTCATCCTCCTCTCTCCTATCAGGCACCCACGTGGAGTCAGTGACCTCATCATCCCCTCCCTCCTCATCACTGGAGCCAATCTGGCAGTATGCTGCAGCTGCTGGAACATGACTGCCAGATTGCTGTACTTCTTGAGCATCCCCTCTCTCTGCGCTCACGCTACTGCCTTCCTCTAGCTGGGTATCATCATCAGACCCTTCAAAATGCTGGGCATCCTCCTGGAGCATGTACCCAACACTGTGCTCAAACAGTTCGGGGGACTCCTCAGGAGGACATGGTGGGTCTAGGGAAGGAGTGACTGATGATGACATTGATAAGAGGGAAGAGGACGCTTTGGCAGCTGCTTTGCCAGTACCCTGAGCCTGGATGAGAGAGGATGAGGAGGATGAGAAGGGTTTGGTCATCCACTCTACCAAGTCTACGGCATGATGCGGCTCAACACGTCCAGCTGCCGAAAATAAGGACAAGCGTGTCCCATGGCCACATACTGATGACGATGCACCACGTCCACGACCAGCACTGTTGTCTCTAGACACAGAGCCTGCTTGCCCTCTTTTATTTGCTCGTGACTGTCTGCCTCTCCTTGTTGGCCTTCCAGACATAGTAATGGCCTGCAGGGAGATGGGAAAACCAGCAATTGGGTAGTGTATATTGTGCTGGAGGCACACAACCCCCACTAACACCTGCAGAAGCCTGTATTAGAGAACAGCAAAAAAGTGTTTATACGGGTGTATACTGTGCTGGGGCACACAACACCCACTAACTCCTGCAGATGCCTGTATTAGAGAACAGCAAAAAAGTGTATATACAGGTGTATACTGTGCTGGGGCACACAACACCCACTAACTCCTGCAGATGCCTGTATTAGAGAACAGCAATAAAGTGTATATACAGGTGTATACTGTGCTGGGGCACACAACACCCACTAACTCCTGCAGATGCCTGTATTAGAGAACAGCAATAAAGTGTAGATACAGGTGTATACTGTGCTGGGGCACACAACACCCACTAACTCCTGCAGATGCCTGTATTAGAGAACAGCAAACAAGTGTAGATACAGGTGTTTACTGTGCTGGGGCACACAACACCCACTAACTCCTGCAGATGCCTGAGAAAAGAACACACTGCCCCTGCCTATCTAGCTTAGAGAACAGCAATAAAGGGTAGATACAGGTGTATACTGTGCTGGAGGCACACAACACCCACTAACTCCTGCAGATTCCTGAGAAAAGAACACACTGTCCCTGCTTATCTAGCTTAGAGAACAGAAATAAAGGGTAGATACAGGTGTATACTGTGCTGGAGGCACACAACACCCATTAACTCCTGCAGATGCCTGAGAAAAGAACACACTGTAGAACACACTGTCCCTGCCTATCAAGCTCTTTGCCTGCACGTCGGAACACACTACACAAGGCCGCCGCGCTGGCGGCCTTTTATAGTGTGGGGCGTGTACTAAACCCCCCTGAGCGTTAATTGGCCACAGGCATCCTGCCTGTGGCCAATTATGGCTCTCCTTGCTGCCGGCGCTGTGATTGGCCAAGCATGCAGGGTCACAGTGCATGCTTGGCCAATCACAGCGCCGGCAATGCAGTGCGATGGCGCAGTGCATTGTGGGCCGTTCGCGTCACACGAATTTGGCGCGAACGCCCCACAAAGTTCTGGTTTTGCCGAACAGGCGATGTTCGAGTCGAACATGCGTTCGACTCGAGCACCGAGCTCATCCCTAGTCCTTAACCTGGTGGTGCAGCGGTTCTTGGGCAGGTACCCGGGCTTACAGGATGTCCTGAGGCAGGCCAGGAAAGTCTGTGTGCATTTCCGCAGATCATATAATGCCAGTGCTCGGCTGGCTGAGCTGCAAAAGGAGTTGAACCTGCCCAAGAACCGCCTTATATGTGCCCACCAGGTGGAACTCAACGTTGGCCATGCTGCAGCGGCTGCACATGCAGCAGAGGGCCATCAATGAGTACCTGTGCCACTACGGCACCAGGACAGGGTCAGGGGAGCTCAGGTTTTTTCACCACGCCAGTGGGGCATGATCAGGGATGCATGCACTGTCCTGGCACCATTTGAGGAGGCCACGAGGATGGTGAGCAGTGAAAGTGCATGCATCAGTGACACTGTACCTCTTGTCCACCTGTTGGAGCATACGCTGCGTGGAATAATGGACAGGGCACTTGAGGCAGAACAGAGGCAGGAAGAGGAGGACTTCCTTGCCTCTCAAGGCCCCCTTTACCCAGACAGTGTTCCTTCTGTCCCACCCATCACACAGGAAGAGGAGGAGGAGGAGGAGGATTGTGTCAGCATGGAGGTGGAGCATGGCACTCAGCATCAACAGCAGCAGTCTTTTAGGGATGATTTACAGTCCCAAGAAACCCGTGGACTTGTACGTGGCTGGGAGGAGGTGGCTGCGGATCATGTCGTCCTTAGTGATCCAGAGGACTCCGGACCGAATGCCTCAGCTAAACTACGCTGCATGGCCTCCCTGATCCTGCAAAGTCTGCGGAAGGATCCTCGTATTCTTCGGATCAAGGAGAGGGACTGACTGGCCACTCTCCTTGATCCACGGTACAAGGGTAAGGTTGCGGACCTTATCTTGCCATCGCAGAGGGATCAGAGGATGAGACATCTCCGGGAGGTCTGTGAAACGCGTTCCCAGAGACAGGGAGGTTACAAACTCCTGGTCCTGGACAACGAGTTGCTGAGGCTTCGGTCAGTAGCAGAAGGAGCGGTGGAGAAGGTGGCCGTCTGACCGATGCATTCAGACAATTTTTTAGTCCGCAGCCCCAAGGTATGATCGGTTCCAGCAACCATCGCCAGCGTCTGATATACATGGTGCAGGAATACCTAGGGGTAAGGTCAGACTTGGACATCTTTCCCACTGAAAATCCTCTGGCTTACTGGGTCTTGAGGATGGATCACTGGCCAGAGCTTGCACAGTATGCAATTGAGCTACTGGCCTGTCCTGCATCCAGCGTTCTTTCGGAACGCACATTCAGTGCTGCTGGAGGCTTTGTCATGGATCACAGGGTGTGCCTGTCCACCGACTCGGTTGATCGACTGACCTTCATAAAGATGAACCAGTCTTGGATCACCACCAGCTACCAAGCACCTGAAGCTGATGTAACAGAATAATTTTAATTTGAAATGTCACATCCCTTCAAGACTACCTATGCTGATGCTGAGTGACTGTCCTGTTATGTTGACTGACTATCCTCTTCCTCCTCAATGATCCGATTCCTGATGATAGCTTGGAAGAACATTTTTGTTTCTGGGTGCCGCCACCAGTGGCTAAGGCCCAATTTTTCAGCCCCTGTTTAACAGGGGCATGTAATTACAATTTTTTTATGCAATGATTTGCAGCAGGGCTCATTCCTGCACTCCAACTAGAGTATCTGGGAGAGGTTGCAGTGTCGTGGCACCAGCACCAGTGCCTAAGGCCCAATTTTTCAGCCCCTGTTTAACAGGGGCGTGTAATTACAATTCTTGATCTAATAATTCACAGCAGGGCCAATTCCTGCGCCCACCAAGAGTAACTGTGAGGGATTACAGTGTTGTGGCAACACCACCACCACCACCACCACCAAAGGCCCAATTTTTCTGCCCCTCTTCAACAGGGGCATGCAATTACAATTCTTGATCTAATAATTTACAGCAGGGCCCATTCATGCGCCCACCAAGAGTAACTGTGAGGGCTGACAGTGTTGTAGCACCAGCACCACCACCAGAGGCCAAATTTTTCCTACCACTGTTCAACAATGGCATGTAATTACAATTCCTGATATAATAGTTCACAGCAGGGCATTCCAGCGCCCACCAAGAGTAACTGTGAGGGCTCACAGTGTTGTGGCAACATCAACATCTAAGGGGCAAATTTCAGCAGAGTATATACGGCAGGCCCCTACTTTCAAACATCCAACTTACAAACGACTCCTACTTGCAAACGGAAGGAGACAACAGAAAGTGAGAGGAAATCTACCCCTAGGAAGGGAAATTCTCTCCTGTAAGAGTTAATATGGGAAAAAGGTGTCTCCTCTCTACTGATGCTTTATCACCAATCCTTGTTTCAATAAAAAAAACACTATTCCAAAAACATTTGTCATTGGGACGAAAAGTGAGGTGAAATGTTCTGAACAGGTGCACAGACAGAAAAACAAATGTTACAGGGGTGATAACCCTTCCCTATGTTTTCCAAAAAGCTTAAAAATATATTTTTTGGCTGGAGCTACACTTAAACAATGTACCTGTTCAAAATTACAAACAGATTGTACTTAAGAACAAACCTACAGTCCCTGTCTTGTTTGCACCACCTGTATACTGCTGTTCAAAGTATATAGGGCCTTTTTTATTTTGGGTGCGGGGTTTCCCTTAATATCCATACTGGTAATGGGCTGGGGTAGGGGGCGGTGATGGGGTAGCCATGCCATTTTTCTCAAAGATTTTCATCCATATTGCCAGGACAAGACATGACATTAAAGCCGCAAGCAGTTTTAAATGGCTTTTTTTCCTGTAGAAATGTCATTTTGTGCAGGGACAGTTCTAAACACGGGAAACACGTGGCACTTCACAGGCATACTTTAGACACCCCCCCCCCCCCCAGGTACGATATTTAAAGGAATATTTCACTTTTTTTTTTTTCACTTTATGCATCATTAAAATGACTGCTCCCGAAAAAACGTCAGTTTTTAAAACTTCTTTTTGCATTTATACATGTCCCCTGGGGCAGAACCCGGGTCCCCAAACCCTTTTTAGGACAATAACATGCATATTAGCCGTTATAATTAGCACTTTAGATTTCGAACGTTCGCGTCCATTGTATTTAATAGGGTTCTAACGTTCGCGCGAACTTTCGGTCCGTTCGCAGGTTCTGGTGCGAACCGAAGCGGGGGGTGTTCGGCTCATCCCTACTTCTGAACTGTATGAGTGAAGTCTAACAGCAGTGTCCTAACTATAACATGAGCTATGCCCACTCACCACTCTGGAACTCAGATGGACTTGGCAACAATGCAGATGATGAGAAGACTCCAGCCGGAACTCTCTCTCTTTATCTTGACTGGATAATGGCGTCTGCCGTGCCACGCTGCAGCCCACTGGAATCTGAATTGCAGGTGCCCATGGATGACCTGGAACACCCTTCAGTTCACTGCACTGAAGAAGCGATGCTGTCTGCAGAGATCCCTCTGGGTGTAGCTGTCCGGCTCCCCGCTGTGTAGGCCACGAATCATCAGCAACTCACTGTCACACAGACCTCCTGCTGGCGCAGTCAAAACGGCGTCCAGAGAGGCTGATCTAGGCTGCGCCAGCCCCTTTTACTGTATATCCTTTCCCAGCAGTCTCTTCACTCAGAGCCAACCCCACATTAACAACACAGAATATGTCTCTAGATTATAGACCTAATAGCTGACCCTGACTACACATCAGTTCTGCTACATTAAGAAATGTTCAGCGTTCAAATATTCAGACTATACACAAGGCCATTAATTCTAAACATCTACTGCAGGGGTTGGGAACCTATGGCTCGCGTGCCAGATAGGGTTGCCACCTGTCCGGTTTTGACCCGGACAGTACGTTTTTAGGAGGCTGTGCCCAGGTTTCCCTCTGCCTCTCACCCTGGCACAATTTCCAGCTGACATCGGGTACCATGGAGCCTCCTTTTACGAGCCCCGACAACACACAGCGGGACCCGGACAGCAGGGATCGGAGCGGCGGGCGGGGAGAACAAATACAGAGCAAGTAAAACAAAGGGAGAGAGAGAGACGACAGGCAGCTGCTGGTGCAGAAGTTTTTATTGAAGTAAATGTTTAAAAACAATCCACTCCCTCTTCATGTCAGTGCTGCAGCTGTAGGTAAGTCGGTCTGTAAACTCCGCTGTCCCATCTCCCCCTCCGATCCACACTGCTGTTTCACTGGAGGAAGCCAAAGACACAAAGCCGTGGGGAATCTGCAGTGAGCTGTCACCTGGGACGCTGTGACCAATCAGAGCGTTCCGGAGGCTTAACCACGCCTCCATCATCAGAGACAGCTCACATGAATTTCCCGCGGCTCTCTGTTTTCTCCAGTGATTCAGTGAAACAGCAGCGTGGATTGGAGGGGAGAATGGGACAGCCGACTTCACAGACTGACCCGCCTACAGCTCTCTGACATGAAGAGTGAGTGGATTTTTTTTAAGCATTTATTTTATTAAAAACATCTGCACCAGCCTGTTACACCTCTCTCTCTCTCCCTTATGTTTTGACTCCTTTGTATTTGCCTCCCCCCTTCTGTAATTCCCCCCCTCCTCTGTAATTACCCCTCCCCTTCCTCTGTAATTACCCCCCATCCTCTGTAATTACCCCTCCCCCTCCTCTGTAATTACCCCCCCCATCCTCTGTAATTACCCCCCCCATCCTCTGTAATTACCCCTCCCACTCCTCTGTAATAACCCCCCATCCTCTGTAATTACCCCTCCCCCGCCTCTGTAATTACCCCTCCCCCTCCTCTGTAATTACCCCCCCCCATCCTCTGTAATTGCCCCCACCAATCTCTGTAATTGTTCCCCCTCCTCTGTAATTGCCCGCCACTGCAAACCCCCTGCTGTCCGGGCCCCCCTGTGTGCTGTAGGGTTGCCACCTGTCCGGGGTTCACCCGGACAGAACGGGTTTTGAAACATGTGCCCGGGTCTCTGCCCGCCTGAGACCCGGGCACGTTATTCAGACCCGCCAGTGGCTCCCTGTGCCGTGTGCGGTGCCGTGTGCGTCTCGAGTTTGGTCCACTCCTGCTCCCTTCCTATCTACCCCCTTCCCTCCCCCCACACTGTCAGTGCACCTCCGTCCGCTCTGTGTACTGCAGACGGGAGACACAGAGGCAGAGTGAAGAGGCAGAACCTCCATGTTGCCGGGGACTCTCCTCTGGTTGGCTGCAGAAGGGACAAGGAGGTGGGGTTGAAGGTGCTGCTCTGATGGAAAGTTTGCAGATATCGTGCTGGGATTGGAGCTTAGCTTGCAAGGTACGTTTTTGCCCCCCCCAACCATACACTATGCATACAGTTCTGCCACCCCCCTCCCATACACCATCCATCCATATAGTTCTCCCTCTCTTCCTCATACACTATCCATATATACAGTTCTCCCCCCCACCATACAAATATATAGCCCCCCATACATACAGTTCTCCCCCCATACACCATACATATATACAGTTCTCCCATACACCATACATATATACAGTTCTCCCCCCTCACCATACATATATACAGCCCCCCATATATACAGTTCTCCCCCCCCCCACCATACATATATACAGTTCTCTCCCCCATACATATATACAGTTCTCTCCCCCCATACACCATACATATATACAGTTCTCTCCCCCCATACACCATACATATATACAGTTCTCCCCCCATACACCATACATATATACAGTTCTCTCCCCCATACACCATACATATATACAGTTCTCTCCCCCCATACACCATACATATATACAGTTCTCTCCCCCCATACACCATACATATATACAGTTCTCCCCCCCCCACCATACATATATACAGTTCTCTCCCCCATACACCATACATATATACAGTTCTCTTCCCCCATACACCATACATATATACAGTTCTCTCCCCCCATACACCATACATATATACAGTTCTCCCCCCATACACCATACATATATACAGTTCTCCCCACCATACATATATACAGTTCTCTCCCCCATACACCATACATATATACAGTTCTCTCCCCCCATACACCATACATATATACAGTTCTCCCCCCCCCATACACCATACATAAATACAGTTCTCCCCCCATACACCATACATATATACAGCCCCCCCCCCATACACCATACATATATACAGTTTCCCTTCCCCCTCATACACCATACATATATACAGTTCTCCCCCCCATACACCATACATATACAGTTCTCCCCCCCCATACACCATACATATATACAGTTCTCTCCCCCCCATACACCATACATATATACAGTTCCCCCCCCAATACACCATACATATATACAGTTCTCTCCCCCCATACACATATACAGTTCCCCCCCCATACACCATACATATATACAGTTCTCCCCCCCATACACCATACATATATACAGTTCTCCCCCCCATACACCATACATATATACAGTTCTCCCCCCCCCATACACCATCATACACCATACATATATACAGTTCTCCCCCCCATACACCATACATATATACAGTTCTCCCCCCATACACCATACATATATACAGTTCTCTCCCCCCATACACCATACATATATACAGTCCCCCATACACCATACATATATACAGTTCTCCCCCACCCCACCATACATATATACAGTTCCCCCCCAACATACATATATACAGCCCCCCATATATACAGTTCTCTCCCCCCATACACCATACATATATACAGTTCTCTCCCCCCATACACCATACATATATACAGTTCTCTCCCCCCATACACCATACATATATACAGTTCTTCCCCCATACACCATACATATATACAGTTCTCTCCACATACACCATACATATATACAGTTCTCTCCCCCCATACACCATACATATATACAGTTCTCCCCCCTTATACACCATACATATATACAGTTCTCTCCCCCCATACCCTATACATATATACAGTTCTCCCCCCCATTATACACCATACATATATACAGTTCTCTCCCCCCATACACCATACATATATACAGTTCTCCCCCCCATACACCATACATATATACAGTTCTCCCCCCTACACCATACATATATACAGTTCTCTCCCCCCATACACCATACATATATACAGTTCTCCCCCCATACACCATACATATATACAGTTCTCCCCCACCCCACCATACATATATACAGTTCCCCCCCACCATACATATATACAGCCCCCCATATATACAGTTCTCCCCCCCCACCATACATATATACAGTTCTCTCCCCCCATACTACATACATATATACCATTCTCTCCCCCCATACACCATACATATATACAGTTCTCCCCCCATACACCATACATATATACAGCCCCCCATACACCATACATATATACAGTTCTCCCCCCATACACCATACATATATACAGTTCTCTCCCCCCCATACACCATACATATATACAATTCCCCCCATACACCATACATATATACAGTTCTCTCCCCCCCATACACCATACATATATACAGTTCTCCCCCCGCATACACCATACATATATACAGTTCTCCCCCCCCATACACCATACATATATACAGTTCTCCCCCCATACATATATACAGTTCTCCCCCCATACACCATACATATATACAGTTCTCTCCACATACACCATACATATATACAGTTCTCTCCCCCCCATACACCATACATATATACAATTCCCCCCCATACACCATACATATATACAGTTCTCTCCCCCCCATACACCATACATATATACAGTTCTCCCCCCGCATACACCATACATATATACAGTTCTCCCCCCCCATACACCATACATATATACAGTTCTCCCCCCCATACACCATATATATATACAGTTCTCCCCCCATACACCATACATATATACAGTTCTCTCCACATACACCATACATATATACAGTTCTCTCCCCCCATACACCATACATATATACAGGTCCCCCCCCCTTATACACCATACATATATACAGTTCTCTCCCCCCATACACCATACATATATACAGTTCTCCCCCCCCCCTTATACACCCTACATATATACAGTTCTCTCCCCCCATACACCATACATTTATACAGTTCTCCCCCCCTATACACCATACATATATACAGTTCTCCCCCCTACACCATACATATATACAGTTCTCTCCCCCCATACACCATACATATTTACAGTTCTCTCCCCCCATACACCATACATATATACAGTTCTCCCCCCCCCCTTATACACCATACATATATACAGTTCTCTCCCCCCATACACCATACATATATACAGTTCCCCCCCCTTATACACCCTACATATATACAGTTCTCTCCCACCATACACCATACATTTATACAGTTCTCCCCCCCTATACACCATACATATATACAGTTCTCCCCCCTACACCATAGATATATACAGTTCTCTCCCCCCATACACCATACTTATTTACAGTTCTCTCCCCCCATACACCATACATATATACAGTTCTCCCCCCCATACACCATACATATATACAGTCCCCCCATACACCATACATATATACAGTTCTCCCCCCATACATCATACATATATACAGTTCTCCCCCCCCATACACCATACATATATACAGTTCTCCCCCCCCATACACCATACATATATACAGTTCTCCCTCCCCCCCATACACCATACATATATACAGTTCTCCCCCCCCCATACACCATACATATATACAGTTCTCCCCCCCATACACCATACATATATACAGTTCTCCCCCCATACACCATACATATATACAGTTCTCCCCCCATACACCATACATATATACAGTTCTCCCCCCCATACACCATACATATATACAGTTCTCCCCCCATGCACCATACATATATACAGTTCTCCCCCCATACACCATACATATATACAGTTCTCCCCACATACACCATACATATATACAGTTCTCTCCCCCCATACACCATACATATATACAGTTCTCCCCACCTTATACACCATACATATATACAGTTCTCCCCCCCCTTATACACCATACATATATACAGTTCTCTCCCCCCATACACCATACATATATACAGTTCTCCCCCCTATACACCATACATATATACAGTTCTCCCCCTACACCATACATATATACAGTTCTCTCCCCCCATACACCATACATATATACAGTTCTCCCCCCTATACACCATACATATATACAGTTCTCCCCCCTACACCATACATATATACAGTTCTCTCCCCCCATACACCATACATATTTACAGTTCTCTCCCCCCATACACCATACATATTTACAGTTCTCTCCCCCCCATACACCATACATATATACAGTTCTCCCCCCATACACCATACATATATACAGTTCTCCCCCCATACACCATACATATATACAGTTCTCCCCCCCATACACCATACATATATACAGTCCCCCCCATACACCATACATATACAGTTCTCCCCCCATACACTGTACATATATACAGTCCCCCTTATATATACAGTTCTCCCCCCCATACATCATCCATATATACAGTCCCCCCCATACACCACACATATATAGAGTTTTCACCGGGTGACACCACCCACTGCTCTACTGGCTGACAATGTCCACTTTTGAGGTAGGTTAGTTTCATATTTTAACTGACATTTCTTTTATTAATTGAATCATATTTTATGGGTACACTAATGCTTTTTTTTTATTTAACCATGCCCCGTTAATTCCCCCCCCCCCCCCACCACTGCAATTTGGCCACAGCCACTGTTCATTGTAGCACACCTCATTACTACTCTCTTTGGGTAACCCCAAAGGTGTCCCAGGTATTTTACAATCCTATAGCGTGTAGTACAAAAAAATTGCAGTGCGCCGCGAAAGTGTTCGGGTTTGGCTTGAAGAAAAGGTGGCAACCCTAGTGCCAGATGTGGCTCTTTTGATGGCTACATCTGACTCTCGCCTCTCAATCCACGGATCGCGTGGTGTGCCGATTGAGCCCATAGGAAAGGCCGCAGCTTCGGCCTAGCTCCGGAGCAGCGGCCATCTTGGTACACCCGGCGGCGCCCTAGGTGAGCGGCATGCTGACGTCATCATCACCCGCCTCAACTGCTCATGGATCTGCCTGCTTGTAGTGGTAAGCAAGCAGACAATTGTAGAGGAGATGTGGATATTACAGTGGGGGTGGGGGAGATGTGGATATTACAGTGGGGGTGACCATAGGTGCCAGTGGGCATGTTACAAGGCTTTGGCGGCTTATGGAATCATTCCCTCTGATAGGCAACCAGGCCTCTCCTGAGCCAGTGACTTCCCTCACCGATCCCTGCGGACAGGCCTCCCCTGGTTTCCTCTTCTTCAGAGTGGGTCACCCTCACTTGGGCACCCTGGGACTCCTTTTCTGGTGTAGGCCTCAGCCAAAGGTGCCGTGCCTACCTGGAACGATGCAGCCTCGGGCCGAAGGTGCCCGGGGCTGAATACACACACACGTACCCCTGGCCATGAGGGCCACCGAAGGTGGTGTACGTGCCTCGGACCAAGGGGTCCTCTGGATCGCCTCCAAACTCCGGACCTAATGGCGTCCGCCCCTTAAGTACCCTCTCCCAGCATGCACAGCGGGTAGACCACGCTCCCACTGCATGCCTGCCGAGAGAGGACACCCAATCACGCTGCAATGCTACCTGTGGTTCAACCCGAGACCTGGGCGACAGCGCCACCCACAGGCCAAAGGTAACTGTACTGCCAGGCAACACCACAACAAAGCAGAAACCAATTTAAAGTATTTCAAACAGCCTGAGCCTAACTATTTTCTCAGGCTACCCCTTAAATTTAGGCATAGCGACCCCAATTATGGGGGGTCCGCTACACATGGAACAAAACGGTTGTCTTGATCTGCATCTGCTGCTCTACGCTGATATATCTGACTTCTAGCATACTGTGCATATGTTATCACAGATGTCGCTCTGTCTTTTAGTCAGTCCTGTGTCTGATCCAGTGCCATATAACACAGCAGTGAAAATAACTTTCAATAGGGTCACATCAGTTCAGAGCTCTGACTTAACTAAATGTTCATAAATGTCTCTAGTACCTCATGAAATACAAAATCAACAATCTGACTTCTGAAATAATTCTTACAAAAAGATCAAAAGTTTCACAGCAAGCGTCAGTGTTTTGTATATTCTACTATCCCTCATAACCTCACAGGTGTTTACCCAATTAGTTAGCCAATCTACATGTCAGTCCCATCAAAAGCAGCATGTCAGCACAAATGGAATCCAGATCTCAGCATCAGAAATGCAATTCTTTCTCTGCCAGTAACAAAGATCTTTTGGATTCAGTCTTTTTTTTATTTTTATATAAGTAGCGGCCTCACCCTCTCTCTTCCTCTTTAACGGTTACTTTGGCTTCGGTCTAGGGGTACCTTGAAGGGGAGAGCGAGGTGCGCCACGGCCCATGTCCTCTAGATTACAGCATGTAGAGGTGAAGGCCAGAATTAGATTACACCCGGGCTGTGTATACGCTCAGAGCCAGGTCTGTTCTGCTGATAACCCCCCTTTGCTTCCAGTAATTGGAGTACCACACACTGAAAAAGGTCCAACACGTATTTATTCCATAACGGCAAACAAATAGTCCTTTGTGAGCAGACAGTTTGAGACCCATAGAACAGTTCAGTATTGGTGGGGAGTAGGTCAAGGCACAATCCTCAAAGAAACTAAACCGTTGAGGTTTCACCAATGGTTGCTAAGCACAGTGGCTGTTAAATGAACTTTTGGTACAGAGTCTCTTCCAGCGACTCTAGTGAACAGGAACTGGAGTTACCTTCGCTACGTTGCAGCCCCTGTCAGGGGGAAGACATCCCTCCAAGAGAGTTACCAGAGGCCCCGCCGTCACCGGATTAATGCTGTACCGGGCTATTCGGAAGGGTTACACTCCCCGGCCTCCTCACCTCAGATACGGGTCCCAACACCTTAGGGCCCCTCTGACTCCTCCACCCTCGCGGAACCCAGTCAAAGTTACTGGGTCCCAGGCCTTGGCCGTAGTACCTCACCCCAGGCTTAAGGTGCCTGGGATGGACTCCATCCCTCGCTCCGGCCAGGTCAAGGGCACCTGGGCCCTGAACTCTGGAACGCCAGCACCCAGGCTGAAGGTGCCTGGGCCCGGCTGCATCCTCCAACTCTGAACCCCAAGGTCAGGGCGTCCGCCCCTTTTATCTCCTCTCCCTTTGCGTCACAGCGGGTTCCCCGCCCCGCTGTACCGGCGCCAGGAAAGGACAAAAAGGTACAGTCTTGCGGTGCAGGTTCAACTCCGACCCAGGGCGACAACGCCACCTGCAGGCCACAGGGAACCTTGCACCACCAGAGTCCTCCAAGAACCACAAAAGAGACTCTCAGATTCCCTAACAATTAGTACATCTGGGTTAAATAACCTAGATGCTCCCCCCCCCAAATTTAAATACCCGCTACATATATATATATATATATGTAGCGGGGTGTTCCCCTTTAATGCAGAGAGACAAGAAGTTCCAGGTGAGAGGTGAGTCGGGAGGAAGTAAAGAGACATTATGGAAGTGAAAGCAGAGGAGAGAGAGACTACATCTCCCAGTACATCTTGCAGCACCCAGGGTGCATTGCTCCAGAACAGAGACTGCTGGGGGAGACTTTATAAAGGGGAGGCGGAGTTTTGGTCGGTCTTTTTGGACACCCCTCTCCTAGCAAGAGGATGTCTGTGCTGAACTGCTGTGTGCACAAGGCCTGAAGCCTGGGCCGTGTGCTCCTTTCCAAAGAGCCCTCTGCCAGCCTAGCAGAGCCTTAGAGACATCTAATCCTCCTTGCTGCAGTACACCAGAAGGATTGAAGACTTGGATGTCGGTGGATTCCTGTTCCTAGACGAATCGATGGAGGAAACGGACTTTGACTTGCCCGGGTGGTGAGAGCTGTTTAAAGACAGATACCTTTATCTTTACTATTCGTTGGGATTACAAAGTTGTTCTTCAAGTGCACCACCGAAAAGATTGCTAGCGAATATTGTTTCACTGAACTTCCATCTAGATCAGTCAGGCCTGACTGCATAGGTAGACATTGCTGGGTGTTAGTCTACCCATGAGGGGAAGTAGCTGTAAAAGGGCAGCGCTAGAGTTGCATAGCAATACTTTATTATTCTGATTACTCTGTTTATCTTTATTACTGTTTATTGCAGGGATCTGCAACTTGTTATACTGTTGTTTATTACTTGCCCATTAGCCTCAGTAAAATATCTGGGTAAAGTACATTTGGTGTCAGTTCCGCTTACTTTAATAGGAGTTTTAAAGTATATTCTGTGTATGTTTGTTATAGGACTGCGTCACCAACAGTTGCGGTCACGCGGTCCTATCCCTCTATCACCAGCTGTGCCACGGGAGGTTAGAGCCGATTGCCAGGGGTTGACAGCAGTGCACTACAGGGCCCAAATCAATATCAGCGGCTCTCTTAACTGGGGGTAGCGCTACATATATATATATATATATATATATATATGTAGTGGGGTATCGTTTTCTTAAACCCCAAGAGACTACAGTTCCCAGCATGCTTTAAGGCACCCAGGGTGCATTGCCCCGCGCAGGGACTGCTGGGGTGGACTTTATAAGGGAGAGGCAGAGCCTGTTTCTTTCTCTTTGGACACTGCCCTTTCAGGAAAAGGATCCCTGTGCTGACCTGCTGCGTGTACAAGGCCTGAAGCCTGGGCCTTGTGCTTTTCCAAAGAGCCTTCTGCTCCACCGAGGAGCCTGCGGAGCGTCTGATCCTGTTGCAGAGTGCTGTCATCAGGAGGACCGAAGACTCTGGTGTCGTGGACACTGTGAATCGAGTCACAGTAACGGAAGTAACGGACAAGTACTAGTCCGGTCGGGTGAGAGAGCACCTGCTCAGAACTACACCACAGTATCTCTAGGCCCATTAACTTTATTCAGGGCCATTACAGTGATTGCAGTTACACCCTGGAGAGACTTTCTGCAGAACTGATTCATTTATTTATCCCTGGCATTATAAAGTTACCGATCATCGTTACTTTGTGGATTACAATTGTTCTTAAAGTGCACCACCGTTTTTTTTTGCTAGCAAAGATTTTCTTCCACAGAACTATACCCAAATCATAGTCAGGCCTTACTGGGTAATATAGGACATTGCTGGACGCCATATTGTCCATGAGGGAGGATAGCTGCAGCAGGGTCTGTTAAACTGTCTGTCATATTGCTAAACGTTTGATGTGTCAATAAGTATACCCATATTGCAGGGCTCTGCATGTGACATTGCATACTGTTTACCCGGGTGGTAGTCATTGAACTCCCGGGAGGGATCTGGCAAGAAGAAGAGATAAAGCAGCTAGTAATGTCGCTGTCACCATGCCAGAAAGCATGGGTGGTGGATATAAAGCCAGATATCTTGCGTACATACGCACTAGTGGAATGGGGAAGTGGAATCCCCAGAGATTTTGGAGGTCAGAGTATAAAGGCCATAGATGACTAAACGTATTGCTTAGTGCATGCAAGGGCAGTGAAGAAGGAGAAGGAATCTCCACGAACCTCCCCGCCATTTTCTCCGCGACTCTTCTCCAAAATGGAAAGCAGTCGCGAGACGAAAACTCCGGGGTCACCCCTGGCCGCCATAGGGCCAGAACTATTGACTGCTCTGGGAGACTTTGTTTCTAAGTGCCAGAAAAGCAACACGGTACATGTAGAGGCCGGGTACCGGAAGCTCCGGGTGTTTTCAGGACAACAACCTGTGCCACCCGGAGAGGAAGACTTCGACACCTGGATTGAGCAGGCAATGCAGGCAGTAGAAGGATGGGAAGTTCCAGAAGCGCAGAAGAAGCAGCGCTTCAGTGAAAGTTTGAAGGGTGCTGCTGCTGAGGTGGTGAAAAAACTTAGATGCAGCAATACTGTTTGTACTGCGATGGATTATCTGTCTATGTTGCAGGAGGAATTTGGCCAGCTGGAGAAGGTGTCTGAGTTGGTGTATCAATTTGAACATACCCTCCAACAGCCGAGTGAGAAGTTGTCTGAATATGTCAGGAGACTGAATAGAATGCTGTGCCAAATTGTACTAAAAAAAGGAATGCTGCCGCAAGTCATAGACGCTACCAGGATGAAGCAGATCCTGAGGGGAGCCTTACGTTCGGATCCAGTTTGGCTTCACTTGAAGACCTCTGACGGAGTCATGGCTTTGAGTTACCCAGACCTTGTACGGATCATAAGGGACGAAGAAGCCTTGCTGAAGGATCAACAGGCGGTTGGGAAGACCACCCCACCCACCTCAGTGGGAGTCAGAACAGCAGTAGCTATTGAGCGTGATTTAGAAGTAGAAACCTTGAAGTCCCAGATGGCCCAAGTGCTGGATTTATTGACCTCTTTACTGGCCAAGAATTCAGGAGCCAAGGAGAAAGGGGAGATCAGGAGTGAACCGTGCCAAAATGTTTCCACTTCAACACCCCCACAGACAAGAAAGGAAACTGTCTGTTTCAACTGTGGAGGAGCCGGCCACATTGGGAAAGTGTTCCCCAGTCCAAGGAAGAACAGAGGCACTCACTGCCAGCCGGCGGAAAACTTCAGAGGGCCCCGGTGAAGGAGTCAGCCGGGCGCCCACTACTTACAGAAAGCTCCAAAAAGATTCAAAAGCAAGCAGAGGCAAAAGAGAAGGGAAACAATGCCCCTCCTAAAACCCCCCATACCACCTGTCGGGAGTTGAAATTTAACAATCTGAGGGAAATCGATGCATACCAGGTCCAAAAAGGGTTGAGGTCCAGAGAGAAATGGAAGAAAAAGAAAACTCCAATAGGAAAAACAAGGAGTCCAAAGAAGGAAACACCCCAGAAGAGGTTTCCAGACAAGTTAATAGGACCCTCCCCTCTAGTCTCTGTTCAAGTGGAGGGAGTCTACACCAAGGCCCTCCTAGATACAGGATCCCAAGTGACTCTTTTATACAGAGACTTTTACCGGAAGCATTTGAGTCACGTGCCCTTACAAAAGCTAGAAGACCTACAGATAGGGGGAATTGGCACTCGTAGCTTTCCCTACGACGATTACGTCTCAATCAGACTGGCCTTTGATCCATCAGTGACAGGGAAGGCGGAAGTCTTTGACACCCTGGCGGTAGTTTGCCCTCGCCCGCCAGGGGCCAACACAAGTTCCATGCTAATAGGGACCAACACTGACCTGGTAAGGAGGCTGCTGACCCCTCTAGTGCAGGAGCAGAGTACTAGCACAGACCAGATTCACCCCATGCTGCAACAGGTCTACCAGAAGTTGGTCCTGGAACAGAAGGCCCTGGAAGAGGGGGTGGGAAAAGTCTGGAGACTGTCAAGAAAGGAGAAGATATTGCAGCCTGGTGAGATGACCTGCCTTCAGGCTACGGTAAAACTCTCCTGGGCGCAGCCTGGCCCCTTTGTGGTCCTGGAGCCAGACCCCTTGAACACCCACCCAGGGTTGGAAGTGATCCCTGAAGTGGTCCTGTTGAGGGCATTGAAGAAGGCAAAGGGCCAGATTCCAGTGAGCATCAGAAATGTCACTAGTTCTCCTATGAAGATTCCAGCCCGGGTACTACTGGGCAAAGTAAATCCTGCTACCCCAGTGACCCTGTCTGAATTGAAGAAAACTGAAGGAGGGGAACTCACCCTGTAGGGACTCTGTCTGGAAGACACCACCTTACCTCCAAAATGGAAGGAGAGAGCCAAGGCCCAGCTGACCAGATAGAGAAAAATATTCTCGGAAGAGGAGTTTGACGTGGGGTGTGCGAGAAGTGCCACTTACAAAATCTGTTTACAGGAAGACAAACCTTTCCTGGGAGAGGGTCCGGCGAGTCCCCCTGGCTGACTTGGAAGATTTGCGCGAACAGTTGAAAGAGCTTAAGAGAACAGGGGTTATTCGAGAGTCCAGGAGTCCATATGCCTCCCCCATCATGGTGGTCAGGAAAAAGAATGGGTCATTGAGACTCTGCATAGACTACAGGACTCTCAATAGGAGGACCATACCCGACCAGTATACTACTCCCAGGATAGAAGATGCCTTACAAAGTCTGTCTGGAGCTAAGTGGTTCAGTGTCATGGACCTGAAGAGTGGGTATTACCAAATCCCAATGCACCCTGAAGACAGAGAGAAGATGGCCTTCATTCCGGTGGGATTCTATGAGTTCAATAGGATGCCTCAAGGCCTGTCAGGGGCCCCTGCCACTTTTCAGAGGTTGATGGAGAAGACAGTGGGGGACATGAATCTTATCGAAGTCCTGGTGTACTTAGATGACATCATTGTCTTCGGGAAGACTCTGGAGGAGCATGAAGAGAGGTTGGAGAAAGTCCTGAAGAGACTCAGTGAAGAGGGACTAAAACTCTCCAGGGAGAAGTGTCAGTTTTACCAGTCCTCGGCCCATTATTTGGGACACATAGTGTCTGCAGAAGGAGTGTCTACACTGCAGATCCTGACAAACTGGACGCAGTTACCTCCTGGCCCAGACCAACTACAGTGACTGAGCTCAGATCCTTCCTGGGGTTCTGCTCTTACTACCGTAGATTTGTGGAGGGGTTTGCGAAGATTGGCAAACCCCTGAATGAGCTCCTGAAGACAGAAAGAGAGGAGGATGATACTGGCCCCAGAAAGCCTGGAGAGTCCATGGAAGGCCAGTGGACAGAGAAGTGTGAAGAAGCCTTCAAAATGTTGAAGAAAAGTCTGACCACTGCCCCAGTCCTGGCCTATGCGGATCCTAGGAAACCATATGAACTGCATGTAGATGCCAGCCATGATGGTCTGGGAGGTGTACTGTACCAAGAGTATGAAGGACAGTTAAGGCCAGTTGCCTATGTTAGTAGAAGTCTAACACCAGCAGAAAAGACTACCCCACCCACAAGTTGGAATTCCTGGCCCTAAAGTGGACAGTCGTGGATAAGCTCAGAGATGGAGCTGAATTTACAGTAAAGACTGACAATAACCAACTCACCTACCTCTTCACCACAGCCAAGCTGGATGCCACTGGCCACCGTTGTTTGGCAGCCCTGGCCGGATTCAACGTCAGTCTCAAGTATAGGCCTGGAGCTGGGAATCGTGATGCAGATGCATTGTCCAGAAGGGCTCATGCACCCACCCACCACACAGAAGACTGGACCCAGGTAACCCCGGACGGGGTACGGGCCTTGTGTCAAGGAGCGCAACTTCAAGCTAGTGGTTGGTCAAGGGCGGAAGAGATCGGAGTTTCAGTAGTAGGGGTGCCTAAGTGTTATTGTGACGTGACCCAGATTAGCGAGGACGACCTGCCAAAGCTGTCTAAGAAGGACATAAGAAGAGACCAGTTGGAAGATCCCTGGGGAAGATTAGCTTTGAAGGCATCGGAAGACCAGGATCCAGGCAGGCTCCTGCAGGACCCCTCAAAGGTGGCTCGACTGGTCCACAAAGAATGGGACAAGTTACAGGTGCATCAAGGGGTGGTCTACCGAAGGGGCCCCTCTGATGACCTGGAAGAGAAGTGGCAACTTTTCTTGCCGGAAAAACACAGAAGAACTGTCTTGGCTGCCTTACATGATAACCATGGCCACTTGGGGGCCGAACGAACCTTCCAGCTTGTGAGGAATAGGTTCTACTGGCCTTGTATGCGGGCTGAAGTGGAAGAGTACTGCCACTCATGTGCTCGCTGCGTTCAAAGGAAGACATTACCACGTCAAGCTGCCCCAATGGGCCATCTGCGGAGTCAAGGACCCTTGGACTTGGTATGCATTGACTTTCTCTGTCTAGAACCTGACTTGAGTGGACATGGAAATGCTCTGGTGATAACCGACGATTTCACCCGTTATGCCCAGGCCTTTCCAGCTAAAGACCAGAAGGCCTCCACCGTAGCCAAAATATTGGTGGAAAAATACTTTGTGCATTACGGGCTACCAGAGCGCCTGAACTCAGACCAAGGGAGAGACTTTGAGAGTCGACTGATTAAGAAATTGCTGGACTCTTTAGGTATAAAGAAAACTCGTACTACCCCTTATCACCCCCAAGGTGATGCCCAACCGGAAAGATTCAACAGGACTCTGTTAAATATGTTGCGGACTCTGAGCAGCGAGAAGAAGCAGAATTGGAGCAAGCACATAGCAGCAATAGTGCATGCCTATAACAGCACAACCAGTGATGCCACAGGGTACTCTCCCTACAGAATAATGTTTGGCAGGGAAGCAAGACTGCCTGTGGATCTGGCCTTCGGCATATCAATGGATCACACATCAGCCACCTCGCACAAGGGATATGTAGATAGGCTGAGGAAGAGCCTGAAACTGGCGTTTGAACAGGCCCAAGCGGCATCAGAGCAAAGAGGAGCCTGGAACAAGAGGAGCTTTGATCTCAAAGTTTGAATTCAGGACTTGCAAACCAGAGACAGAGTGCTGTTGCGGAACTTGGGAGTCCCTGGGAAGCACAAACTAGCAGACAGATGGAGACCCAAACCTTATGTGATCTGCAAAAGGTTACCAGGCTTGCTGGTGTATCAGCTGAAGCCAGAAGGAAAGATAGGGCCGTTGAAGACCTGGCACAGAAACCACTTATTTTCACTTTCAGAAGCAGTTCGGATACCTCCTGTAGAGGATTCCCCTGGACCATCCTCAAGTCTGAATACACCTAGGCCCAATACTCTGTCTCAGGCACCTCAGTCTGGAGGAATGGATGTCACTGATCAAAGTGAAGATGAAGAAGAAGAGCTTGAATGGTTGTGGCCGTCCCAGGCCCCTGAGCCTCTGTCCATAGACCTTCCGCCTTCTGAAGATACCCTGGATAGTACATTAAATGTGGAAGCCACTGATTTTGTCCCGTCCAGCCCTCTGTCTGATGAGTGGGCAGATGCCATAGTCACCTTCTGCTGAAGATCAAAGGAACTCTCAGTATCTTCCTGCACCTGATCTGGATGCTCCAGAAATATTGGAACCCAATACACCTACCCCAGAGGAAGAGCCTGTGGTGACGGAGACAGTTACCTCAGGAGAACAGAGAGCGAAGAGAACCATTCGTCCTCCACGGAAGTGCACAAATTGGGGAAAGTTCTGAGGATACAGTAACTACTGCAAGAAGGACAATACCAACACTTGGTCCCTCCACTGTGCATTTGGTGGAGGGCAACCCCAGCTCACTTTCTGGCACAGTTAGGCAGGTCACCCCCATTGACGTGACCTGTGGGCAGGACAAGCTCCCTTCCCAGTTTTGGTGGGAGTTCTCCCTGCCAATTTCCCTTGCAGCCTTCAATGAACTTGTGGTTTCTTATTGCTAATACTGTCTTTGGGGACCAAAGATTCTAAGTGGGGGGAGTGTGTAGTGGGGTATCGTTTTCTTAAACCCCAAGAGACTACAGTTCCCAGCATGCTTTAAGGCACCCAGGGTGCATTGTCCCGCGCAGGGACTGCTGGGGTGGACTTTACAAAGGAGAGGCGGAGCCTGTTTCTTTCTCTTTGGACACCGCCCTCTCAGGAAGAGGATCCCTGTGCTGACCTGCTGCGTGTACAAGGCCTGAAGCCTGAGCCTTGTGCTTTTCCAAAAAGCCTTCCGCTCCATCGAGGAGCCTGCGGAGCATCTGATCCTGTTGCCGAGTGCTGTCATCAGGAGGACCGAAGACCCGGGTGTCGTGGACACTGTGAATCGAGTCACAGTAACGGAAGTAACGGACAAGGACTAGTCCGGTCGGGTGAGAGAGCACCTGCTCAGAACTACACCACAGTATCTCTAGGCCCATTAACTTTATTCAGGGCCATCACAGTGATTGCAGTTACACTCTGGGGAGACTATCTGCAGAACTGAGTTATTAGTCTCCCTGGCATTATAAAGTTACCGATCATCGTTACTTTGTGGATTACAATTGTTCTTAAAGTGCACCACCATTTTTTTTTGCTAGCGAAGATTTTCTTCCACAGAACTATACCCAAATCATAGTCAGGCCTGACTGGGTAATATAGGACATTGCTGGACGCCATATTGTCCACGAGGGAGGATAGCTGCAGCGGGGTCTGTTAAACTGTCTGTCATATTGCTGAACGTTTGATGTGTTAATAGTGTAGCGGGGTCTCCTTTAAGGCCCTATGAACTACGTTACCCAGAGCCCCGTTTGGCACCCAGGGTGCATTTGGCCACCGCAGAGACTCAATAGGACTTCCTGTGCGGATCTGCTGCAGTACAAGGCCTGAGGCCTGGGCCTTGCGCACTTTCCAAAGAGCCTTCCACCCCACTGCTGAGCCTGGGTGGCACCTGATTTCTTTCGAGTTTGCTGACATCAGTTGGACCGGGGACCCGGCCGTTGCAGACCCTGTGTGTGGAGACACAGTGGTGGAAGTCCCGGACTGGGATCGCGTCCGGAGGGGTGAGCGAGCACCTGCTCACGTCATTAACTTGTACTTTGATTAGGCCTAGTGACTGCCTTGGCCCACCGTGCTATATTTACTGTCCCGCCGGAGACTAGTGGCGGAACTGAGTTGTGTAGTCTCCGGTGAAGTGTTCTTTCCTTATTAACCATAATTGGATTACAAATACTGTTCCTGAATGTGCACCACCGTTCATCTTGCATGCAAAGAATTGTTCTCACAGAGACTGAGTTTATCTGAGTCAGGCCTGACCAGGGATTAGGATTTTGTTGCTGCGCCACATTGCGCATAGAGAAGATAGCTGCACGTGGCGTGTGATCACTCTGCACTATCACTGATTAGTATGTGTATTATTGCAGGGCTCTGCATGTATGTTATGTGACAAGTTATCACTTACCTTTATACCACAGTAAATCATTTATGGTTTATCACTCCGGTATCAGTGTTCATTATTGCATATATTGATTGTTAATAATATTGCTAGACCATGCATAACCAGGAATAGAGAGCTCTATTACTAGAACATCCCCTAGACTAACTGTGCCAAAGGAGGGTCGAGTAGATTGCTGTCATGTACCTGGGTGTATTTGAACCGGGATCTTCCTGGTCCCAAAGCTGCAGCCTTACCTGTTGCGCTACTGAGCAGATCTAGACTTTTGGAAATGTCCTCTCAGTATTAAACATTACCTTGGACTCACCAGCCCCACCTACTGCCAGCTGTGGACAATTTTCAATCAAAGCAGCCCTTAAAAAGGAAGTGATGCTATCTCTCAGCGCCCGTTTGTGTGGAATAGCTCCCTGGGTGTTGTGACTGCTTTTTGATCCTGATTTTCGTGTTGAACTTCTGCCTGAATTCCTGACTACTCTCCAGCCTGCTGATTTTGTACTTCACTGCCAGCTCGTGTATGACCTTTGCCTGCCTGACCACTCTCTGGATTTCGATCGTGTACCATTTTGCCTGATCTGTTGCCAACCTAATCTGCCTGACTACGTTTTCGCCTGAATCCTCAGCACACAAGTTCCACTTCGGACACTACCTATCACAGGTACCTTACAATTGCCGGGGGTTGGCGGTGCTGTCTACAGGGCCCGAAACAAAACCAGCGGCTCTCTTAACTGGGGGTATCGCTACACGTGGGGGCTCTGAGTCCGGGATCCTGTATATGGCAAGCAAACACGCCAAAAGTCCTGGCATGGACCCGCTACAAGTGAAAGCGTGGTGCGAAGCAGCCAAGACAAACCCAGACACGTCAGTGGTCATCAGTCTCCTAGGAGAAGAATGGTCAGTGAGTGCGGTGGAGCGACTCGCAGTGTCGCTATCCCCAAATCATACACCATGGGTGCTGGACCTGAAATCAGACCCAGACACCTCATTTTAGTATGCACTGATAGAGTGGATGGATGGAGTTCCGGGGGACTTTAAAGGGCGAACTGTGCAGTCGCTGGATAATAAAACTTATGGTCTGGCGCACGCAATAGCTGTGAAGATGGAGTCACCCCCGCCATCCCCAACGGGACCACCGCCAGGGATACCCCATGCATCAGAGAGGGATGACACCTCCGGTGATGCCCATTACAGCCATAGGGCCAGAACTTTTGAATGCCTTGGGAGATCTGCTCACAAAGTGTCAGCAAACAAATACGGTACACATAGAGGCCAGCTTTAGGAAGCTGAGAACATTTTCAGGGAGGCTGCCCATCCCTGTAGGGGAGGAAGACTTCAAAACCTGGATCGAACAGGCCTTGTCAGCAGTAGAGGCATGGGAGGTGCCTGAAGCACAGAAGAAGCAGCGCGTGATGGAAAGTCTGAAAGGTGCGGCTGCGGAAGCTGTAAAGAGTCTCCTGTTTGGAAATGCTGCCTGCACGGCTTATGACTGCTGAGAAAGTAACGGAACTGGTGTATCAGTTCGAACACACCTTTCAGCAACCAGGAGAAAAGCTGTCAGAGTATGTCAGAAGACTGAACAAGATGCTGTGTCAAATCGTGCTAAAGAAAGAGATAGAACCCCAAGCCATAGATGCGGCAAGAATGAAGCAGATCTTAAAAGGAGCATTACGCTCGGATCCAGTCTGGTTCCATCTGAAGACCTCTGGAGGAGGTATGTCACTGAAATATCCTGATCTGGTAAAGATCATTAGGGATGAGGAGGCTCTACAGCAGGATCAGCAAGTGATCAAGACGCATGCCTCCCCTACGCCAGTAATGGTCAGATCAGCCATGACCCCTGAAAGAGACCCAGAAGTAGATACCCTGAAGTCACAGATGTCGCAGGTGTTGGAGATGTTGACCTCTTTGATGGCAAAGGATCCAAGGGTTGTAGAGAATGGGAAACTGAAGAAGGAGTTGTTCCCGGTTACCTCAGCACCTACTTCCATACAAGATTGGGGGGATATGGTTTGCTTTAACTGCGGAGGAGTTGGCCATATTGCAAAAGTGTGTTCTAGTCCTAAGAAAAAGAAGATGAATAATCGGAAGCCGGCGGGAAACTTCAGAGGAGTCAACCGGGTGCCCATCATCTCCAGTGAGCTCCAAGCTGAATGAGAAGTCCAGAAAGAGAGGGGATAAAACCCCTCAGCACAGTGTTCCCCAGCGGGAATATACACCAAAGAAAGAGAATAATGTCCCTCAGCGGATACTTACACCCACTAAGAGGAGGGAGATCAATGCATACCAAGCCCAAGAGAGACTAAATTCCAGAGAGAAATGGAAGAAAGAGAGTCCAAAGGGAAAGTGCAAGGATCAAAGGAAAGAGACCCCTTTGAAGCCATATCCAGAGAAGCTGGTAGGCCCCTCCCCCATAGTACCTATTCAAGTGGAGGGAGTATACACAAGAGCCATATTAGATACTGGGGCACAAGTGACCCTGTTATACCGGGACTTCTATGATAAGCATCTAAGTCATCTACCCATCCAGAGGATTGAAGATTTGGAAATATGGGGAATTGGAACCCAGAGCTTTCCTTATGATGGCTAACTGCCCATAAAACTGGCCTTCGACCCCTCTGTGGCCGGGAAGGCTGAAGTGTTCGATACCCTGGCAGTGGTATGCCCCCGACTGCCTGGAGCCAACAAGAGCTCCCTAATAATAGGGACCAACACGGACCTGGTCCGGAGACTCCTGGCCCCTCTAGCACAAGGGAAGAATCCTGCAGTCCCCAAGATCCACCCGATGCTGAAGACAGCCTACCAGCGACTAGTCTTGGAGCAGAAGGCCCCAGAAGAGGGGGTAGGGAAAGTCTGGTGACTAGGAAGAAAAGGAATAGTGTTGCAGCCCGGTGAGGTGACCTGTCTCAGAGCCACTGTGAAGCTTACTTGGGAGCAACCTGGGCCCTTTGTCATGTTGGAGCCAGACCCAAGGGAAAACACTTGTGCTTAGAAGTGACCCCAGAAGTGGTCCCACTGAGGGCCTTGAAGAAGGCACACTGTAAGGTGCCGGTGAGTGTCAGGAATACTACGGATGGCCCCATGGAGATCCCAGCCAGTATGTTGCTGGGCCAGGTGAGCCCTGCTGCCCCAATTGTCCTATCGGATGTGGAGAAGACAGAGGGAGACAGGACTGTTTGGGAGAAGCTCTGCATGGAGAACCCGAACCTGCCAAGGGCCTGGAAAGAGAGGGAAAAGGCCCAGTTGACCAGATGGAGGAAGATCTTCTCTAAAGATGAGTTCAACGTAGGGTGTGCAAAGAGTGCCACCCATCGAATCCGCCTCCAGGAAGACAAGCCTTTCAGGGAGAGGGTCAGGTGAGTTCCTCTAGCCGACCTTGAAGACCTGAGGGAACAGCTCGCCGAGCTCAAGTGAACCGGTGTTATCCGGAAATCTAGGAGCCCCTATGCCTCTCCGATAGTGGTGGTCAGGAAGAAGAAGGGGTTGTTGAGGTTGTGTATAGACTACCGGACCCTCAACAGGAGAACGATACCTGATCAGTATACCACCCCGAGGATAGAAGATGCCCTACAGAGTTTGTCTGGAGCCAGGTGGTTCAGTGTCATGGACCTAAAGAGTGGATACTACCAGATCCCTATGCATCAAGAAGATAAGGAGAAGACCGCCTTCATAACCCCTGTGGGGTTCTTTGAATTTGACCGGATGCCCCAAGGTCTGTCAGGAGCTCCTGCCATCTTTCAATGCCTCATGGAGAAAACAGTAGGAGACATGAACCTAATCGAAGTTCTCGTGTACTTGGACGACGTCATTGTCTTTGGGAAGACTCTGGAGGAACATGAGGAATGGCTGGAAAAAGTCTTGAGAAGGCTCAGCGAAGAGGGGCTAAAGCTTTCACCAGAAAAATACCAGTTCTACCAGTCGTCAGTTAACTATCTAGGGCACATAGTGTCTGAAGAAGGGGTAGCCAAAGACCCTGAGAAGCTGGAAGCAGTCACCTCCTGGCCCAGGCCCACCACTGTGACAGAACTCAGGTGCTTTTTGGGATTCTGCTCCTATTATAGGAGGTTCGTGGAGGGGTTTGCACGGATTGCCAGACCCCTGAATGAACTGTTGAAGACAGAGGGAGAAGAGGATGACTTGGGCCCCAGGAAGCCGGGGGAGTCAGTCGAAGACCAGTGGAATGGGATGTGTGAAGAGGCCTTCCAGATGTTGAAGAAAAGCTTAACCACTGCCCCTGTTTTGGCCTATGCAGATCCAAAGAAACCCTATGAACTCCATGTAGATGCCAGTCATGACGGTCTGGGAGGAGGGCTCTACCAGCAGCATAGAGGGCAACTGCGACCCGTCGCATATGTGAGCAGAAGTTTGACCCCCCGCTGAGAAGAACTACCCCACTCACAAGCTGGAGTTCCTGGCTCTCAAGTGGGCCGTAGTTGATAAACTTGAAAACTATTTGTATGGGTCAGAATTTATGGTGAAAACTGACAACAATCCCCTTACCTATCTTTTCACCACAGCAAAGCTGGATGCTACAGGCCATAGATGGCTGGCTGCACTATCTGGATTCAATTTCAGCCTGAAATACAGACCTGGGGCTGGCAATCGAGATGCAGACGCCCTGTCTAGAAGGAAAAAATCAACAACTAGGATGGTGGGACTTTAAATGAAGCAACACTGCTGAGTTACCAAAGTGATAAACGTGACAATATAATTAATTTGTTGAGATAATCATTTTATTGTTACTGTTTAATAATTGTACATTATTAACTATATGATTATGTTGCTACTATTCAGTATAATGTTTTCTGCTATCTCATGATGTATGTATTCCTTGTATCCATTAAACCATGTTTTATTGATTGATGCATTTAACTCAGCAGTGTTGCTTCATTTAAAGTCCCACCAATCTTAGTTGTTGATTTTTTCCAAAATATCGGGGATGGAGGCTAATCCCAGGGATTGCCTCACTTAAAATCCCACCCTAGTTAGTTCTATCGCCCTGTCTAGAAGGTCTCATGCCCCCACCAACAAAAGACCAGAAGACTGGACCCAAGTGACACCTGACAGGGTGCGGGCCCTCTGTCAAGGGGCTGAACTCCAGGCCAGTGGTGGATCCAGAGTGGAGGAAATAGGGGTCACAGTGGTAGGGGTCCCCAAGCAATATTGTGGGGTAACACAGATAGAGGAAGATGACTTGCCAAAACTGTCAAAAAAAGAGTTGAGATGTGACCAGTTGGAAGACCCAATGGGGAAGTTGGTCCTGGAGGCCCTGGAAAGTCAAGATCCAGACAGACTTTGGCATCACCCTTCAAAGGAAGCTCGCCTGTTGCGGAAGGAGTGGGACAGGCTCCAGGTGCATCAAGGGATGGTCTACCGAAGGGGCCCCTCTGATGACTTGGAAGACAAATGGCAGTTGTTCTTGCCTGAAAAGCACAGAGGGACTGTCTTGGCCGCCTTACACGACCATCATGGTCATTTGGGAGCTGAGAGGACCTTCCAACTTGTCAGGAGTCGGTTCTATTGGCCCTGTATGAGGGCTGAAGTGGAGGAATACTGCCATTCATGTGCACGCTGCATCCAGCGGAAGACTCTACCCCATCAAGCTGCCCCAATGGGCCACCTGCAGAGTCAAGGCCCAATGGACTTGGTATGCATTGATTTCCTCTGCCTCGAGCCCGACTTGAGTGGATTAGGAAATGTTCTGGTGGTAACCGATCGCTTCACCCGGTATGCCCAGGCCTTCCCAACCAAAGACCAGAAGGCTTCTACAGTGGCCAAGGTACTCATGGATAAATACTTTGTGCACTATGGGCTATCACAGCGACTCCACTCGGATCAAGGGAGGGACTTTGAAAGTCGGCTGATCCGGAAGCTCCTGGATTCCTTAGGGATCAAGAAGACCCGAACCACCCCCTACCATCCACAAGGGGATGCTCAGCCGGAGAGGTTCAATCGAACCCTACTCAACATGCTGGGGACTTTAAGTAGTGAAAAGAAGCAGCACTGGAGCAAGCACATAGCAGCAATTGTGCATGCTTACAACAGCACAACAAGTGATGCTACAGGGTACTCGCCCTATCGACTTATGTTCGGGAGAGAAGCAAGACTACCTGTAGACCTGGCCTTTGGCACTTCCATAGACCACTCCTCAGCTACTTCCCACAATGGATATGTGGACAGGCTGAGGCATAGTTTAAAGTTGGCCTATGAGCAGGCCCAAGCAGCTTCAGATCAAAGGGGAGCACGCAACAAGAGAAACTTTGATCTGAAAGTCCGGATTCAAGATCTACAACCTGGGGACAGAGTGCTGCTGCGGAACTTGGGGATCCCTGGAAAACACAAGCTTGCAGACAGATGGAGACCTAAACCATATGTTATTTGCAAGAAGCTGCCAGGCTTTCCTGTTTACAAGCTTAAGGCGGAAGGAAAGGTGGGACCATTGAAGATTTGGCATCGGAACCACATACTCCCACTTGCCGAAGCAGTCTGGATACCCCCTGTGAGGGATTCCCCTGAGTCGACCTCCATTTTGGATACCCCCAAGCCAAACACTCGGTCCCAAGCCTCTCGGACTGAAGAAACAGATGTCTCTGAACTCAGTGAGGATGAGAGAGAAGAACTTGATTGGCTATGGCCTTCCCAGGCCCCAGAAACTTCTGCTATAGATCTTCCACTTACTGAAGACACCATAGACCATAGACAATACACTGAATGCAGAAGCTACTGAGTTCATCCCGTCCAGTCCTTTGTCAGGTTCTTGGGAGGATGCCTGCGGCTCACTCCCAGAGGAGAATCCAAGAGACTCCATGTATCTCCCTGCTCTTGAGTCAAGTGTTCCAAAACCAGCGGAAACTCCCAAGTCTGTTCCAGAATAGGAACACATAGTTTCCGAATCAGGAATCCCAAGAGAACGAAGAATGAAAAGGACCATAAGGCCTCCCTGAAAATTGACTTGAGCTCGGAAGACACTGTGGTCACTGCCAGGAGAAGTGTGGAAGACTCTGATCCCTCCACTGTTCATTTAGTGGAGGGCAACCCCAACTCACCCCCTGGCACAGTTAGGCAGGTCGCTTATGACGGTGTGACCTGTGGGCAGGGAAGTTCACCCTCTCGTTTTTGGTGGGAACTTCCTCTGCCGACATCATACGCAGCTTTGTCAAATGTTGTGCGTAGTGTTTGTTAACAGTTATCTTTGGGGACCAAAGAGTTTAAGTGGGGGGAGTGTGTAGCGGGGTCTCCTTTAAGGCCCTATGGACTACGTTACCCAGAGCCCCGTTTGGCACCCAGGGTGCATTTGGCCACCGCAGAGACTCATGGGTGGGGCTGTAAAAGGAAAGGGCGAGGCTAAGCTCGGTCTCTTTGGACACCGCGTTGCAATCAATAGGACTCCCTGTGCGGATCTGCTGCAGTGCAAGGCCTGAGGCCTGGGCCTTGCGCACTTTCCAAAGAGCTTTCCACCCCACTGCTGAGCCTGGGTGGCACCTGATTTCTTTAGAGTTTGCTGACATCAGTTGGACCGGGGACCCGGCCGTTGCAGACCCTGTGTGTGGAGACACAGTGGTGGAAGTCCCGGACTAAGATCGCGTTCGGAGGGGTGAGCGAGCACCTGCTCACGTCATTAACTTGTACTTTGATTAGGCCTAGTGACTGCCTTGGCCCACCGTGCTATATTTACTGTCCCGCCGGAGACTAGTGGCGGAACTGAGTTGTGTAGTCTCCGGTGAAGTGTTCTTTCTTTATTAACCATAATTGGATTACAAATACCGCTCCTGAATGTGTACCACCGTTCATCTTGTATGCAAAGAATTGTTCTCACAGAGACTGAAGCCTCGTACACACGGCCGAGATTCTCGTCGAAAAAAACATGTAGTTTTTTTCGACGAGATTCTTGGACAAGAAACTTGTCCCGGCCGAGTGTACACACGCTCGATTCAAAGAACCCGCGGTTCTTTGAATGGAGCGAACGCGGTGACGTCATCGAATACGACGAGCATGCGCTCGTCACATTCGATGCCGTCGCCGCCATCTTGGTATACCCTACCTATGCCTAGGAAGCTACCGCGCATGCGTCGAATTCATTTCGAACATGCGCGGGCTTCCCGGAGGACAGGTAAGTGTACACACACTCACTTTTCTCGTCGAGAAACAGGCTGACGAGAATCTCGACGAGAAAATAGAGAGCAGGTTCTCTATTTTCTCGTTGAGATTACTTGTCGGTTTTCTTGACGAGAAACCATACACACAAACGAATTTCTCGGCAAGACATCTCTGCCAGCAAGTTTCTTGCTGGTTCTTGCCGAGAAACTCGGTCGTGTGTACGAGGCCTGAGTTTATCTGAGTCAGGCCTGACCAGGGATTAGGATTTTGTTGGTGCGCCACATTGTGCATAGAGAAGATAGCTGCACGTGGCGTGTGATCACTCTGCACTATCACTGATCAGTATGTGTATTATTGCAGGGCTCTGCATGTATGTTATGTGACAAGTTATCATTTACCTTTATACCACAGTAAATCATTTACGGTTTATCACTCCGGTATCAGTGTTCATTATTGCATATATTGATTGCTCATATTACTGCTAGACCATGCATAACCAGGTATAGAGAGCTATATTACTAGAACATCCCCTAGACCAGTGGTTCTCAACTCCTGTCCTCAGGACCCACTAACAGGCCAGATTTTAAGTATTACCTTGGTGAGATGCAGACTAGAATACTGCAATCCCTGAGCAGTAAATTATATCACCTGTGATGCATTTCAGTTATCTTGCAAACCTGGCCTGTTGGTGGGCCCTGAGGACTGGAGTTGAGAACCACTGCCCTAGACTAACTGTGCCAAAGGAGGGTCGAGTAGATTGCCGGGGGTTGGCGGTGCTGTGTACAGGGCCCGAAACAAAACCTGCGGCTCTCTTAACTGGGGGTATCGCTACAATAAGTATACCCATATTGCAGGGCTCTGCATGTGACATTGCATACTGTTTATCATTTTCACCTTTACCAACAGTAAAATATTAGAGTTAAGTATATTGGTTGTCAGTGTCATTTACTGGGTTATACCATACTGTGTGCCTTACTGTGGGATTGTGTCATAGCGAATATTAGAGTGATTGCAATTCTATCATCCCCTTTACTAACTGTGCCATGAGAGGTTAGAGCCGATTGCCAGGGGTTGACAGCGGTGCACTACAGGGCCCAAAACAATCAAGGCAGCCCTCTTAACTGGGGGTATCGCTACATATATATAATAGATGAGCTAAGAGATCATTGTGACCAATGCCTCCTATACTGTATATCCATCCAAGACTTTGCAATGCTTTTCTTGAGCCCCAGTATTGTAGCCATGGAATAACATAAGGCTGTATGTAGCACACTCTTTCCACTAGGGGGCTGTTTTGCACTGTACTATTGATGGTTATGAATGTCTTCAAAAGAATAATACAATGTACATGCACATACCGTGTACCTTCTAAAGTACAGGGCCAAATCCTAAACTAGAAGCATTGGTTATATTGCTTCTGAGAGCTACAAGCTAATCAACGAATTAAAAGGCCTGTGTGGTTGTGCCAGGGATGCATACATATGCATAATAATGGCACCTGATGTTTCTGGGACAGATCATACTGTATGCATTCCAAAGTGTTGAACAGGCCTAAGGAGAATCATTAGGCTTGAATGCTTGCAAGTGGGCCAAAGTATGTACAGTAGTTGACATTAGGGATGAGCTCGGTGTTCGAGTCGAACATAAGTTTGACTCGAACATCGGCTGTTCGCGCGTTCGGCGAACAACGAATGATTTGGGCCGTTCGCGCCAAATTCGAGTGCCGTGAACGGCCCACAATACACTGCGCCATCGCAGTGTAATCCCGGCGCTGTGATTGGCCAAGCATGCACTGTGACCCTGCATGCTTGGCCAATCACAGCGCCGGCAGCGAGGAGAGCAATGATTGGCCACAGGCAGGATGCCTGTGGCCAATTATAGCTGAGGGGGTTTAGTACACGCCCCACACTATAAAAGGCCGCCAGCGCGGTGGCCTCGTGTAGTGTGTTCCGGAGCAGGGAAAGTGAAGGATAGGCAGGGACAGTGTCAAATCTATTCTTTGCTAAACCTTGTGTGTAGGGACAGAGAAGGATAGGCAGGGAGAGTGTCAGTGTCATATTCTTTGCTAAACCTTGTGTGTAGGGAGAGAGAAGGATAGGCAGGGAGAGTGTCAGTGTCATATACTTTGATAAACCTTGTGTGCAGGGAGAGAGAAGGATAGGCAGGGGACAGTGTCAGTGTCATTGTTGCTAAGCCTCCTGCACATTATACACCTGAAATTAGCCCGTATTGCTGCTTTTTCCTGGTGTGTTACACCAACAGGCATTTTCAGCACTTACAGCGGGCGGAGTGTGCCTCCTGATCATATTACACCTGAAGTTAGCCTGTATTGCTGCTTTTTCCTGGTGTGTTACACCAACAGGCATTTGCAGCACTTACAGCGGGCGGAGTGTGCCTCCTGATCATATTACACCTGAAGTTAGCCTGTATTGCTGCTTTTTCCTGGTGTGTTACACCAACAGGCATTTGCAGCACTTACAGCGGGCGGAGTGTGCCTCCTGATCATATTACACCTGAAGTTAGCCTGTATTGCTGCCTTTTCCTGGTGTGTTACACCAACAGGCGTTTGCAGCACCTACAGCAGGCGTAGTGTGATTCCTGCAAAATATACTCCTGAAGCTAGGCCTTATTGCTGGTTGTCATGGATATGCAGTAGTGTTTGTCTGTCAGCTTACCTTCCTGCCTATGTGTTCATCTTAGAGGCCTGAGCCCTTTCACCTGGCTTCCTTTATAATCTCCTCCCAGCCAGACTCCACCCCAGGCCCTATCACAGAACACTATATTAACCTGTGCACTGCAAGCCTGCTTTGCTGATCAACGTGTTTGTTAGGCATTGTGTGTTTGGGTTCCTGCCTGCCGTGTGCTACGTCTGTCTCTCTGTTACATATTTGGCTTGTCCCCGACTATCCCTGTCTGCTCGTGACCCTTGACCTTCGGCTCATTCTTTCGTTATCCTTGTCTGCTTGTGGCCCCTGACCTTCAGCTTGTTATTCGGTTCTCTCATATCTTGTGCTGCTGCTTCCCCTCTTTTCCCCTTATCCTACGGGGCGTGAGCTAGGAAACTCCAGGGGCCGCGACCTGGTCCCAGCCTGCAGCATAACATCCTCACCACTAGAGGCCCTGGAGAAGACCTGCTGGGTCTTAGACTCCGTGCCCTGGGGAATCTTGGCTCTAGCTTCCGTTAGGATCCCGGTTGTGCTCCTCTGGTCCCGCTTTCCACAACCACCCAGTTTCCTATCCGCAGCAGTCAGCCATAGGGTTCACTACCTTGCGGTGCACTCCTGTCCCCCTACGGTGTGCATCTGTCACCTGGCCACAGGTGACCTTGACAGTTTGATCAGCCATGAACCCGGCTGACATCCCGTTACCCGTGGATGATCCGTTGCAGGGCATAGTTTGCAGACTTGAAACCCAGGAATCGAATCAGACTCAGGTGATGCGATTCCTCCAGGATCTGGCTTCTCGCTTTGAGCAGCTTCAGGCCTCCTTGGGAACCCTGAATCCGCAACCTCAAATACAACCAGCGGCTGCACCTATTGCACCAGTCGCAGCCACACACTCACTACAACTGCCAGCTCCATCCCGTTTCTCTGGGGACTCCAAGGCTTGCAGGGGGTTCCTTAGCCAATGCACAATTCATTTTGAGCTCCAGCCCCAAAACTTCCTGTCTGATCGGGCTAAGGTAGCCTATATCATTTCCCTCCTCTCTGGTGAAGCTTTAGCCTGGGCAGCCCCTCTGTGGGAACTGAATGATCCAGTGGTTTCTAGCCTGTCTGGCTTCTTGAAACTTTTTCGGAATATCTTCGAAGAACCGGCTCGTGTCTCTTCAGCGGCCAGCGCCCTTTTACGTCTCCGCCAAGAGTCTGCTTCTGTGGGACAGTATGCCCTTCATTTCCGCATACTGTCGGCTGAGTTGAGCTGGAACAATGAGGCCTTAGTCGCAACCTTTTTGCATGGCCTGTCTGATAGTGTGAAGGATGAATTAGCAGGAAGAACCATCCCCACTGATCTGGCCGGCGTTATCTCCTTGTGTAACCAGATCGATATTCGCTTTCAGGAGAGGACCTTAGAAAAGCAACGCCAGCACTCCTTGGTTCTTAGTAGGGATGAGCTCGGTGTTCGAGTCGAACATACGTTCGACTCGAACATCGGCTGTTCGATCGTTCGACGAAGATCGAACGATTTGGGCCGTTCGCGCCTAATTCGAGTGACGCGAACGGCCCACAATTCACTACGCCATCGCAGTGTCATCCAGGCGCTGTGATTGGCCAAGCATGCACTGTGACCCTGCATGCTTGGCCAATCACAGCGCCGGCAGCGAGGAGAGCAATGATTGGCCACAGGCAGGATGCCTGTGGCCAATTATTGCTGAGGGGGTTTAGTACACGCCCCACACTATAAAAGGCCGCCAGCACGGCGGCCTAGTGTAGTGTGTTCCGGAGCAGGGAAAGAGAAGCATAGGCAGGGACAGTGACATTTATTTTTTCTTGCTTAACCTGGATTCCTTTAGTTTAGGGAAAGAGAAGGATAGGTAGGGAGAGTGTCAGTGTGTTTTACTGTACGAATCCTTGTTTCTAGGGACAGGGAAGGACAGTGAGGGAAATTCTCCTTGTGCTATAGTGTGCTTTAAAAAAACCTTTTTTCTAGGGACAGAAAACTATAGGTAGGGAGAGTGTCAGTGTGTTTTACTGTACGAATCCTTGTTTCTAGGGACAGGGAAGGACAGTGAGGGAAATTCTCCTTGTGCTATAGTGTGCTTTAAAAAAACCTTTTTTCTAGGGACAGAAAACTATAGGTAGGGAGAGTGTCAGTGTGTTTTACTGTACAAATCCTTGTTTCTAGGGACAGGGAAGGACAGTGAGGGAAATTCTCCTTGTGCTATAGTGTGCTTTAAAAAAACATTTTTTCTAGGGACAGAAAACTATAGGTAGGGAGAGTGTCAGTGTGTTTTACTGTACGAATCCTTGTTTCTAGGGACAGGGAAGGACAGTGAGGGAAATTCTCCTTGTGCTATAGTGTGCTTTAAAAAAACCTTTTTTCTAGGGACAGAAAACTATAGGTAGGGAGAGTGTCAGTGTGTTTTACTGTACGAATCCTTGTTTCTAGGGACAGGGAAGGACAGTGAGGGAAATTCTCCTTGTGCTATAGTGTGCTTTAAAAAAACATTTTTTCTAGGGACAGAAAACTATAGGTAGGGAGAGTGTCAGTGTGTTTTACTGTACGAATCCTTGTTTCTAGGGACAGGGAAGGACAGTGAGGGAAATTCTCCTTGTGCTATAGTGTGCTTTAAAAAAACCTTTTTTCTAGGGACAGAAAACTATAGGTAGGGAGAGTGTCAGTGTGTTTTACTGTACGAATCCTTGTTTCTAGGGACAGGGAAGGACAGTGAGGGAAATTCTCCTTGTGTTATAGTGTGCTAAAGCATTCCTCATCAACCATCTTTGAAATCCTTGTTTTTTGGACAGTCAGCGAAATTGTCGTTGTGCTATTCTGTGCAAAAGCAATCATCCTCAACCATATTTAGAAATCCTTAAGTAAAGGGACAGAGAAGGACACCTGAAGGTAGCCCTTATTGCTTTTTTCCCATCTCCCTGCAGGCCATCTATTAGAATGTCTGGAAGGCAAACAAGGAGAGGCAGACAGTCAGGAGGCAATAAAAGAGGGCAAGCAGGCTCTGTGTCTGGGGACAACAGTGCTGGTCGTGGACGCGGTGCATTGTCATCAGCACATGGCCATGGGACACGCTTGTCCTTCTTTTCGGCAGCTGGACATGTTGAGCCACATCATGCCGAAGACTTGGTAGAGTGGATGACCAAGCCCTCCTCCTCCTCCTCATCCTCTCTCACCCAGGCTCAGGGTACTGGCAAAGCAGCTGCCAAAGCGTCCTCTTCCCTGGTATCAATGTCAGACTCATCATCAGTCACTCCTTCCCTAGACCCACCATGTCCTCCTCCTGAGGAGTCCCCCGAACTGTTTGAGCACAGTGTTGGGTACATGCTCCAGGAGGATGCCCAGCGTTTCGAAGGGTCTGATGATGAAACCCAGCTACAGGAAGGCAGTAGCGTGAGAGCAGACAGAGGGGATGCTCAAGAAGGACACCAATCTGGCAGTCATGTTCCAGCAGCTGCAGCATACTGCCAGATTGGCTCCAGTGATGAGGAGGGAGGGGATGATGAGGTCACTGACTCCACGTGGGTGCCTAATAGGAGAGAGGAGGAGGAGGAGGATGAGGAGGAGGCACATCTCCAACGAGGCAGGATGCCCTTTGGTGGCCAGCGTAAGGGCAGTACACCGACGGAATCACACCGCAGAGCTCCGCCTGTGCAGGGCGCTGACTCTGCCCGTCATTCAAAAAGTTCTTTGGTGTGGGCCTTTTTTGAGGCTAGTGCATCAGATCGCACAGCTGCTGTTTGCAACATATGTCTCAAGCGTATATCGCGTGGCCAAAACATCAGCCGCTTGGGTACCACATGCCTGACCAGACATATGTTGACCTGCCATGCAGCTCGTTGGCAAGCCTACCTCAAAGACCCACACCAAAGAACAAAGTGGACCTCTCCTTGCACCGCATCAGCTGGGATCTCCAACCCCACTATAACTTCAGTCCTCTCTGAAACATGCACTGAGAGGAATGAAGGTGTAGAATTAGGTGTGTCACAGCCAAGTACTTGCGGCCACTCTGCTAGCAGTACACCGACGTCCGATTCTAGCAGGCAAATTTCCCTGCCCCAGCTGCTGGACCGTCGAAAGAAGTTCACTCCCAGCCATCCACATGCCCAGCGGTTGAATGCTAGCTTGGCTAAATTGCTAGCGCTTCAACTGCTGCCTTTTCAGTTGGTAGACTTGGCCCCCTTCCGTGAGTTTGTGCAATGTGCGGTTCCTCAGTGGCAGGTTCCCAAACGCCACTTTTTCTCACGGAAGGCTATTCCGGCTCTCTACCGGCATGTGGAAGGCAATGTCTTGGCCTCGCTGGACAGGGCGGTCAGCGGTAAGGTGCATATTACCGCTGACTCATGGTCCAGCAGGCATGGACAGGGACGTTACCTTTCTTTCACGGCCCATTGGGTCACTCTTTTGGCAGCTGGGAAGGATGCAGGACAAGGTGCAGTAGTGTTGGAGGTTGTTCCACCGCCACGCCTCCAAAATGCTACTACTGGTTGTGACACACCTCTCTCCTCCACCCCCTCCTCTTCTTCTTCCTCCATGGCCTCTTCCTGTGGTTTGTCCTCTGAACCAGCGGTGCTCCGTAGCCGTTCAAGGGGCTACGCAAGTACGCAGGCAAAAAGATGCCATGCCGTGCTTGCGCTGGTGTGTTTGGGGGACAGAAGCCACACTGGGGCAGAGGTCCTGTCTGCTCTGCAGGGCCAGGCCGAGAGGTGGTTGACGCCACGCCAGCTTAAGCCAGGAATGGTGGTTTGCGACAATGGCACCAACCTCCTCTCCGCCCTCCGACAGGGACAACTGACCCATGTGCCCTGTGTGGCTCACGTCCTTAACCTGGTGGTGCAGCGGTTCTTGGGCAGGTACCCGGGCTTACAGGATGTCCTGAGGCAGGCCAGGAAAGTCTGTGTGCATTTCCGCAGATCTTATAATGCCAGTGCTCGCCTGGCTGAGCTGCAAAAGGAGTTGAACCTGCCCAAGAATCGCCTTATATGTGACATGCCCACCAGGTGGAACTCAACGTTGGCCATGCTGCAGCGGCTGCACACGCAGCAGAGGGCCATCAATGAGTACCTGTGCGACTACGGCACCAGGACAGGGTCAGGGGAGCTTGGTTTTTTTTCTCCACGCCAGTGGGGCATGATCAGGGATGCATGCACTGTCCTGGCACCATTTGAGGAGGCCACGAGGATGGTGAGCAGTGACAGTGCATGCATCAGTGACACTGTACCTCTTGTCCACCTGTTGGAGCACACGCTGCATGGAATAATGGACAGGGCACTTGAGGCAGAACAGAGGCAGGAAGAGGAGGACTTCCTTGCCTCTCAAGGCCCCCTTTACCCAGACAGTGTTCCTTCTGTCCCACCCATCGCACAGGAAGAGGAGGAGGAGGAGGAGGAGGAGGATTGTGTCAGCATGGAGGTGGAGGCTGGCACTCAGCATCATCAGCAGCAGTCTTTTAGGGATGATTTACAGTCCCAAGAAACCAGTGGACTTGTACGTGGCTGGGAGGAGGTGGCTGCGGATCATGTCGTCCTTAGTGACCCAGAGGACTCCGGAGCGAATGCCTCAGCAAACCTACGCTGCATGGCCTCCCTGATCCTGCAAAGTCTGCGGAAGGATCCTCGTATTCTTCGGATCAAGGAGAGGGACCATTACTGGCTGGCCACTCTCCTTGATCCACGGTACAAGGGTAAGGTTGCGGACCTTATGTTACCGTCGCAGAGGGAGCAGAGGATGAGACAACTCCGGGAGGCCTTGCAGAAAGGTCTGTGCAACGCGTTCCCAGAGACTGGGAGGTTACAAACTCCTGGTCCTGGACAACGAGTTGCTGAGGCTTCGGCCAGTCAAAGAAGGAGCGGTGGGGAAGGTGGCCGTCTGACCGATGCGTTCAGACAATTCTTTAGTCCGCAGCCCCAAAGTATGATCGGTTCCAGCAACCATCGCCAGCGTCTGATAAACATGGTGCAGGAATATCTAGGGGCAAGGTCAGACTTGGACACTTTCCCCACCGAAAATCCTCTGGCTTACTGGGTCTTGAGGATGGATCACTGGCCACAGCTTGCACAGTATGCAATTGAGCTACTGGCCTGTCCTGCATCCAGCGTTCTTTCGGAACGCACATTCAGTGCTGCTGGAGGATTTGTCACGGATCACAGGGTGCGCCTGTCCACCGACTCGGTTGATCGACTGACTTTCATCAAGATGAACCAGTCTTGGATCACCACCAGCTACCACACACCTGATGCTGATATAACAGACTAATTGATTTTAACATGTCACATCCCTTCAAGACTGATGCTGATGCTGAGTGCCTGTGCTGTTATGTTGACTGGCTATCCTCCTCCTCCGAGTCCTCAATGATACGATTGATGATGATAGCTTGGAAGATCATTTTTGTTTATGGGTGCCGCCACCAGTGGCTAAGGCCCAATTTTTCAGCCCCTGTTTTACAGGGGCGTGTAATTACAATTTTTTTAGCAATAATTTGCCATAGGGCTCATTGCTGTGCTCCAAGTACAGTATCTGTGAGGGGTTGGAGTGTTGTGGCACCAGTGCCTAAGGCCCAATTTTTCAGCCCCTGTTTAACAGGGGCGTGTCATTACAATTTTTGAAGCAATACTTTGCAACAGGGCTCATTGCTGTGCTCCAAGTACAGTATCTGTGAGGGGTTGTAGTGTTGTGCCACCAGTGCCTAAGGCCCAATTTTTCAGCCCCTGTTCAACAGGGGCATGTAATTACAATTCTTGATCTAATAATTCACAGCAGGGCCCATTCCTGCACCCACCAAGAGTAACTCTGAGGGCTTACAGTGTTGTGGCAACGCCACCACCACCACCACCACGAAAGGCCTAATTTTTCAGCCCCTGTTCAAAAGGGGCATGTAATTACAATTCTTGATCTAATAATTCACAGCAGGGCCCATTCCTGCACCCACCAAGAGTAACTCTGAGGGCTTACAGTGTTGTGGCAACGCCACCACCACCACCACCACGAAAGGCCCAATTTTTCAGCCCCTGTTCAACAGGGGCATGCAATTACAATTCTTGATCTAATAATTCACAGCAGGGCCCATTGCTGCACCCACCAAGAGTAACTGTCAGGGCTTACAGTGTTGTGGCACCAGCACCACCATCAAAGGCCCAATTTTTACTACCACTGTTCAACAATTATATGTAATTACAATTCCTGATATAATAGTTGACAGCAGGGCGTTCCAGCACCAACCAAGAGTAACTGTGAGTGCTTACAGTGTTGTGCCAACACCAACAACTAAGGGGCCTATTTCTGCAGAGTATATACGGCAGGTCCCTACTTTCAAACATCCAACTTACAAACGACTCCTACTTGCAAACGCAAGAAGACAACAGGAAGTGAGAGGAAATCTACCACTTGGAAGGAAAATTCTCTCCTGTAAGAATTAATATGGGAGAAAGGTGTCTCCTCTGTACTGATGCTTTATCAGCAATCCTTGTTTCAAGAAAAACACCACATTTCAAAAACAGTTGTCATTGGGACGGAAAGTGAGGTGAAATGTTCTGAACAGGGGCACAGACAGCAAAACAAATGTTACAGGGGTGATAACCCTTACCTATGTTTTCCAAAAAGTTTAAAAATAGATTTTTGGGCTGGAGCTACACTTAAACAATGTACCTGTTCAAAATTACAAACAGATTCTACATAAGAACAAACCTACAGTCCCTGTCTTGTATGCACCGCCTGTATACGGCTGTTCAGAGTATATAGGGCCTTTTTTATTTTATGTGCGGGGTTCCCCTTAATATCCATACAAGACCCAAAGGGGCTGGTAATGGGCTGGGGTAGGGGGGGGGGTCATGGGGTAGCTATGCCATTTTTCTTAAAGATTTTCATCCATATTACCGGGACCAGACATTACATTAAAGCCGCAAGCAGTTTTAAATGGCTTTTTTTTCCTTTAGAAGTGTCATTTTGTGCAGGGACAGTTCTAAACACGGGAAACACGTGGCACTTCACAGGCATACTTTAGACACCCCCCAGGTACGATATTTAAAGGAATATTTGACTTTTTTTTTTTCACTTTATGCATCATTAAAATGACTGCTCCCGAAAAACGACCGTTTTTAAAACTTCTTTTTGCATTGATACATGTCCCCTGGTGCACAACCCGGGTTCCCAAACCCTTTTTAGGACAATAACATGCATAATAGTTGTTATAATTAGCACTTTAGAATTCGAACGTTTGCATCCATTGTATTTAATAGGGTTCTAATGTTCGTACGAACTTTCGGTCCGTTCGCGGGTTCTGGTGCGAACCGAACCCGGGGATGTTCCGCTCATCACTAGTTCTTAGTCAGCCTGAGCTCCCCTCTCTTCGACCCGTAGAGCATCTCCTACCAGCTGAGGAACCCATGCAGCTGGGTCGGACCAGGCTATTCCCCGAGGAACGTGCTAGGCGCAGAACTCTTGGTCTGTGTCTTTACTGTGGGGGCAAAGGTCATTTTCGTGACACTTGCTCTCTTTGTCCAGAAAAACGTTCGGGTCCACTTCATCTGGAAAGTGGAGTATTGGACCCAGAAATATCACCTTCCCCTTCTCGTCTTCTGCTTTCTGTGTTCCTTCATGTTGGTGCTTCTTCTCATTCGGTCTCAGCATATCTGGATTCCGGAGCCGCTGGTAATTTTATGGACTGGGAAATCGCATCGTCCATGAGACTTACTCTTTTGCCCCTCACCACACCATTGGTGGTCTTGGCGATTGATGGTACTGTTCTCCCAGGGGGACCTATCCGCTTCCAGACCCTCCCTGTTAAGATGTCGGTAGGGACACTCCACCAGGAGTGGATATCCTTCCTTATCTTACCCAAGGCCTCAACGCCTATAATTTTGGGTCTCCCATGGTTACAGCTCCATTCTCCTCATGTGGACTGGACTACTGGACAGATCCTGGCTTGGGGTCCCTCCTGTTCCTCGTCCTGCCTACCCAAGGTTGCCCCCTGTGAATCTGAGCCGGTCATTCATTCCAGGTTGCATAACCATTTACATTTCTCTGTCCCTAACCACCCTTGGACGCACAGCCAGGCTAGCTTGTCTACAAGTCCTGCAGTCGCTACGTCTTGCGATGCGATTCAGGTAGTCGCTACACCTGACTCAGCTATTCACTCTGCCTCTGTACTAGTTATGCCAGTCCAGCCCATGCCCAGTGAGCCTCCTACTTTTTCTTGTTCGGGACATTCTGCTTGTCCTTCAGCTATTCAGTTTGACTCCGGCGACATGTCACCTTCTAACCAACCTGACTTCAGGGTTCCACTGACATCTGCCCAGTCTGATGGTCCTGTGCAAGATGACCAGTTCCCCTTTAAGGGTCTAGGGGACCCTCCTCAGATTCCTGTTGATCCTCTCATGCCCTTGCTTATTCCTAGAGAGCCTTTGGTCCTCAATAGATCTTCTTGTCATCTCCCTACCTCGTTTTCGGTCTCTGAGGATAATCTTAAGTACGAGGTTAGACAAGTTCTGGATTCTCGGCTCTGCAGAGGCATTCTTCAGTACCTTGTGCATTGGAGAGGTTTTGGTCCTGAGGAGGCGTCTTGGATCGCTGCATCTGATGTCGCTGCACCTCATCTGTTGAGAAGGTTTCATCAGAGATTTCCCTTTAAGCCTGGGCCCAGGCGGGGGAGGGCCCATAAGAGGGAGGGTACTGTCATGGATATGCAGTAGTGTTTGTCTGTCAGCTTACCTTCCTTCCTATGTGTTCATCTTAGAGGCCTGAGCCCTTTCACCTGGCTTCCTTTATAATCTCCTCCCAGCCAGACTCCACCCCAGGCCCTATCACAGAACACTATATTAACCTGTGCACTGCAAGCCTGCTTTGCTGATCAACGTGTTTGTTAGGCATTGTGTGTTTGGGTTCCTGCCTGCCGTGTGCTACGTCTGTCTCTCTGTTACATATTTGGCTTGTCCCCGACTATCCCTGTCTGCTCGTGACCCTTGACCTTCGGCTCGTTCTTTCGTTATCCTTGTCTGCTTGTGGCCCCTGACCTTCAGCTTGTTATTCGGTTCTCTCATATCTTGTGCTGCTGCTTCCCCTCTTTTCCCCTTATCCTACGGGGCGTGAGCTAGGAAACTCCAGGGGCCGCGACCTGGTCCCAGCCTGCAGCATAACATCCTCACCACTAGAGGCCCTGGAGAAGACCTGCTGGGTCTTAGACTCCGTGCCCTGGGGAATCTTGGCTCTAGCTTCCGTTAGGATCCCGGTTGTGCTCCTCTGGTCCCGCTTTCCACAACCACCCAGTTTACTATCCGCAGCAGTCAGCCATAGGGTTCACTACCTTGCGGTGCACTCCTGTCCCCCTACGGTGTGCATCTGTCACCTGGCCACAGGTGACCTTGACACTGGTTTTCCCATTTCCCTGCAGGCCATTAGAATGTCTGGAAGGCAAACAAGGAGAGGCAGACAGTCAGGAGCCAATAAAAGAGGGCAAGCAGGCTCTGTGTCTAGAGACAACAGTGCTGGTCGTGGACGCGGTGCATCACCATCAGCACGTGGCCATGGGACACGCTTGTCCTTCTTTTCGGCAACTAGACGTGTTGAGCCGCATCATGCCGAAGACTTGGTAGAGTGGATGACCAAGCCCTCCTCATCCTCCTCATCCTCTCTCACCCAGGCTCAGGGTACTGGCAAAGCAGCTGCCAAAGCGTCCTCTTCCCTGGTATCAATGTCATCATCAGTCACTCCTTCCCTAGACCAACCATGTCCTCCTGAGGAGTCCCCCGAACTGTTTGAGCACAGTGTTGGGTACATGCTCCAGGAGGATGCCCAGCGTTTCGAAGGGTCTGATGATGATACCCAGCTAGAGGAAGGCAGTAGCGTGAGAGAAGAGAGAGGGGATGCTCAAGAAGGACACCAATCTGGCAGTCATGTTCCAGCAGCTGCAGCATACTGCCAGATTGGCTCCAGTGATGAGGAGGGAGGGGATGATGAGGTCACTGACTCCACGTGGGTGCCTAATAGGAGAGAGGAGGAGGAGGAGGAGGATGAGGAGGAGGCACATCTCTAACGAGGCAGGATGCCCTCGGGGGGCCAGCGTAAGAACAGCACACCGACGGAATCACACCGCAGAGCTCCACCTGTGCAGGGCGCTGCCTCTGCCCGTTATTCAAAAAGTTCTTTGGTGTGGGCCTTTTTTGAGTCGAGTGCATCAGATCGCACAGCTGCTGTTTGCAACATATGTCTCAAGCGTATATCGCGTGGCCAAAACATCACCCGCTTGGGCAACACATGCTTGACCAGACATATGTTGACCTGCCATGCAGCTCGTTGGCAAGCCTACCTTAAAGACCCACACCAAAGAACAAAGCGGACCTCTTCTTGCACCGCATCAGCTGGGATCTCCAACCCCACTATACCTTCAGTCCTCTCTGAAACCTGCACTGAGAGGGATGAAGGTGTAGAATTAGGTGTGTCACAGCCAAGTACTTGCGGGCACTCTGCTAGCAGTACACCGACGTCCGATTATAGCAGGCAAATTTCCCTGCCCCAGCTGCTGGACCGTCGAAAGAAGTTCACTCCCAGCCATCCACATGCCCAGCGGTTGAATGCTAGCTTGGCTAAATTGCTAGCGCTTCAACTGCTGCCTTTTCAGTTGGTAGACTCGGCCCCCTTCCGTGAGTTTGTGCAATGTGCGGTTCCTCAGTGGCAGGTTCCCAAACGCCACTTTTTCTCACGAAAGGCGATTCCGGCTCTCTACCGGCATCTGGAAGGCAATGTCTTGGCCTCGCTGGACAGGGCGGTCAGCGGTAGGGTGCATATTACCGCTGACTCATGGTCCAGCAGGCATGGACAGGGACATTACCTTTCTTTCACGGCCCATTGGGTCACTCTTTTGGCAGCTGGGAAGGATGCAGGACAAGGTGCAGTAGTGTTGGAGGTTGTTCCACCGCCACGCCTCCAAAATGCTACTACTGGTTGTGACACACCTCTGTCCTCCACCCCCTCCTCTTCTTCTTCCTCCATGGCCTCTTCCTGTGCTTTGTCCTCGGAACCAGCGGTGCTCCGTAGGCGTTCAAGAGGCTACGCAAGTACGCAGGCAAAAAGATGCCATGCCGTGCTTGTGCTGGTGTGTTTGGGGGACAGGAGCCACACTGGGGCAGAGGTTCTGTCTGCTCTGCAGGGGCAGGCCGAGAGGTGGTTGACGCCATGCCAGCTTAAGCCAGGAATGGTAGTTTGCGACAATGGCACCAACCTCCTCTCCGCTCTCCGACAGGGACAAATGACCCATGTGCCCTGTGTGGCTCACGTCCTTAACCTGGTGGTGCAGCGGTTCTTGGGCAGGTACCCGGGCTTACAGGATGTCCTGAGGCAGGCCAGGAAAGTCTGTGTGCATTTCCGCACATCTTATAATGCCAGTGCTCGCCTGGCTGAGCTGCAAAAGGAGTTGAACCTGCCCAAGAACCGCCTTATATGTGACATGCCCACCAGGTGGAACTCAACGTTGGCCATGCTGCAGCGGCTGCACACGCAGCAGAGGGCCATCAATGAGTAACTGTGCGACTACGGCACCAGGACAGGGTCAGGGGAGCTCTGGTTTTTTTCACCACGCCAGTGGGGCATGATCAGGGATGCATGCACTGTCCTGGCACCATTTGAGGAGGCCACGAGGATGGTGAGCAGTGACAGTGCATGCATCAGTGACACTGTACCTCTTGTCCACCTGTTGGAACATACGCTGCGTGGAATAATGGACAGGGCACTTGAGGCAGAACAGAGGCAGGAAGAGGAGGACTTCCTTGCCTCTCAAGGCCCCCTTTACCCAGACAGTGTTCCTTCTGTCCCACCCATCGCACAGGAAGAAGAGGAGGAGGAGGAGGAGGATTGTGTCAGCATGGAGGTGGAGCCTGGCACTCAGCATCATCAGCAGCAGTCTTTTAGGGATGATTTACAGTCCCAAGAAACCAGTGGACTTGTACGTGGCTGGGAGGAGGTGGCTGCGGATCATGTCGTCCTTAGTGACCCAGAGGACTCCAGACCGAATGCCTCAGCTAACCTACGCTGCATGGCCTCCCTGATCCTGCAAAGTCTGCGGAAGGATCCTCGTATTCTTCGGATCAAGGAGAGGGACCATTACTGTCTGGCCACTCTCCTTGATCCACGGTACAAGGGTAAGGTTGCGGACCTTATCTTACCGTTGCAGAGGGAGCAGAGGATGAGACAACTCCGGGAGGCCTTGCAGAAAGGTCTGTGAAACGCGTTCCCAGAGACTGGGAGGTTACAAACTCCTGGTCCTGGACAACGAGTTGCTGAGGCTTCGGTCAGTCAAAGAAGGAGCGGTGGGGAAGGTGGCCGTCTGACCGATGCGTTCAGACAATTCTTTAGTCCGCAGCCCCAAGGTATGATCGGTTCCAGCAACCATTGCCAGCGTCTGATATACATGGTGCAGGAATACCTAGGGGCAAGGTCAGACTTGGAAACCTTCCCCACCGAAAATCCTCTGGCTTACTGGGTCTTGAGGATGGATCACTGGCCAGAGCTTGCACAGTATGCAATTGAGCTACTGGCCTGTCCTGCATCCAGCGTTCTTTCAGAACGCACATTCAGTGCTGCTGGAGGATTTGTCACGGATCACAGGGTGCGCCTGTCCACCGACTCTGTTGATCGACTGACCTTCATAAAGATGAACCAGTCTTGGATCACCACCAGCTACCAAACACCTGAAGCTGATATAACAGACTAATTTATTTTCAAATGTCACATCCCTTCAAGACTGATGCTGATGCTGAGAGACTGTCCTGTTATGTTGACTGACTATCCTCCTCCTCCTCAATGATCCGATTGATGATGATAGCTTGGAAGAACATTTTTGTTTCTGGGTGCCGCCACCAGTGGCTAAGGCCCAATTTTTCAGCCCCTGTTTAACAGGGGCGTGTTATTACAATTTTTCATGCAATGCTTTGCAGCAGGGCTCATTCCTGCACTCCAACTAGAGTATCTGGGAGAGGTTGCAGTGTCGTGGCACCAGCACCAGTGGCTAAGGCCCAATTTTTCAGCCCCTGTTTAACAGGGGCGTGTAATTACAATTTTTGATGCAATACTTTGCAACAGGGCTCATTGCTGTGCTCCAACTAGAGTATCTGTGAGGGGTTGCAGTGTTGTGGCACCAGTGCCTAAGGCCCAATTTTTCTGCCCCTGTTTAACAGGGGCATGTAATTACAATTCTTGATCTAATAATTCACAGCAGGGCCCATTCCTGCGCCCACCAAGAGTAACTGTGAGGCCTTACAGTGTTGTGTCAACACCACCACCACCACCACCACCACCAAAGGCCCAATTTTTCAGCCCCTGTTCAACAGGGGCATGCAATTACAATTCTTGATCTAATAATTCACAGCAGGGCCCATTCATGCGCCCACCAAGAGTAACTGTGAGGGCTCACAGTGTTGTGGCAACACCAACATGTAAGGGGCAAATTTCAGCTGAGTATATACGGTAGGCCCCTACTTTCAAACATCCAACTTACAAACGACTCCTCCTTGCAAACGGAAGGATACAACAGGAAGTGAGAGGAAATCTACCCCTAGGAAGGCAAATTCTCTCCTGTAAGAGTTAATATGGGAAAAAAAAGTGTCTCCTCTCCACTGATGCTTTATCACCAATTCTTGTTTCAATAAAAACCCCAAATTTTCAAAAAACATTTGTCATTAGGACGGAAAGTGAGGTGAACTGTTCTGAACAGGTGCACACTGCACAGACAGCAAAACAAATGTTACAGGGGTGATAACCCTTCCCTATGTTTTCCAAAAAGCTTAAAAATAGATTTTTTGGCTGGAGCTACACTTAAACAATGTACCTGTTCAAAATTACAAACAGATTCTACATAAGAACAAACCTACAGTCCCTGTCTTGTATGCACCGCCTGTATACGGCTGTTCAGAGTATATAGGGCCTTTTTTATTTTGTGTGCGGGGTTCCCCTTAATATCCATACAAGACCCAAAGGGGCTGGTAATGGGCTGGGGTAGGGGGGGGGGGGCTGTGATGGGGTAGCTATGCCATTTTTCTTAAAGATTTTCATCCATATTACCGGGACCAGACATTACATTAAAGCCGCAAGCAGTTTTAAATGGCTTTTTTTTCTTTTAGAAATGTAATTTTGTGCAGGGACAGTTCTAAACACGGGAAACACGTGGCACTTCACAGGCATACGTTAGACACCCCCCAGGTACGATATTTAAAGGAATATTTGACTTTTTTTTTTCACTTTATGCATCATTAAAATGACTGCTCCCGAAAAACGTCAGTTTTTAAAACTTTTTTTTGGATTGATACATGTCCCCTGGTGCACAACCCGGGTTCCCAAACCCTTTTTAGGACAATAACATGCATATTAGTCGTTATAATTAGCACTTTAGATTTCGAACGTTCGCATCCATTGTATTTAATAGGGTTCTAAAGTTCGTGCGAACTTTCGGTCCGTTCGCGGGTTCTGGTGCGAACCGAACCCGGGGGTGTTCGGCTCATCACTAGTTGACATTAAACATGACAGCAGTACATTATTGATAGGTCCTTATAGCAAACCTAAATCACACATTCCCTGCCAGCTAACGTTTATCTCTGGCACCTATGATTATCCTGCCATTTAAACCATAGCTCCCAATCGTGCCTGATTTCGAGGGACTGTCCCTGATTTGGAACAATGTCCCTCTGTCCCCCTTTCCTCCTCATTTGTCCCTCATTTTGGTCTAATCTATACAGCTGTAAATAAAATGCACTTTATATCTTTCAAAAAGTGTTTCCCAGTGCTAAACCTTTTCATTCAATTTTTTAATTGCTGCATTTTTTAATTTCAAAAGCCAGTATAAAGGAATAGTAGTGGTAAAAAAAAAGGACTTGTGGGTTTAACCACTTGCCGACCGCCTAACTGTAAATATAGGTCATTACTTTGATCTTAAATACCAGAGTTATGGCAGCAGCCAGCTGGCATTATCCCGGGTATCTTTATTTACAGCAGGCAGCTGGATTTCCGATAAGTGGTCCCAGCGGCGCATTCGCATTCCCGGTGTGTTCCGGGTTTACCTGAGCCATCAGTAAACCCTGAAGCGATCTGGTCTGATCTGGTTCCTGCTGGGCAGGAAGTCAAGTGAGGGCATGATGACCCTCACTCAGCTCTATGCCCTTAGAGGACCGGAGCAACGTCTGACGTCACTTCAGCCTCTTGGGCTTAAAGGGATTTTTTTTTCCCCTAAAGTCAAAATTACATTTTTTGTTCTTTTACTTTTAAAGGTACATGAGAGATCTGGGGTCTTTTTGACCCCAGATCTCTCAATAAAGCGGACCTGTCATGCTTATTTCTACAAAAGTGATAATAATAAAAAAAAATAAGAGACAGTGAAAAAAAAAGAGAGAAAAAGTGCCCCATCCCTCCATGCTTGCACGCAGAGGCGCATGCATACGAAAGTCGTGCCAGCATATGTAAACAGTGTTCAAATCACACACGTGACGTATCGCTGTGATAGTTAGAGCGAGAGCAATAATTCTAGCACAAGGCCTCCTCTGTCACTCTTAACAGGTAACCTGTAAACATTTTTAAAGCGTTACCTATGGAGATTTTTAAGTACCGTAGTTTGTCGCCATTCCACGAGTGTGCGCAATTTTACAGCATGACATGTTGGGTATCTATGTACTCAGTATAACATCATCTTTCACATTGTACAAAAAAAATTGGGCAAACTTTGCTGTATTTTTTTTTTTTTTTTTATTCATTAAAGTGTTTTGTTTTGTTTTTTGTGTTTGAAAGACCGCTGCATAAATACAGTGACATAAAATTTGCAACAACCCCCATTTTATTCTCTTGGCTCTCTGCTAATAGCGGGGTCCTAAATTTAGGGGAAGTGTTTTAGTGGTAGTTATGCTCAAACACCCCAATTGTCAGGATTCTATCAGCCATTTTTGTCCGCAGGGAGAGTATCGGTGTGTAGTTCCCTGTGGCCTGCAGGTGGCGCTGCCATGGTAGGCCAGGGTTGAACCGCTGATACAGTTCTGTGCCTTGTGTGCCCCCTCTCGGCAGCCGTACAGTGGGTGTGGCAGGCCTGCTGTGCATGCTGGGAGAGGATATAAAAGGGCAGACGCTGCCTGTTCGGGGTTCTGTCGTGGTCGGGGGTCCTACCTCAGGGAGTGTGTTCCTGTCCGCCCTGGGCACCTTTGGCACCTTTAGCCCTGGGACTGCAGCAAAGGCCTTGGGCCTAGCACCTTCGGCTGGGGCCCATCAAGGATTGAGGAATCCCAGGGTTCCGCCTTGCGAGGGGACCCGTATCTTAGACGAGGAGGCCGGGGGAGGAACTGTTCCGAGGGACCGGTGAGAAGTCACGGTGAAGGAAGGGGCCCGGTAACTCTCTGGAGGGATGTCTTCTCTTTACAAAGAGGTCAAGTTCACCAGGTCTGTGGCAGAGACCAAATTCACCAGGTCTGTGGCAGAGACCAAGTTCACCAAGTCTGTGGAAGAGACTGTGCGGTTAAGTTAGAGTGCCATTTAGCTGCTAGTCCCTATCTGGGGAGACTATCCATCTGGGCGGAGTCTGCTTGAGAAGCTGAGCAGTGAAGTGATTACGTTTGTGCCTGGACCTCTCCCACACCTTATGCTGTCCTGTTTGCTTGCTCTAACCTTTACTTATCAGAGACTGTGTTATTTACGAGAAAATAAACTCTACGTTGGAGTTGCAGCTGGTGTGGACATTCAAGTCACTGGGGGGAACAAGGACTTGTCTCTGTCATTTATAGAGGTGAGAACCATACTCTGGAGGATTCTGGTTTCTGGCTGTGGAGACCCATCAACAACACCGCTTAACCTCTCCACACAGGGTACGGGCTTGTGGCATGGTGTGCCTTCTCTACCTGCGAGCAGCCAAAGGCAGGTAAAGGGGGTTTGAGTGCGCTACATATATATATATATATATATATATATATATATAGTGACATTGGGGGATGTCTAGCTCAGTGATAGATGCGTTTTAAGTGATTTCACAGCCAACAGGAGCCAAGGTTTAAGGCCCCTTTCACACGGGGCGGATCCGTGCAGATCCGCCCAGTGAAGCTCCGCTTGCTCAGCAGGGATCGCTCCGTTGATCCCCGCTGAGCCGACGGATGACTGGGCGGTCCCCGCACACTGTGCAGGGACCGCCCTGTCAGAGCGCCGCTCTCCACTATGGGGAATCGGATGACGACGGACCGTAGAGTCCGTTGTCATCCGATCCGCTCCGCCGACGGAAGGAAAAATAGGGTTTTCCTCCGTCACACTTTGGCGGAGCGGATGTCAGCGGACATGTCTCCGCTGACATCCGTGCCTCCATAGGGGTGCATGGAGGATCCGTTTCAGGTCCGCCTAAAAAACTGACAGGCGGACCTGAACGGACCTCTGTGTGAAAGAGCCCTAAGGGTGTGGTAGCCCACTTTTATTGAAAGTAACAAAAAGATGAAAGTTCACACAGGCATTTGGTTTCTTCTCCCAAAAACAACAACTGAAAAATGCCAATCCACCTGGCTCTTAAGGCTCGCTCAGCCTTGGGCGCAGTTCCTTGCTGCACAGGCCCACTCTTTGCCTCTAGGAAGGGGCTCTCCTGACACTCCAGGCTTTCACACTCCTCCAAGACTCATGGTTCCCTCTGGTCCCCAAGACTCTCTCTTCCAGTTGTCTCAGCTATAGTCTTCCAGACTCTCTCAGCTGGCCCAACTCTTTCAGTCCACTGACCTGGAACCTCTCCCACATGGAGTGCCGTCTCAAGGATGTTGCCTGAGTTCTTACACAGTAGCAAACTTCCCTCCAGCAACTGCTGGCACACCAACTCATTTCCCACACACCCTGAGCTATGTTCAGCTCTGCCTTATAACGGTGTGTGCACCTGGACACACACAACCTGCAGAGCTTCTGGAAAACCCGGACACATGACTGAAGACGCCATCGCTCCCAATGCTCTTTGAAGTCTTCAAGTTTATAGTTTTCACTGCTCACCTTCTTTGAGAGTCCTGTGTCCATTTTACACATATTTTCACTAAGCCAGGGGCTCTCACTCTCACAATATATATATATATATATATATATATATATATATATATATATATATAATGTATGTGTGTGTGTGTATGTATGTGTAGTGTATGTGTGTGTGTATATGTATGTATGTATATGTAGCGGGTGGTTACATTTAGGGGAGGCATCTGAGTGATAAATGGCTCAGATGCAGCAATTGTTATGGTTCATGGACCAATTTATGCCAGTGGAGGATACAAGGGTGCCAGGTTCCCTGCGGCCTGTAGGTGGCGCTGTAGCCATGGGCCGGGTTTGAACCACTATTGTAAGTCTGTACCCTTTTTGTCCTTTCGCAGCAGTAGTACAGCGGGGCGGGGAACCTGCTGTGCATGCTAGGAGAGGGGATAAAAGGAGCAGACATCTTCCGCTCGGGGTCCACGCCCAGGCACCTTCAGCCTGGGTGTGAGTGCTGGTGGTCTTCGGGCGCCCTCGGCCCAGGGATGGAGCTGTGATTCCACCCCAGACACCTTTAGTCTGGGGTGAGGTACTCTCTGGAGGCCTGGGGCCCAGTACCTTCGACTGGGTCCCGCAAGGGATGGAGGATTCCTAGGGTGTCCTCCGGTATTGGACACCCGAATCTTGGGCGAGGGGGACCAGAGAGGTGACCTTCCCGGAGATCCAGCGCAGCATTGGCTGGTGACGGCGGAGGCCTCTGGTGACCGTCCGGATGGATGACTGCCCTGACAGGGGCCGCATCTCAAGAAGGTAGTTCATGTTCTCATGGTCGGTGGCAGCGACCCAACTAAAACCCAGGTCGGTGGCAGAGACCTAAAGTCCTATTCACCCGGTCGGTGGCAGCGACCACCCTTGCGGTCGGTGGCAGCGACCGTATGCCAAGCAGGTTTGCGCACACCGAGACAGGAGAGTAACAAGTTCATGTTTGTGCCTGGACTTTCCTCACCACCTTGTCTGTTCGTTGTCTGACCAGTCTGCTCTTAAAGGACTATTTATTGCTCGAAAATAATAAATAAGTGTTGGACTTTCAAAGGTGTGAAACTTGGCTTTCTGGGAGTTAAAGGATCATCCTCAAGGGGAGCTTTGGCTCTGGACAGGGGCACAGACCCGAAGGTAATGGGGTATAAGTCACACCTCTACACACTGGAGGATATGAGTTGGTGGTGCGTCACACTCTCCTCCCTGGTCCCCTAGACAAGATCCATAGACATTGACAGAAAAGGAGGGAGTGAGAGGTGAGGTCGCTACACGCTCTGGGTCCGGGATTTGTGTTCGTGTAACGGAGCCGAGGCCTTCAGGAGTTTGAACTTTGCTGCCCAGAGGAGTTCCGAGGAGGTCGGCCATTTTTGGCCAACGTGCCACGAGGCCCACCCGCCCTGCACAGTTCGTGGGCGTGCCAAGGAGAAAGCCCGCGAACTGGTGTGGAAAAGGGGAGGAGTCCGGCCATGTGCAGGGATGCACGTGGGGACTTGGCGCCAGTTATTCAGTGCGCGATGGAGCAGCAAGCGGTCAGTGTGTTCACTAATGCCTCCTGGGTTCCAGTTTCTATCAATACCAGGATGACCCCAATTGCTGCTTCGGTTACAGATACAGGAATCAGGCTCAAGCCCCGGGGGCAATTCGCCCTGTATGTACGCAATGACGTTGAGGCCCTCGGTGTGATTTGTCCCGGCTGTTCGGGACTGGTGGTTCAGCTGAAGCCGTTCGGGTGCTGGGAGGCCTGCGGAGAGTTCATTTTCGAGGTGGAGCAATCCATAGAGAGGCCTCGGGCCTTCCACCTCAACTGCCTAACAGGCACCACCACTCGTGAAGGAGAAGTCAAAGCTTGGACAGCCATTCCCACGCGCACTGTAGAGACTTCCGGGGAAGTCATGATCAAAAGTTTGAAGGATGAAAAATCCGAGGATGCTGCTTCGGTCACCACAGCTTCCCTACTCCCACCGCCAAAGAGGAAGGTCGGTCTCGTCAGAGGTTCCAGCGGCCGTGATGGAGGAACATCCCTGCGCTCGCCCGGCCCGGATGGATCCAGTTGGAAAAGTCCCGGACATCCCAGTACAAGTAAAGGCCGAGGTAAGCCGGGGAAAGGGACTTGGTGTTTTGTCAGAGGTGTCGGGGATCCCCAGTTACGGGAGCCCGAGGGAGGGGATAATTCCACTCCCACAAGGAATTACCTGCCTGCGGAGGAGTGTGACACCTCCGACCTTGAGTCGGTCTCTGATGCCGGAGATGATGGCATCATAGATGAACTTTTTGAGCGGAAGGGCTGGGACAAGATACCCCTAGCCTCGTCCCGTATGCAAAGGGACTCACCCATGTCTACTGGGGACAGCGCACCCCGGGGTGGAGGCCCAGGCGCCTGAGGAGGGATCTGGTCCCCTGCCTGCCCTTCTGCTCCCCCAATCACCTGCGCCCGAAGCTAGGGCGAAGCGAGTGTCGCTGCGGGTTCCTATGCCCAGTATGGAAGTGGTCAAGGCACCTCGGCACCCGGAGTCAAACGTTATGCCTGGTGAGGGAGACCGTGCCACAATGCCACCCTTGTCCAGACTGCAGAGACTGTTTTGCCAGAAGGTTGCCAGCGAGTACGGGTGCGAGTACCCGTACTTACCAAGAGAGTTGTTGTATGAAGTGGAGGCACACAGGCAGCGGTGGTATGATGATTTTATCTGAACACATCTCAAGGTGCCCTACGCTCGCAGGTACCTCTCATGTTCTCCTGTGGCCTCCAAAAGGTTTAAAGATTGCAAGGCTGAATGGATGCTGGGTTCGGCACATTCATGCTGACAGGGTGATATTTGCCGAAAGGATGGAGATGATGTGGAGTACCACATGGAAACTTTTGATAGGTACTTGAAACCCCTGATACTGCTGCACCCAAGATTCTACTTTTAGGAGAATAGACTCCTGGGTTTTTTTTGTTGTTGCTGGACACTCCGGAGTGCCTTTGCCAGAACTCAGGGACTCTTTACCTTGCAAGGGGTGGCTACTCCTTGGGAGAATTGGGAGAAGTTGTTTTTGTTCTTCCTGTTCTCCACCGCAAAGATAATGAGGACTCTGGGGTTTAGTTAAGTTAGGGCAAAGATACAGATGAAGAGATTGCTGATCAAGAGAAGTGCTCCAGATCGCGACATGGCCACTAGGTGGAGTGTTGTGCAACGTTTTTTCACACACACCACACCTGACCTTTTGGAAGGAAATGGTTTCCTCTAGGGGGAGCCTTTTCACTCCAAATTACATATTGTGTCAGATAATGTGTTTCTTTTCCCCTCTGCAGGAGAACGTCATTCAAGTCTGCTGAGAATGGGTCAGGTCTTAGACAGTGATGTGGGAGGAAAAAAATAATAATTTTGAAAAAAATTATGCTGTTATGCCTTTGAATGTTTACACCTGTGTGTGTGTTTGTGTGTTGTTCCTTCCCTTCCCTCCTTCCCCTTCCCTTTGGTTCAGGCACAAGCAAAACCATTTTTAAATTGCCATTTTTTTTGTTTTTTTGAATAGGTTTGTTTCTGGATCGGATTTATGCGGACTCTGATTTGAGGGCATAAATTGGTTCCAGACACTGGGGCCCAGTGTCAAATTACTGGGGGGATGTGTAGCGGGTGCTTACATTTAGGGGAGGCATCTGAGTGATAAATGGCTCAGATGCAGCAATTGTTAGGGTTCATGGACCAATTTATGCCAGTGGAGGATACAAGGGTGCCAAGTTCCCTGTGGCAGTGACCCAACTAAAACCCAGGTCGGTGGCAGAGACCTAAAGTCCTATTCACCCGGTCGGTGGCAGCGACCACCCTCACGGTCGGTGGCAGCGACCGTGCGCCAAGCCTGTTTGCGCACACCGAAACAGGAGAGTAACAAGTTCATGTTTGTGCCTGGACCCTCCTCATAAAAGGATCATCCTCAAGGGGAGCTTTGGCTCTGGACAGGGGCACAGACCCGAAGGTAATGGGGTATAGCTCACACCTCTACACACTGGAGGATGTGAGTTGGTGGTGCATCACACTCTCCTCCCTGGTCCCCTAGACGAGAGCCATAGACATTGACAGAAAAAGAAGGGAGTGAGAGGAGAGGTCGCTACACACACACACACATATATATATATATATATATATATATATATATATATTGTGACAGCAGGAAGGTAAAGTCACCTGGTTGCATCCAGGGGGGTAGATATATTTCTCCCAGATTCAGGCTTTATGCTGACTTATACAACTAGGGTGGAGAGTTGTATAAGCCCAGCTGAGGCTAGTAGGCTCATGGATGACTCATACCTCTAGGGAGAGTGTGGGGCGTCGTGCAGACAGAGATGAGACCAGCTGAACCTTGTCAGCTCATTTAGGCCTCTATAAGGAACTCCCAGCTTCATTAGATGTTAGCTCATGCCTGGAACCAGACCTGTGTGGACTGTCTAGGGAGAGTGAACCCCTGTGCGGTGAGGCAAAGCCTGTGTGGCTATTTGTTTGGACTTTTACTAAACCAGGGACTTAGGGACTAGGACAGCACCAGGCTGATCCCAGTTGTTAGTTTAGGAAACCTGCATGTTTAGTCAGAGGTCAAACTGACCAGGATTTATTTTGTTTGTTTCTTTTTTGGCTTTGCTGTGTTTTTGTCACTGTACATAGAGAAATAAACCGCACCTTTTGATTTTGAAAACCACAACCTCCGTCTGCTGGCCCTGTTTTTGTGTGGGGAGCCCAACCAGGGGGTCACACACACCCGCTACCAAGTTAACCCCCTCACAGTTGGTGGAGAACCAGTGGCAGTTTTTTTTAAGCCAGCATGGAGGAGATACTGAAACAGCTGGCTCTAGCAAATGCCAATCAACAGCAGACAAATGCAGGTTTGCAAAGGAGCCTTGCAGCCCAGCAGCAAGCTCATCAACAAGCCCAGCAGCAATCTGAGGCCCGCTTCATAGACCTGTTACAGAAGCAAGAGCAGAGACTACAACAAATGGAAGCAGTAATGCAGCAACGTCCGCAGACCAGTGAGGAAAGCCGTCCCACTAATACCGCGTCCTTTGGGGTGAGTCGTTTATTGACAAAAATGACTGGAGAGGATGATCCAGAGGTATTTTTGACCACATTTGAAAGGACTGCTGAAAGAGAAAAGTGGCCTGAGGAGCAGTGGGCTGGACTGGTGGCTCCTCTGTTAACTGGTGAATCGCAGAAGGCTTACTATGACCTAGAGCCTGACCAAGCAAAAGACTATGTGATGCTAAAAGCTGAAATATTGGCAAGGCTGGGTGTCACCCTGGCTGTCCGGGCTCAGCGTGTGCATAACTGGACTTTCCAGCTTGGAAAACCCCCCAGGTCTCAAATGTATGATCTCATTCACCTGAGCAGGAAGTGGCTACAGCCAGAGACTTTGTCCGCACCAGAGATTGTGGAACGTGTTGTAATGGATCGGTTTTTGAGAGCTCTTCCTACTGCCATCCAAAAGTGGGTAAGCCATGGAGACCCAGAGACGGCCGGTGGTCTTGTGGATCGTGTAGAGAAATACTTGGCTACAGAGAACCTGACGGCCTCTTCCAGAGACACTCGGACTTTCCACCCTAAGACCAGACCATCCCCAGGGGCGGATAAGAGGATTCCAAGGGGTGAGGGTGGAGAGAGTGAGAGGGTGGGAGCTCTACCCCAAGTTTGGCGAGAACAGCCTGGGAAATCAGCGGCTCAAGAGGCCGCAAGAAGGATCGTTTGCTACCGCTGCCGGCAAGCGGGACATATTGCAGCCAATTGCCCGGTTGTGGAGGAACCCATGCAGTGTGACTTTCTGACGGACAGACATCAGTCGCTGTGTGCGACAGTCGCATGCACTGCCATTCGGGGAACTGAGAAACATTTATGCAAAATGTGTATTAATGGTAGAAATGTTGTGGTATTGCTGGATTCAGGTAGCCTTGTGACCCTGATAAAGGCTGAATTAGTTAAAACAGAGGTCTCTGGGAATAGCAAGGTAGCTGTTATTTGTGTGCATGGGGACACCCGAGAGTATCCAGTGACTACAGTGTGTTTCGAGACCCCCAAAGGTACCCTCTCTCATCCAGTGGGGTTAGTATCTCAATTACCGCATGATGCCATTGTGGGAAGGGATTTTCCGAAGTTCTGGGAACTGTGGGATGATCCTGAGCCCCCCACTGGTGCCCCTATGTACCAGGAATGTGATAGCCAGAACTCCTCTGAGAGTGGGGAGGACTCTCCAGAATTTCCCTTGTCAGTATTGGCAGGGGAGACTCAAGAAACTGGAGAGGAGCCCACCTCCTCAGACGAAAACCTACCGTCTGTGGAGTTTTCTGATCTGGAGGTTCACAGGGAAAATTTTGCCACAGAACAGTTAAAAGACCCCGCCCTAATAAAGGCACGGGAAAACGTAGTGGAAATAGATGGCGAGTTAGTGAACCCAGATAATACCTGCACTTACCCATACTTCAGCGTAGAGAAGGACCTACTGTATCGGGTGGCAAAAAGGGCAGAAGAAACCGTTGAGCAGCTGGTGGTGCCCAAACCTTACAGGAAGTTGGTGTTGGCCCATGGGCACATTCTTGGAGGTCATCTGGGGACAGAGAAAACCCGAGAGAGGGTATTACAGAGATTCTATTGGCCTGGGGTGATGAAGGACATAGAAAATTATTGTTCCTCCTGCCCTGTGTGTCAGAGGTCGGCCCCGATGCCACATTTCCGTAGCCCGCTGGTCCCTCTACCCATCATTGAGGTCCCGTTTGAGAGAATCGCAATGGATTTGGTAGGTCCTATAATCAAGTCCGCTAGGGGGCACCAGTACATATTGGTTATAATGGACTATGCCACCCGTTATCCAGAAGCGATCCCTCTCAGAAATACCTCGGCCAAAACCATAGCCAAAGAGCTATCTCTTGTTTTTAGCCGGGTGGGTATTTGTAAAGAACTGCTTACGGACCAAGGTACACCCTTTATGTCCCGGGTTATGAAAGAGCTGTGTAAATTGTTCAAAGTGACGCAATTGCGTACATCTGTGTATCACCCCCAAACCGATGGGCTGGTTGAAAGATTCAACAAAACCCTAAAACAAATGTTGAAGAAAGTGGTGGATAGAGATGGAAAGGATTGGGACTGTCTACTTCCTTATTTGATGTTTGCTATTAGGGAGGTGCCCCAATCCTCTACGGGATTCTCCCCCTTTGAGTTACTGTATGGGAGACACCCAAGAGGGCTGTTGGATATTGCCAAGGAAACTTGGGAAAGTGAGAGTTCTCCCCACAGGAGTGTGATTGAGCATGTCGCCCTGATGCAAGATCGAATTGCACAGGTAATGCCCATCGTGAAGGAACATTTGGCCCAAGCGCAGTTGGCACAGCAGAGAGTGTACAACCGTGGAGCAAAGACCCGTACCTTTTCCCCGGGGGATAGGATATTGGTACTTGTCCCTACGGTTGAAAGTAAATTCCTTGCCAAATGGCAAGGCCCCTACGAGATAATGGAAAAAGTGAGCGAAGTGAATTACAAGGTCAGACAACCAGGAAGGCGAAAGCCCGAACAGATATATCACGTTAATCTGTTGAAAGCCTGGAGGGATAGAGAGTCCCTAGTCGCAGAAACTTGGTCACCAGCTCAAACTGGTTGCGTGATTCCGGAGGTTGGAATAGCAGCCACCTTGTCACAACCCCAACAACAGGAGGTTAAGGAGTTTGTGCTTCGCAACAAGGAGGTGTTCTCTGAGCTGCCGGGACAAACATCTGGGGTAGAGCATGATATTATTACCCCGCCCGGTGAAAGGGTGAAGTTAAAACCCTATCGGATCCCAGAGGCCCGACGGGAGGCAATACGGGAGGAAGTACAGAAAATGCTGAACTTAGGGGTGATAGAGGAGTCCCAAAGTGATTGGTCTAGTCCCATTGTGTTGGTGCCTAAACCGGATGGGAGCTGGCGATTTTGTAACGATTTTCGTCAGTTGAACAAAGTTACAAAATTTGACACCTACCCCATGCCACGTATAGATGAGTTGATCGACCGGCTGGGAACAGCCCGATACATGACGACTCTTGACCTCACAAAAGGGTATTGGCAAATTCCCCTGGCCAAGTCGGCCAAAGAGAAAACCGCATTTGTAACCCCAGACGGGGCGTTCCAATATAAGAGAATGCCGTTCGGGTTACAGAATGCGCCGGCCACATTCCAGCGGAAAATGGACCAGATACTGAGGCCCCATCGGAAGTATGCTGCGGCTTACCTGGATGACGTAATTGTCCATAGCACAGATTGGGCCTCACATCTGCCAAAAGTGCAAGCAGTCCTAGACTCTATCCGGGAAGCGGGGTTTACGGCTAACCCCAAGAAGTGTACCATTGGGCAGGAGGAGGCCAAATATCTTGGGTACACCATTGGCAGGGGAGTGATAAAACCCCAACTCAACAAAGTCGAGGCCATCCAGAGTTGGCCACGTCCCAACAGCAAGAAGCAGGTACGGGCCTTTCTGGGAATCGCGGGTTATTATCGGCGCTTCATTCCCCACTTTGCTTCTAAGGCTGTGCCCCTAACCAACCTGACGAAAGGGAAAGGGTCGGTCATGATTAAATGGACCCCCGAGGCTGAGGCAGCATTCCAATTCTTGAAACAAGCCTTATGTAGCCAGCCAGTGTTGTACTCACCCGACTTCTCTAAAGACTTTGTCGTACAAAGTGATGCGTCAGATGTGGGGTTAGGAGCAGTATTGTCCCAGGTCTGGAACGGGGAAGAGCACCCAGTCATTTACCTCAGCAGGAAGTTGAAGTCCCATGAGGTAAATTACGCCACGGTTGAAAAGGAGTGTTTAGCGGTGAAGTGGGCTCTAGATTCCCTTCGGTACTATCTGCTAGGTAGGCACTTTGACATGGTTACGGATCACGCTCCGTTAAAGTGGATGGCTCAAAACAAGGAGACAAATAGAAGAGTGAATAGGTGGTTCCTGGCCCTACAGGAATTCAACTTCACAGTAAAGCATCGCCCTGGCGTTCAAATGGGGAATGTGGATGCTTTGTCTCGAGTACATGAATGCCTGATTGCTGGTGTTCCAACCCCAAGGTTAAAACAAGAGGGGGGGGTATGTGACAGCAGGAAGGTAAAGTCACCTGGTTGCATCCAGGGGGGTAGATATATTTCTCCCAGATTCAGGCTTTATGCTGACTTATACAACTAGGGTGGAGAGTTGTATAAGCCCAGCTGAGGCTAGTAGGCTCATGGATGACTCATACCTCTAGGGAGAGTGTGGGGCGTCGTGCAGACAGAGATGAGACCAGCTGAACCTTGTCAGCTCATTTAGGCCTCTATAAGGAACTCCCAGCTTCATTAGATGTTAGCTCATGCCTGGAACCAGACCTGTGTGGACTGTCTAGGGAGAGTGAACCCCTGTGCGGTGAGGCAAAGCCTGTGTGGCTATTTGTTTGGACTTTTACTAAACCAGGGACTTAGGGACTAGGACAGCACCAGGCTGATCCCAGTTGTTAGTTTAGGAAACCTGCATGTTTAGTCAGAGGTCAAACTGACCAGGATTTATTTTGTTTGTTTCTTTTTTGGCTTTGCTGTGTTTTTGTCACTGTACATAGAGAAATAAACCGCACCTTTTGATTTTGAAAACCACAACCTCCGTCTGCTGGCCCTGTTTTTGTGTGGGGAGCCCAACCAGGGGGTCACACACACCCGCTACCGAGTTAACCCCCTCACAATATATTATGACAACGAGACACGTTCACCAATGCAATGATTTACTGCTTGCTCTTCAAGACAATTGTTTTATAACAATGCAATGCTACTGTACAGTTACGAGCATACCATGCTCTTCATCAGGCTTTGTGCAACAATCTACCCAAGACCACCTTTATACCAACACCACAGCGTGTAACCTAGGAGGTTTATCCCATAATCCAATTACCAATCTAAATGAACCCTCCACAAACTAAATCTACAACAATAATCTATATAAAGCTAGTACAAACATTTAGATATAAATCATTTCTACTACTCATCTATTCCTTCACTACCTAGCTCAAAAATAAATTATTTTACATGTTTACACTATAGAAAAAATTATCATATCATAACAAAACAAATTTCTGTTCCTCTACAGGCTGTATATTTCCATGGCTCATCTCCAAATATACTCCATGTCTCCTATCCTGTGCGATTCTGTTCAACCTGAAAGAAAACGTGAAATTCAATCCTCATAAACTTTATAGGAATAGGTATAGATCAGTGATGGCAAACCTTGGCACCCCAGATGTTTTGGAACTACATTTCCCATGATGCTCATGCACTCTGCAGTGTAGTTGAGTATCATGGGAAATGTAGTTCCAAAACATCTGGGGTGCCAAGGTTCGCCATCACTGGTATAGATTATAATCCCTGTTCATCCCCTCAGGATTCAGGGACTGTAATTTATCCACCATACTTCTCTTTGTTTCAGGTTTAAAATCCTGTCACCCCCTCTCTTGTCTCTAAGGCCCCTTTCGCACTGGGTGGTGGTAAAGCGCCGCTATTTCTAGCAGCGTTTTATCGCCAATTTCACGGCGGTATTCGGCCGCTAGCGGGGCGGTTTTACCCCCTGCTAGCGGCTGTAAAGGGGTTAATACCGCCAGCAATGCACCTCTGTAGAGGCGCATTGCCGGCGGTATAGCCACGGTTTCCCATTGCTTTCAATGGGAAGAAGCGGTGGAGGAGCGGTAAACACTCCCCTCCTTCACTGCTCCAAAGATGCGGCTAGCAGGACTTTTGGAACGGTCCTGCTAGCGCACCGCACCAGCGTGAAAGCCCTCGGGCTTTTACACTGGAGAAACAGCAGCCGCTGTTTAGGATAGGTTTGCAGGCGCTATTTTTAGCGCAATAGCGCCTGCAAACCGCCCCAGTGTAAAAGGGGTCTAAGTACTTCCTCCAAAACCATAAATCTTAATCTGAATCTTTGTGTCCCTATTCAATGAAATGCCTCGAAACTGGCAGTCCTGGTTGCTTGTGTCTAATAGTACTATGATGCTGAGCAATCCTGTCCTTAATTTTTTGCGTAGTTTCCTAAAAATATATTAGCTTGTGTAGCGGGGTCTCCTTTAAGGCCCCTGAACTACGTTACCCAGAACCCCGTTCAACACCCAGGGTGCATTTAGCCACCGCAGAGACTCATGGGAGGGGCTATATAAGAAGAGGGTGAGGCTGAGCTCGGGCTCTTTGGACACCGCGCTGCAATCAACAGGTCTTCCTGTGTGGATCTGCTGCAGTGCAGGGCCGGAAGCCAGGGCCTTGCACAACTTCCAGAGAGCCTTCCACCCCACTGCGGAGCTTGGGTGGCGCCTGACTTTGTCGAGTTTGGACATCAGTTGGACCAGAGGCCCGGTCGTTGCGGATACTGTGTGTGGAGACACAGTAGGTGGAAGTCCCGGACTGGGATCGCGTCCGGAGTGGTGAGCGAGCACCTGCTCATTCATATAGACTATACTTTGATTCGGCCTAGAGACTGCCTTGGCCCTCCGGGTTCTATTTTACTGTCCCACAGGAGACTAGTGGGGGAACTGAGTTGAGTAGTCTCCTGTGAGGGGTTCATTCTTCTTCTCATTTTCCTACCCTTTGGATTACAAATTGCTATTCCTGTTGTGCACCACCAGTCAAGTTGCATGCAAAGAAATTGTTCTTCTAGAGACTGAGTTTAGATCTGGGTCAGGCCTGATCTGTAGTTAGAACTTTGGTTGCTGCGCCATAAGGGCGCATAGTTAGAGATAGTTGTACTTGGCGGGTAACCGCCTGAGTTATATTTTCTGCTGCAGGGCTCTGCAGACATATATGTGTTATGTGTTAACCTTATGCCTTTTATCCAAAGTAAAGAAACGTTATAATTTATCTGTTGCTATCAGTGTGTTGTCTTTATGCAAAGAGGTTACCCTTGCAATACAAATAGATTATGTGCATAAACTGTTAGATTGGGATAAGAGAACAATCCCTAGACTAGCTGTGCCAGAGTGGGTCAAGTAGATTGCTGGGGGTTGGCGGTGCTGTACACAGGGCCCAAAACAAATCCAGCAGCTCTCAACTGGGGGTATCGCTACACGTGGGGGCTCTGAGTCCGGGATCCTGTATATGGCAAGCAAACACGCCAAGTATAAGAGCGATGGATGATCAGACCTATAGCTTAATACATGCGCTGCCACTCATACCAGGAGGATGGGGTCAGACACCCAAACCATCATCTCCACAGGTTTCCCCACCGCAGTCCCCAAAAGCAGAAAACCGGAAGGCTAAAGAGAGCTCCGGGTCACCGCCTGCCACCCTCAGCGCAGAATTATGCGCAGTCCTGGGGGAGATTGTAGCCCAGTGTAAGAAGGATCCTACAGACTATCAAATGTCAGGATACAGAAAACTCAGAATATTCTCTGGTAGGAAACCTGTACCTCCGGGTGAAGAGGGGTTTGAGGAGTGGTTGGACGGTGCCACTCAGGCCTTAGAAGAATGGGAAGTCCCAGACCACAGAAAGAAGCAGAGAATTGCTAAGAGTTTAAAGGGGCCTGCTCTAGAAGCCATACGCAACCTCAAGATGAGCAAGACAGACTGTGATGCGCAGGATTATCTGGACATTCTGCAGAATGTGTTCAGTGGGACAGAGAAAATCACTGAGCTCAATTACCAGCTGGAGCACTGCTGCCAAAAGACAGGAGAGAAACTGTCAGAGTTCATGAGGCGCTTGGATAAGATCCTGCATAAGATGATACTGAAGAAGTGGATCGACCCGCGGAAGGTGGATGAGGCCCGTGTTCAGCAGGTGATGAGAGGATCTCAGCCCCTGGACCCCATCGCCTTGGCGCTACGCACAAGACAGGACGGGAAGAGCCTGGAGTACCCTGACTTAATCCGAGTGGTCAGAGAGGAAGAAGCTATGCTGGAGGAGAAGAGCAGGAACCAACCAGTTGAGACAGTTAACCCTCCTCCGGTGATGGTCAGGACGGCCATGACCCTGGAAAGAGACTCAGAGGTAGATACCTTAAAGTCACAGATGTCCCAGGTATTGGAGATGCTGACCTCTCTGATGAAAAAGGATCCAGGGATACCAGAGAGGGAGAGGGAAGGACCAAGGAAGGAACTGTTCCCAAACACCTCAGCGCCCGCATCTTTACAAGATTGGGGGGACATGACTTGTTTCAATTGTGGGGGGGTTGGCCATGCTGCCAAAGTGTGTTCCAGTCCCCAGAAAAAAAACTGAATAACCGCAAGCCGGCGGAAAACTTCAGAGGGCCCCGGTGAAGGAGTCAACCAGGTGCCCATCATCTCCAGTGAGCTCCAAACTGAATGAGAAGCACAGGAAAAGAGTGGACAAGACCCCTCAGAAGAAGTACAAGGTTCCTCAGTGGGAACACACAAAAAAAAAGAGAATAATGTCCCTCAGCGGATAGTTACACCCATTAAAAGGAGGGAGATCAATGCATACCAGACCCAAGAGAGACTTAGGTCCAAAGAGAAAAGAAAGAAAGTCCAAAAGGGAAACGCAAAGATCCAAGGAAAGAGACCCCTTCGAAGCGATATCCAGAGAAGCTGGTAGGTCCCTCCCCGATAGTACCTGTCCAAGTGGAGGGAGTCTACACAAGAGCCATATTGGATACTGGGGCACAAGTGACCCTGTTGTACCGGGACTTTTATGACAAGCATCTAAGTCACCTACCCATCCAGAAGATTGAAGAGCTGGAGATATGGGGGATTGGGACAGAGAGTTTCCCTTATGATGGCTATCTGCCTATAAAACTGACTTTTGACCCGTCCATAGCCGGGAAGGCTGAAGTGTTCGATACTTTAGCTGTGGTATGCCCCCGACCGCCTGGAGCTAACAAGAGTTCTCTAATAATAGGGACCAACACGGATTTGGTCCGAAGACTCATGGCCCCACTAACAAAAGGAAAAGACCCCACAGTCACTGAGATCCACCCAATGTTGAAGACAGCCTACCAGCGACTGATCTTGGAACAGAAGGCCCCAGAAGAGGGGGTAAGGAAGGTCTGGAGGCTGGGAAGAAGAGGGATAGTGCTGCAGCCCAGTGAAGTCGCCTGTTTAAAAGCCACACTGAAACTCACTTGGGAGCAGCCTGGGCTCTTTGTTATGCTGGAACCTGACCCAAGGGGAGAACCCTCTGGCTTGAGAGTAGCCCCAGAAGTGGTCCCATTGAGGGCCCTGAAGAAGGCCCACTGTAAAGTACCTGCGAGTGTCAGGAATACTACGGATGGCATCATGGAGATCCCAGCCAGGATGTTGCTGGGCCAGGTGAGCCCTGCTACCCCAGTTGCTTTGTCGGATGTGGAGAAGACAGATGGAGAAGGGACTAAGTGGGAGAAACTTTCCATGGAGAACCCAAACCTGCCCAGGGCTTGGAAAGAGAGAGCCAAGGCCCAGTTGACCAGGTGGGAAAAGATCTTCTCCCAAGATGAGTTCGATGTGGGGTGTGCAAGAAGTGCCACCCATCGAATCCGCCTCCAGGACGACAAGCCCTTCAGGGAGAGAGTCAGGCGAGTTCCGTTAGCAGACCTCGAGGACTTGAGGGAACAGCTCGCCGAGCTCAAGCGAACCGGTGTGATCTGAGAGTCTAGAAGTCCCTATGCCTCCCCGATAGTGGTGGTCAGAAAGAAGAATGGATCATTGAGGCTGTGCATAGACTACAGGACCCTCAACAGGAGAGCCATACCCGACCAATACACCACTCCGAGGATAGAGGATGCCCTACAGAGCTTGTCTGGAGCCAAGTGGTTCAGTGTTATGGACCTCAAGAGCGGGTACTATCAAATCCCTATGCATCCAGAAGACAAAGAGAAGACAGCTTTCATAACCCCTGTGGGGTTCTTTGAATTCGACCAGGTGCCTCAAGGTCTGTCTGGAGCCCCAGCCATCTTCCAACGTCTCATGGAGAAGACTGTAGGAGATATGAACCTCATCGAAGTCCTTGTATACTTAGATGACATCATTGTCTTTGGGAGAACCTTGGAAGAGCATGAAGAAAGGCTGGAGAAAGTTTTGAGAAGACTCAGTAAAGAGAGGGACTCAAGCTCTCACCTGAAAAAATAGGATTTTTATAACAGCTTACCTGTAAAATCCTTTTCTTGGAGTACATCACGGGACACAGAGCGACATAGTCATTACTAATGGGTTATATAGTTACCGTCAGGTGCTGGCACTGGCAACTTCCAAAACCGGAAGTACCCTCCCCTATATAAGCCCCTCCCATCCGGGAGCACCTCAGTTTTGTAGCAAAGCAATAAGTGTCCCCAAAGAGGGGCGGGAGCTCTGTGTCCCGTGATGTACTCCAAGAAAAGGATTTTACAGGTAAGCTGTTATAAAAATCCTATTTTCTTTCTCGTACATCACGGGACACAGAGCGACATAGTCATTACTAATGGGATGTCCTAAAGCAATGCCAAATGAGGGGGGGGATACACCATATATAAGCTGAGCGCTATCAGACATGAGGATCTTTTGCGGCCTGCAACACACTGCGCCCAAAGGCGACATCCTCCTGACTTCTAACGTCCACCTGGTAGAACCTAGTAAACGTGTGTACTGAAGACCATGTTGCGGCCTTACAGACTTGAGCCAGGGAGGCCTGGTGATGCACTGCCCATGAAGTTCCAACTGCTCTCGTGGAGTGCGCCCTAACTTTGAACGGAGGCGGTCTACTTCTCAAGCTATAGGCTTGTATTATGACCTGTCGAATCCACTTGGCTAAAGTAGATTTTGACGCTGCCTGACCCTTTCTGGGGCCTTCCGGCAGAATAAACAAAGTATCCGTTCTGCGAATCTGAGCAGTGGCTTTTAGATAAGCTTTAACTGCTCTTACTACATCCAAAGAATGCAATAACTTTTCCTCTACCGAAGTAGGCTTGGGGAAAAAAGAAGGAAGAACCACATCTTGGTTCAAATGAAAACTCGATACCACCTTAGGAAGAAAGGCTGGATGAGGACGTAACACAACTCTGTCCTTATGGATAACCAGATATGGCTCCTTACAGGACATAGCTGCTAATTCCGATACTCTTTTAGCCGAACAAATGGCTACTAGAAAAATCAATTTCCTGGTGAGAAGCACTAAGGAAATATGCTGTAATGGTTCAAATGGTTGTTTCTGTAGAACCGACAGAACCAAGTTTAGATCCCATGGACATATGGGAATATTAACCGGAGGACTAATACGCATCACTCCTTGTATAAAGGCTTTGACTAGTGAATGCGAAGCCAAGGGCCTTTGAAAAAATATTGACAAGGCCGAAATCTGACCTTTGATAGTACTCAAGGCAAGCTTCCTATCTACAGCCCATTGTAGGAAGTCCAGAATTCTACCTATTACGTATTTACGTGGATGCCATTTCCTGGCCTCACACCAGGCGATGTACGCCTTCCAGATTCTATAGTAGATCTGCCTGGATACCGGTTTCCTGGCATTGATCATGGTAGACACCACAGCATTAGAGAGCCCTCTCCTTTTTAGAATGTGGGCTTCAATAGCCAGGCCGTCAAACCTAGGGCTGGTAAGGAAGGGTGGTATATCGGTCCCTGCGAAAGCAGGTCCGGACGATGTGGGAGGGTCCAAGGACTCCCCACAGACATTTTTACGATCTCCGCGTACCATGCTCTTCGGGGCCACGCTGGAGCCACCAGAATCACTGGTTTCTTTTCTACCCTGATTCTGCGGAGTAATCGAGGTAACAATTGTGGCGGTGGGAATGCATATATCAGCTTGAACTGATCCCAAGGGAACACTAGGGCATCCGAGCCGCACGCTAGGGGATCCCTTGTCCAAGAGACAAACCTGTCCACTTTCGTGTTGAACCTGGATGCTAGCAGATCTACATCCGGTGTTCCCCACCGCTGACATATTGTCCGGAAAACCTCGGGATGAAGGGACCATTCCCCTGGGCATAATTGTTGGCGACTTAGAAAGTCCGCCTTCCAATTCTCCACCCCTGGAATGAATACCGCAGATATGGCTGGGACATATCTTTCTGCCCATCTCAGGATGTAATTTACTTCCCTTTGGGCTGCACGACTCCTGGTGCCCCCCTGACGATTGATATATGCCACTGCTGTGGCATTGTCTGACTGAACTCTGACAGGGGACCCTTGGAGTTTGGATGTCCATGCTACTAGGGCATACCGGGCTGCTCGTATCTCTAAGAGATTGATGGGCAGGGCCTTTTCCGCATCCGACCATCTGCCCTGGAGAGACCATTGCTCCAGTACTGCTCCCCAGCCTAAAAGGCTGGCATCTGTAGTGACCACCTTCCAAGAAATCGGACTGAAGGATTTCCCTCTTTCCAGATTCCGGGGAACCAACCACCAACGGAGGCTTCTGCGAACGGAAGGGGACAAGGACATTGGTACGTCCAGAGCCTGAACTTTTTTGTTCCAGGCTGACAGTATGGCCCTTTGCAACTTCCTTGAATGGAATTGACCGTAGGGTACTGCTTCGAATGATGCCACCATTTTTCCCAGCAGCCTCATGCACAGGCGTATGGATGGCTGTCTTTTTGAACCCACTAAGTGGATCAAATCTCTCAAAGACGACCCCTTTTCTCGAGGCAAGAAAATTTTTCTCTGGTCTGAATCCAGCCTTAGCCCCAAGTATTCCAGACTTTTGACTGGTTTTAGGGCTGACTTGTCTCGGTTGATAATCCAACCGTGATATTCCAGATACTTGATTGTCTCGTGAACAACCACTTCTAGTTTTTCCACTGAGTGGTCTATCAGCAACAAGTCGTCTAGATATGCCATTACCGTTACACCTCGTGTTCTTAGATTGGCCAATAATGGGGCCAGAATTTTTGTGAACACTCTTGGTGCTGTGGCCAGACCGAAGGGTAAGGCTCTGAACTGAAAATGGCGCCCTTCTATCGCAAAGCGTAGAAATTTTTGGTGGGCTGGAAAGATGGGGATGTGCAAATACGCATCTTTGATGTCGATCGAGGCTAACCATTCCTCCCCTTGTAGGGCAGTGGCTACCGATCGGATCGACTCCATCCGGAAAGTCCTGATATGTAGGAATTTGTTTAGCCCTTTTAGATTTAATATGGGCCTCACGTCCCCGTTTGGCTTCGGAACTGTAAAGAGGTTTGAGTAAAACCCGAACCCCCATTCTTCCAGGGGGACCTCTATAATTACTGCTTGAAGCAATAATTGTTCCAGTGCCAACAGGAGGGATCCTCTCTTCTGGGGATCCCTTGGCACGTTCGACCTTATAAAGCGGGAAGGAGGGGAGTTTTTTAACTCCAATTTGTATCCCAGATTTACTGCGGAGAGCACCCATCTGTCTCGGATCGTGTCCCGCCAGGTTTCTGTGAACAACTGAAGTCTTCCCCCCACCCGATTGGGTGGGGGCAACCCTTCATGCATTTGACTTTGGGGGAGGTTTTGTACCTCTCCTGCTCCAGGGCTTCTTGTTACCCTGCAACTGTCCCTGATTTTTACCTCCGGGATTTGACCGGGGAGGCCGTCGGAACTGTTTCACAGCCGATGTCCTAGGGACTGGAGAAGCCGGCCTCTTAAAAGAGGGACCTCTAACTCTATTTTTGACCGGCAAGAGTGTACTTTTACCGCTGGAAATTCTCTGGATATACTTGTCCAGGTCTTCCCCGAATAAGCGCTCCCCATGAAATGGGAAGCTGACCAGCAATTTTTTACAGGGAGCTTCAGCAGACCAGTTTTTGAGCCATAGAAGCCTGCGCATATGTACTACAGACAGCGTAAGGCGGGAGGCCTGATGGATTGAATCCTTTATAGCGTCCACCGCAAAGCATAAGGCTCTAGGTAGATCAGCTAGAGCAAGAGCCTGCTGATCTGGCACGTCCCTTAAGACCTGTTTCAACTGATCCTTCACTGCTTGGCAGACCCCTATAGCTGCCACTGCTGGTTGTGTCACCAATCCTGCTGTAGAAAAAGCAGATTTCAATAAGGACTCCAATTTTTTATCTATTGGGTCCTTGAACATTTGGACATTTTCCACCGGACATGTCAGTGATTTATTCACACAAGAGATGGCTGCGTCCACTGTAGGGACCTTCCATTTTCTGACGAACTTATCCTCCATAGGATAGACCACCGGAAATCTCTTGGGGGGAGTAAATATTTTGTCAGGATGCTCCCAATCCTGGTAAATGAGCCCCTCCAGTAAAGGATGGATCGGAAAAGAACAAACAGTCTGGGGAGCTTTTAGCGACCCCAACGAGGAGACAGAAGAGGAGGATGGCTCCGCAAGTGGCATTTTAAATGCTGATCGGACCATATTAGTCAGGGACTGCACCCATAACCTCTCAGCATGTGATGCTGAGAACGGCTCCTCCACTGTTGATTCCTCTACAACTGAATCAACCTCATCCTGATCCCCCTCAGGTAGGTCGTTCTCTGTATGGGACTGTTGCTCTGTTAACAGGCACTCTGAGGGAGGAGACGGAGATCGAGCGCTTTTCTCCTGTGACAGGGAAGCAGCAATTAGTGCTGACAATCTCTCTTCCAGCCCTCCCAGAGCTGAGGAAAAAACCTCCTCTGTTACATACACAGGAGCAGGTGAACTGGGGACAGCCACAGTACCAGGTACTCCTGGGGGTGCCCTACGGTCACTAACCTCTGATTCTTCAGGGGAGACTGGTGCAGCCAAAGCATGCCCAAGATCCTCAGAGCCCGATGGAGACCCCCTATTCCTCCTGGAATTTCTAGTCCCGGAGTTTTTAGACGGCATATTCCTAAGCCACAAAGCTGAGGTATTCCAGCCGAAAATACACCAGTTACTGATAATAGTCTAGCATAAATGCTGCTATAATAAACAGTTGGTGTCTACTAATGTGCCTTTCTAGGGGATGCCTGTATCAACCGCTTGCTGTATGCCTTTAAATGTTGCCAGCTCTGTCTCTGTACTTCATAGCCAGCTTACTGCAATAATGTGGCTTTTTAAAAACCTGCTGGGACGCTCGCACATGCGCAGAAGCGCTGCGGCGCGCACAGAGCGTCATCCCCCAGGCCCCGCCCCTTTTTCCGGCCACCTCTATATATAGAGGCGCGTGCACGCGCACGCGCGCGGCCACGTGCGCCTCGGCGCTAATTTTCAAACATGGAAACCAGGGACAGGAGCCAGGGCCCCCTTTGCCGCAGGCCGGGGGATAGACGAACACTGCAACATGGCAGAGGAAACAGTTTCCTGTAGGAGAACTCACCAGCTGCCTGGACTTTGCTCTCTGAGAAGAAACTAGTCCATATGACAAGAAAAACATTCCACAGCGGCCTCTAGTGGACAAACACAGGTACCGCAGTTTAATATACTAAACATATATAAAAAAACATTCTTTTTTTTTTTTTTTTTCTTGACCACCATTAAAAATTATTACATTTTTTTTAGTAGTTACAGGCATGCACAGATATTAGCGGGAATACCGTTAGGTAACAGACAGAAAGACAAATTAGGCTTGGGGGTCCCCCAATAGAACCAAGTTCCTGGGGGCCCCCACTTACCTGTTCCCCGCCGCAGGACTTTGTTTGGTCCACAAAAGCCCAAACTTCACCTATCACGGCAGGCATTGTAATCAAACCTTCAGGGACCGGGTTCCCAAGGATTCCACTCCCCTGGACCTGTATAGCACCCTGCACAGAAAACATCTTGGTCGTGGGTATGACCAGAGCTCTGGATCCCAGGGTCCAGCTCTCCTAAGAGAAGCATTACAGGCAGAACCTTGCTCTTCTCTGCAAGGCCCGGGTACCGACCGTTTAGCTATGAAGCTTTTTTGGTCGGATCCGGAATAGCTTACTGAGGCCCAAAAGAACCTGTACGCAAGCTCAGTGAAAAACACATGTTTCTTCTTGGCCAACACCTTAGACACTGGCAAAAAACTGAGGTGCTCCCGGATGGGAGGGGCTTATATAGGGGAGGGTACTTCCGGTTTTGGAAGTTGCCAGTGCCAGCACCTGACGGTAACTATATAACCCATTAGTAATGACTATGTCGCTCTGTGTCCCGTGATGTACGAGAAAGAAATGCCAGTTCTATCAGTCAACTATCTGGGACACATAGTGTCCGAGGATGGGGTAGCCACAGACCCCGAGAAGTTGGAGGCAGTCACCTCCTGGCCAAGGCCCACCACCGTGACAGAACTCAGATCCTTCTTGGGGTTCTGTTCTTATTATAGGAGGTTCGTGGAAGGGTTTGCTCGGATAGCCAGGCCTCTGAATGAGCTGCTCAAGACGGAGGGGGAAGAGGATGACTCGGGCCCCAGAAAGCCAGGGGAGTCAGTCAAGGACCAGTGGAACGAGAAGTGCGAAGATGCCTTCCAGATGTTGAAGAGAAACCTAACCACTGCCCCTGTCCTGGCCTACGCAGACCCAAAGAAGCCTTATGAACTTCACGTAGATGCCAGTCATGATGTTCTGGGAGGAGTGCTCTACCAGGAGCATGAAGGGCAACTGAGACCCGTTGCATATGTGAGCAGAAGTCTGACTCCCTCTGAAAAGAACTACCCCACCCATAAGTTGGAATTCCTGGCCCTTAAGTGGGTGGTAGTTGACAAACTCAGAGACTATCTGTATGGGACAGAATTCACCATGAAAACCGATAACAACCACCTCACCTATCTTTTCACCACAGCAAAGATGGATGCCACTGGACATAGATGGCTGGCAGCACTGTCTGCCTTTAATTTCAGCCTAAAATACAGGCCTGGAGCTGGAAATCGAGATGCAGACACCTTGTCTAGAAGATCTCATATCCCCACCAGCAGTGCAGAAGATTGGACCCAAGTGGCACCCGACGGGGTGCGGGCCCTCTGTCAGGGGGCTGAACTCCAAGCCAGTGGCGGCTCAAGAGCAGAAGAGATAGGGGTTACCATAGTAGGCGTTCCCAAGCAATACTGTGGGGTAACCCAGCTGGGGGAAGATAACTTGCCAAGACTGTCAAAGAAGGAGTTGAGGTGTGACCAACTGGAAGACACCATGGGGAGATTGGTTCTTCTGTTGAGGAAGGAGTGGGACAGGTTGCAGGTGCATCAGGGAGTGGTCTACCGAAGGGCCCCCTCTGATGACCTAGAAGACAAATCGCAGTTATTCCTGCCCGAGAAACACAGAGAGGCTGTCTTGGTTGCTTTGCACGACAACCATGGCCACCTAGGGGCGGAAAGGACCTTCCAACTTGTTAGGAATCGTTTCTATTGGCCTTGTATGAAGGCCAAAGTTGAAGAATACTGCCACTCATGTACACTATGCATCCAGAGAAAGACTTTACCCCATCAAGCTGCCCCAATGGGCCACCTGCAAAGTCAAAGCCCACTGGATCTGGTATGCATTGATTTTCTCTGCCTCAAACCCGATTTGAATGGACTACGGAATGTTCTGGTAGTAACCGACCATTTCACCCGGTATGCCCAGGCCTTCCCAACCAAAGACCAGAAGGCTTCCACTGTAGCCAAAGTACTTATGGAGAAATACTTTGTACATTATGGGCTACCACAGTGGCTTCACTCAGATCAGGGAAGGGATTTTGAAAGTCGGCTGATCCGGAAACTCCTGGATTCCTTGGGGATCAAGAAGACACGAACTACCCCCTATCATCCACAAGGTGATGCTCAGCCGGAGAGGTTCAACCGAACCCTGTTCAACATGCTGGGGACCTTAAGCAGTGAAAAGAAGCAGCATTGGAGTAACCACATAGCGGCAGTTGTGCATGCATACAACAGCACCACCAGTGACGCTACAGGGTACTCACCCTATCGACTTATGTTCGGAAGAGAAGCAAGACTACTGGTAGATCTGGCCTTAGGCACCTCCATAGACCATTGTTCTGCCACTTCCCACAAAGGATATGTTGATAGACTCAGACACAATTTGAAGTTGGCCTATGAACAGGCCCTGGCGGCCTCAGAACAAAGGGGGGCCCGCAACAAGAAAAGCTTTGATCTGAAAGTTCTGATTTAAGATTTACAACCTGGAGATAGAGTGTTGCTGCGAAACTTGGGGGGCCCTGGAAAACACAAGCTTGCAGACAGATGGAGACCTGAACCCTATGTTATTTGCAAGAGATTACCGGGCCTACCCGTTTACAGACTTAAACCAGAAGGGAAGGTGGGACCCTTAAAGACCTGGCAGCGGAACCACCTACTCCCACTAGCTGAAGCAGTTAGGATACCCCCTGCGAGGGATTTCCCTGAGCCAACTTCCATCCTGGATACTACCAGACCAAACACTTGGTCCCAGACCCCTCGGATGGGGGAGACAGAGACCTCGGAGCTAAGTGAAGATGAGGGAGAAGAACTTGATTGGCTTTGGTCTTCCCAGGCCCCAGAAACTTCTGCTATTGATCTTCCACCTGAAGAAGACACCATAGACAGAACACTGAATGCAGAAGCTACTGAGTTCATCCAGTCCAGCTCTTTGTCGGATTCTTGGGAAAATGCCTGTGACATACTCCCTGAAGAGGATTCAAGAGATTCCATGTACCTCCCTCCTCCGGAGTCAAATGTTCCTGAACCAATGGAAACTCCCGAGTCGGTTCCAGAAGAGGAACCTGTTCCAGCTGAACCAGAAAACCCAAGAGGACAAAGGATACGAAGGGCCATAAAGCCTCCCAGAAGATTAACTTACCCACAGATGGGGAGGAGCTCGGAAGACACTGTGGTTACTGCCAGGAGGAGTATGGAAGACCCTAATCCCTCCACTGTTCATTTGGTGGGGGGCAACCCCAACTCACTCTCTGGCACAGTTAGGCAGGACACTAATGATAGTGTGACCTGTGGGCAGGGGAGTTCACCTCCTTATTTTTGGTGGGAATTTCCTTTGCCAACATCATACGCAACTTTGGTTGATGTTGTGCGTACTATAATTTGATGTTATCTTTGGGGACCAAAGAGTTTAAGTGGGGGGAGTGTGTAGCGGGGTCTCCTTTAAGGCCCCTGAACTACGTTACCCAGAACCCCGTTCAACACCCAGGGTGCATTTAGCCACCGCAGAGACTCATGGGAGGGGCTATATAAGAAGAGGGCGAGGCTGAGCTCGGGCTCTTTGGACACTGCTCTGCAATCAACAGGTCTTCCTGTGCGGATCTGCTGCAGTGCAGGGCCGGAAGCCAGGGCCTTGCACAACTTCCAGAGAGCCATCCACCCCACTGCGGAGCTTGGGTGGCGCCTGACTTTGTCGAGTTTGGACATCAGTTGGACCGGAGGCCCGGTCGTTGCAGATACTGTGTGTGGAGACACAGTAGGTGGAAGTCCCCGACTGGGATCGTGTCCGGAGTGGTGGGCGAGCACCTGCTCATTCATATAGACTATACTTTGATTCGGCCTAGAGACTGCCTTGGCCCTCCGGGTTCTATTTTACTGTCCCACAGGAGACTAGTGGGGGAACTGAGTTGAGTAGTCTCCTGTGAGGGGTTCATTCTTCTTCTCATTTGCCTACCCTTTGGATTACAAATTGCCATTCCTGTTGTGCACCACCAGTCAAGTTGCATGCGAAAAAATTGTTCTTCTAGAGACTGAGTTTAGATCTGGGTCAGGCCTGATCTGTAGTTAGAACTTTGGTTGCTGCGCCATAAGGGCGCATAGTTAGAGATAGTTGTACTTGGCGGGTAACCGCCTGCGTTGTATTTTCTGCTGCAGGGCTCTGCAGACATATATGTGTTATGTGTTAACCTTATGCCTTTTATCCAAAGTAAAGAAACTTTATAATTTATCTGTTGCTATCAGTGTGTTGTCTTTATGCAAAGAGGTTACCCTTGCAATACAAATAGATTATGTGCATAAACGGTTAGATTGGGATAAGAGAACAATCCCTAGACTAGCTGTGCCAGAGTGGGTCAAGTAGATTGACAGGGGTTGGCGGTGCTGTACACAGGGCCCAAAACAAATCCAGCGGCTCTCTTAACTGGGGGTATCGCTACACGTGGGGGCTCTGAGTCCGGGATCCTGTATATGGCAAGCAAACACGCCAAAAGTACCGGCATGGACCCGCTAGAAGTGAAAGCGTGGTGCGAAGCAGCCAAGACAAACCCAGACACGTCAGTGGTCATCAGTCTCCCAGGAGAAGAATGGTCAGTGAGTGCGGTGGAGCGACTCGCAGTGTCGCTATCCCCAAATCATACACCATGGGTGCTGGACCTGAAATCAGACCCAGACACCTCGTTTCAGTATGCATTGATAGAGTGGATGGATGGAGTTCCGGGGAAGTTTAAAGGGCGAAGTGTGCAGTCGCTGGATAATAAAACTTATGGTTTGGCGCACGCAATAGCTGTGAAGACGGAGTCACCCCCGCCATCCCCAACGGGACCACCGCCAGGGATACCCCATGCATCAGAGAGGCAGAGAGGGATGACAACTCCGGTAATGCCCATTACAGCCATAGGGCCAGAACTTTTGAATGCCTTGGGAGATCTGCTCACAAAGTGTCAGCAAACAAATACGGTACACATAGAGGCCAGCTATAGGAAGCTGAGAACATTTTCAGGGAGGCTGCCTGTCCCTGTAGGGGAGGAAGACTTCGATACCTGGATCGAACAGGCCTTGTCAGCAGTAGAGGCATGGGAGGTGCCTGAAGCACAGAAGAAGCAGCGCGTGATGAAAAGTCTGAAAGGCGCGGCTGCGGAAGCTGTAAAGAGCCTCCGGTTTGGAAATGCTGCCTGCACGGGTTCTGACTGCTTAGCCATGCTACAAGAAGAGTTCGGTCAGTTAGAGAAAGTAACGGAACTGGTGTATCAGTTCGAAAACACCTTTTAGCAACCAGGAGAAAAGCTGTCAGAGTATGTCAGAAGACTGAACAAGATGCTGTGTCAAATCGTGCTAAAGAAAGGGATGAAACCCCAAGCCCTAGATGCGGCAAGGATGAAGCAGATCTTAAAAGGAGCATTACGCTCGGATCCAGTCTGGCTCCATCTGAAGACCTCTGGAGGGGGTATGTCACTGAAATATCCTGATCTGGTAAAGATCATTAGGGATGAGGAGGCTCTACAGCAGGATCAGCAAGTGATCAAGACGCATGCCTCCCCTACGCCAGTAATGGTCAGATCAGCCATGACCACTGAAAGAGACCCAGAAGTAGATACCCTGAAGTCATAGATGTCGCAGGTGTTGGAGATGTTGACCTCTTTGATGGCAAAGGATCCAAGGGTTGTAGAGAATGGGGAACTGAAGAAGGACTTGTTCCCGGTTACCTCAGCACCTACTTCCCTACAAGATTGGGGGGATATGGTTTGCTTTAACTGCGGAGGAGTTGGCCATATTGCAAAAGTGTGTTCTAGTCCTAAGAAAAAGAAGAGGAATAATCGGAAGCCGGCGGGAAACTTCAGAGGAGTCAACCGGGTGCCCATCATCTCCAGTGAGCTCCAAACTGAATGAGAAGTCCAGAAAGAGAGGGGATAAAACCCCTCAGCACAGTGTTCCCCAGCGGGAATATACACCAAAGAAAGAGAATAATGTCCCTCAGCGGGTACTTACACCCACTAAGAGGAGGGTGATCAATGCATACCGAGCCCAAGAGAGACTACATTCCAGAGAGAAATGGAAGAAAGAGAGTCCAAAGGGAAAGTGCAAGGATCAAAGGAAAGAGACCCCTTTGAAGCCATATCCAGAGAAGCTGGTAGGCCCCTCCCCCATAGTACCTATTCAAGTGGAGGGAGTCTACACAAGAGCCATATTGGATACTGGGGCACAAGTGACCCTGTTATACCGGGACTTCTATGATAAGCATCTAAGTCATCTACCCATCCAGAGGATTGAAGATTTGGAAATATGGGGAATTGGAACCCAGAGCTTTCCTTATGATGGCTAACTGCCCATAAAACTGGCCTTCGACCCCTCTGTGGCCGGGAAGGCTGAAGTGTTACCCTGGCAGTGGTATGCCCCCGACCGCCTGGATCCAACAAGAGTTCCCTAATAATAGGGACCAACACGGACCTCGTCCGGAGACTCCTGGCCCCTTTAGCACGAGGGAAGAATCCTGCAGTCCCCAAGATCCACCCGATGCTGAAGACAGCCTACCAGCGACTAGTCTTGGAGCAGAAGGCCCCAGAAGAGGGGGTAGGGAAAGTCTGGAGACTAGGAAGAAAAGGAATAGTGTTGCAGCCCGGTGAGGTGACCTGTCTCAGAGCCACTGTGAAGCTTACTTGGGAGCAACCTGGGCCCTTTGTCATGTTGGAGCCAGACCCAAGGGAAGAACACTTGGGCTTAGAAGTGATCCCAGAAGTGGTCCCGCTGAGGGCCTTGAAGAAGGCACACTGTAAGGTGCCGGTGAGTGTCAGGAATACTACGGATGGCCCCATGGAGATCCCAGCCAGGATGTTGCTGGGCCAGGTGAGCCCTGTTGCCCCAATTGTCCTATCGGATGTGGAGAAGACAGAAGGAGACAGGACTGTTTGGGAGAAGCTCTGCATGGAGAACCCGAACCTGCCAAGGGCCTGGAAGGAGAGGGCAAAGGCCCAGTTGACCAGATGGAGGAAGATCTTCTCTAAAGATGAGTTTGACGTAGGGTGTGCAAAGAGTGCCACCCATCGAATCCGCCTCCAGGAAGACAAGCCCTTCAGGGAGAGGGTCAGGCGAGTTTCTCTAGCCGACCTTGAAGACCTGAGGGAACAGCTCGCCGAGCTCAAGCGAACCGGTGTTATCCGGGAATCTAGGAGCCCCTATGCCTCTCCGATAGTGGTGGTCAGGAAGAAGAATGGGTTGTTGAGGTTGTGTATAGACTACCGGACCCTCAACAGGAGAACGATACCTGATCAGTATACCCCCCCCGAGGATTGAAGATGCCCTACAGAGTTTGTCTGGAGCCAGGTGGTTCAGTGTCATGGACCTAAAGAGTGGATACTACCAGATCCCTATGCATCCAGAAGATAAGGAGAAGACCGCCTTCATAACCCCTGTGGGGTTCTTTGAATTTGACCGGATGCCCCAAGGTCTGTCAGGAGCTCCTGCCACCTTTCAATGCCTCATGGAGAAAACAGTAGGAGACATGAACCTAATCGAAGTTCTCGTGTAGTGATGAGCCGAACACCCCCGGGTTCGGTTCGCACCAGAACCCGCGAACGGACCGAAAGTTCGCACGAACATTAGAACCCTATTAAATACAATGGATGCGAACGTTCGGATTCTAAAGTGCTAATTATAACGACTATTATCCATGTTATTGTCCTAAACAGAGTTTGGGAACCCGGGTTCTGCACCGGGGGACATGTATCAATGCAAAAAGAAGTTTTAAAAACGGACGTTTTCCGGGAGCAGTCATTTTAATGATCCATAAAGTGAAAAAAAAAAGTCAAATATTCCTTTAAATATTGTACCTGGGGGGTGTCTAAAGTATGCCTGTGAAGTGCCACATGTTTCCCGTGTTTAGAACTGTCCCTGCACAAAATTACATTTCTAAAGGAAAAAAAAGCCATTTAAAACTGCTTGCGGCTTTAATGTAATGTCTGGTCCCGGTAATATGGATGAAAATCTTTAAGAAAAATGGCATAGCTACCCCATCACCCCCCCCCCCCACCCCAGCCCATTACCAGCCCCTTTGGGTCTTGTATGGATATTAAGGGGAACCCCGCACACAAAATAAAAAAGGCCCTATATACTCTGAACAGCCGTATACAGGTGGTGCATACAAGACAGGGACTGTAGGTTTGTTCTTATGTTGAATCTGTTTGTAATTTTGAACAGCTACATTGTTTAAGTGTAGCTCCAGCCCAAATACCTATTTTTAAGCTTTTTGGAAAACATAGGGAGGGGTTATCACCCCTGTAACATTTGTTTTGCTGTCTGTGCCCCTGTTCGGAACATTTCACCTCACTTTGCGTCCCAATGACAACTGATTTTGAAATGTGGTGGTTTTATTGAAAAAAGGATTGGTGATAAAGCATCAGTAGAGAGGAGACACCTTTCTCCCATATTAATTCTTACAGGAGAGAATTTTCCTTCCAAGGGGTAGATTTCCTCTCACTTCCTGTTGTCTTCTTCCGTTTGCAAGTAGAAGTCGTTTGTAAGTTGGATGTTTGAAAGTAGGGACCTGCCGTATATACTCTGCAGAAATTGGCCCCTTAGGTTTTGGTGTTGGCACAACACTGTAAGCACTCACAGTTACTCTTGGTGGGTGCTGGAATGCCCTGCTGTCAACTATTATATCAGGAATTGTAATAACATATAATCGTTGAACAGTGGTAGTAAAAATTGGGCCTTTGATGGTGGTGCTGGTGCCACAACACTGTAAGGCCTGACAGTTACTCTTGGTGGGCGCAGCAATGGGCCCTGCTGTGAATTATTAGATCAATAATTATAATTGCATGCCCCTAGTGAACAGGGGCTGAAAAATTGGGCCTTTGGTGGTGGTGGTGGTGTTGACACAACACTGTAAGGCCTGACAGTTACTCTTGGTGGGCGCAGCAATGGGCCCTGCTGTGAATTATTAGATCAATAATTATAATTGCATGCCCCTGTTGAACAGGGGCTGAAAAATTGGGCCTTTGGTGGTGGTGGTGGTGGTGTTGACACAACACTGTAAGGCCTGACAGTTACTCTTGGTGGGCGCAGCAATGGGCACTGCTGTGAATTATTAGATCAATAATTATAATTGCATGCCCCTGTTGAACAGGAGCTGAAAAATTGGGCCTTTGGTGGTGGTGGTGGTGGTGGTGGTGGTGTTGACACAACACTGTAAGGCCTGACAGTTACTCTTGGTGGGCGCAGCAATGGGCCCTGCTGTGAATTATTAGATCAATAATTATAATTGCATGCCCCTGTTGAACAGGGGCTGAAAAATTGGGCCTTTGGTGGTGGTGGTGGTGGTGGTGGTGTTGACACAACACTGTAAGGCCTGACAGTTACTCTTGGTGGGCGCAGCAATGGGCCCTGCTGTGAATTATTAGATCAATAATTATAATTGCATGCCCCTGTTGAACAGGGGCTGAAAAATTGGGCCTTAGGCACTGGTGGCACAACACTGCAACCCCTCACAGATACTGTACTTGGAGCACAGCAATGAGGCCTGTTGTAAAGTATTGCATCAAAAATTGTAATTACACGCCCCTGTTAAACAGGGGCTGAAAAATTGGGCCTTAGCCACTGGTGGCGGCACCCATAAACCAAAATGATCTTCCAAGCTATCATCATTAATTGGATCATTGAGGAGGAGGAGGAGGATAGCTAGTCAACATAACAGCACAGGAACTCAGCATCAGTCTTGAAGGGATGTGACATTTTAAAATCAATTAGTCTGTTATATCAGCATCAGGTGTGTGGTAGCTGGTGGTGATCCAAGACTGGTTCATCTTGATGAAAGTCAGTCGATCAACCGAGTCGGTGGACAGGCGCACCCTGTGATCCGTGACAAATCCTCCAGCAGCACTGAATGTGCGTTCTGAAAGAACGCTGGATGCAGGACAGGCCAGTAGCTCAATTGCATACTGTGCAAGCTCTGGCCAGTGATCCATCCTCAAGACCCAGTAAGCCAGAGGATTTTCGGTGGGGAAGGTGTCCAAGTCTGACCTTGCCCCTAGGTATTCCTGCACCATGTATATCAGACGCTGGCGATGGTTGCTGGAAACGATCATACTTTGGGGCTGCGGACTAAAGAATTGTCTGAACGCATCGGTCAGACGGCCACCTTCCCCACCGCTCCTTCTTTGACTGCCCTCAGCAACTCGTTGTCCAGGACCAGGAGTTTGTAACCTCCCAGTCTCTGGGAACGCGTTGCACAGACCTTTCTGCAAGGCCTCCCGGAGTTGTCTCATCCTCTGCTCCCTCTGCGACGGTATCATAAGGTCCGCAACCTTACCCTTGTACCGTGGATCAAGGAGAGTGGCCAGCCAGTAATGGTCCCTCTCCTTGATCCGAAGAATACGAGGATCCTTCCGCAGACTTTGCAGGATCAGGGAGGCCATGCAGCGTAGGTTAGCTGAGGCATTCAGTCCGGAGTCCTCTGGGTCACTAAGGACGACATGATCCGCAGCCACCTCCTCCCAGCCACGTACAAGTCCACTGGTTTCTTGGGACTGTAAATCATCCCTAAAAGACTGCTGCTGATGATGCTGAGTGCCAGCCTCCACCTCCATGCTGACACAATCCTCCTCCTCCTCCTCCTCCTCCTCCTCCTCTTCCTGTGCGATGGGTGGGACAGAAGGAACACTGTCAGGGTAAAGGGGGCCTTGAGAGGCAAGGAAGTCCTCCTCTTCCTGCCTCTGTTCTGCCTCAAGTGCCCTGTCTATTATTCCACGCAGCGTGTGCTCCAACAGGTGGACAAGAGGTACAGTGTCACTGATGCATGCACTGTCACTGCTCACCATCCTCGTGGCCTCCTCAAATGGTGCCAGGACAGTGCATGCATCCCTGATCATGCCCCACTGGCGTGGTGAAAAAAACCCGAGCTCCCCTGACCCTGTCCTGGTGCCGTAGTCGCACAGGTACTCATTGATGGCCCTCTGCTGCGTGTGCAGCCGCTGCAGCATGGCCAACGTTGAGTTCCACCTGGTGGGCATGTCACATATAAGGCGGTTCTTGGGCAGGTTCAACTCCTTTTGCAGCTCAGCCAGGCGAGCACTGGCATTATAAGATCTGCGGAAATGAACACAGACTTTCCTGGCCTGCCTCAGGACATCCTGTAAGCCCGGGTACCTGCCCAAGAACCGCTGCACCACCAGGTTAAGGACGTGAGCCATACAGGGCACATGGGTCAGTTGTCCCTGTCGGAGGGCGGAGAGGAGGTTGGTGCCATTGTCGCAAACCACCATTCCTGGCTTAAGCTGGCGTGGCGTCAACCACCTCTCGGCCTGCCCCTGCAGAGCAGACAGGACCTCTGCCCCAGTGTGGCTCCTGTCCCCCAAACACACCAGCGCAAGCACGGCATGGCATCTTTTTGCCTGCGTACTTGTGTAGCCCCTTGAACGCCTACGGAGCACCGCTGGTTCCGAGGACAAACCACAGGAAGAGGCCATGGAAGAAGAAGAAGAGGAGGGGGTGGAGGAGAGAGGTGTGTCACAAGCAGTAGTAGCATTTTGGAGGCGTGGCGGTGGAACAACCTCCAACACTACTGCACCTTGTCCTGCATCCTTCCCAGCTGCCAAAAGAGTGACCCAATGGGCCGTGAAAGAAAGGTAACGTCCCTGTCCATGCCTGCTGGACCATGAGTCAGCGGTAATATGCACCTTACCGCTGACCGCCCTGTCCAGCGAGGCCAAGACATTGCCTTCCACATGCCTGTAGAGAGCCGGAATCGCCTTCCGTGAGAAAAAGTGGCGTTTGGGAACCTGCCACTGAGGAACCGCACATTGCACAAACTCACGGAAGGGGGCCGAGTCTACCAACTGAAAAGGCAGCAGTTGAAGCGCTAGAAAATTAGCCAAGCTAGCATTCAACCGCTGGGCATGTGGATGGCTGGGAGTGAACTTCTTTTGACGGTCCAGCAGCTGGGGCAGGGAAATTTGCCTGCTAGAATCGGACGTCGGTGTACTGCTAGCAGAGTGCCCGCAAGTACTTGGCTGTGACACACCTAATTCTACACCTTTATTCCTCTCAGAGCAGGTTTCAGAGAGGACTGAAGGTATAGTGGGGTTGGAGATCCCAGCTGATGCGGTGCAAGAAGAGGTCAGCTTTGTTCTTTGGTGTGGGTCTTTAAGGTAGGCTTGCCAACGAGCTGCATGGCAGGTCAACATATGTCTGATCAAGCATGTGGTGCCCAAGCGGCTGATGTTTTGGCCACGCGATATACGCTTGAGACATATGTTGCAAACAGCAGCTGTGCGATCTGATGCACTCGCCTCAAAAAAGGCCCACACCAAAGAACTTTTTGAATGACGGGCAGAGGCAGCGCCCTGCACAGGCGGAGCTCTGCGGTGTGATTCCGTCGGTGTGCTGCCCATACGCTAGCCACCCAAGGGCATCCTGCCTCGTTGGAGATGTGTCTCCTCCTCATCCTCCTCCTCCTCCTCTCTCCTATTAGGCACCCACGTGGAGTCAGTGACCTCATCATCCCCTCCCTCCTCATCACTGGAGCCAATCTGGCAGTATGCTGCAGCTGCTGGAGCATGACTGCCAGATTGGTGTCCTTCTTGAGCATCCCCTCTCTCTGCTCTCACGCTACTGCCTTCCTCTATCTGGGTATCATCATCAGATCCTTCGAAACGCTGGGCATCCTCCTGGAGCATGTACCCAACACTGTGCTCAAACAGTTCGGGGGACTCCTCAGGAGGAGGACATGGTGGGTCTAGGGAAGGATTGACTAATGAAGATAATGATACCAGAGAAGAGGACGCTTTGGCAGCTGCTTTGCCAGTACCCTGAGCCTGGGTGAGAGAGGATGAGGAGGATGAGGTGGGCTTGGTCATCCACTCTACCAAGTCTTCGGCATGATGTGGCTCAACATGTCCAGCTGCCGAAAAGAAGGACAAGCGTGTCCCATGGCCATGTGCTGATGACAATGCACCGCGTCCACGACCAGCACTGTTGCCCCCAGACACAGAGCCTGCTTGCCCTCTTTTTTTGCCTCCTGACTGTCTGCCTCTCCTTGTTTGCCTTCCAGACATTTTAATGGATGGCCTGCAGGGAGATGGGAAAAACAGCAATAAGGGCTACCTTCAGGTGTATACTGTGCAGGAGGCTTAGCAACAATGACACTGACACTGTCCCCTGCCTATCCTTCTCTGTCCCTAAACACAAGGATTTGCAATATGCTTCAGCAAGATTGGTTTAGCACAGAATAGCACACTGTCAGTTTCACTCACTGTCCTACTCTGTCCCTACAAACAAGATTTAGCACAGAATAGCACACTGATAGTTTCCACGAGTGTCCTTCTCTGTCCCTAAACTCAAGGATTTCAAATATGGTTCAGCAAGATTGGTTTAGAACAGAATAGCACACTGTCAGTTTCACTCACTGTACCTCTCTGTCCCTACAAACAAGATTTAGCACAGAATAGCACACTGATAGTTTCCACGAGTGTCCTTCTCTGTCCCTAAACGCAAGGATTTCAAATATGGTTCAGCAAGATTGGTTTAGAACAGAATAGCACACTGTCAGTTTCACTCACTGTACCTCTCTGTCCCTACAAACAAGATTTAGCACAGAATAGCACACTGATAGTTTCCACGAGTGTCCTTCTCTGTCCCTAAACTCAAGGATTTCAAATATGGTTCAGCAAGATTGGTTTAGAACAGAATAGCACACTGTCAGTTTCACTCACTGTACCTCTCTGTCCCTACAAACAAGATTTAGCACAGAATAGCACACTGATAGTTTCCACGAGTGTCCTTCTCTGTCCCTAAACTCAAGGATTTCAAATATGGTTCAGCAAGATTGGTTTAGAACAGAATAGCACACTGTCAGTTTCACTCACTGTACCTCTCTGTCCCTACAAACAAGATTTAGCACAGAATAGCACACTGATAGTTTCCACGAGTGTCCTTCTCTGTCCCTAAACTCAAGGATTTCAAATATGGGTCAGCAAGATTTGTTTAGAACAGAATAGCACACTGTCAGTTTCACTCACTGTCCTACTCTGTCCCTACAAACTAGATTTAGCACAGAATAGCACACTGAGAGTTTCCACGAGTGTCCTTCTCTGTCCCTAAACTCAAGGATTTCAAATATGGTTCAGCAAGATTGGTTTAGAACAGAATAGCACACTGTCAGTTTCACTCACTGTCCTACTCTGTCCCTACAAACAAGATTTAGCACAGAATAGCACACTGACACTTTCTCTCACTGTACCTCTCTGTCCCTAAAATCAAGGATTTCAAATATGGTTCAGCAAAATTGGTTTAGAACAGAATAGCACACTGTCAGTTTCACTCACTGTCCTACTCTGTCCCTACAAACAAGATTTAGCACAGAATAGCACACTGACACTTTCTCTCACTGTACCTCTCTGTCCCTAAAATCAAGGATTTCAAATATGGTTCAGCAAAATTGGTTAGGAACAGAAAAGCACACTGTCAGTTTCACTCACTGTCCTACTCTGTCCCTACAAACAAGATTTAGCACAGAATAGCACACTGACACTTTCTCTCACTGTACCTCTCTGTCCCTAAAATCAAGGATTTCAAATATGGTTCAGCAAAATTGGTTTAGAACAGAATAGCACACTGTCAGTTTCACTCACTGTCCTACTCTGTCCCTACAAACTAGATTTAGCACAGAATAGCACACTGAGAGTTTCCACGAGTGTCCTTCTCTGTCCCTAAACTCAAGGATTTCAAATATGGTTCAGCAATATTGGTTTAGAACAGAATAGCACACTGTCAGTTTCACTCACTGTACCTCTCTGTCCCTACAAACAAGATTTAGCACAGAATAGCACACTGATAGTTTCCACGAGTGTCCTTCTCTGTCCCTAAACTCAAGGATTTCAAATATGGTTCAGCAAGATTGGTTTAGAACAGAATAGCACACTGTCAGTTTCACTCACTGTACCTCTCTGTCCCTACAAACAAGATTTAGCACAGAATAGCACACTGATAGTTTCCACGAGTGTCCTTCTCTGTCCCTAAACTCAAGGATTTCAAATATGGTTCAGCAAGATTTGTTTAGAACAGAATAGCACACTGTCAGTTTCACTCACTGTCCTACTCTGTCCCTACAAACAAGATTTAGCACAGAATAGCACACTGACGCTTTCTCTCACTGTACCTCTCTGTCCCTAAAATCAAGGATTTCAAAACAAATATGGTTCAGCAAAATTGGTTTAGAACAGAATAGCACACTGTCAGATTCACTCACTGTCCTACTCTGTCCCTACAAACAAGATTTAGCACAGAATAGCACACTGACACTTTCTCTCACTGTACCTCTCTGTCCCTAAAATCAAGGATTTCAAATATGGTTCAGCAAAATTGGTTTAGAACAGAATAGCACACTGTCAGTTTCACTCACTGTCCTACTCTGTCCCTACAAACAAGATTTAGCACAGAATAGCACACTGACACTTTCCCTCACTGTACCTCTCAGTCCCTAAACTCAAGGATTTCAAGTATGGTTCAGCAAAATTGGTTTAGAACAGAATAGCACACTGTCAGTTTCACTCACTGTCCTACTCTGTCCCTACAAACAAGATTTAGCACAGGATAGCACACTGACACTTTCCCTCACTTTCCCTCACTGTACCTCTCTGTCCCTAAACTCAAGGATTTCAAATATGGTTCAGCAAGATTGGTTTAGAACAGAATAGCACACTGACACTTTCCCTCACTGTACCTCTCTGTCCCTACAAACAAGGTTTAGCACAGAATAACACACTGACACTCTCCCTACCTATCCTTATTTGTCCCTAAACACAAGGAATCCAGGATTAGTAAAGGAAAAAAATGACACTGTCCCTGCCTATGCTTCTCTTTCCCTGCTCCGGAACACACTACACAAGGCCGCCGCGCTGGCGGCCTTTTATAGTGTGGGGCGTGTACTAAACCCCCTCAAGAATAATTGGCCACAGGCATCCTGCCTGTGGCCAATCATTGCTCTCCTCGCTGCCGGCGCTGTGATTGGCCATGCATGCGGGGTCACAGTGCATGCTTGGCCATCACAGCGCCTGGATGACACTGCGATGGCGTAGTGCATTGTGAGCCATTCGCGTCACTCGAATTTGGCGCGAACGGCCCAAATCGTTCGATCTTCGTCGAACGATCGAACAGCCGATGTTCGAGTCGAACGTATGTTCGACTCGAACACGAAGCTCATCCCTATTCTCGTGTACATGAACGACGTCATTGTCTTTGGGAAGACTCTGGAGGAACATGAGGAATGGCTGGAAAAAGTCTTGAGAAGGCTCAGCGAAGAGGGGCTAAAGCTTTCACCAGAAAAATACCAGTTCTACCAGTCGTCAGTTAACTATCTAGGGCACATAGTGTCTGAAGAAGGGGTAGCCAAAGACCCTGAGAAGCTGGAAGCAGTCACCTCCTGGCCCAGGCCCACCACTGTGACAGAACTCAGGTGCTTTTTGGGTTTCTGCTCCTATTATAGGAGGTTCGTGGAGGGGTTCGCACGGATTGCCAGACCCCTGAATGAACTGTTGAAGACAGAGGGAGAAGAGGGTGACTCGGGCCCCAGGAAGCCGGGGGAGTCAGTCGAAGACCAGTGGAATGGGAAGTCTGAAGAGGCATTCCAGATGTTGAAGAAAAGCTTAACCACTGCCCCTGTTTTGGCCTATGCAGATCCAAAGAAACCCTATGAACTCCATGTAGATGCCAGTCATGACGGTCTGGGAGGAGTGCTCTACCAGGAGCATAGAGGGCAACTGCGACCCATTGCATATGTGAGCAGAAGTTTGACCCCCTCTGAGAAGAACTACCCCACTCACAAGCTGGAGTTCCTGGCTCTCAAGTGGGCCGTAGTTGATAAACTTGAAAACTATTTGTATGGGGCAGAATTTACGGTGAAAACCGACAACAATCCCCTTACCTATCTTTTCACCACAGCTAACTGGGGGTAGCGCTACACTTGCATGGGCATATTAGAATATAAATTACATAGGAGGACTGACATGTGTGAAAACCTTTCACCATGACCTTCTCACTGTTGCTAGGATGTATACAGTATAATGGTCACATTTTATTATTAAACTACACTGTATGCAATTAAGGCAAGGAAAGCAACCCTTCCTCTTCTTACCCAAAAATGTCATTTTTACTTTATGCTCCTTTTGACCTATATTCCGACCGCACCAATGAATCTCTTATGCCGCGTACACACGATCGGTTTTACCGATGAAAACAGTCCGATGGACTTTTCTCATCGGACAAACCGATCGTGTATGGGCCCCATCAGTCTTTTTTCCATCGGTGAGAAAAAATAGAACATGTTTTAAATTTATCCGATGGGGGAAAAAAAACGATAGCAAATTCCGATCATCTGTGTGGAACTCCATCAGACAAAAAACCCACGCATGCTCAGAATCAAGTCGACGCATGCTCAGAAGCATTGTACTTTTCTCGGCTTGTCGGAGTGTTTTACGTCACGGCGTTTGGGACGGTCAGATTTTTGACTGATGGTGTGTAGGCAAGACTGATGGAAGTCAGCTTCATCGGAATTCCGATGGAAAAATCCGATTAGAATCCATAGGAAATCCGATCTTGTGTACAGGGCTTAAGTGTCTTATTTCTCTGATACGCTTTCATGGGTGTTTGTTGTAGATCTTCTATTTGTGGTTAGGCACATTTGGGTAAGGGCCAGTGTTTTTAATAATTCTAAACACATCTTCACTGTAGCTGTGGAATTGCATGGAAAAGGGCAATCTTCTCACCTCCTGTTTGTTTCCCTATAGCTACCTTCATCTCCTCCTGCTGTAATTTCCTAAGTTCCTGTGTGATCATATTCTCAGGGTATCTTGTTCTCTAAATTTGTCACACATCTCTTCTAATCTTATCTTTTTCAAAGCCTCATCACTAACTATGCGTTTAACCCTACAGAGTTGGCTCCTCACAATGGATCTAAATACATGGGGTGGGTGAAAGCTATCAAATAGCAACAATTGGTTGAGAATATGATCACACAGGAACTTAGGAAATTACAGCTGGAGGAGATGAAGGTAGCTATAGGGAAACAAAAACAGGAGGTGAGAAGATTGCCCTTTTCCATGCAATTCCACAGCTACAGTCCTGGAAAATGCCCTGAGTATTATTATTATTATTATTATTATTATTATTATACACGATTTATATAGCGCCTTTACGCAGCGCTTTACAATGTATAGGGGGGACAACACAATTACAGTACAGTTCAATACAAAAAGGTACAGGAGGGCCCTGCTCGTAGAGCTTACATTCTAAAAGGGAGGGGGTGGTGGTACAAGAGGTAATAGCTGCAGAGAATGATTTGATGGGGGTGGCTCGGGGACAGTTGGTAGGGGGGTGTGGGATAGGCTTCCCTGAATAAATGAGTTTTCAGGGATCTCCTATAGGTGCACAGGGTAGGGGCTGATCGGACATACCGGGGCAGGGAGTTCCAGAGGATGGGAGAGGCTCTGGAGAAGTCCTGAAGGCGAGCATGGGATGAGGTAACAAGGAAGCTAGAGAGCAGGAGGTCCTGGGAGGAGCGGAGGGGACGATTTGGGCGATATCTGCAGATGAGGTTGGTGATGTAGATGGGGGTGATGTTGTGAATGGCCTTGTATGTTATGGTTAGCATTTAGAATTTTACACAGTGGTGTAGGGGAAGCCATCGAAGGGATTGGCAGAGAGGAGCAGCAGTCACGGATCGGTTAGTGAGGTGTATTAGTCTAGCAGCAGAATTCATAATAGACTGAAGGGGGAATAGCCTGCTAAAGGGTAGGCCATTAAGGAGAGAGTTGCAGTAGTTAAGGTGGGAAATAATCAAGGAGTGAATAAGTTGCTTTGTGGTGTCATTGGTCAGGAAGGGTCGAATTTTGGAGATGTTGCGGAGGTTAAGGCGGCAGGATTTAGCCAGTGATTGGATATGGGGGCTGAAGGAGAGGTCAGAGTCAAGGATTACACCCAGGACCTTGGCATGTGTGGAGGGACCAATGGTTGTGTTGTTTATATTAATGGTGAAGTCACAGGGGGGGGGGGACCGTGATGGAGGAAATATACCAAGTTCAGTTTTAGAAAGATTGAGTTTGAGGAAGTGGTGTGACATCCATACCGATATGTCATTCAGTAAGTTTGAGATCCGTGAGGATATCGAGTTGGTGAGTTGAGGAGTTGAGGGATAGATCTGGGTGTCGTCGGCATAGAGGTGGTATTGGAAGCCATGGGAGGCTATCAACTGGCCCAGGGAAGAGGTATAGAATGAGGAGAGGCCCAAGGACGGAGCCTTGGGGTACCCCAACAGAAAGAGGAAGAGGAGCGGAGGAGATGGAGTTGTAAGTGACACTGATAGTGCGCTAAGATAGGAAGAAGGAGAAGAAGGATAAAGCAGAATCACGGAGGCCAAGGGAGTGTAATTTGCTTAGGAGGAGCAGGTGGTCAACTGTGTCAAAGGCAGCAGAGAGGTCTAAAAGTAGGAGTATGGATTAATGGCCATTGTTTTTAGCAGTAAGTAGGTCATTGGTGAGTTTTAGTAGGGCAGTTTCAGTAGAATGTTGTGGGCAGAAGCCAGACTGTAGGGGGTCGAGAAGGTTGTTGTCCATGAGGTAGTGACTCATTCGGTCATGGACAGGGCGTTCGATGAGCTTGGAGTATGTGGCAAGGCCCAAGTCTATCAAATAAACTCGTAGTGAAACTCGAACGGCCAAGCGAAGGTACTCGCAGAAGCATGGGTGTACAGAATTTAGGTGAAGAAAACTTTGCAGCTCGAGAAAGGCCAACAGATAAAGATGATTATGGATTCTTTCATTCTCTTCTATAGTTTTTCCCAGGTTTAACCTGTCACTCAGTCTTTGTTACTTTGCATTTTGACTATCCTCTGGTCATTGGCGTTTAACATAAGGGATTAATCCCCCTTCTAGATATCACTGGATCCAACTTGAACAGTCATAAATTTGACTTAGAAGAGGTATGTGTCGCCTGTGGGAGGAACCATTTAGGGTTCACTGACCACAACGGACTGCTAGAGGAACAGCATACAGTCTTGCATCCACAGTGGCTGAACTGCATCAATGGCCAATTATTTTTCACTCTGGAGTCAGAAGTCATAGAAGTTTATTACTGACCAAAGCTTTGACTTCATCTTGTCTGAGATCCTAATTAGTTTTTAAAGAATTTAGAAAAATTCGTAATTCCGAAATTTACGAATTTTTCAATTTCCGAAATTTCGAATTTCCGAAATTTCCGAATTTTTCAATTTCCGAATTTTTAAATTTTCGGATTTCCGAAATTTCGAATTTCGTAAATTCTGATTTTCGAAATTCCGAATTTCTGAATTTCCGAAATTCGAAAATTTTGAAAATTCGAGATTCGAAAATTCGAAATTGCAAAATTCGAAAATCTATAATTCGAAAATGTGAAATTTGGAAGGTTGAATTTCCGAAATTTTTGAATTTCCGAAATTCGGAAATTCGTTTTTTTGCTTTTTTCGGAAATTCGAAAAATTTGTTTTATTTGTTTTTTTTTTTTGCTTTTCTGAAAAAAGCAAAAAAAACAAAAAAACAAAAAAAATAATCGGAAATTCGAAAATTCGAAATTCCGAATTTCGGAAATGTGTTTTTTTTTCCTTTTTTCGGAAATTCGAAAAATTTGTTTTATTCGTTTTTTCTGCTTTTTTCAGAAATTTTGAATTCCGAATTTCCGAAAAAAGCAAAAAAAAACGAAAAAATTTTTTTTTTGGAAATTCCGAATTTCCGTAAAAAGCAAAAAAACAAATAAAACGAAAACGAAAGAAACAAATTTTTCGGCAGTGCACATGTCTACTGGCTACTGAAGTGAGCACAACAGTAGACCACAAAACCCTACTTACTAGTAGTATAAACCTTCTTCATTTCCAAATCCATCCACTGTTCTAGGGCCTCTGCAAAGGATATTGATTCTTCTGCTGGCAGAATGGCACCCCTGGCTAATCGGATGAAGACTGCTGGGCCAGCTGATTTTGAGGCAGAGGTACCCTTTGAACAAACTTAGTTGTTTGATTGATTAGCTTAGTATCTGAACGTTAGTGAAGAGAGATCCACACAGTCAGTTTGACAGAGTCAAATATCCACTTTCTCGCTTCTGATATGCAAAGTTGCCATAGCCACTTCCCAGAAGCAAGCTACTACCAGCTAAGGCTGACACGTTTGGCCAGTCTGATCAAGACTCCTTGGCCGGTTTTTTGGAGAACCTTAGTAAACAAACAGTCAGATCTTCTCTAGAGGGGCGGAGTAACAGCATGACGCCAAGCAGCAGCCTGTTGCCGTGAGCTCCGGAGCGCTCTCCCCGAGCGGATAGTAAGCATGGTTGTGTCCGCAAGTTAGACTGCCCAGACTGACCTGTATCCCCACCGTATCTCCACCGAAGCATTCGGAAATCAGCCTGGAAGTGCCGCTGTGCTCCATGCACTATTGTAAGCTGCGATAAGCCTGTGCCTGTGTTGGCCTCCGTCCTGGCTCTCGGACCTGCCTGGCCGGTCATCCATCCCTATCCCTGTCTCCCCCTGCCTTGAGTAGATGATTTCACAGTGTGTGTGAAGGGGAGTGGGAGCGGGAGTGGAGGCAGAGGAAGCTCCGGTACGTCCACAGTGTGAGGGGCTGTGGGCTGGAATTCTAACAAGCGGAGCTTGGTGACGGGAGGCCGGTCAGAGTAGCGGCTGGACCCGGAGCTGGACGGGGATTGACATACGAACCTGGGACAGCTCTGAGGGTTACACCTGCTGTTTGGGGGACCCCTCGAAGGCTGCAGCATATAGAAGGTGGAGTGAAGGTGCATGGAGGCTCTTGAAGTGGTACAGGAGTGCCGGACTGGTTATTTGCAGACTGAAGATCTGGTAGGAATTTTTCCCTTTACTGCATGACAAAGACAAAAGTAAAAGTGTCTTTCAAGAAGCAGGACAGCGGAAGCAGGATTAGAAGAGGACTGTTGTTTGAATACATTTAAAATACAGATCCTGCTAAATTCCGCTTTGGTTTATAATACTGCATCTTTGTCAGCCTGCTGTTTATTTTTCTGATGCAGTATATATTGCAGTATATATTGAAGCTTGGAAAAGTTACCAGTCTAGCTGAATTGATGAGCGATAGGTAACTTGGTGTTGGACTGTTTGCCTGCTTAAGTGTTCACTGCCTGCTTTAGTGCCCAGCCCTAGTCACTTATATGCACTCAATTGCAGAAACTTTTCAGATGTAAGAGAAAAAAAATAAAAAATTTCAAGTTGAAAAAGAAAATCCTATTTTCAGTTAAGCCATATCTGCACATTACATACTTTACACGCTTTTTGCATGTTCCATAGATGCTGCCCTGCTTTGCCCAGCCCTCCTTTGCCCTGCTTTGATTTACAAAGACTGCCCTTCCTCCAAAAATAGAAAGGAGAAATTAATGTATTGTGACAGCAGGAAGGTAAAGTCACCTGGTTGCATCCAGGGGGGTAGATATATTTCGCCCAGATTCAGGCTTTACGCCGACTTATACAACTAGGTGGAGAGTTGTATAAGCCCAGCTGAGGCTAGTGGGCTCATGGATGACTCATACCTCTAGGGAGAGTGTGGGGCGTCGTGCAGACAGGGAGTTGATGAGACCAGCTGAAGCTTGTCAGCTCATTTAGGCCTCTATAAGAACTCCCAGATTCATTAGGTGTTTGCTCATGCCTGGACCCAGACCTGTGTGGACTGTCTAGGGAGAGTGAACCCCTGTGCGGTGAGACAAAGCCTGTGTGGCTATTTGCTTGGACATTTAAAACCAGGGACTTAGGGACTAGGACAGCACTAGGCTGATCCCAGTTGTTAGTTAGGAAACCTGTATGTTTAGTCAGAGGTCAAGTTGACCAGGATTTATTTTATTTATGTTTCTTTTGCTTTGCTGTGTTTTGTCACTGTAAATAGAAAATAAACCGCACCTTTTTGATTTTGAAAACCACAACCTCCGTTTGCTGGGCCTGTTTTTGTGTGGGGAGCCCATTCCGGGGGTCACACACACCCGCTGCCGAGCTAACCCCCTCACAGTTGGTGGAGAACCAGTGGCAGTTTTTTTTTAAGCCAGCATGGAGGAGATACTGAAACAGCTGGCTCTAGCAAATGCCAATCAACAGCAGACAAATGCAGGTTTACAAAGGAGCCTTGCAGCCCAGCAGCAAGCTCATCAACAGAGCCTTGCAGCTCAGCAACAAGCCCAGCAGCAATCTGAGGCCCGCTTCATAGACCTGTTACAGAAGCAAGAGCAGAGACTACAACAAATGGAAGCAGTAATGCAGCAACGTCCGCAGACCAGTGAGGAAAGCCGTCCCACTAATACCGCGTCCTTTGGGGTGAGTCGTTTATTGACAAAAATGACTGGAGAGGATGATCCAGAGGTATTTTTGACCACATTTGAAAGGACCGCTGAAAGAGAAAAGTGGCCTGAGGAGCAGTGGGCTGGACTGGTGGCTCCTCTGTTAACTGGTGAATCGCAGAAAGCTTACTATGACCTAGAGCCTAACCAAGCAAAAGACTATGTGATGCTAAAAGCTGAAATTTTGGCAAGGCTGGGTGTCACCCAGGCTGTCCGGGCTCAGCGTGTGCATAACTGGACTTTCCAGCTTGGAAAACCCCCCAGGTCTCAAATGTATGATCTCATTCACCTGAGCAGAAAGTGGCTACAGCCAGAGACTTTGTCCGCACCAAAGATTGTGGAACGTGTTGTAATGGATCGGTTTTTGAGAGCTCTTCCTACTGCCATCCAAAAGTGGGTAAGCCATGGAGACCCAGAGACGGCCGATGGTCTTGTGGATCGTGTGGAGAAATACTTGGCTACAGAGAACCTGACGGCCTCTTCCAGAGACACTCGGACTTTCCACCCTAAGACCAGACCATCCCCAGGGGCGGATAAGAGGATTCCAAGGGGTGAGGGTGGAGAGAGTGAGAGGGTGGGAGCTCTACCCCAAGTTTGGCGAGAACAGCCTGGGAAATCAGCGGCTCAAGAGGCGGCAAGAAGGATCGTTTGCTACCGCTGCCGGCAAGCGGGACATATTGCAGCCAATTGCCTGGTTGTGGAGGAACCCATGCAGTGTGACTTTCTGACGGGCAGACGTCAGTCGCTGTGTGCGACAGTCGCATGCACTGCCATTCGAGGAACTGAGAAACATTTATGCAAAATGTGTGTTAATGGTAGAAATGTTGTGGTATTGCTGGATTCAGGTAGCCTTGTGACCCTGATAAAGGCTGAGTTAGTTAAAACAGAGGTCTTTGGGAATAGCAAGGTAGCTGTTATTTGTGTGCATGGGGACACCCGAGAGTATCCAGTGACTACAGTGTGTTTTGAGACCCCCAAAGGTACCCTCTCTCATCCAGTGGGCTTAGTATCTCAGTTACCGCATGACGCCATTGTGGGAAGGGATTTTCCGAAGTTCTGGGAACTGTGGGATGATCCTGAGCCCCCCACTGGTGCCCCTATGTACCAGGAATGTGATAGCCAGAACTCCCCTGAGAGTGGTGAGGACTCTCCGGAATTTCCCTTATCAGTATTGGCAGGGGAGACTCAAGAAACTGGAGAGGAGCCCACCTCCTCAGACGAAAACCTACCGTCTGTGGAGTTTTCTGATCTTGAGGTTCACAGGGAAAACTTTGCCACAGAACAGTTGAAAGACCCCGCCCTAATAAAGGCACGGGAAAACGTAGTGAAAATAGATGGCGAGTTAGTGAACCCAGATAATACCTGCACTTACCCATACTTCAGCGTAGAGAAGGACCTACTGTATCGGGTGGCAAAAAGGGCAGAAGAAACCGTTGAGCAGCTTGTGGTGCCCAAACCTTACAGGAAGTTGGTGTTGGAGTTGGCCCATGGGCACATTCTTGGAGGTCATCTGGGGACAGAGAAAACCCGAGAGAGGGTATTACAGAGATTCTATTGGCCGGGGGTGATGAAGGACATAGAAAATTATTGTTCCTCCTGCCCTGTGTGTCAGAGGTCGGCCCCGATGCCACATTTCCGTAGCCCGCTGGTCCCTCTACCCATCATTGAGGTCCCGTTTGAGAGGATCGCCATGGATTTGGTAGGGCCTATAATCAAGTCCGCTAGGGGGCACCAGTACATATTAGTTATAATGGACTATGCCACCCGTTATCCAGAAGCGATCCCTCTCCGAAATACCTCGGCCAAAACCATAGCCAAAGAGCTATCTCTTGTGTTTAGCCGGGTGGGTATTTGTAAAGAACTGCTTACGGACCAAGGTACACCCTTTATGTCCCGGGTTATGAAGGAGCTGTGTAAATTGTTCAAAGTGACGCAATTACGTACATCTGTGTATCACCCCCAAACCGATGGGCTGGTTGAAAGATTCAACAAAACCCTAAAACAAATGTTGAAGAAAGTGGTGGATAGAGATGGAAAGGATTGGGACTGTCTACTTCCTTATCTGATGTTTGCTATTAGGGAGGTGCCCCAATCCTCTACGGGATTCTCCCCCTTTGAGTTACTGTATGGGAGACACCCAAGAGGGCTGTTGGATATTGCCAAGGAAACTTGGGAAAGTGAGAGTTCTCCCCACAGGAGTGTGATTGAGCATGTCGCCCTGATGCAAGACCGAATTGCACAGGTAATGCCCATCGTGAAGGAACATTTGGCCCAAGCGCAGTTAGCACAGCAGAGATTGTACAACCGTGGAGCCAAGACCCGTACCTTTTCCCCGGGGGATAGGATACTGGTACTTGTCCCTACGGTTGAAAGTAAATTCCTTGCCAAATGGCAAGGCCCCTATGAGATAATGGAAAAAGTGAGCGAAGTGAATTACAAGGTCAGACAACCAGGAAGGCGAAAGCCCGAACAGATCTATCACGTTAATCTGTTGAAAGCCTGGAGGGATAGAGAGTCCCTAGTCGCAGACACTTGGTCACCAGCTCAAACTGGTTGCGTGATTCCTGAGGTTGGAATAGCAGCCACCTTGTCACAACCCCAACAACAGGAGGTTAAGGAGTTTGTGCTTCGCAACAAGGAGGTATTCTCTGAGCTGCCGGGACAAACATCTGGGGTAGAGCATGACATCATTACCCCGCCCGGTGAAAGGGTGAAGTTAAAACCCTATCGGATCCCAGAGGCCCGACGGGAGGCAATACGGGAGGAAGTACAGAAAATGCTGAACTTAGGGGTGATAGAGGAGTCCCAAAGTGATTGGTCTAGTCCCATTGTGTTGGTGCCTAAACCGGATGGGAGCTGGCGATTTTGTAACGATTTTCGTCAGTTGAACAAAGTTACAAAATTTGACACCTACCCCATGCCACGTATAGATGAGTTGATCGACCGGCTGGGAACAGCCCGATACATGACGACTCTTGACCTCACAAAAGGGTATTGGCAAATCCCCCTGGCCAAGTCGGCCAAAGAGAAAACCGCATTTGTAACCCCAGACGGGGCGTTCCAATATAAAAGAATGCCGTTCGGGTTACAGAATGCGCCGGCCACATTCCAGCGGAAAATGGACCAGATGCTGAGGCCCCATCGGAAGTATGCTGCGGCTTACCTGGATGACGTAATTGTCCATAGCACAGATTGGGCCTCACATCTGCCAAAAGTGCAAGCAGTCCTGGACTCTGTTCGGGAAGCGGGGTTTACGGCTAACCCCAAGAAGTGTACCATTGGGCAGGAGGAGGCCAAATATCTTGGGTACACCATTGGGAGGGGAGTAATAAAACCCCAACTCAACAAAGTCGAGGCCATCCAGAGTTGGCCACGTCCCAACAGCAAGAAGCAGGTACGAGCCTTTCTGGGAATCGCTGGGTATTATCGGCGATTCATTCCCCACTTTGCTTCTAAGGCTGTGCCCCTAACCAACCTGACGAAGGGGAAAGGGTCGGTCATGATTAAATGGACCCCCGAGGCTGAGGCAGCATTCCAATTCTTGAAACAAGCCTTATGTAGCCAGCCAGTGTTGTACTCACCCGACTTCTCTAAAGACTTTGTCGTACAAAGTGATGCGTCAGATGTGGGGTTAGGAGCAGTATTGTCCCAGGTCTGGAACGGGGAAGAGCACCCAGTCATTTACCTCAGCAGGAAGTTGAAGTCCCATGAGGTAAATTACGCCACCGTTGAAAAGGAGTGTTTAGCGGTGAAGTGGGCTCTAGATTCCCTTCGGTACTACCTGCTAGGTAGGCACTTTGACATGGTTACGGATCACGCTCCGTTAAAGTGGATGGCTCAAAACAAGGAAACAAATAGAAGAGTGAATAGGTGGTTCCTGGCCCTCCAGGAATTCAACTTCACAGTAAAGCATCGCCCTGGCGTTCAAATGGGGAATGTGGATGCTTTGTCTCGAGTACATGAATGCCTGATTGCTGGTGTTCCAACCCCGAGGTTAAAACAAGAGGGGGGGTATGTGACAGCAGGAAGGTAAAGTCACCTGGTTGCATCCAGGGGGGTAGATATATTTCGCCCAGATTCAGGCTTTACGCCGACTTATACAACTAGGTGGAGAGTTGTATAAGCCCAGCTGAGGCTAGTGGGCTCATGGATGACTCATACCTCTAGGGAGAGTGTGGGGCGTCGTGCAGACAGGGAGTTGATGAGACCAGCTGAAGCTTGTCAGCTCATTTAGGCCTCTATAAGAACTCCCAGATTCATTAGGTGTTTGCTCATGCCTGGACCCAGACCTGTGTGGACTGTCTAGGGAGAGTGAACCCCTGTGCGGTGAGACAAAGCCTGTGTGGCTATTTGCTTGGACATTTAAAACCAGGGACTTAGGGACTAGGACAGCACTAGGCTGATCCCAGTTGTTAGTTAGGAAACCTGTATGTTTAGTCAGAGGTCAAGTTGACCAGGATTTATTTTATTTATGTTTCTTTTGCTTTGCTGTGTTTTGTCACTGTAAATAGAAAATAAACCGCACCTTTTTGATTTTGAAAACCACAACCTCCGTTTGCTGGGCCTGTTTTTGTGTGGGGAGCCCATCCCGGGGGTCACACACACCCGCTGCCGAGCTAACCCCCTCACAGTATTTATTTGGATGGGGCAGCAATCTCAGCTGGAGATAACTGAGTGTTGGAGAGACTTTTGAGGAATCTTTTCCCCCTTTTTCTTTTTTGGTTTCTTTCAATATTGCACTACCTATTGATCCCTAAACATCTTTTCACAGTCGGCAAACTAGCCTGCCTATACTGAGGGTCTGGACTGACTTTCTGTTTTGCTTCTTGTTACACTTGAGTTTTTTCTACCCCCGAGTCCTGAGGAGCGGTATATACGTATCTCGAGGCCTGTTGCTTGATATTTTTTTTTTTTATATTTCTGTTTCACACTTGATATCGTTTTTTTTCCTTTTTTTTTTTTTTTTTTACCCGGTATCCACCTGTTTTTGTGCTTGTTAAAGATATGTCCCTGTAGAAAAACTTGTTAAGGAGAAAAGAGAAGGAATGAAGAAGAAGAAGAAGAGGGAAAGGACATAAATGTATTCATTATACTAAAAAAGAAAAAAAAAAAATTTTTTTTGAGTAAACAAAATCAAACAGGACTATATAAGTAATTATATACCTGCATAGCCATAGCTGAAATTTACCCTGATTTTCATTTAATATAGGCAGTGGTTGTTTTCCTTTTTTTTTCTCCCCCTTTTTTTTTTTTTTTTTTTGTGTATTGTTTGTATGTTTGTTTGTGTGTTGTTTATCTGTTTTTGGTTTCTTTGATTTTTTTTTTCTTGGGGTAAATTAGATCTACAGTCTAGTATAAAAGTAAAAAGTAAAACTAGACACCAGCATGAGAACATAAAGGTTAAACATCAACAGGCCAGAGGTATATCTGGCACTTTTTATCATTATTTATTATCTATTACTATTGTTTTTGGATGGTTATACAGGGGGTCAATACGCTGGTGTAAAGGACTACAATATATCTAAGAAGTTCCATATATATAGACTGTATTGATTGTATAGACTGTGGGGTAGATTAATTGGCAGGTAACGTTTAAAGTGAGCGGAATAGAAATTCTTAGGTGGGAAGGAAAATGAGGAGAAAGGGAGCAAAAACAAATCAAGTGGACAGTGGAAGTAGTAACTCCATAAAAGCTTACATGGTGCAAGATAAAGTAGATCAAAAGGCAGAGCAAGCAGTAGAAAATACAGAAAGAATAATCCCCCCCACTGAAGGGCAGAATAAAAATCGAGATCTAGGCGAAGAAGGGACTCTACAACAAGACCAACAACAAAAGGAAATTGAGAAAGAATTGGATAATCTTCAGGCACTCCCTACAAAACAAGACATGGTAGAGATGATGGCCCACTTAGAAGGCACAATTAAAAGAGAACTGAGTGCTACTCGAACGGACATACAAAATGTGTTACAAAGAGTTGAAGCATCAGAAGCTCATTTGGATGAACACAAACATGCGATTTTAGAGTTGCGAGAGAGGGCTGAATCAGAGTGGGTAGAAATGAGGAATATCCGGTATAGGCTTGAAGATCAAGAGAATCGTAATAGACGAAACAATCTGAGGATTCGGGGGCTACCGGAGTCCGTTAAAAATAACGATTTGGAAACTACGGTCCGCGAGATGTTCAACAAGATACTGAAGAAAGAAGCAACAGCTCCCATATCTTTTGAAAGAGTGCATGGAGTACAAAGAATATCTACTCCATCAACAGATATTGCGAGAGATGTGATAGTGAGGTTTTCAAGCTATGAAATAAAACAACAAGTCTCACAGGGTATGAGAAGCGTTACACCAATTGAATATATGGGAATTGAGATCCTTATTTTTACAGATTTATCACAAGAAACCCTGGCCCGCAGGAGGGCGTTGAAACCCCTGACAAAACAACTACAAGATAAAAATATCGTATATAGATGGGGTTTCCCAGCCTGTCTAATAGCAAAAAATCATGGGGTCTCAGCTACACTGAGATTCCCAGAGGACTTGAAAGAGTTCTGCAGTAAACTAGACATACCAATGCCCCAATTAGAAAATTGGGGGAAAAAACCCAGAATGGAAGAAGCTAAAAGATCAGTCATGGAATAAAATGTAGAAGTGTGGAAAAACATTAGGAAATAAATAAATGGTTCAGTCAGTGGGGGTGGGGAGGGGAGGTTGGTAGGAGAAAAGAATCTGCTCGGGGGGGTGAACTGGGGTTTGGCGATGCCCATCCGTGTACCAGGGACCATCTCTGTAACAGGGATGAGGCCCGGAGGACCGGATGGCCATATAAGTACCCCTAGAGTATGCCCCACCCAGCTTAACGCCTATAATTTAGGCGACAGCTGGGTGGGCCATAACATTGATATTCAATGTAGTTGGGGAGAGGAAAGGGGAGGGGGTTTTGTATGTGGGATGTGTTATGTTGTTTTGTTATGATGTTTTTTATATTGTTAGTTGTATGGGTCAACCCTGGAAAAATAGAGGAATTGCTCCCCCCTTATATAGTCAAAAGCATCTGGCCATGTGAGCAATATCTATTAGAGATGGCGCCCTTAAAGATAACTACCTAAAATGTTAGAGGTCTAAATGGTCCTAGCAAACGGCATCAAATATTGCAGGAATTGAAAGGCAGGGCAACAAATATAGCATTCCTGCTTGAGACTCACCTTAAATGGTCTACTAGGGTGGGACTGAACACTAAAAAATTTCCAGTTTGGTTTCATGGATATTCTCCCAATAAGAGATCCAAGGGGATAGCAATAGGTTTTGATAGGAATACACCATTTATCTTAAAGGCAATGGAGTCAGATGGTGAAGGAAGATATTTATTTGTCAAGGGTTTTTTGTTCAATAAAGAGTATACATTAGTAAATATCTACTGTCCCAATGTCCATCCCGTCCGTCCATGTCCATAAAATTGGAAAATTTTAGAGAGGGAAAAGTGATAATGGCAGGAGATTTAAATGTTGTTTTTGACCCAACCTTGGATACCCAACCTCTCTCTCTCTTCGTTCAGAGGGAAATCATTTAAAGGTAGTTAAACAAAAACTCCACCAGCAGCAATTAGTGGAGGTTTTCTTAGACCATCAGCTCCTTGAAGGTTTATTAACCACTTAACGACCGCTCACTGTACATATACGTCGGCACAATGGCACCGACAGGCACAATCACGTAGAGCATACGTGATTGCCTTTGTACAGTTGGGGGGTCCGATCGGACCCCCCTTCTGTACAGTGAGCGGTTGGTATTCATTGGGGAGCGATCCGACATGAGGCGACAGCCGTTCGATTCCGGCCACCCCCCCGCGATCGCTCCTGGCGAATAGAAATGCCCCCTCTGTCTGTCGAATGTACACACAGACAGAGAAAGCAGGAGGAAGTGATGTCATCTCCTGTGCGGCGCTCACATATATCGAGCGCCGTACAAAAGAAGACACACAGGTTAGTGCACAAACACTACACTAACACCAGCACACATAGGCACATAAATCGCCCCCCCAGGCCCCCCCAGATCACCCCCCCAGCCCCCAGTCACAGTGTCACTGATTGCAGTGACCATTTATTTACAGATCACTGCAATCAGTGACATTTGTGACTGTAAAAGTGTCACTACATTTAGTTTTAGGTCCAGTGTAGCCCCCTAACCCCCCCTAATAAAGGTTTAACCCCTTGATCACCCCCCAGATAACCCTTTCACCCCCTAGCACCGCCGTCGCTAAGCGATGATTTTTCTGATCGATGTCTTAGCGTCGGTGATGCAGATCGGTAGCCAGTATTTTTTTTTAGGTTCGCCGCAGGTTTTTATAGCGTCAGGTACCCCCATAAATTATCTAATAAAGGTTTAACCCCCTTGATCGCCCCCCAGGTAACCCTTTCACCCCCTATCACCACTGTCGCTCAGCGATAATTTTTATGATCGCTGTCTTAGCGTCGGTGATGCAGATCGGTAGCCAGTATTTTTTTTAGGTTCGCCACAGGTTTTTATAGCATCAGGTACCCCCATAAATTATCTAATAAAGGTTTAACCCCCTTGATCGCCCCCCAGGTAACCCTTTCACCCCCTATCACCACTGTCGCTAAGCGATCATTTTTCTGATCGCTGTCTTAGCGTCGGTGATGCAGATCAGTACCCAGTATATTTTTTTTAGGTTCGCCGCAGGTTTTTATAGCGTCAGGTACCCCCATAAATTATCTAATAAAGGTTTAACCCCCTTGATCGCCCCCCAGGTAACCCTTTCACCCCCTATCACCACTGTCGCTAAGCGATCATTTTTCTGATCGCTGTCTTAGCGTCGGTGATGCAGATCGGTAGCCAGTAATTTTTTTTAGGTTCGCCGCAGGTTTTTATAGCGTCAGGTACCCCCATAAATTATCTAATAAAGGTTTAACCCCCTTGATCGCCCCCCAGGTAACCCTTTCACCCCCTATCACCACTGTCGCTAAGCGATCATTTTTCTGATCGCTGTCTTAGCGTCGGTGATGCAGATCGGTAGGCAGTAATTTTTTTTAGGTTCGCCGCAGGTTTTTATAGCGTCAGGTACCCCCATATATTATCTAATAAAGGTTTTAACCCCCTAATTGCCCCTAGTTAACCCTTTCACCAGTGATCATCATATAAGTGTTACGGGTGACGCTGGTTAGTTAGTTTGCTTTTTATAGTGTCAGGGCACCCGCCGTATATAACCCAATAGAGGTTTAACCCCCTGATCGCCCGGAGGGTGATATTAATTAGGTTTTAGCGTCAGAGAGGGTCTGCGTCACACCCCAGGCAGCGTCAGGTTAGTGCCAGTAACGCTAACACCCACGCGTGAAGCATACACCTCCCTTAGTGGTATAGTATCTGAACAGATCAGGGGGTGCGCGAGTTTCGTCAGGCCTAGGGCAGCACAAAACCTAAATACACCACTGGGTGACACCACAGTGGTTAGCTCTACTTAAAGGATTGTGCCTTGACCTACTCCCCACAAATACTGAAGTGTTCTCTGGGTCTCAACCTGTCTGTGCTGTATGACTATTTATTGCTGGAAGAGAATAAATACGAGTTGGACCTTTTCAGTGTGTGGAACTCTGGTTACTGGGAGCAAGGGGAGTCATTTCGGAGAAAGGATTTGATTCTGGGACACACACACAAAACCCGATAGTTCTGGCTTTCACCTCCGGTCTCTCTGGAGGACATGGGCCATGGTGTATCGCATCCCCCCCCCCAGTACTAACCCCCTAGACAAGACCAACAAGCCAAAAATGAGAAGGGGTGAGAGGGGTGAGGTCGCTATATATATATTGTGACAGCAGGAAGGTAAAGTCACCTGGTTGCATCCAGGGGGGTAGATATATTTCGCCCAGATTCAGGCTTTACGCCGACTTATACAACTAGGGAGTTGATGAAGCCCAGCTGAGGCTAGTGGGCTCATGGATGACTCATACCTCTAGGGAGAGGGCTGGGCGTCGTGCAGGCAGGGAGTTGATGAGACCAGCTGAAGCTTGTCAGCTCATTTAAAGGCCTCTATAAAAACTCCCAGCTTCATTAGATGTTAGCTCATGCCTGGAACCAGACCTGTGTGGACTGTCTAGGGAGAGTGAACCCCTGTGCGGTGAGGCAAAGCCTGTGTGGCTATTTGTTTGGACTTTTACTAAACCAGGGACTTAGGGACTAGGACAGCACCAGGCTGATCCCAGTTGTTAGTTTAGGAAACCTGCATGTTTAGTCAGAGGTCAAACTGACCAGGATTTATTTTGTTTATGTTTCTTTTTGGCTTTGCTGTGTTTTTGTCACTGTACATAGAGAAATAAACCGCACCTTTTGATTTTGAAAACCACAACCTCCGTCTGCTGGCCCTGTTTTTGTGTGGGGAGCCCAACCAGGGGGTCACACACACCCGCTACCGAGTTAACCCCCTCACAGTTGGTGGAGAACCAGTGGCAGTTTTTTTTTAAGCCAGCATGGAGGAGATACTGAAACAGCTGGCTCTAGCAAATGCCAATCAACAGCAGACAAATGCAGGTTTGCAAAGGAGCCTTGCAGCCCAGCAGCAAGCTCATCAACAAGCCCAGCAGCAATCTGAGGCCCGCTTCATAGACCTGTTACAGAAGCAAGAGCAGAGACTACAACAAATGGAAGCAGTAATGCAGCAACGTCCGCAGACCAGTGAGGAAAGCCGTCCCACTAATACCGCGTCCTTTGGGGTGAGTCGTTTATTGACAAAAATGACTGGAGAGGATGATCCAGAGGTATTTTTGACCACATTTGAAAGGACTGCTGAAAGAGAAAAGTGGCCTGAGGAGCAGTGGGCTGGACTGGTGGCTCCTCTGTTAACTGGTGAATCGCAGAAGGCTTACTATGACCTAGAGCCTGACCAAGCAAAAGACTATGTGAGGCTAAAAGCTGAAATATTGGCAAGGCTGGGTGTCACCCTGGCTGTCCGGGCTCAGCGTGTGCATAACTGGACTTTCCAGCTTGGAAAACCCCCCAGGTCTCAAATGTATGATCTCATTCACCTGAGCAGGAAGTGGCTACAGCCAGAGACTTTGTCCGCACCAGAGATTGTGGAACGTGTTGTAATGGATCGGTTTTTGAGAGCTCTTCCTACTGCCATCCAAAAGTGGGTAAGCCATGGAGACCCAGAGACGGCCGGTGGTCTTGTGGATCGTGTAGAGAAATACTTGGCTACAGAGAACCTGACGGCCTCTTCCAGAGACTCTGGGACTTTCCACCCTAAGACCAGACCATCCCCAGGGGCGGATAAGAGGATTCCAAGGGGTGAGGGTGGAGAGAGTGAGAGGGTGGGAGCTCTACCCAAAGTTTGGCGAGAACAGCCTGGGAAGTCAGGGGCTCAAGAGGCAGCCAAATGGATTGTTTGCTACCGCTGCCGGCAAGCGGGACATATTGCAGCAAATTGCCCGGTTGTGGAGGAACCCATGCAATGTGACTTTCTGATGGACAGACGTCAGTCGCTGTGTGCGACAGTCGCATGCACTGCCATTCGGGGAACTGAGAAACATTTATGCAAAATGTGTATTAATGGTAGAAATGTTGTGGTATTACTGGATTCAGGTAGCCTTGTGACCCTGATAAAGGCTGAATTAGTTAAAACAGAGGTCTCTGGGAATAGCAAGGTAGCTGTTATTTGTGTGCATGGGGACACCCGAGAGTATCCAGTGACTACAGTGTGTTTCGAGACCCCCAAAGGTACCCTCTCTCATCCAGTGGGGTTAGTATCTCAATTACCGCATGATGCCATTGTGGGAAGGGATTTTCCGAAGTTCTGGGAACTGTGGGATGATCCTGAGCCCCCCACTGGTGCCCCTATGTACCAGGAATGTGATAGCCAGAACTCCTCTGAGAGTGGTGAGGACTCTCCAGAATTTCCCTTGTCAGTATTGGCAGGGGAGACTCAAGAAACTGGAGAGGAGCCCACCTCCTCAGACGAAAACCTACCGTCTGTGGAGTTTTCTGATCTGGAGGTTCACAGGGAAAATTTTGCCACAGAACAGTTAAAAGACCCCGCCCTAATAAAGGCACGGGAAAACGTAGTGGAAATAGATGGCGAGTTAGTGAACCCAGATAATACCTGCACTTACCCATACTTCAGCGTAGAGAAGGACCTACTGTATCGGGTGGCAAAAAGGGCAGAAGAAACCGTTGAGCAGCTTCTGGTGCCCAAACCTTACAGGAAGTTGGTGTTGGAGTTGGCCCATGGGCACATTCTTGGAGGTCATCTGGGGACAGAGAAAACCCGAGAGAGGGTATTACAGAGATTCTATTGGCCTGGGGTGATGAAGGACATAGAAAATTATTGTTCCTCCTGCCCTGTGTGTCAGAGGTCGGCCCCGATGCCACATTTCCGTAGCCCGCTGGTCCCTCTACCCATCATTGAGGTCCCGTTTGAGAGAATCGCAATGGATTTGGTAGGTCCTATAATCAAGTCCGCTAGGGGGCACCAGTACATATTGGTTATAATGGACTATGCCACCCGTTATCCAGAAGCGATCCCTCTCAGAAATACCTCGGCCAAAACCATAGCCAAAGAGCTATCTCTTGTTTTTAGCCGGGTGGGTATTTGTAAAGAACTGCTTACGGACCAAGGTACACCCTTTATGTCCCGGGTTATGAAAGAGCTGTGTAAATTGCTCAAAGTGACGCAATTGCGTACATCTGTGTATCACCCCCAAACCGATGGGCTGGTTGAAAGATTCAACAAAACCCTAAAACAAATGTTGAAGAAAGTGGTGGAAAGAGATGGAAAGGATTGGGACTGTCTACTTCCTTATTTGATGTTTGCTATTAGGGAGGTGCCCCAATCCTCTACGGGATTCTCCCCCTTTGAGTTACTGTATGGGAGACACCCAAGAGGGCTGTTGGATATTGGCAAGGAAACTTGGGAAAGTGAGAGTTCTCCCCACAGGAGTGTGATTGAGCATGTCGCCCTGATGCAAGATCGAATTGCACAGGTAATGCCCATCGTGAAGGAACATTTGGCCCAAGCGCAGTTGGCACAGCAGAGAGTGTACAACCGTGGAGCAAAGACCCGTACCTTTTCCCCGGGGGATAGGATATTGGTACTTGTCCCTACGGTTGAAAGTAAATTCCTTGCCAAATGGCAAGGCCCCTACGAGATAATGGAAAAAGTGAGCGAAGTGAATTACAAGGTCAGACAACCAGGAAGGCGAAAGCCCGAACAGATATATCACGTTAATCTGTTGAAAGCCTGGAGGGATAGAGAGTCCCTAGTCGCAGAAACTTGGTCACCAGCTCAAACTGGTTGCGTGATTCCGGAGGTTGGAATAGCAGCCACCTTGTCACAACCCCAACAACAGAATGTTAAGGAGTTTGTGCTTCGCAACAAGGAGGTGTTCTCTGAGCTGCCGGGACAAACATCTGGGGTAGAGCATGATATTATTACCCCGCCCGGTGAAAGGGTGAAGTTAAAACCCTATCGGATCCCAGAGGCCCGACGGGAGGCAATACGGGAGGAAGTACAGAAAATGCTGAACTTAGGGGTGATAGAGGAGTCCCAAAGTGATTGGTCTAGTCCCATTGTGTTGGTGCCTAAACCGGATGGGAGCTGGCGATTTTGTAACGATTTTCGTCAGTTGAACAAAGTTACAAAATTTGACACCTACCCCATGCCACGTATAGATGAGTTGATCGACCGGCTGGGAACAGCCCGATACATGACGACTCTTGACCTCACAAAAGGGTATTGGCAAATTCCCCTGGCCAAGTCGGCCAAAGAGAAAACCGCATTTGTAACCCCAGACGGGGCGTTCCAATATAAGAGAATGCCGTTCGGGTTACAGAATGCGCCGGCCACATTCCAGCGGAAAATGGACCAGATACTGAGGCCCCATCGGAAGTATGCTGCGGCTTACCTGGATGACGTAATTGTCCATAGCACAGATTGGGCCTCACATCTGCCAAAAGTGCAAGCAGTCCTAGACTCTATCCGGGAAGCGGGGTTTACGGCTAACCCCAAGAAGTGTACCATTGGGCAGGAGGAGGCCAAATATCTTGGGTACACCATTGGCAGGGGAGTGATAAAACCCCAACTCAACAAAGTCGAGGCCATCCAGAGTTGGCCACGTCCCAACAGCAAGAAGCAGGTACGGGCCTTTCTGGGAATCGCGGGTTATTATCGGCGCTTCATTCCCCACTATGTAGCCAGCCAGTGTTGTACTCACCCGACTTCTCTAAAGACTTTGTCGTACAAAGTGATGCGTCAGATGTGGGGTTAGGAGCAGTATTGTCCCAGGTCTGGAATGGGGAAGAGCACCCAGTCATTTACCTCAGCAGGAAGTTGAAGTCCCATGAGGTAAATTACGCCACGGTTGAAAAGGAGTGTTTAGCGGTGAAGTGGGCTCTAGATTCCCTTCGGTACTATCTGCTAGGTAGGCACTTTGACATGGTTACGGATCACGCTCCGTTAAAGTGGATGGCTCAAAACAAGGAGACAAATAGAAGAGTGAATAGGTGGTTCCTGGCCCTACAGGAATTCAACTTCACAGTAAAGCATCGCCCTGGCGTTCAAATGGGGAATGTGGATGCTTTGTCTCGAGTACATGAATGCCTGATTGCTGATGTTCCAACCCCAAGGTTAAAACAAGAGGGGGGGTATGTGACAGCAGGAAGGTAAAGTCACCTGGTTGCATCCAGGGGGGTAGATATATTTCTCCCAGATTCAGGCTTTATGCCGACTTATACAACTAGGGAGGGAGTTGATGAAGCCCAGCTGAGGCTAGTGGGCTCATGGATGACTCATACCTCTAGGGAGAGTGCTGGGCGTCGTGCAGGCAGGGAGTTGATGAGACCAGCTGAAGCTTGTCAGCTCGTTTAAGGCCTCTATAAAAACTCCCAGCTTCATTAGGTGTTTGCTCATGCCTGGACCCAGACCTGTGTGGACTGTCTAGGGAGAGTGAACCCCTGTGCGGTGAGGCAAAGCCTGTGTGGCTATTTGTTTGGACTTTTACTAAACCAGGGACTTAGGGACTAGGACAGCACCAGGCTGATCCCAGTTGTTAGTTTAGGAAACCTGCATGTTTAGTCAGAGGTCACGCTGACCAGGATTTATTTTGTTTATGTTTCTTTTTGGCTTTGCTGTGTTTTTGTCACTGTACATAGAGAAATAAACCGCACCTTTTGATTTTGAAAACCACAACCTCCGTCTGCTGGCCCTGTTTTTGTGTGGGGAGCCCAACCAGGGGGTCACACACACCCGCTACCGAGTGAACCCCCTCACAGCAGGTACAGATCCACAGCTCTGAATGCAGATAGACTGTGTCCAGAGGTGTGCATCTCTCCATTTACAAAGTAAACACTGTGTTATAAAGGATGATCCATGAAACTGTAATACCCCCGCAGGAGCCTCTGAATATTTTGGGTTCCCTTTTCATCACTGAGCCCTGGACAGAGCATCATCCCTGCTGACACCACCAAATTACCTTGGCCATATAGTTCCCTGGCTGGCACACAAATGAAAGATTCACACACACACACACACTGGTAAATTAAATGATCAGTTTGTATTAGGATCAATGAAGTAGTATGTCAAGCAGAGAAATCAGCAAACTGAAGTTATCAATAAGCAAGGTAATACAGCAAAAAGGGCAATACAGTAACACTTTAAGACACGCCTACCTGTCCTACAGAACTGACAATGTAAACAATAGCCCTCTAACCAAGAGATTTTCCCCAAGTGAGCAAAAGGAAAAAAAACGAAACAAACACAAAGCTGCCTCACTTGTGGGCTCTCAGTCAAGAGAGTCAGAGTTGAAACTTTAGAAAGTTTGACACACAACTAAGCTATAAATGTATGATTGATTCTTCTGCTGGCTTAGTTGGGGCTCGTAAGTTGGTGCACAATAAAGGAAGCAGTCTCTATATCGGGCTGTTCCCAGCCGGTCGATCAACTCATCTATACGTGGCATGGGGTAGGTGTCAAATTTTGTAACTTTGTTCAACTGACGAAAATCGTTACAAAATCGCCAGCTCCCATCCGGTTTAGGCACCAACACAATGGGACTAGACCAATCACTTTGGGACTCCTCTATCACCCCTAAGTTCAGCATTTTCTGTACTTCCTCCCGTATTGCCTCCCGTCGGGCCTCTGGGATCCGATAGGGTTTTAACTTCACCCTTTCACCGGGCGGGGTAATAATATCATGCTCTACCCCAGATGTTTGTCCCGGCAGCTCAGAGAACACCTCCTTGTTGCGAAGCACAAACTCCTTAACCTCCTGTTGTTGGGGTTGTGACAAGGTGGCTGCTATTCCAACCTCCGGAATCACGCAACCAGTTTGAGCTGGTGACCAAGTTTCTGCGACTAGGGACTCTCTATCCCTCCAGGCTTTCAACAGATTAACGTGATATATCTGTTCGGGCTTTCGCCTTCCTGGTTGTCTGACCTTGTAATTCACTTCGCTCACTTTTTCCATTATCTCGTAGGGGCCTTGCCATTTGGCAAGGAATTTACTTTCAACCGTAGGGACAAGTACCAATATCCTATCCCCCGGGGAAAAGGTACGGGTCTTGGCTCCACGGTTGTACACTCTCTGCTGTGCCAACTGCGCTTGGGCCAAATGTTCCTTCACGATGGGCATTACCTGTGCAATTCGATCTTGCATCAGGGCGACATGCTCAATCACACTCCTGTGGGGAGAACTCTCACTTTCCCAAGTTTCCTTGGCAATATCCAACAGCCCTCTTGGGTGTCTCCCATACAGTAACTCAAAGGGGGAGAATCCCGTAGAGGATTGGGGCACCTCCCTAATAGCAAACATCAAATAAGAAAGTAGACAGTCCCAATCCTTTCCATCTCTATCCACCACTTTCTTCAACATTTGTTTTAGGGTTTTGTTGAATCTTTCAACCAGCCCATCGGTTTGGGGGTGATACACAGATGTACGCAATTGCGTCACTTTGAACAATTTACACAGCTCTTTCATAACCCGGGACATAAAGGGTGTACCTTGGTCCGTAAGCAGTTCTTTACAAATACCCACCCGGCTAAAAACAAGAGATAGCTCTTTGGCTATGGTTTTGGCCGAGGTATTTCTGAGAGGGATCGCTTCTGGATAACGGGTGGCATAGTCCATTATAACCAATATGTACTGGTGCCCCCTAGCGGACTTGATTATAGGACCTACCAAATCCATTGCGATTCTCTCAAACGGGACCTCAATGATGGGTAGAGGGACCAGCGGGCTACGGAAATGTGGCATCGGGGCCGACCTCTGACACACAGGGCAGGAGGAACAATAATTTTCTATGTCCTTCATCACCCCAGGCCAATAGAATCTCTGTAATACCCTCTCTCGGGTTTTCTCTGTCCCCAGATGACCTCCAAGAATGTGCCCATGGGCCAACTCCAACACCAACTTCCTGTAAGGTTTGGGCACCACAAGCTGCTCAACGGTTTCTTCTGCCCTTTTTGCCACCCGATACAGTAGGTCCTTCTCTACGCTGAAGTATGGGTAAGTGCAGGTATTATCTGGGTTCACTAACTCGCCATCTATTTCCACTACGTTTTCCCGTGCCTTTATTAGGGCGGGGTCTTTTAACTGTTCTGTGGCAAAATTTTCCCTGTGAACCTCCAGATCAGAAAACTCCACAGACGGTAGGTTTTCGTCTGAGGAGGTGGGCTCCTCTCCAGTTTCTTGAGTCTCCCCTGCCAATACTGACAAGGGAAATTCTGGAGAGTCCTCACCACTCTCAGAGGAGTTCTGGCTATCACATTCCTGGTACATAGGGGCACCAGTGGGGGGCTCAGGATCATCCCACAGTTCCCAGAACTTCGGAAAATCCCTTCCCACAATGGCATCATGCGGTAATTGAGATACTAACCCCACTGGATGAGAGAGGGTACCTTTGGGGGTCTCGAAACACACTGTAGTCACTGGATACTCTCGGGTGTCCCCATGCACACAAATAACAGCTACCTTGCTATTCCCAGAGACCTCTGTTTTAACTAATTCAGCCTTTATCAGGGTCACAAGGCTACCTGAATCCAGTAATACCACAACATTTCTACCATTAATACACATTTTGCATAAATGTTTCTCAGTTCCCTGAATGGCAGTGCATGCGACTGTCGCACACAGCGACTGACGTCTGTCCGTCAGAAAGTCACATTGCATGGGTTCCTCCACAACCGGGCAATTTGCTGCAATATGTCCCGCTTGCCGGCAGCGGTAGCAAACAATCCATTTGGCTGCCTCTTGAGCCCCTGACTTCCCAGGCTGTTCTCGCCAAACTTTGGGTAGAGCTCCCACCCTCTCACTCTCTCCACCCTCACCCCTTGGAATCCTCTTATCCGCCCCTGGGGATGGTCTGGTCTTAGGGTGGAAAGTCCGAGAGTCTCTGGAAGAGGCCGTCAGGTTCTCTGTAGCCAAGTATCTCTCTACACGATCCACAAGTTTACCGGCCGTTTCTGGGTCTCCATGGCTTACCCACTTTTGAATGGCGGTAGGAAGAGCTCTCAAGAAACGATCCATCACAACACGTTCCACAATCTCCGGTGCGGACCAAGTCTCTGGCTGTAGCCACTTCCTGCTCAGGTGAATGAGATCATACATTTGAGACCTGGGGGGTTTTCCAAGCTGGAAAGTCCAGTTATGCACACGCTGAGCCCGGACAGCCAGGGTGACACCCAGCCTTGCCAATATTTCAGCTTTTAGCATCACATAGTCTTTTGCTTGGTCAGGCTCTAGGTCATAGTAAGCCTTCTGCGATTCACCAGTTAACAGAGGAGCCACCAGTCCAGCCCACTGCTCCTCAGGCCACTTTTCTCTTTCAGCAGTCCTTTCAAATGTGGTCAAAAATACCTCTGGATCATCCTCTCCAGTCATTTTTGTCAATAAACGACTCACCCCAAAGGACGCGGTATTAGTGGGACGGCTTTCCTCACTGGTCTGCGGACGTTGCTGCATTACTGCTTCCATTTGTTGTAGTCTCTGCTCTTGCTTCTGTAACAGGTCTATGAAGCGGGCCTCAGATTGCTGCTGGGCTTGTTGATGAGCTTGCTGCTGGGCTGCAAGGCTCCTTTGCAAACCTGCATTTGTCTGCTGTTGATTGGCATTTGCTAGAGCCAGCTGTTTCAGTATCTCCTCCATGCTGGCTTAAAAAAAACTGCCACTGGTTCTCCACCAACTGTGAGGGGGTTCACTCGGTAGCGGGTGTGTGTGACCCCCTGGTTGGGCTCCCCACACAAAAACAGGGCCAGCAGACGGAGGTTGTGGTTTTCAAAATCAAAAGGTGCGGTTTATTTCTCTATGTACAGTGACAAAAACACAGCAAAGCCAAAAAGAAACATAAACAAAATAAATCCTGGTCAGCGTGACCTCTGACTAAACATGCAGGTTTCCTAAACTAACAACTGGGATCAGCCTGGTGCTGTCCTAGTCCCTAAGTCCCTGGTTTAGTAAAAGTCCAAACAAATAGCCACACAGGCTTTGCCTCACCGCACAGGGGTTCACTCTCCCTAGACAGTCCACACAGGTCTGGGTCCAGGCATGAGCAAACACCTAATGAAGCTGGGAGTTTTTATAGAGGCCTTAAACGAGCTGACAAGCTTCAGCTGGTCTCATCAACTCCCTGCCTGCACGACGCCCAGCACTCTCCCTAGAGGTATGAGTCATCCATGAGCCCACTAGCCTCAGCTGGGCTTCATCAACTCCCTCCCTAGTTGTATAAGTCGGCATAAAGCCTGAATCTGGGAGAAATATATCTACCCCCCTGGATGCAACCAGGTGACTTTACCTTCCTGCTGTCACACTGCATAAAGGTATACACTTGAACGTGTGGGAAGATCCATACAGTCATTGTGTCTCTCAGCCTGTCATTCATTTTAACAGACTGGCTGCTTGCAGCTGCATGGAACAGCTGTCACTCCCTGAGTGCATAAATATGGCCTTCTGCATCATCACCTCCTCCTCACTTACCTTGCCTTGCCCCTCATTGGCTCCTTCGCCTATGGCGAGTGCACGAGACGCGGCCGCCGTGTACTCTGGCATCTATTCAAAAATGGCGCCAGACGGTGCTATTATGTTACTGCGCATGCGCCGCCCGGCCGAGCGAGTACAAGCTTTCCCGAGCCCGGCCGGCTTCGGAACGGTGCATGCGCAGTTACATGGTTGGCTCGCGGCCATCTTTTTTACAGGCACCGCTGCCCTGTCAGGAACCATCAATCAGACAGAAGTACAGTTAAATCACACTTGTTTAATAATAAAAATAAAAAGGTAAACAGAGTTCAGTAACCGGATCGGGTAGTTGGCCAAGCCAATGTCCAAGAGCCAGCGATCAAGGTAGTAGTACAGCAAGCAGGATCTGTAGCCAGAGGGAACATCAGACAAGAAGGTCTTCAACTGGAACGCAGGAGAAAGTCTCTAGTGATGTTAACACAGGCGAAGGCAAAGAGCAAATGAACTGGAAGTCCTTAAGTAGGCAGAGCTGACGAGCAGGATCATCAACAGGTGGATCACTATGGAGAGATGGGAACTGGCAATTAGCTGACAGCTGAGCTGCCAGAACAGAGAAGGAAGGGTAAGCCCAGCCTTGACATGCCCATAACGGACATTTGCGGGCGCCCCGGGCCGAAAATAGGAGCAAATCTACGGGCAGTTGGCAACACTGCAACCAGCCCACTGGCCATCGGCCCACCGGGAATCTCCCGGTAGTCTCGATGGCCAGTCCATCCCTGGCTGTATGTGTGATGAGGAGTCACACCAGTTTAGCAAACAGCAACCATCACAATGTACCACTGACAGACACAATTATAAGAATCGCAGGTACCAATGTGAGGAACATTTTACTTTTCTTAAAACATAAAGGGAAAACTTTTTTTTTTTTTTTTTAGTTTTGGATAGAGTGGAGAGAGATTAGAACTCCCTCTCTACTTGTCCTGTTTACTGTTATCATCGAGAGTAAAAATAAAATAAATTGTTTGGATTGTCACCAGAACAGGATTAGAGGTGAAATCTTCCAATGGGGACACTAGTTCTGGTGACTGTGGTGACCCCCAGGGATTGCCTCACTCTGAAGGGATTTCCTCTGACTTTCTGTTTTTTCTATAGGACAGGAAGTGTAGGGAAATTTCGTCAATGGGACACAGATGTATTATAACCCTCTCTAATGCCGCGTACACACGACCGTTTTTAATGTCATTGAAAAACCGACGTTTTTCTCGACGTGATTCTTCTCAAGCCTGCCTTGCCTACACACGATAGTTTTCAATGACCATTTTAGAAAATGGCATTTTTCTTGTCATTAAAAACGGTTGTGTGTACGCGGCATAAGGCTACTTTCACACTGAGACGGTTTTCAGGCGTTTCCACCTCCCATTCATTTCAGTGTGACCTTTCACACTGGGGCGGTGCGCTTGCGGGATGTTAGGAAAAGTCCTGCAAGCAGCATCTTTGGGGCTGTATACACTACTCCCAAAACGCCCTGCCCATTAAAATGAGCGCCTGAAAAGTGCTTCGGAAGCGCCGCAACACAGGGGCTTTAAACCCCTTCAGCTGCTAGCAGGGGTTAAAAGCGCCCCACTAGAGGCCAAAAAGCACCACAGAAGCGCGGCTAAAACGAGCCGCGCTTTAGCACTAATGGCCGGGCACTGCAGTGTGAAACTGGCCTAACTCTATACAAAATGAAAGTGTTCAATGAAAAATCTAGATCTTTAGTAACCATAATTTTTTATAAACCTGTCTAAGACTTAGCCATTGCTTTGGAATGGAGAACTGGAAGCCGTCAATTATTTTTAATATACCAGTATATATATTTATATATATGATATGGGGAATTCAGCTCAGTGGTAGAATTTTTTTAAGGCATTTATATATATATATATATATATATATATATATATATATATATATATATATATAAACATGTATAAAAGCACTCATGGCATGGCATGGCATGGCATTGCAGTGGAGATTTTGGTAACTAGAATTCACTCTATGGGGTAAATTCACTAAGAGTTAAATAACAGCAAATAAAATGCGGTAAAATAATGCATGCAGTAAATCAGTTATGAAAGTTCAGTTCACTAAGAATTTAGCGTTAAATAACGAATACAGTATTTTTTTAATTGTTCGGTAACTACTGCATTTTCTCATGCGGTAATTTATCGCACGTGTCAGTGGTTAAGGATTGTTTAGAGAGGAACTGCAGTCTGCTCACATAATTTGTAATAAAAACGTATTTGCCATTCTGAAGCTTCCTTCCAACCACTTTGCATATTATTTTATATATACTGTGATTCTGTACTTGCCAAATATGCTGCAGAAATCTCCCTCCACTAAGTCTGGCTGCATCCATTTTAACTGTGGGCAGCTGAAGCTGCTGCCTGTTAACTTCCTGGATTTACACAGACACACAGAGGCACACCTCCAGCTCTGCAGCTCTCATTGGCCCTCTTATGACTCATCCCCCACCCTTCCTGGCAAACTCTCACAAGAGTGAGAAAGAGAGAGCTGTGTATGATGTCCTAAGCCTAGGCTTTTTACCAGGCAAGAAACAGGAAGTGGACTGTGTAAAGTATTTACTGGCAGAAAAAGATTTACTATCCAAAGTTAAAACAACAAGTGCAGAAGATTTAATAGATGGAAAGTTGAAAAAATTACTGAAGACCCACTTTAGGTCATTTCCTTATAACTTATTTCTTTTTACCATTTTTGTTATTTTTCTTTTGCAAAAAACTATTTTTTAATCTAACATTTTTTACAGTAATCTGTTTTTGGAGGCATTGAAATTTGAACTACCTTCTCAAATTTATGTCTCCTGATGCTTGGTATTCCAAGCTCCTTTACTAAATCCATCTTGTCATACATTCATAAAATGTGTTTTTTTGTAAATGTATGGCCTACTAGAGTTGTTGAAAGTGCTCTTTTCTATGTTTTTGGCCCAATTCTGTGCTGCCGCCTATGTTTATATTGTGAAAACTAAAGAAAACTGGACTATATATTTTTTTTATATATTTAAAAATAAAAATCCTGTTCCTGTCCAAGTTTAACTTTTTGTAATGGTGTATATAATCAAAAGTATTACAGTGGCCACTTCAAGCTGGAGTAATTGTCATGGTTGGCATACTCCATTGTTGCACTTTTGTAAATGTTTACTTTAAAAAAATAAATTAAATATTTAACCACTTCCCATTTGGCCACTGCATATGTACGGCCGGGTGGGCGCTCTCTCCTGAGTGGACGTTCAGGAACGTTCCTCAGAAGGAGGGGGATCGCACGCGCGCGTGCCCACACTGCGGCGCGATCCCGATTGTGCTTGTGTCACCCGGACACGGCGCATCTCAGATCGGCAGGAGGGCTCTGTGATGGCCCTCCTGATCACATGACGGCCATGTCCAATCACAGCCATCATGTGATATAAACAGAGAGCCGGTTGCTAGGCGATCGGCTTTCCTCACACATTAGTTGTCGGTGAGGAGAGGAGAGCGGATCACTGCAGCGGGCTGGTGATCAGTGTATATGAGCTGTTTTTTACAGCTTTTTACACACTGATCACCAGCCTAGTAAAACGCAATGTAAAACACACATCCCCACACACATGTCCCCACATAGTAAAAACATCTGTCCCCCACATATGTAACAGTAAAATCATATGTCCCAATGATCATCTGCACACACATGTCCGTGATCACCTGCGCACATCTGTAAATGATCATTTGTGTACATATGTCCGTGATCACACAAACCAATTATTATACACTTAACAGGATTTTTTTTTACCAAAGACATGTAGCAGAATACATTTTGGCTTAAATTTATGACAAAATTAGATTTTATTGGACTTCTTTTAAAATAGAATAAAGAAAATATTGTTTTTTTTTTCAAAATTTCTGCTCTTTTTTCGCTTATATCGCAAAAAATAAAAAACTGAGTCGTGAATAAATACCACCAAAAGAAAGCTCTATTTGTGCGAACAAAATTATAAAAAATTCATTTGGGTACAGCGTAGCATGACCGTGCAATTGTAATTGAAAATGAAAGAGCGCTGAAAGCTGAAAATTGGCCTGGGAAGGAAGGTTGGGAAAGTGCCCAGTATGTGGTTATAAAAAAAAAAAAAAGTTCTTGATGTTTTTATTACATTACATTTTTTTTTTCAAATTCTTTATTTATATGTAGCAGCCTCACCCCCTTTTTTTTGGTCTAGGGGTATGTTGTACGTGAGGGTGAGATGCGCTACGGCCCATGTCCTCCCCATTACAGCAGGTGAGGTGAAGGCCAGTACCAAGTATTCTTCTCGGGCCTGTGTGTTTCTATTCACAACCAAGTCTTGCTGTGCTGACACTCCCATTCACTCCCATTAACCAGAGTTCCACACACCGATAAGGATCCAACACTTGTTTTATTGTAACACACAATAAACAGTTCTTTGTCAGCCAACTGGTTGAGATCCATAAACAGTTCAATACGGTGGGGTGAGCAGGTCGAGGCATTGTCCTAATGATAAAACTAAACCACTGTGGTTTCACCAGCGGTTGCTATAGCCATTGGCTAGAGAGAGGAGCTTGAAACTTGTGAGTCTCTACCAGCGACTCTGAAGAACATGAATTGGAGTACCTTCGCTGCATTGTGGCCCCTGTCAGGGGGAAGATGTCCCTCCAAGGGAGTTACCAGATGCCCCTCCGTCACCGGGTTGATGCTGCTCCGGACTCTTCAGACGGGTAACCTCTCCGGCCTCCTCACCTCAGACATGGGCCCCATCCACCTCAGGGTCCCTCGGACTCATCCGCCCTTGCGGAGCCCAGTCGAAGTCACTGGGCCCCAGGCCTCCGGTGAAGTACCTCACCCCAGGCTTAAGGTGCCTGGGATGGACGCCAACTCCGCTCCGACCAGGCCTAGGGCGCCTGGGCTGGAACTCCGGATCGCCCGCACCCAGGCCTAAGGTGCCTGGGCGCGCGCTCTAGAAGAAGACCTCGTGGCGAGGGCGTCTCTCCCCTTTATCTCCTCCCGTGACGCCACAGCAGGTTCTCCGCCCCCGCTGTACCACCGCCGGAACGGGACAAAAAGGACAGCACTGTGGCAGTGATTCTACCTCGACCTGTGGGAACACCGCCACCTCAGGCCAAGGAGAATAGTACACCACCAAAGTCCTCCACGACTGAAAGTGGTCTAAATTCTCTATGATTTACACACACCTGGGTCATACTACCACCCAGGTGTATCCCCCTAAATTTAGACCCCCGCTACATATATAAGGAAGTAGTCAGTGAATACATTGCCACATCACATTACCGGTACATCTTATTCCTCATTTTGGGCACAATTAACAAACTTCGTGTATCTTCATATTTTTTATACATCTATTTATATAACATTTTCCCCCAAAATATTCCCCCTTTCTCTCTTCAACCAGAGCTCTCCTTAACTTCAAGGTCCAAGAGGAAGGGGAATATCACCCTAACTTTGCTCCATGTATTCTCTATTCCTCCCTTCTATTTCTACTTTTACAAAAAAATAAATAAACCCAACTCAACCCCCCCCCCCCCCAAAAAAAACAGAAAAAAACCCAATCCCCCCTTTCCCCCTTTCCAGAGGGGACGCGCTACCTCCATACTCTTATAGCATTTGTAAAATTCCTAGGATTCGTGTTATTCATACCTATTATTCCTAGGCAGACGAGTCTCACCCCTCGGGGTTATTCCTCAACATTCTCCTCCCCTCTTCTGAATATACAAATAAATCCCAGGCTGCCCGTATTTTAGTATACTTATTTTTTCTATTTTGACTTGAGAGTACTAAGTTCTCCCTGGCCCCAACTTTTCTGACCCTGTTGAGCCACAATTCAATCAAAGGTGACTTCGAGTTTTTACAACAAAAAGGTGACACGCCTTGGCGGCATTGACTAAATGGCACAACACCGAGTTTTTATATATCTGTACAGGGATTTCTGAACAATGGAGCGAGAAAAAAGCAGGGTCGTCTGGAATTGGGAAAACAGTAAATCTTTGAGAGATGCTTTGTACCGCCAGCCAGTACGCTCTGATCTTTGAACACGACCAGAATATATGAATTAACCTCCCTGGCAGTATGATTCTGTCTGGAATTATGTACCAAAAGCGGTACAATTATTTTGCATGGAAATTTGGTGTTATGTATTGTAGGCCTGCAATTCTTAGTAATTACTTAAACCTGACCAAACAAGAGTCTAGTAGACATCCCGGGTATGATAGTTTGAAACACAAAATCATAAATTATAATGTAGCGCTACCCCCAGTTAAGAGAGCCACTGATATTGATTTGGGCCCTGTAGTGCACTGCTGTCAACCCCTGGCAATCGGCTCTAACCTCCCGTGGCACAGCTGGTGATAGAGGGATAGGACCGCGTGACCGCAACTGTTGGTGACGCAGTCCTATAACAAACATACACAGAATATACTTTAAAACTCCTATTAAAGTAAGCGGAACTGACACCAAATGTACTTTACCCAGATATTTTACTGAGGCTAATGGGCAAGTAATAAACAACAGTATAACAAGTTGCAGATCCCTGCAATAAACAGTAATAAAGATAAACAGAGTAATCAGAATAATAAAGTATTGCTATGCAACTCTAGCGCTGCCCTTTTACAGCTACTTCCCCTCATGGGTAGACTAACACCCAGCAATGTCTACCTATGCAGTCAGGCCTGACTGATCTAAATGGAAGTTCAGTGAAACAATATTCGCTAGCAATCTTTTCGGTGGTGCACTTGAAGAACAACTTTGTAATCCCAACGAATAGTAAAGATAAAGGTATCTGTCTTTAAACAGCTCTCACCACCCGGGCAAGTCCAAGTCCGTTTCCTCCATCGATTCGTCTAGGAACAGGAATCCACCGACATCCAAGTCTTCAATCCTTCTGGTGTACTGCAGCAAGGAGGATTAGATGTCTCTAAGGCTCTGCTAGGCTGGCAGAGGGCTCTTTGGAAAGGAGCACACGGCCCGGGCTTCAGGCCTTGTGCACACAGCAGTTCAGCACAGACATCCTCTTGCTAGGAGAGGGGGGTCCAAAGAGACCGACCAAAACTCCGCCTCCCCTTTATAAAGTCTCCCCCAGCAGTCTCTGTTCTGGAGCAATGCACCCTGGGTGCTGCAAGATGTACTGGGAGATGTAGTCTCTCTCTCCTCTGCTTTCACTTCCATAATGTCTCTTTACTTCCTCCCGACTCACCTCTCACCTGGAACTTCTTGTCTCTCTGCATTAAAGGGGAACACCCCGCTACACACTCCCCCCACTTGAACTCTTTGGTCCCCAAAGATAAACTTCAACAAATACTGTTTACCATTTTGGACAATGTCGAGCATGATGTTGGCATAGGGAATTCCCACCAAAACTTTGGGATGGAACTCTCTTGCCCACAGGTCACACTACCATGAGTGGCCTGCCTAACTGTGCCAGAGAGTGAGCTGGGGTTGCCCTCCACCAAATGGACGGTGGAAGGATCAGGTTGTTCAACACTTCTCCTAGCCGTTACAACAGAGTCCTGTGAGCTCGTCCCCATTTGGGGGTAAGTTAGTTTCTTGGGAGGCCTGATGACTCTGCGAGCCCTCTGCTCTCTTGGTGCTTCTGACTCTGGCACCACAGGCTCTTCTTCAGGAGTAAGTTCAGGTAACATTGCTGGTTCTGGAACCTCTGATTCAGAAGTCGACTGACGTATGGAATCTCTAGAGTCCTCCTCTGCGCAAGTGTCAGGAACATCTTCCCAGTAATCAGCTGAGGGACTGAAGGGTATGAATTCAGTAGCCTCCGGATTCAGCGTTGCATCTGGGGTATCCCCTCCATTTGGGAGATCTATGGCGGACGTTCCCAGAGTCGAGGGAGGCCACAGCCAGTCCAGTTCTCCACCTTCTTCTGTACTCAATTGGGAGGCCTCCCCATCTTTGGCTCGAGAGGTCTGGGACCGAGTGTTCGGCCTAGGAATATCCAGGATAGAGGCCAGTTCAGGGGAGTCTCTCACGGGAGGTATTCTGACTGCCTCAGCAAGTGGGAGCAGGTGGTTCCGATGCCACGTCTTCAGTGGACCCACCTTTCCTTCTGGCTTTAGTTTGTAGACAGGCAAACCAGGCAACTTCCTACAGACAACATAGGGCTCAGATCTCCACCTGTCGGCAAGCTAGCGTTTTCCAGGGACCCCCAGATTGCGTAGCAGTACTCGGTCCCCGGGCTGCAGATCTTGCACTCGAACCTTCAGATCAAAATTTCTCTTGTTGCGGGCCCCCCTTTGATCCGAAGCCGCCTGGGCTTGTTCATAGGCCACCTGCAAGCTACGTCTAAGTCTGTCCACGTATCCCTTGTGGGATGTAGCTGAGGTATTGTCTATAGAAGTGCCAAAGGCCAGGTCCACAGGTAGCCTTGCTTCTCTCCCAAACATAAGTCGATAAGGGGAGTAGCCAGTGGCGTCACTTGTGGTACAGTTATAGGCATGTACTAGGGCTGATATGTGCTGACTCCAGTGTTGCTTCTTCTCTGTTTCTAAGGTTCCCAACATGTTGAGCAGGGTCCGGTTAAATCTCTCCGGCTGAGCATCTCCTTGTGGGTGGTAAGGCGTGGTTCTGGTCTTCTTTATTCCTAATGAATCCAAAAGTCTTCGGATCAACCGACTCTCAAAGTCCCTTCCTTGATCTGAGTGGAGTCTCTGTGGTAGTCTGTAATGGACAAAATACTTCTCCATAAGTATCTTGGCCACGGTGGATGCCTTCTGGTCTTTGGTTGGGAAAGCTTGAGCATAGCGGGTGAAATGGTCGGTTATTACCAGAACATTCCCCAATCCACTCAGGTCGGGTTCGAGGCAGAGAAAGTCAATGCATACCAGATCCATTGGGCCTTGACTCTGTAAGTGGCCCATTGGGGCAGCTTGATGGGGTAGGGTCTTTCTCTGAATGCATCGTGCACAGGAATGGCAATACTCCTCTACTTCTGCCCTCATGCAGGGCCAATAGAACCGATTTCTGACAAGCTGGAAGGTCCTTTCTGCCCCTAGGTGACCATGATGGTCATGCAGGGCAATTAGTACAGTCTCTCGGTGCTTCTCTGGAAGAAATAACTGCCACTTATCTTCTGAGTCATCAGAGGGGCCCCTTCGGTAGACCACTCCCTGATGTACCTGTAGCCTGTCCAATTCCTTCCTCAACAGGTGAGCCTCCTTTGAGGGGTGATGTAGGAATTTGTTGGGATCCTGATTCTCCAGGGCTTCGAGGACCAATCTCCCCATGGGGTCTTCCAATTGGTCACACCTCAACTCCTTCTTGGACAGTCTCGGTAGGTTGTCTTCCTCCAGTTGAGTTACCCCACAATAGTGTTTGGGGACTCCTACCATGGTAACCCCTATTTCTTCTGCTCTGGAGCCTCCTCTGGCTTGGAATTCAGCCCCTTGACAAAGGGCCCGCACCCCGTCCGGTGCCACTTGGGTCCAATCTTCCCAGTCATTTGTCGTGGCATGAGACCTCCGGGACAGGGCATCTGCATCCCTATTTCCGGCTCCTGGTCTGTACTTCAGACTGAAGTTGAATCCAGACAATGCGGCCAACCACCTGTGTCCGGTGGCATTTAGTTTTGTGGTGGTGAAGAGGTAGGTCAGGGGGTTGTTGTCTGTCTTCACAGTAAACTCTGCCCCATACAAGTAGTCTTTTAGCTTGTCTACTACCGCCCATTTGAGGGCCAGGAATTCCAGCTTATGAGTGGGGTAATTCTTTTTCTGAGGGGGTCAGGCTCCTGCTCACATAGGCCACTGGTCGCAGTTGTCCTTCATGTTCTTGGTAGAGTACACCACCTAGACCCTCATGGCTGGCATCCACATGTAATTCATAAGGTCTGGTAGGGTCGGCGTAGGCCAGGACTGGGGCAGTGGTTAAGCTCCTCTTCAGAGCATGAAAGGCCTCTTCACACCTTGGGTTCCACTGATCTTGAACTGACTCACCAGGCCTCCTGGGCCCTGAGTCATCCTCTTCCCCTTCTGCCTTTAGCAATTCATTCAACGGGCGGGCAATCCGAGCAAACCCCTCCACAAACCTATAATAGGAGCAGAACCCCAGGAAGGATCTGAGCTCTGTTACTGTGGTGGGTCGTGGCCAGGAAGTGACTGCTTCCAACTTCTCAGGATCTGTGGCCACCCCTTCTTCAGACACTATGTGCCCCAGATAGTTCACAGAAGACTGGTAGAACCGACACTTCTCGGGGGAAAGCTTAAGTCCCTCTTCGCTGAGTCTTCTCAATACTTTCTCCAACCTGGCTTCATGTTCTTCCAAGGTTCTTCCAAAGACAATGACATCGTCCAAGTACACAAGGACTTCTATAAGATTCATGTCTCCAACAGTCTTCTCCATAAGGCGTTGAAAGGTAGCAGGAGCTCCAGACAGACCCTGAGGCATCCTATTGAATTCGAAGAATCCCACCGGGGTTATGAAGGCTGTCTTCTCCCTGTCTTCTGGGTGCATAGGGATTTGATAGTACCCACTCTTGAGGTCCATCACACTGAACCATTTGGCTCCAGACAAACTTTGTAGGGCATCTTCTATCCTTGGCGTGGTGTATTGGTCAGGGATGGTTCTCCTGTTGAGAGTCCTGTAATCGATACAAAGCCTCAACGACCCATTCTTCTTTCTGACCACCACGATTGGGGAGGCATAGGGACTTCTAGACTCACGGATAACACCAGTCTTCTTTAGTTCTACAAGTTGTTCCCTCAGATCCTCCAGATCTGCCAGGGGGACCCGCCTGACCCTCTCTCGGAAGGCCTTATCTTCTTGGAGGCGGATCCGATGGGTGGCACTTCTTGCACACCCCACATCGAATTCATCTTCGGAAAAGATCTTCTCCCACCTGGTCAGCTGGGCCTTGGCTCTTTCTTTCCAAGCCCTGGGTAGGTTCGGGTTTTCCACGGACAGTTTCTCCCAAACATCTCCTCCGTCACCCGTCCCCTTGACTTCGGACCAAGTGACCGGGGCAGCAGGGCTCACCTGACCAAGCAACACTCTGGCAGGGATCTCCATGGGTCCTCCCGTAGTGTTCCTAACACTCACCGGAACTCTGCCATGGGCCTTCTTCAGGGCCTTGAACGGAATCACTTCTGGTATCACTTCCAGGCCTGAGGACTCTTCCCTTGGGTCTGATTCCAGCATGACAAAGGGGCCAGGTTGTTCCCACGAAAGCTTCACAGTGGCCCTAAGACAGGTTACTTCTCCGGGCTGTAGCACTACTCCTTCTCTGCCAAGTCTCCACACCTTCCCTATCCCCTCTCCCGGGGTCTTCTGCTCTAAGACCAGTCGTTGGTAGGCCGTCTTTAGCATGGGATGGATTTTGGTGGCTGAATGGTTTCTCTCTTTCACTAGAGGGGTCAGGAGTCTCCTGACTAGATCCGTGTTTGTCCCAATGATCAGGGAAATCTTGCTGGCTCCAGGCGGCCGGGGACACACAACTGCTAGGGTGTCAAACACTTCAGCCTTCCCAGCCACGGATGGGTCGAAAGTCATCTTTATGGGCAGGTACCCATCATAAGGGAAACTCTGGGTTCCAAGTCCCCATATCTCCAGCTCTTCTATCTTCTGGATAGGCAGATGACTCAAGTGCCTATCATAGAAGTCCCGGTATAGTAAAGTCACCTGTGCTCCGGTGTCCAAAAGAGCTTTAGTATAGACTCCTTCCACTTGAATGGGCACAGTAGGAGACAGGCCCACCAGTTCCTTTGGGTATGGCCGGACTGGGGTCACCTCTTTTTTTTTTGCTTTTGACCCTTGCCCTGCTCCTTTTGGACTTTAATTTTTCCTGAGCCTGGCATGCATTGACTTTCTCCCTCTCAATGGGGGCACAAACCCGCTGAGGGATGTTATTGTTCCTTTTAGGTGGATGTTCCTTCTTTGGGGTGCTGTACTTCCACTGAGGGGTCTTGCCCCCTCCCTCTGGGGTACATCTTGGTGGGGGTGTACTATACCTCCTCCTAGGAGTTTTGTCTCCTCCATTCTTGGCCTTTTTTTTTAGTTTGGAGCGCACTGAAGATGATGGGCACCCGGTTGACTCCTTCACCGGGGCCCCTTTGGAGTTTCCCGCCGGCTTGCAATTATCTGTTCTCTTCTTCTTTGGGCTGGAGCATACGTTAGCAAAGTGGCCACTCCCTCCGCAGTTATAGCAAATCACCTCTTCTCGGTCCTGTAGGGAGGCCGGTGCTGAGGTGTTCGGGAACAACTCCTTTCTTGGGCTTGGTTTCTCTCGTCTTCTCTGATCTTTCTCCATCAAAGAGGTCAGCATCTCCAACACTTGGGCCATTTGCGATTTCAGAGTGTCAACCTCCGCATCTCTTTCTGGGCTCTTGACCGAATGGACCAACACTGGTACAGGTGTGACATTCGCCTTGGCCACCTGCTGATCTTCCTCCAGCGCCTCTTCGTCCCTAATAATTTTTATTAGATCAGAGTAGGTTAGTGACATTCCTCCTCCTGAGGTTTTCAGGTGCAGCCAGACCGGGTCTGAGCGCCGCGCTCCCCTCATGATCTGCTTCATGCGTGCTTCATCTGCATCTTTGGGCAGCATTCCCTTCTTCAGTACAATCTTGCATAACTGCCTGTTCAGCCTTCTAACATATTCTGACAGTTTCTCATTCGGCTGCTGGAGAGTGTGTTCAATTTGATAAATCATCTCTGACACCTTCTCCAGCTGACCAAACTCTTCCTGCAGCATGGCCAGGCAATCTTGAGCTGTACAGTTTTCATTTCCAAACCGGAAGCTCTTCACCGCTTCTGCTGCGGCACCTTTCAGACTTTCTAAGACTCGCTGTCTCTTCTGTGCCTCAGGCACCTCCCATGCTTCTACTGCCTGCAATGCCTGTTCCACCCAAGTGTCAAAATCTTCCTCCCCCGCAGGGACGGGGAGCTTCCCTGAGAAGGTGCTAAGCTTCCGGTAACCGGCCTCCACATGCACCGTACTGCTTTTCTGGCACTTAATTACAAGGTCTCCTAGAGCATTCAACAATTCAGGCCCTATAGCGGCCAGCGGTGATCCCGGGCTTAATAGTTCCTTAAGCTTTTCTGCTTTAGGGGATAGTGGTGGAGATAATTGTGGGAGTGATGGCTTTGGTGTCTGAAACCATTCTTCCTTCACTGGCAGCGTATGTATCAAGTGATAGATCTGATTATCTATGGCTTGTATACTCTGACTTTTAAAATGCTCTGGGATTTCGTTTTTCCATTCTACCAGTGCGTATGTAAACGAGATCACTGGATCTGGCCTAAAATCCATCACCCATGCTTTGTGGCTCGGAGACAGTAACAATTCGAGCTGTTTTATCTCCTCTTCCTTCCATCTTTCCCCCGGGAGTACAATGACTACCGCCGCGGTTGGATCGGCGCCAATCGCTGCGCACCACTGTGACATTGCCAGCGGGTCCATGCTGGTACTTCTGACCGGCTTGATTGCAGCGTGCAACGTACAAGGATCCCGGACTCGAGCCCCCACGTGTAGCGCTACCCCCAGTTAAGAGAGCCGCTGATATTGATTTGGGCCCTGTAGTGCACTGCTGTCAACCCCTGGCAATCGGCTCTAACCTCCCGTGGCACAGCTGGTGATAGAGGGATAGGACCGCGTGACCGCAACTGTTGGTGACGCAGTCCTATAACAAACATACACAGAATATACTTTAAAACTCCTATTAAAGTAAGCGGAACTGACACCAAATGTACTTTACCCAGATATTTTACTGAGGCTAATGGGCAAGTAATAAACAACAGTATAACAAGTTGCAGATCCCTGCAATAAACAGTAATAAAGATAAACAGAGTAATCAGAATAATAAAGTATTGCTATGCAACTCTAGTGCTGCCCTTTTACAGCTACTTCCCCTCATGGGTAGACTAACACCCAGCAATGTCTACCTATGCAGTCAGGCCTGACTGATCTAAATGGAAGTTCAGTGAAACAATATTCGCTAGCAATCTTTTCGGTGGTGCACTTGAAGAACAACTTTGTAATCCCAACGAATAGTAAAGATAAAGGTATCTGTCTTTAAACAGCTCTCACCACCCGGGCAAGTCAAAGTCCGTTTCCTCCATCGATTCGTCTAGGAACAGGAATCCACCGACATCCAAGTCTTCAATCCTTCTGGTGTACTGCAGCAAGGAGGATTAGATGTCTCTAAGGCTCTGCTAGGCTGGCAGAGGGCTCTTTGGAAAGGAGCACACGGCCCGGGCTTCAGGCCTTGTGCACACAGCAGTTCAGCACAGACATCCTCTTGCTAGGAGAGGGGGGTCCAAAGAGACCGACCAAAACTCCGCCTCCCCTTTATAAAGTCTCCCCCAGCAGTCTCTGTTCTGGAGCAATGCACCCTGGGTGCTGCAAGATGTACTGGGAGATGTAGTCTCTCTCTCCTCTGCTTTCACTTCCATAATGTCTCTTTACTTCCTCCCGACTCACCTCTCACCTGGAACTTCTTGTCTCTCTGCATTAAAGGGGAACACCCCGCTACAATAATATAATAAATAACTATAAATAATTATAACAAATAGTAATGTGATTATAATAAAAATTATTCAATAATGTAATCAAATCAAAAACACTGAAATTTCCTCAGTTACAGAATTGTCGCTGTCATTAGATTTAGTGTTTGATGACAAATTTCCCCACAAATCGCTATTGCTCAATTCTGCAAGTGATTCTAATTTATTATCGCTGTTTTCTAGCTGGTCTAAAACCACTTTTGACATAAAGGGCTACTTTTTGGTTGCTATGGACATTCTCAAGTTTCCAGGCAGAAAGAACAGTTTTTATAATATAAAACTGCATGCAGGACACTGGACAGACCACTAGGGACAAAGGGTGTGTGTATTTATTTGATACAATACTATAATCTGTAAGATTACAGTATACTGTATGTGTATTGTGTGTTTCACTTTTTGAATTTGGCGCCGAACTCCGTCCCCGTGCGCCTCAACGTTGCAGGGAACGGAGCTTGGCATTCGGCAGTGTGGATCGAGCGAGGAGAAAGCTCGCACACACTGCAGGAGGACATCACAGGATCCAGGGAACAAGGTAAGTAACTTCCCTGTATCCTGCAATGCAATCCCGAGTCTGGCTCGGGGTTACCGCTCTTAGCATGAAAAACTCACCCCGAGCCAGACTCGGGATTACCGCTAAGGAGGTTAAAGTCCCCTGCTCTTCACTACATCGCCAGCAGCGGTCTAAGGCCTCTGCAAAAATTTTACGGAGCCTTGACGGGGTAAAGTAAAAGTCTTATTAAGGTCTCTTTCCCACTTTCTAATCCCGGGTATCTCAAAGTCCTCTGAGGGAGCAATTAACAACGCATACAGCTTCGATATCGTCCGAATTAAGGGTTCTTTCTCTTTGCAATATAGTTCCAACATCATTAGTTGACGTTGATAATTTGTCGCTGGTCCCAGCTACCCAAAAAAATGGCATAACTGTAGTGCCTTCCAAAAATTTGATTCAAATCGACCCCCCAGTTGTGTCAATGAGGCAACTGTGGGCCAGGTCTCAGACTAAAAAATGTGATGCCTGGGTGCAGCCCTTCTCCAATAGCTTGTTGAACGCCTCTGATCCCACCCCTGGACCAAAACTAGGGTTTCCCAAGATGGGAAACAGTGGTGATTGTGTCGATGAGTATCTAAGATTCCGACAAATTCTTGAGCCTATACGCAAGGTAGGGCCTATAGTGGGATGCGTTTTAAGAGAATTTTGGTAATGTTGCGTAGCACCAAAGTGCTCTACACAGGGGTACCGGGCTAAACTGTTGTTCCATGTCTGTCCATAGTTTAAACTCTGTATGTCTACACCAGTCAATTACTCTAACAAGATGAGATGCTTGATAGTATTTGAATGCATCTGGGACAGATACTCCACCATAACGCTTAGGTATCGTCATAAGACTTCTACTAATCCTTGGTCTTTTATTCACCCATATAAATTTTGTGAATAAGGTGCAAACTTGGCGAAAAAAGACTGCCGGAATAGAGATAGGTAGAGCCTGAAATAAGTACAAAAATGTTGGCAGAATACTAATTTTAATGATATTATATTGGCCAAACCACGTGTGTAACCCCTGGTGCCATTTATCTAAAAGGGAACGAACTGAATTATATAGCGGTGGAAAATTTACTGTAAAAGTATTGCCTAAATTTGATGGAATATATGTACCCAGATATTTTAATGCTACGGAGACCCATCTAAAACTAAAATTGGGTTGTATGGTGCGACGTGCCAATAGAGGCAATGCCACTCCCATAGCCTCTGATTTAGTATAGTTTATTTTTAAATTTGATAGGGCTCCATAACTTTCAAACTCTTTCATAAGGTTGGGCAGTGAGACATGAGGCTTTGACATGGAAAACAACAAGTCGTCTGCATAGGCTGAGACTTTATAATTGTAATCTCCTCGTTGTAGTCCCTGAATATCAGGGTTTTGCCGGATTTTATTCAATAATGGTTCTAGGGAGAGGGCAAACAACAAGGGGGAGAGAGGGCATCATTGACGCATGCCATTTGAGATCTTAATAGGTTTACAAAATACTCCATTTACCTTCACCATGGCCTGTGGGGAGGTATAAACCCCGGCAATCCAGCGGAGCATATGGTCCCCCAGTCCCATGTGCCTCAGGACTTTAAACATACTGCATCAGTACTCAAAAAGACAATGGGGGTTTTTGTTTTATTAGCCTGGTGAACTAGATTAAGCACCTTAATGGTATTATCCCTCGCTTCCCGTGAGGGAATAAACCCTACTTGGTCCAAGTGCACCAGCTGGTAAAGTTGTGGTTGAAGACGAGAGGCACGTAGTTTGGTAAAAAGCTTTAGGTCTACGTTAAGTAGTGAGATTGGCCGGTAACTACCGCAGTCCGACGGGTCTTTCCCTTGCTTCCCCGCCAGCGCTTTGCTACACTTATCTCCCAGTTCATACTTGCTTTCCTCCCAGATTGTATTGCTGCTTTAGCCTTAAAGCGAAGAAGATCTGATATCTGCCGCCTCAGGTGTGCCAGGTCATTCCCCAATGATAAAGTTTGTGTCCTCTTATGTTGCAACTCAAGGGCCTGAATTTCTTCTGACAATTTTTTTATCTGTGCTTTTTGTGCTTTCTTCAGTCGGGATCCATGTTTAATCAGGATGCCCCGAATTACTGCCTTATGTGCCTCCCATACCATGCCCGGGTCACTCCCCGGGGTTTTGTTCGTCTGAAAGTAAGCTGTAATTTCTTTAGCTACGTCGTCCCGGATTTCAGGATTCTGCAGCAGACTTTCATTTAAATGCCAACGCCACTCTGGGGAGTAAGCCGAGCCAGACAGGGAGATACAAAGGGTGACCGGTCGGTGCATGGTCTGACCATGTTATACTTCCTATAGACACTTCTAAGACTGAAGTGAGTAGATAGTGTGGCACAAGAAAAAAATCTATACGAGAGTATAGTTGAGGATTATAAAAAAAAGTATAATCTCTCTCTCCTGCATGCAGGATCCGCCATACGTCTACCAACTGCATCTCATGCAACTTCCGCACGATACGTTTCCTAATACCTCCTGGTATAGAGGAGGTCCCAGAGGAAGTGTCTATTCTGGGATCCAGGGGTATATTAAAATCCCCCCAAGGGAATCAGCTTGACTTCCACAAATTCCGCAAGCTTTAACAAAGTTTTACTTAAAAAAGAATCTTGGTGTACATTTGGAGCATATATGGTAGCCAGTGTCACCTTGACGCCCCCAAATTGACCTTTAAGAAACAGGAAGCGGACAATTATATCAATACATTTATCCATTAAATACCAGGATACCTGGCTAGAAATCAGAATAGACACGACTTTCGATTTTGCTTCTTGATTGTAAGCATGATACACACAGGGGAAGAATCTGTTTTGGAGGAAGGGAAGTCCGCCCGCCCTGAAATGTGTTTCCTGCACAAATGCCACATCTGTACAGGAACGCTTTAGTTCATTAAGAAGCATCTTCTGCTTTCCTGGGACATTAAGTCCTTCGGCATTTATGGAGGTCACCCTTACCCCGTCCATTTTCTCTGGCAAAAAAAAAAAAAAAAAGGGAACCAGCCCCTCCCTAACCAATTATATACACCCCCCTTTACCAACCCCCAAGAGAGGCACCCAACACTGATCCTTTAATTCTACGGTTCACATGGGTGCAGGCCTAATTGGGGATTTGGTCTGGGTCGGCCGAGGAGCTCCGCTCCTGACCTTACCCTCCCGGCAAATTAAATAATCACATAAATACCAGCTGTACCAACCTAGCCCAGTCTTTTCCCTTCCTTTTTTTTTTCTTTTCCCTTTCCCCTCCCTACCCCCCTACCATAGGGAAGAACGGGAGGGGGGAGGAAATGCCATTTTATATCCACCTTTCCCTTTTCTTCTTTTCTTTCCTTCCCTGTCTTCCTCTTTCCCTTCTGTTTCTTCCCTACTCCACTATCTCCCCCCCCCCATTTTACCCATCCCTTGCTGTAATCCTCAGGTTAACCGTCAGAGTGGGCTGTCCACTATTCTAAATATCACGGGTGTCTCCGAAACTCTGATATTAGTGTAGCACTATTTTTCTCTCTCTTTGCGGCTACTGAGGTATGATGGCGCTACCTGTATAGTATTTTAGGAGCAGAGTCTTCATAATCAGTGTGATCAGGACAAAATCTTTAACAAGTACAGTGCCTCCACTCAATTGGGGCTTGTGAATAGCAAGTGAAATCCCAATTGAGAAATATATCTTCACATAGACCGTAATCCACACAGCATTGTATTTGAAAGTCCATGTATTGAAGAAATAACATTCAGTGAACCATCCAACATAAGTATTTTCCAAACAGGAACATGAAATCATTAACAGTCTCTGTATATATTTCTCAGTGAGGTGAATTTGCAGCAGCAGCACTCTCTCCACCCACTTACCAACAAAACACCTTGCCATACTATGCTCTTCTTGATGATCTCATTCTTGGTGAGACAGAGAGCATAGCAACAATATTGGAAAAGGGCAAACAAACACTGCATAACAAGAGTATACACTTGGTAAATGGGCAAATAAATAATCACATTACTACATTAGTATGGGGCCCTATTTGAAATACCAACTGGGTTATCCATTTGATATTCTCTCCCACTTTCCTTTATAAGGAGGCTTCAATAAATGTGGATGTATTTCATCCTCACCCTCTCACACACCTTGCATGAGACAAAAAAAAAAGAAGGGTGTAATCATATCTAAACCACAAAAAAAAACCCTCCCCCTCTGTCCACCTTCCCCTTCTTTACACTACTTTTGTGTAATTACATAAGGGTGTCTGTCTATTTCATGACACGTAATAAATGAGATACATCCCTAGTAATTAGTTCCCCCCAAGTGTTTATATTTTATATAAATGCACAGCACACAATTTTTTTTTTATCTCCCCCTTCCCTCCCTCCCTTTCTTCCTTATATAAATATATATATATATATATATGTAGCGGTCTCACCCGCTCTCTCCCTTCTTCTTCTCGGCTGGTTTACTCGTCTAGGGGGACCAGGGGGAGGGGTGAGATGCTGCCACCAGCTCTCCCCTCTTATGTGTGTAGAGGCTTGAGCTAAGATCTTTACCTTCGGGTCTGTGTCCCCGTCCAGAGATTCCACTTCAAAAATGACCAGTAGATAGGAGAATGTAGAACACATTGCTCCCAGAAAACAAAGCCCACACCAGGTGACCGTACAACATCTATATTTATTTCTGCAGAGATAAATATGCCTCTTTGCAAGCAGACAGGTTGATACAAACACAAAACTTGGTGGGGTGAGGGTTCAGGCACAATCCTTTCAGATCAGAGAAGCTGTTAGGAGTTCACAACAACTTTTGGTGCACGGTCGCTGCCACCGACCGTGAGGTTGGTCCCTGCCACAGACCGGGTGAACGATGAGATCTCTGCCACAGATCTTAGGATAGGTCTCTGCCACCGACCTGATGTAGCTGGGTCTCTGCAAAGACCATAGAACATGAACTACCTTCTAATGGCGACCCCTGTTAGGGAGATGATCCATCCCGGACGGTCCCCAGAGGCCTGCACTGTCACCAGCCAATGCTGCGCTGGATCTTCAGGCCAGGTTACCTTCCTGGTTCTCCTCGCCCGAGACTCGGGTCCCCTCACTCGGTGGGCCCCCTAGGCATCTTCTCCCATGCAGGACCCAGTCGAAGGTACTGGGCCCTGGGTCTTTGCTAGTACCTCACCCCAGGCCTAAGGTGCCTGGGATGGAACTCAAACTCCCTCGCACCCAGGCCTAGGGCACTTGGGCGCGGACGACAGAACAGCAGCCCCCAGGCTGAAGGTGCCTGGGGCTCGAATTTCATGCGCAAGATGTCCGCCCCCTTTATACCCTACCCCAGCAGGCACAGCGGGTTCCCCACCCCGCCGTACTACTGCCGCGAGAGGACACAAAGGGCACGGCCCTACAATGATGGTTCGACCCCAGCCCAAGGCGACAGCGCCACCCAGAGGCCGCAGGGAACTGAACACCATTATATCCTCCACGAATCAAATTGGCCATAGATTCCTAACAATTAGTGTATCTGGGCCATACTACCACCCAGATACTCCCCCTAAATGTTAACCCCCGCTACATATATAATATATATATATGTAGCACACAGACCCCTCTTCCTTACCTTTGGCTCACTTGTAGGAAAAGGGGCACACCATGCCACATGCCCGTACCCTCCTGTGTGAAGAGGTTGAGCGGTGTAATGTACCTGGGTCTCTATGGTCAGGTTCTCCAGAGAATGGTTCCCGTCTTCACTGCAATAAAGACAAGTCTCTATTCCCCAATAACTCCAAGGTCCACACCAATTGCAACTCCAACGTAGAGTTTATTTTCTCTTATGCATAGTCATTTAAATAGGAAAGGTTGGAGGAAGATCAGGACAGCAAGAGGTGTTGGAGTAGGTCCAGGCACAAACGAATACTTATTCACTACCCATATCTTCAGGTAGTTTCAGCTCATCCGGATAGTCTCCCATTAGAGTGGATCCTAGCAGCCGGAGTGATGCTCGAATTAGATTACACACAGTCTCTGCACAAACTCTGCCACAGATCTGGTGAACATTACTGTAGGTCCCTGCCACAGACCTGATGGAAGTTAGGTCTCTGCCACACGAGAGGGGGGAATCTATGCAACAGCATAGGTGGGACTTTAAATGAGGCACATCTCTGTGCCTCCATCCCTGGTACAATAATGCAGAAAGGGAGTTTGGGACTTTGAATGAGGTTCAAAACAAGGTAGGCGTATGGTAAAGGAAACATGTTTATTAACATGAAGAAAATGTGGTGTACTGCCTGAGTAAATGGTGATGTACATAGAAACATAATTGTAATGGACATTGAGGGCACATATTAATATCGACTTGGAAACTCATGACACATGGCATTACATATGAAACATGGACATCAAGGATATACAATGATATCGATCAACAAGGGTTACATACCACAGATGAATAGTGTGGATGGTGGGGGTAAGTGTGGTTTTGAACCAGAGTCAGCCTAAATGGTGTCAGTCCCGGAAGTTGAGGAAAATGCGCCATGTGCAACTGAAACGCAGGTCCAAGATAGACCGGGGAGGAGATGACCAAAAAAGGTTGTTGCACCAAAATGGTGATCAGTTTATAGGGGCACGCCAGTAAATCTGCATTCAAAAAATAAAAAGATTGTGTAAAAAACAGGAAAGAATATCCAGTAACCACCCTGGGTTTTACCCAGAGCAGGTGCAGCTGATAGCAAAATTACCTGAATGTAGGGCAGCAAGGGACCGAGTCCCTGAGCGATATGGCGTGATTCCATGGAGATGGGAAGGACTGTGTGTGGGCAGCCTAGTTATACCCCCCTCCCCTCCCACGTACATTCGCACGTTGGCGCACCCTAACGTCACCTGGGCCGATCACATGCTAGGAGGGGCTCCGATCGGAAGGAGGGAAAAACCCGCCCACAACAGGCGCTTGCCCCCATAGGCTGTGAGAGGCTGAGGTGGTGATGACACGATCCGCGTCATGACGCCATTGGGTGTCAGACGCGAGTCATGTGGGCGTGACGTCGATATGCTGTGGACGCCGCCCAGAGCCCCGGGAAACACCCACCCGGAGGGGCGGGGGAAGGGGCAGAGGAGGGACGTGCAGAGCGCATTGCAACTTCCAGATGGGTGACCTCTGGGTGGGGGTTTCCCGGGGCTCTGGGCGGCGTCCACAGCGTATTGACGTCACGCCCACGTGACTCGCGTCTGACGCACAGTGGCGTCATGACGCGGATCGCGTCATCACCACCTCAGCCTCTCACAGCCTATGGGAGCAAGCGCCTGTTGTGGGCGGGTTTTTCCCTCCTTCCGACCGGAGCCCCTCCTAGCATGTGATCGGCCCGCATGACGTTGGGGTGCGCCAACGTGCGAATGTACGTGGAAGGGGAGGGGGGGTATAACTAGGCTGCCCACGCACAGTCCTTCCCATCTCCATGGAATCACGCCATATCGCTCAGGGACTCGGTCCCTTGCTGCCCTACATTCAGATAATTTTGCTATCAGCTGCACCTGCTCTGGGTAAAACACAGGGTGGTTACTGGATATTCTTTCCTGTTTTTTACACAATCTTTTTATTTTTTGAATGCAGATTTACTGGCGTGCCCCTATAAACTGATCACCATTTTGGTGCAACAACCTTTTTTGGTCATCTCCTCCCTGATCTATCTTGGACCTGCGTTTCAGTTGCACATAGCGCATTTTCCTCAACTTCTGGGACTGACACCCTTTAGGCTGACTCTGGTTCAAAACCACACTTACCCCCACCATCCACACTAATCATCTGTGGTATGTAACCCTTGGATTTTATACACATGCTTTTCATATTATGCTCAGTGTCATTTTAGATTTAAACATATCTCAATCTTTTTAGATTTGGTTGCATCCGCCCCTGATGAGTGTGCAAAAACGAAACGCGTCGGTCAATTTTAGGATGCCAACGTTTTCCCACATGGGTAATTTCAGGATGCCAACGCATTTTTACGTCACTCCAACGACCCATCCACTGATTGACAAGCACTTTTGAATTCAACTTTTATCACATGTTATAATATTTGCACTATGCCATCTCAAGGATTTATGTGTGTGCAATTTTGTACCTATGGGAGCGGTTCATTCCTTTCATACTGTTATGTATTGTTGATCGATATCATTGTATATCCTTGATGTCCATGTTTCATATGTAATGCCATGTGTCATGAGTTTCCAAGTCGATATTAATATGTGCCCTCAATGTCCTTTACAATTATGTTTTTATGTACATCCCCATTGACTCAGGCAGTACACCACATTTTCTTCATGTTAATAAACATGTTTTCTTTACCATACGCCTACCTTGTTTTAAACCTCATTCAAAGTCCCAAACTCCCTTTCTGCATTAGGTCTCTGCCACAGACCTGTTGGACGTTAGGTCTCTGACACAGACCTGGTGAACGATGGTTCTGGTATTAGGCCTCTAACAGGAAGATGACATCCCTCCAGAGTTACCTGGCCCCTTCCTTCACTGTGATCTCTCACCAGTCCCTCGGAACGGTCCTCCCCGGCCTCCTCTTCTAGATACGGGTCTCCTCGCAAGGCAGCACCCTGGGATTCCGCCTCCCTCCGTGGGCTCCAGCCGAAGGTGCTGGACCCAAGGCCTTCAGTTGCAGCCCCAGGGCTAAAGGTGCCTGGGACTGATCCGCCAGTGTACCGGGCCAGGAACTCCACCACAGGGCTAAAGGTGCCTGGGGTGGCCACTAACAGGACAACACACTCCCGGGGTCGGACCCCTGGGAACTCACACCTTACAGACAGGGTCTGCCCCTTTTATATCCTCTCCCGGCATGCACAGCAGGCCGACACGCCCACCATACCACCACCGAGAGGGGACATCCAAGGCACAGCACTGTACCAGTGGTTCAACCCTAGCCTTCGATGGCAGCGCCATCAACAGGCCACAGGGAACTATACACCAGAATCCCACCTGTAGTATAAATAAGGTTTTACAGAACCCCATCAAATAGTGTGTTTGAGTACAACTACCACTCAAACATTCCCTTAGATTTAAAGCCCCGCTACATATATATATATATATTGTGACAGCAGGAAGGTAAAGTCACCTGGTTGCATCCAGGGGGGTAGATATATTTCGCCCAGATTCAGGCTTTACGCCGATTTATACAACTAGGTGGAGAGTTGTATAAGGCTAGTGGGCTCATTGATGACTCATACCTCTAGGGAGAGGGCTGGGCGTCGTGCAGACAGGGAGTTGATGAGGCCAGCTGAAGCTTGTCAGCTCATTTAGGCCTCTATAAAAAACTCCCAGATTCATTAGATGTTTGCTCATGCCTGGAACCAGACCTGTGTGGACTGTCTAGGGAGAGTGAACCCCTGTGCGGTGAGGCAAAGCCTGTGTGGCTATTTGTTTGGACTTTTACTAAACCAGGGACTTAGGGACTAGGACAGCACCAGGCTGATCCCAGTTGTTAGTTTAGGAAACCTGCATGTTTAGTCAGAGGTCAAACTGACCAGGATTTATTTTGTTTGTTTCTTTTTGGCTTTGCTGTGTTTTGTCACTGTACATAGAGAAATAAACCGCACCTTTTGATTTTGAAAACCACAACCTCCGTCTGCTGGCCCTGTTTTTGTGTGGGGAGCCCAACCAGGGGGTCACACACACCCGCTACCGAGTTAACCCCCTCACAATATATATATATATATATATATATTGTGAGGGGGTTAGCTCGGCAGCGGGTGTGTGTGACCCCCGGGATGGGCTCCCCACACAAAACAGGCCCAGCAAACGGAGGTTGTGGTTTTCAAAATCAAAAAAGGTGCGGTTTATTTTCTATTTACAGTGACAAAACACAGCAAAGCAAAAGAAACATAACCAAAATAAATCCTGGTCAAGTTGACCTCTGACTAAACATACAGGTTTCCTAACTAACAACTGGGATCAGCCTAGTGCTGTCCTAGTCCCTAAGTCCCTGGTTTTAAATGTCCAAGCAAATAGCCACACAGGCTTTGTCTCACCGCACAGGGGTTCACTCTCCCTAGACAGTCCACACAGGTCTGGTTCCAGGCATGAGCTAACATCTAATGAAGCTGGGAGTTCTTATAGAGGCCTAAATGAGCTGACAAGCTTCAGCTGGCCTCATCAACTCCCTGTCTGTACGACGCCCAGCCCTCTCCCTAGAGGTATGAGTCATCCATGAGCCCACTAGCCTTATACAACTCTCCACCTAGTTGTATAAGTCGGCGTAAAGCCTGAATCTGGGCGAAATATATCTACCCCCCTGGATGCAACCAGGTGACTTTACCTTCCTGCTGTCACATACCCCCCCCTCTTGTTTTAACCTCGGGGTTGGAACACCAGCAATCAGGCATTCATGTACTCGAGACAAAGCATCCACATTCCCCATTTGAACGCCAGGGCGATGCTTTACTGTGAAGTTGAATTCCTGGAGGGCCAGGAACCACCTATTCACTCTTCTATTTGTTTCCTTGTTTTGAGCCATCCACTTTAACGGAGCGTGATCCGTAACCATGTCAAAGTGCCTACCTAGCAGGTAGTACCGAAGGGAATCTAGAGCCCACTTCACCGCTAAACACTCCTTTTCAACGGTGGCGTAATTTACCTCATGGGACTTCAACTTCCTGCTGAGGTAAATGACTGGGTGCTCTTCCCCGTTCCAGACCTGGGACAATACTGCTCCTAACCCCACATCTGACGCATCACTTTGTACGACAAAGTCTTTAGAGAAGTCGGGTGAGTACAACACTGGCTGGCTACATAAGGCTTGTTTCAAGAATTGGAATGCTGCCTCAGCCTCGGGGGTCCATTTAATCATGACCGACCCTTTCCCCTTCGTCAGGTTGGTTAGGGGCACAGCCTTAGAAGCAAAGTGGGGAATGAATCGCCGATAATACCCAGCGATTCCCAGAAAGGCTCGTACCTGCTTCTTGCTGTTGGGACGTGGCCAACTCTGGATGGCCTCGACTTTGTTGAGTTGGGGTTTTATTACTCCCCTCCCAATGGTGTACCCAAGATATTTGGCCTCCTCCTGCCCAATGGTACACTTCTTGGGGTTAGCCGTAAACCCCGCTTCCCGAACAGAGTCCAGGACTGCTTGCACTTTTGGCAGATGTGAGGCCCAATCTGTGCTATGGACAATTACGTCATCCAGGTAAGCCGCAGCATACTTCCGATGGGGCATCAGCATCTGGTCCATTTTCCGCTGGAATGTGGCCGGCGCATTCTGTAACCCGAACGGCATTCTTTTATATTGGAACGTCCCGTCTGGGGTTACAAATGCGGTTTTCTCTTTGGCCGACTTGGCCAGGGGGATTTGCCAATACCCTTTTGTGAGGTCAAGAGTCGTCATGTATCGGGCTGTTCCCAGCCGGTCGATCAACTCATCTATACGTGGCATGGGGTAGGTGTCAAATTTTGTAACTTTGTTCAACTGACGAAAATCGTTACAAAATCGCCAGCTCCCATCCGGTTTAGGCACCAACACGATGGGACTAGACCAATCACTTTGGGACTCCTCTATCACCCCTAAGTTCAGCATTTTCTGTACTTCCTCCCGTATTGCCTCCCGTCGAGCCTCTGGGATCCGATAGGGTTTTAACTTCACCCTTTCACCGGGCGGGGTAATGATGTCATGCTCTACCCCAGATGTTTGTCCCGGCAGCTCAGAGAATACCTCCTTGTTGCGAAGCACAAACTCCTTAACCTCCTGTTGTTGGGGTTGTGACAAGGTGGCTGCTATTCCAACCTCAGGAATCACGCAACCAGTTTGAGCTGGTGACCAAGTGTCTGCGACTAGGGACTCTCTATCCCTCCAGGCTTTCAACAGATTAACGTGATAGATCTGTTCGGGCTTTCGCCTTCCTGGTTGTCTGACCTTGTAATTCACTTCGCTCACTTTTTCCATTATCTCGTAGGGGCCTTGCCATTTGGCAAGGAATTTACTTTCAACCGTAGGGACAAGTACCAATATCCTATCCCCCGGGGAAAAGGTACGGGTCTTGGCTCCACGGTTGTACACTCTCTGCTGTGCCAACTGCGCTTGGGCCAAATGTTCCTTCACGATGGGCATTACCTGTGCAATTCGATCTTGCATCAGGGCGACATGCTCAATCACACTCCTGTGGGGAGAACTCTCACTTTCCCAAGTTTCCTTGGCAATATCCAACAGCCCTCTTGGGTGTCTCCCATACAGTAACTCAAAGGGGGAGAATCCCGTAGAGGATTGGGGCACCTCCCTAATAGCAAACATCAAATAAGGAAGTAAACAGTCCCAATCCTTTCCATCTCTATCCACCACTTTCTTCAACATTTGTTTTAGGGTTTTGTTGAATCTTTCAACCAGCCCATCGGTTTGGGGGTGATACACAGACGTACGCAATTGCGTCACTTTGAACAATTTACACAGCTCTTTCATAACCCGGGACATAAAGGGTGTACCTTGGTCCGTAAGCAGTTCTTTACAAATACCCACCCGGCTAAAAACAAGAGATAGCTCTTTGGCTATGGTTTTGGCCGAGGTATTTCGGAGAGGGATCGCTTCTGGATAACGGGTGGCATAGTCCATTATAACTAATATGTACTGGTGCCCCCTAGCGGACTTGATTATAGGACCTACCAAATCCATGGCGATCCTCTCAAACGGGACCTCAATGATGGGTAGAGGGACCAGCGGGCTACGGAAATGTGGCATCGGGGCCAACCTCTGACACACAGGGCAGGAGGAACAATAATTTTCTACGTCCTTCATCACCCCCGGCCAATAGAATCTCTGTAATACCCTCTCTCGGGTTTTCTCTGTCCCCAGATGACCTCCAAGAATGTGCCCATGGGCCAACTCCAACACCAACTTCCTGTAAGGTTTGGGCACCACAAGCTGCTCAACGGTTTCTTCTGCCCTTTTTGCCACCCGATACAGTAGGTCCTTCTCTACGCTGAAGTATGGGTAAGTGCAGGTATTATCTGGGTTCACTAACTCGCCATCTATTTTCACTACGTTTTCCCGTGCCTTTATTAGGGCGGGGTCTTTCAACTGTTCTGTGGCAAAGTTTTCCCTGTGAACCTCAAGATCAGAAAACTCCACAGACGGTAGGTTTTCGTCTGAGGAGGTGGGCTCCTCTCCAGTTTCTTGAGTCTCCCCTGCCAATACTGATAAGGGAAATTCCGGAGAGTCCTCACCACTCTCAGGGGAGTTCTGGCTATCACATTCCTGGTACATAGGGGCACCAGTGAGGGGCTCAGGATCATCCCACAGTTCCCAGAACTTCGGAAAATCCCTTCCCACAATGGCGTCATGCGGTAACTGAGATACTAAGCCCACTGGATGAGAGAGGGTACCTTTGGGGGTCTCGAAACACACTGTAGTCACTGGATACTCTCGGGTGTCCCCATGCACACAAATAACAGCTACCTTGCTATTCCCAGAGACCTCTGTTTTAACTAACTCAGCCTTTATCAGGGTCACAAGGCTACCTGAATCCAGCAATACCACAACATTTCTACCATTAACACACATTTTGCATAAATGTTTCTCAGTTCCTCGAATGGCAGTGCATGCGACTGTCGCACACAGCGACTGACGTCTGCCCGTCAGAAAGTCACACTGCATGGGTTCCTCCACAACCGGGCAATTGGCTGCAATATGTCCCGCTTGCCGGCAGCGGTAGCAAACGATCCTTCTTGCCGCCTCTTGAGCCGCTGATTTCCCAGGCTGTTCTCGCCAAACTTGGGGTAGAGCTCCCACCCTCTCACTCTCTCCACCCTCACCCCTTGGAATCCTCTTATCCGCCCCTGGGGATGGTCTGGTCTTAGGGTGGAAAGTCCGAGTGTCTCTGGAAGAGGCCGTCAGGTTCTCTGTAGCCAAGTATTTCTCCACACGATCCACAAGACCATCGGCCGTCTCTGGGTCTCCATGGCTTACCCACTTTTGGATGGCAGTAGGAAGAGCTCTCAAAAACCGATCCATTACAACACGTTCCACAATCTTTGGTGCGGACAAAGTCTCTGGCTGTAGCCACTTTCTGCTCAGGTGAATGAGATCATACATTTGAGACCTGGGGGGTTTTCCAAGCTGGAAAGTCCAGTTATGCACACGCTGAGCCCGGACAGCCTGGGTGACACCCAGCCTTGCCAATATTTCAGCTTTTAGCATCACATAGTCTTTTGCTTGGTTAGGCTCTAGGTCATAGTAAGCTTTCTGCGATTCACCAGTTAACAGAGGAGCCACCAGTCCAGCCCACTGCTCCTCAGGCCACTTTTCTCTTTCAGCGGTCCTTTCAAATGTGGTCAAAAATACCTCTGGATCATCCTCTCCAGTCATTTTTGTCAATAAACGACTCACCCCAAAGGACGCGGTATTAGTGGGACGGCTTTCCTCACTGGTCTGCGGACGTTGCTGCATTACTGCTTCCATCTGTTGTTGTAGTCTCTGCTCTTGCTTCTGCAACAGGTCTATGAAGCGGGCCTCAGATTGCTGCTGGGCTCGTTGCTGAGCCTCCAGACTCTGTTGCAAAGTTGCGTTTGTCTGCTGCTGGGCTGCAAGGCTCCTTTGCAAACCTGCATTTGTCTGCTGTTGATTGGCATTTGCTAGAGCCAGCTGCTTCAGTATCTCCTCCATGCTGGCTTAAAAAAAACTGCCACTGGTTCTCCACCAACTGTGAGGGGGTTAGCTCGGCAGCGGGTGTGTGTGACCCCCGGGATGGGCTCCCCACACAAAACAGGCCCAGCAAACGGAGGTTGTGGTTTTCAAAATCAAAAAAGGTGCGGTTTATTTTCTATTTACAGTGACAAAACACAGCAAAGCAAAAGAAACATAACCAAAATAAATCCTGGTCAAGTTGACCTCTGACTAAACATACAGGTTTCCTAACTAACAACTGGGATCAGCCTAGTGCTGTCCTAGTCCCTAAGTCCCTGGTTTTAAATGTCCAAGCAAATAGCCACACAGGCTTTGTCTCACCGCACAGGGGTTCACTCTCCCTAGACAGTCCACACAGGTCTGGTTCCAGGCATGAGCTAACATCTAATGAAGCTGGGAGTTCTTATAGAGGCCTAAATGAGCTGACAAGCTTCAGCTGGCCTCATCAACTCCCTGTCTGTACGACGCCCAGCCCTCTCCCTAGAGGTATGAGTCATCCATGAGCCCACTAGCCTTATACAACTCTCCACCTAGTTGTATAAGTCGGCGTAAAGCCTGAATCTGGGCGAAATATATCTACCCCCCTGGATGCAACCAGGTGACTTTACCTTCCTGCTGTCACAATATATATATATATTGTGTGTATGTATATATATATACTGTGTGTGTGTGTATATATATATATATATATATATATATATATATATATATAAAATATATATGTAGTGTCCATGCCATGTGTGTGACCCTAGTATTTTAAGCTGGATCTAACCAAGTCTTTCACTAACAAGATCTTCTAATAGAAAAGGGGAGTGGGGCCTACCCTCCCCAGTATAATTTAAAGGGAGGGGGGGTGAGTCCCCTGCATCAGGCCTTATGTCCTTCAACTTGGGGGCAATGTCTTGTCCCTTGTAGTTCCCCCTTATCTGTGGTGTTGAATCTTCCACCCTTGATGGGATCCTAGTTCTTCTTAATTGTCCCGGAAGTGGCTGCAGCCTATTTGGGATTTCAAAGGCCTCCACCCCCAGAAACTCAAACAGCTCTGGGAGTTCGGTGGGGTGTCACAAGATAAATGACTGTGAGTCTTTCTTTATAGTCAATGAAATGGGGTAGCCCCAGCATTTTGATTTTGTCAAGGAGGAGGCACAACATCGCCCTTCGTTGTAAGGTGGCTCGAGATAGATCTGGCAGTATTTTTACTGAAAACCATTCATAGTCCATTTCTCCTGCCTCCCACGCTTTGCGGCTTATTAACTCCTTGTGTGCATATCGATGGAAGCAACATATAACATCTCTGTGATTATTCACATTTGCTGAACGGGGTCCCAGGGCTCTATGTAGTCTCTCAAATTCCAAGTCATGGGGGGGGGGGGCAGGGGTGGCTAGCCATTGGCATATTGCCAGGACCATAGGCTGTAGGGTTTCACGTCCCACAGCTTCAGGGATCCCCCTGAACCTCAAGTTATAGCTACAGTCCTCGGATTCCTCCAACTGCAATTGTAGGGAAGAGGCATGGGAAGTTTGTAAAATCTGTACCTGTTCCAGGAGGTTGACTCGCTTCTCCAAAGAGACCAAGGATATCTCGTCCTTCTTAAGTCTATTCATTAGATGCTGTACCTCTGTCTGCACCAGTTTTAGGTCTCTGCGATGCATTTCCTCCAGCCGCGCCACCATTGCCTCTATGTCTGTTTGCGTCGGCAGAGCCTGCAGGATCGCTCTTCAATCCAGGTCTCACGCTGTCCTAACAATCTCGGCTGTAGCTCATCCCCTTCACACTGTACTCCCTGCTCCGTCCCTGGCATGTCTGGCAGCATGAGCGAGGCAGGATGCGGGGTAAGCTGTGCCGGTTCACTAGTCTCCACGCAAGTCTCCACGCCGACTTCCGCCTCACATGTCTCCGCTCCTTGACCCCAGGATACTGCCACTCGCGTACGTGGGAAGAACTTTTGGATCTCTGGCTGTGCCGCTGCCTTTTGCAATCTTTTCTCCCTCCTCTTCATTCCAGGTCTGGGAGCTGTATAAGTGGCTAGTCTGCCTGGTAGTAAGCTGTTATAGTAGCCGCATAGCCGCAAGAGTGGTCGGAGCTCTACGAGCATGTGTCTCTGCTCTGCTCTACTCCGCCATCATCAGGCCACTCCCCCTCTTCATTAAATTTTTTAATGTGCACTGCACGTCATGCTTTTTTGATTTAATAAAAAAAAATACTTGTGTACTCGTGATGTATAATGCCACATTTTTGTGTGTCCACTGCTGGTGGAATAATGTCAACTTTCTTTGGGTCCTCTTTGGGTGGAATTAAACCCCTCTCTAAGGGTAGTATTGCACCCTTTTCTGTGGGTGGAATAGTACCCCTTCCTGTGGGTGTTTTCTCCATTGTTTACTGCAAAATCGTTATTTATTTATTTTTGTAAATTGTACTTAACTTACCCCGTGCAATACTTTATGCAAATGAGTAACATGATACACTTATCTCATGCGGTAAACGTTAGTGAATCGACTTCTACAGTATGTGTACTAACATTTCTATAAAACTGAATGTGTCTGCAGGTGGATGTGTTGTCCTTCTCGGGGGAGAGCAAGAAAGGGTGCATACGATTACATACACAAGGGTAGAGGTATTGCATGTGTAGCAAGGTTCCCGTTTTTCCTATGTAGATACAGACTACAGTTGACAAACTAGAAGGAACTTGGCTCCCTCCGGTGTTCAATCTTTATATTGCATCTACTTATTATTTTCAATAATAGCAAAGCAAGGCATGCTGGAACTCGTAGTACAGGGAGAAAGAGACTCCATTTGCCATGGATAGTAAATAGACTATAGTACCCACAGTGCAACTGTACTCCCAACGTGCATTGCCTCGCCGCTTGGCCTTCTGGGACTGCTTACTTAAAGGAGGGGAGAAGCCACGGAAGGTCTCTCTGGACATCGCCCTGCTAGCAAGTGGAGTGTCTGAGAGGCCTGCTGTGTGTGTGTAGGCCGCATAACCTGGGCCTACTGTCTTCAGAGAGGCCTGTCTGCTAAAGAGAGAAGAATTCTCATTTGGGAAGCCCAGCTGACATTCCAAGGTGTTCAGATATCTCCACCTACCGATGTCTCGTGTGGTGAAGTGAGAGACGGAAGACCAGGACAGCGGAGAGATCGTGTACCGGAGCATCAGCAACGGAACCTGCCAGGCGGACTAGGCCTATTCGGGTGAGCGGGCACCTGCCCAGGATATCATTAACTACTTGATAGGCCTGTGACTGTTAAGGCCCACCATCACTAGAATAGTGCGCCACGCACCAGAACTTAGTGCATTGTGTGATAGTGCGCAGGTTAAAGTTGGCGTTTGCACTGCCTAAGAGTTACACACTCCCAAAAGCATTGCGGGAATCCAGTTTTCCCTTCAATACCCTTTGGATTACAATTTGTATGTGCACCAACGTTTTGCTAGCGAAGACTCCTACCACTGAGGAACTTGTACATTAAATTTAGTCAGGCCTGACTAGAACACGGGGTGGTATTGCCCACTAGGGTGAGCTTGCGAGCATATAGTTCAGCCACATAATCAGACATTAATACTGCAAGTTAGGATATAGTGTCTATAATAGTAACTATTTGTTTTATTATTGACTCTCGCAGGGCCCTGCAGAGTCAACTGTATGTATAAGCTTGTTTTCCCTTTATATCTTACCAAGTAAAGTTCACCCTTGGTTAAGTGCAAACCTGTGTGCAGTTTCTCTGTTACCCTGTGGGACAAGTGGCCATTTCAAGGTAACAATTTATATTGCAATTTTACTGTGCTGGGGATTTATTGTGTTCCCCATCAACCAGTGGGTTCCACAATATCTGTATATACCAGTTGTGCCAAGGGAGGGTTTGAGCCAATTCCAAGGGGTTGAAAGGCGGAACATAGACTCAAAACAAAACCAGCAGCTCCTACGAGGGTAGTGCTACACGTGGGGGCTCGTCCTACGGTTCTGCAATCAATTCCCCCCTAGACAGGACCCTTGTCAGTACAACCATGGACACCGGTGGTGTCTGGAGGAAATCATCCTTCCGGGAAAGGGTCTAGTGATCGAAATCTAAAGAGAAGTCTAGACAGAGGAGCAGCTACTCCCAGTTTTGAGAATACTGTCCACAGACAGGAAACCATGGGTGATTGACATGAGAACAGATACCATCAACCCACACACCTATGCACTGTGTGAATGGAAGAAGAGAGTTTCAGACCACTTTAAAGGCACTAGTATAAAGACTGACAACCAAGTAGAATTCTTCCTGATACACCCAGAAGGACCCAGGGAAGGTCCCACCTTCACTAGCCAAGCAGGGCCCAGCACAGGGGCGGATGGCCAGAAAGAGAGGGCCGGTTCATCACCATTGACTACCCTTGGGGCAGCGCTATGCACTGTTCTCGGGGAAATTCTAGCTAAATGTACGAAGGATTCCCCAGACTACCTGATGACTGGATACAGGAAACTCAGGACTTTCTCTGGGAAGCAGCCAGTGCCTTCTGTGGGAGATGGTTTTGAAGAATGGTTAGATCACGCCACTCAGGCTCTGGAAGAGTGGGAAATACCCGAAAAACACAAAATGCAAAGGATTGCAGAGAGTCTAAAGGGGCCTGCCCTGGAGGCCATACGAAACCTCAAGCTCAGTAAGAGAGACTGCACTGCACAGGATTACCTGGATATCCTACAGGATGTGTTTAGCCGGACTGAAAAAATTACTGAACTTCTCTACCAACTGGAGCACTGTTACCAGAAGGAGGGAGAGAAACTGTCTGAATTCATCAGGCGCCTGGATAAGATCCTGCATCAGATCCTGTTAAAAAAAGGAATGGATCCTCGGAAAGTGGATGAGACCCGTGCACAACAAGTCCTAAGGGGAGCCCAACCTCTAGATCCCATTGCACTTCTGTTGCGAACCCGCCAGGGTGGTGGCATTCTGGAGTACCCTGACCTGATCCGGATGCTCAGGGAGGAAGAGGTCCTGTTGGACTATAAAAAGAAGAACCAGCAATCAGAACCAACTGCTCGAGTCAGAGTGATCAGTGCTGATGAAGGCGACTCTCAAGTTGAGCTTCTGAGGACCCAGGTGTCTCAGTTGATAGAGATGGTGTCCACGCTGACTGGCCAGGCAAAAGTTCTACCCAGCAAAAATACTCCAGAAGAACCCAAGAAGTCCCTCAACTCTGAGGCTGATCAAGTGCAGAAGCCAAAAAGACTGATAACTTGCTTCAACTGTGGAGGAGTTGGACATGTTAGAGGATTATGTCTGAGCCCGGACAAAGCTGCACAACAACCCTACAAGCCGGCGAAAAACTTCAGAGGGCCCCGGTGAAGGAGTCAACCAGGTGCCCACTCGTCTCAGCTAACTCCAAGAAATCCAACAACGCCAGGAGGCGATGTCAGGAGCACAGGTCTTTACCAAGCACCCCCATTTTTACCTCTGAGTGACCCAATGCTTCCCGTTCCACTACTCAAATTTCTGGATGGCAGGAAGTCAATGCACATCAGGCCCAGCAGGGATCAAGATCCAGTAAAAATCCAAGGAAGGGAGTAAGAGTGCAAATTACAGAACCAAACAGTAAGGTCACTCCAAGAAAACTCCCTGCCAATCTAGTGGGGCCTTCCCCAATAGTGTCAATCCAAGTAGAAGGAATCTATACAAAGGCCCTTCTAGACACTGGAGCTCAAGTGACTCTTCTATATAGGGACTTCTATAACAAGCATCTCAGACATCTACCACTGCAGATATGGGGCATTGGGACTCAAAGTTTCCCTTTATGATGGATACCTGCCAATCAAACTGACTTTTGACCCCTCAGTGGCGGGAGAGGCAGAGATCTTTGACACCCTGGCAGTGGTCTGCACTCACCCGCCGGGAGCCAGCAAGAGCTCCCTTATCATAGGGACCAACACTGACCTAGTCAGGAGACTGTTGTCCCACCTTGCCCAGGAGCAGGATACCTCCACAACAAGAGTTCACCCCATGTTAAAGCAAGTGTACCAACGCCTGGTGATGGAGCAGAAGGCCCCAGCAGAAGGAATTGGAAAACTCTGGAAGCTGGACAGAATGGAAAAAGTGTTCCAACCCAACCAGGAGAGATAAATGGTTTGAGAGCTTCTGTTAAACTTACCTGGAAACAACCAGTCCTCTTTGTTGTCCTTGAACCGGATCCACAGGAAAAACAAACAGGGATCAAAGTCATTCCTGAAGTGGTTCACTTGAAGGCCCTAAAGAAAAGTCACGGGAGGGACTCAGTAAGCATCTGGAATACTGCTACCACACCAGTGAAGGTACCCACTAGAATGCTGCTGGGCCAAGTGAACCAAGCCACCCCGGTTGCCCCATCTGACATAAAGAGAGAAGAAAGGGGTGAAGGCACTGTGGAGAAGCTATGTTCTGAAGACGCAACCCTCCCACCAGTATGGAAGGAGAGGGCCAAGGCCCAACTCGCTCGATGGCAGAAGATTTTCTCTAAAAACAAGTTTGATGTGGGGTGTGCAAAGAGTGCCACTCACAAGATTTGCCTACAGGAAGGTAGGCCGTTTAGAGAAAGAGTCCGACGAGTTCCTTTGGCTGACCTGGAGGATCTGCGTGAGCAACTGGCAGAGCTTAACCACCGGATCATTATGCAGCTTAAGGACCAGAGGTGTTTTCAGAATTTGGCACTGCGCTGCTTTAACTGGAAATTGTGCGGACATGCAATGTTGTACCCAAACGAAATTTGCGTCCTTTTCTTCCCACAAATAGAGCTTTCTTTTGATGGCATTTGATTGCCTCTACGATTTTTTTTTTTGCAATATAAATGGAAAAAGACTGAAAATTTTGAAAAAAAATTATATTTTCTATTTTTGTTATAAGAAAAATCGAATAAACTCAATTTTAGTCATACATTTAGGCCAAAATGTATTCAGCCACATGTCTTTAGTAAAAAAATGTCAATAAGCGTATATTTATTAGACATGTGCATTCGTTTTCGTCCGAATGCATTTTCGTCCGAATTTCAGCTATTTTCGTTATCGTTTTAACAAACGAAAACGAAAGCACAGAATCCGAAAACCGAAAGATCCGACATAAACAAATGCTTTATTTTCGTTTTCGTTGCTACAACAGTTCGATATAGATAGGAGATTCGACGTGACGCTGACAATAACAATCTGTGTTTATCGAACCTGTGGTCGAATGTGCCTGACCTTAACTCTATTAGTCCAAGATTATTCTACATAGGAGAGAAAAGATTCGACATTATAGAGAGAAAAGATTCGACATAGGAGAGAAAGATTCGACATAGGAGAGAAAAGATTCGACATAGGAGAGAAAAGATTCGACATAGGAGAGAAAAGATTCGACATAGGAGAGAAAAGATTTGTTATTATAGAGAGAAAAGATTCAACATAGAGAGAAAAGATCACTGCTGGAATTGGGTGGGGGAAGTAAAATAAAAATAAAGTTGATGATGAATGTTATTGGCTGATTGTAACCAAAGAGGAGGAGCAGTAAAATAGCTAGAATGACGAAGATTCGACAAAGCATCGAAAGTTAGAAGATTCGACGGTGCAGCAAAACTGTACGACGCTCCAATCGTACATTTCCGGTCAAATGCATCCGCCCATAGGCTATAGAAGAATTCTAATGTTGGTTGACTAGTAATAGTAATGAATAAATATAATTATTACTAGTCATACAACATTAGAATTCTTCTATAGCTTGTGGGCGGAACATTCGACCGGAAATGTATGATTGCAGCGTCGTACAGTTTCACTGCTCCGTCGAATCTTCTTTGAACATTCGACAGACACCATAAGCCTTCAATGACAGATTCGACCTTAATTAATTCAGATTTTCGGACGAATGCAATTTCTAACGAAAAACGAAATAAATAAAAACGAATTTCGGGAGTAACTAAATATATTTATTTTTCGGACGAAAACGAAATTCCGAAACGAAATATTTCAGTGTGCACATGTCTAATATTTATTGGTTTGCGCAAAAGTTATAGCGTCTACAAACTAGGGTACATTTTCTGAAATTTACACAGCTTTTAATTTATGACTGCCTATCTCATTTCTTGAGGCGCTAAAATTGCAGGGCAGTACAAACCCCCCCCCCCAAATTACCCCATTTTTGAAAGAAGACACCCCAAGGAAATTGCTGAGAGGCATGATGAGCCCATTGAATATTTTTTTTTTTTGTCTCAAGTGATTGAATAATGACTAAAAAAAAAATACCAAAAGTTGTCACTATATGATATATTGCTCACACATGCCTTTGTTATATGTGGAATTGCACCCCAAAATACAATTTGCTGCTTCTCCTGAGTACGGGGATACCACATGTGTGGGACTTTTTTGGAGCCTAGCCACGTATGGGCCCCCGAAAACCAAGCACCGCCTTCAGGATTTCTAAGGGCGCAAATTTTTGATTTCACTCCTCACTACCTATCACAGTTTCGAAGGCCATAAAATGCCAAAATAGCACAAACCCCCCCCCCAAATGACCCCATTTTGGAAAGTAGACACCCCAAGCTATTTGCTGAGAGGCATGGTGAGAATTTTACAGCTCTCATTTGTTTTTGAAAATGAAGAAAGGAAAGAATTTTTTTTTTTTTTCAATTTTCAAAACTTTGTGACAAAAAGCGAGATCTGCAAAATACTCACCATACCTCTCAGCAAATAGCTTGGGGTGTCTACTTTCCAAAATGGGGTCATTTGGGGGGGCTTTGTGCCATCTGGGCATTCCATGGCCTCCGAAACTGTGATAGGCAGTGAAGAGTGAAATCAAAAATTTATACCCTTAGAAAGCCTGAAGGCGGTGCTTGGTTTTTGGGGTCCCGTACGCGGCTAGGCTCCCAAAAAGTCTCACACATGTGATATCCCCGTACTCAGGAGAAGCAACAGAATGTATTTTGGGGTGTAATTCCACATATGCCCATGGCATGTTTGAGCAATATATCATTTAGTGACAACTTTGTGCAAAAAAAAATAAATATTTATTTTTTCCGCAACTTGTGTCAACATATAAAATATTCCATGGACTCGACATGCCTCTCAGTATATAGCTTGGGGTGTCTACTTTCCAAAATGGGGTCATTTGGGGGGGGGTTGAACTGTCCTGGCATTTTATACACAACATTAGGAAGCTTACATCCACTCTTCTAACCACTTGAAGACAAAGCCCTTTCTGACACTTTTTGTTTACATGAAAACATTTTTTTTTTTTTTGCAAGAAAATTATGTTGAACCCCCAAACATTATATATTTTTTTAAAGCAAAGGCCCTACAGATTAAAATGGTGGGTGTTGCATTTTTTTTTCCACACAGTATTTGCGTAGCGATTTTTCAAACGCATTTTTTGGGGAAAAAATACACTATTTTTTATTTGAATGCACTAAAACACACTATATTGCCCAAATGTTTGATGAAATAAAAAAAAATGATCTTAGGCCGAGTGCATAGATACCAAACACGACATGCTTTAAACACAAACGCGCAGTGGCGACAAACTACATACATTTTTAAAAGCCTTTACAGGTTGCCACGTTAGATTTACAGAGGAGGTCTACTGCTAAAATGACTGCACTCGATCTGACCTTCGCGGTGATACCTCACATGCATGATGCACCTGCTGTTTACATATGACGCCAGACCGACGCTTGCGTTCGCCATTGCGCAAGAGCAGGGCGGGGCTTTTTTTTATTATTATTATTATTATTAATTTTGCTTTTTTTATTTTATTTTTAAACTGTTCCTTCCATATTTTTTTTTTTTATTGTTATCTCAGGGAATGTAAATATCCTCTATGATAGCAATAGGTAGTGACAGGTACTCTTTTTTTTTTTAAACTGAGGTCTATTGGACCCTAGATCTTTCCTCTGCCCTCAAAGCATCTGACCACACCAAGATCGGTGTGATAAAATGCTTTCCCAATTTCCCAATGGCTTTTTATATTCGGGGGGGGGGGGGCATTCCTTCCCACTGCTTGTAAAAGCAGTCCAGAGGCTAATTAGCCACTAGGATTGCTTTTACATGAAAGTCGGCCGCTGGCTGAAAAGAATGATACCAAGATGATACCTAAACCCGCAGGCATCAATCTGGTATAACCATTCAAAGTCCAGCAACATACCAGTACGTTGCTGGTCCTTGTTGGACATGTATTGTAATCTTTTTTTTCATGCAGCCTGTTGGCTGAACAAAAAAAAGAGATTGATCGGTGGGTATGCCCACCATTAGAATACCTCCCTTCATCCCTTCATCCCCCTCCCTTCATCCACCCACTTCTAATGATGGGCATACATGCACCATTTATATATGCCGAAGCATGGGGGCATCCTCCCGCAAAAGTTTTGCCGCACACACATGGTCAGACTTTTCCACGGGCATGCCTCCGTGGGAATTTTGACTGTATGTACGCGGCATTAGGAGCAAAATCGCTCCTCCGCCCCTGCTGCCCCCATGCTTCAGCATATATGCTCTTTTTTTTAACTGTGGTGAAATCACCTCCTACAGCACTTAAGTCGCAGGAATCAGGCCTGTCTCTGCAAACGCTGCAGTTATGTGTGTTGTGTTTTGTAAGTGACAGTGATCGATCGATACTGCACTTGGGTGGCCTGGGCTGGACGGAGGGGCAAAACGCAGGTGCTAGCAGGTATCTGGGCTGATCCCGCTAACACTGCGTTTTTGGGAACCCTAAACTGCTGGGGACGCTAGTATAGATCTGATCAGATCAGATATTGATCTGTTCAAATACTATACCACTAAGGGAGGTGTATGCTTCACGCGTGGGTGTTAGCATTACTGGCACTAACCTAACGCTCCCTGGGGCGACGCAGACCCTCTCTGACGCTAAAACCTAATTGATATCACCCGCCGGGCGATCAGGGGGTTAAACCTTTATTGGGTTATATACGGCGGGTGCCCTGACACTATAAAAAGAAAACTAACTAACCAGCGTCACCCGTAACACTTATATGGTGATCACTGGTGAAAGGGTTAACTAGGGGAAATCAGGGGGTTAAACCTTTATTGGGTAATATATGGGGGTACCTGATGCTATATAAAAACCTGACGGGGAACCTAAATAACAAAATAACTAACTGGCTAACCAGTGTCACCAGTAACACTTATACGGTGATCACTGGTGAAAGGGTTAACTAGGGGCAATTAGGGGGTTAAAACCTTTATTAGATAATATATGGTGGTACCTGACGCTATAAAAACCTGCGGCGAACCTAAAAAAAATAACTGGCTACCTATCGGCACCAACATAACTAATACAGCGATCAGAAAAACGATCGCTTAGTGACACTGGCAAAAGGGGGTGAAAGGGTTACCTGGGGGGTGATCAAGGGGTTAAACCTTTATTAGGTAATATATGGGGGTACCTGACGCTATAAAAATCTGCGGCGGACCTAAAAAAAATAACTGGCTACCTATCGGCATCACCGACACTAAGACAGCGATCAGAAAAACGATTGCTTAGTGACACTGGCAAAAGGGGGTGAAAGGGTTACCTGGGGGGCGATCAAGGGGTTAAACCTTTATTAGGTAATATATGGGGGTACCTGATGCTATAAAAACCTGCGGCGAACCTAAAAAAAATAACTGGCTACCTATCGGCATCACCGACACTAATACAGCGATCAGAAAAATGATCGCTTAGTGACAGCGGTGCTAGGGGGTGAAAGGGTTACCTGGGGGGCAATCAAGGGGTTAAACCTTTATTAGGGGGAGGGTTAGGGGGCTACACTGGACCTAAAACACTCTGCCCTGACACTTTTACAGTCACAAATGTCACCGATTGCAGTGATCAGTAAATAAATGGTCACTGCAATCAGTGACACTGTGACTGGGGGCTGAGGGGTGATCTGGGGGGTGATCTGGGGGTGTCTGGGGGGGCGATCGTGTGCCTATGTGTCCTGGTGTCAGTGTCCTGTTTAGTGCACTAACCTGATGTCTTCTTTCAACGGCGCTCGTTATATGTGAGCGCCGCAGGAGTGATGACATCACTTCCTCCTGCCTGTGTAAACATTACACAGGCAGAGGAAGCTTTTCATTCGCCGGGAGCGATCGCGAGGGGGTGGCCGGAAACGAATGGCCGCCCCCTCATCACGGATCGCTCCCGGAACGATGCCGACCGCTCACTGTATAGAAGGGGGGTCCCAACTATACGAAGGCAGGCACGTACAGGTACGTGATTGTGCCTGTCCGTGCCATTCTGCCGACGTATATATACAGTGAGCGGTCGTTAAGTGGTTAAGAGGACAGGCATTATCCGAGAGTCCAGGAGCCCTTACGCCTCCCCCATAGTGGTAATCCAGAAGAAAAATGGGTCACTGAGGCTGTGTATCGACTATCGGACACTCAACAAGAGGACTATACCTGACCAGTATACCACTCCCCGAATAGAAGATGCTTTGCAGAGTTTGTCAGGGGCCAAGTGGTTCAGTGTGATGGATTTGAAAAGTGGATACTATCAAATACCCATGCATGCTGCAGATCAGGAGAAAACGGCTTTCATCACTCCAGTAGGCTTCTTCGAGTTCAACCGCATGCCTCAGGGTTTGTCAGGAGCCCCAGCCACTTTCCAAAGACTTATGGAGAAGACGGTGGGTGATGAATCTGATTGAGGTACTGGTATACTTGGACGACATCATTGTGTTCGGAAAAACTCTGGAAGAACACGAAGAGCGACTGGAAAAGGTCCTAAAGAGGCTCCACGATGAAGGCCTGAAGCTTTCGTTGGAGAAGTGTCAATTTTACCAGCTCTCAGTCCATTACCTGGGCCACATCATATCCGCTGAAGGGATATCTACGGACCCAGGGAAGTTGGAGGCCGTCACCTCTTGGCCTAGGCCCACTAATGTGACCAAGCTTCGGTCGTTCTTGGGATTCTGTTCTTATTACAGAAGGTTCGTGGAGGGATTTGCCAAGATTGCCCGACCCCTGAACGAACTGCTAAGGACTGAAGAGGAAGATGATGTTCCAGAATCAGTCAGACCAGTGAAACCCACCATGGGGCCTAGGAAGCCTAAAGAGTCTATCAAAGACCAGTGGACCACCAAATGTGAGCAGGTGTTCTTCCAACTCAAGAAAAGCCTAACTACTGCTCCTGTGTAGGCTTATGCAGATACTGCAAAACCTTACGAGCTGCATGTGGATGCCAGTAGAGATGGATTGGGCGGGGTCCTGTACCAAGAGCACGATGGTCACCTACGACCGTTGCCTATGTGAGTCGGAGTCTGGTGCCAGCTGAGAAGAATTATCCCACACACAAGCTGGAATTCCTGGCTCTAAAATGGGCCGTAGTGGATACGAGACTATCTATATGGGGTCGAGTTTGTGGTAAAGACTGACAACAATCCGCTCACCTACTTCTTAAGCACTGTCAAACTGGATGCCACAGGACATAGGTGGTTAGCTGCCCTCTCAGGATTCACGTTCAGCCTGAAATACCGACCAGGTGTTGGAAACAGAGATGCGGATGCTCTATCTAGAAGACCCCATTGCCTCATTGACCCCACAGAAGAATGGACCCAAGTGACCCCAGAAGAAGTGCGAGCCTTGTACCAGAGGGCTGAATTCCAAGCTGGAGGGGGGTCCAGAGCCGAAGAGATTGGAGTTACGGCTGTGGGAGTACCGAAACACTACTGTAACGTGACTCAAGTGGGAGAAGGTCTACCCAAATTGTCCAGGAAGGACCTGAGGAAGGACCAAATGGAGGATCCCCTTGGAAGATTAGTGTTGAAGGCTGTCCCGATGTGCTTCTCACAGATTCTCCAAAAGAGGCTTGACTGCTACATAGAGAGTGGGACCGATTACAGCTGCGCCAAGGGGTGGTCTACCGAAGGGGCCCCTCTGATGGTCCAGAAGAAAAGTGGCAGCTGTTCCTGCCCAGCAAGCACAGAGAAACAGTTCTAACTGCCCTTCACGACCATCATGGTCATTTGGGCCCGGAAAGGACCTTCCAGCTAGTAAGAGACAGATTCTACTGGCCCTGCATGCGGGCTGAAGTTGAAGTCTACTGTCACTCCTGTATCCGGTGTATTCAGAGGAAGACCCTACCTCACCGAGCTGCCCCAATGGGCCATCTTCAGAGTCAGGGACCTATGGAACTGGTGTGCATTGATTTCCTTTGCTTGGAGCCTGACCTGAGTGGACAAGGGAATGTTCTGGTAGTAGCTGATCATTTCACCAGATATGCCCAAGCATACCCAACAAAGGATCAGCAGGCTTCAACTGTGGCAAAAGTCCTAGTAGAAAAATTATTTGTCCACTATGGATTACCCCAGCGTATCCATTCAGATCAAGGGAGAGACTTTGAGAGCAATATTATAAAGAAGCTGTTGGATTTGCTGGGCATCAAGAAGACCAAAACAACTCCCTATCACCCACAAAGGGGATGCTCAGCCTGAGCGTTTTAACCGAACCCTCCTGGATATGTTGGGAACGCTAAGCTCGGAGAAGAAGCAGCACTGGAGTAAGCATGTAGCTGCCATTGTACATGTTTACAACAGCACTGCAAGTGATGCTACTGGGTATTCTCCTTACCGTCTGATGTTTGGAAGAGAGGCTTGGCTACCGGTGGATCTGGCCTTTGGCACATCCCTTGATCATACATCAGTCACCTCCCATAAGGGATATGTGGATCGGCTCCGGAAAAGTCTAAAAACAGCCTATGAAAAGGCCCAAGCTACATCAGATCAGAGGGGGCTGAGGAACAAGAGTAACTTCGACCTCAAGGTCAGGGTACAAGATTTGCAACCAGGGGATCGAGTGTTATTAAGAAATCTGGGTATCCGTGGAAAGCATAAATGAGCTGATCTCTGGAAGTCACAACCATACATCATCTGTAAGCAGTTACCAGGCCTCCCGGTGTATCAGATTAGACCAGAGGGAAGTGCAGGCCCACTAAAGACCAGGAACAGGAATCACCTGCTGCCCCTCTCTGAAGCAGTTCGCCTACCTCCTGCATCAGCCTCACAAGAGTTATCCTCAACCTCTCAAGGGTCTCGACCAGTCACCAGATCTCAGTCGACACTTCAGGACATAGAAGATGAAGACTGAAGATGAATGGGTAGGGTCAGAATGGTTGTGGTCATCTCAACAATCAGAGTCCAGGACCTCTCCTCTACCATTACCTGAGGTAACTGACAGTAGAACTCTCCGACCGGAGGCCCCTGAGTTTGTGCCTCACAGTATGCTCACTGAGGAGTTGGAGGAAGATGAGTAGTCTTTGTTAACGGGAGGCTCCGGAGAGGACTCAATTTTGTCTGAAGAAGAATTAGATACTCCAGGGGACATAGAGTCTAGTGTACCTGAACCTGAAGATGAAGAAACAGAGTCTATCATTCCTGAAACATTAACACCTAAGGAGCAAAGAGAAAGACGAGTTATTCACCCTCCAAAGAGACTGACTTCTGATCATTTGGGTGAATGCTCGGAAAAGACTATTCTCACTTCTAAAAGGACAAGTGACATGCCTAGTTCTTCCACTGCAAATTTAGTGGAAGACAACCCCAGCTCACTCCCTGGCACATATGGCACATCTGGGCAGGACACTTCAGTGTCAATGGTTTGTGGACAGAGCGGCCTCCCTTCCCGTGAAAATTGGTGGGAAGTTCCTCTGTCCACTTTATGTCATGGTATGAGCTGTTTGAGTTTGAACATTGTTACTGAAAATGCAAATTATTTATTGTTCTGCATAACCTAAAATTTCTCTGCATGTATTGACAAAGCATGTATCGGGCTACAAACTGTTGTCCTCTTTGAGGACCAAAGACTTTAAGCGGGGGGAGTGTGTAGCAAGGTTCCCGTTTTTCCTATGTAGATCAGGGATGAGCCGAACACCCCCCTGTTCGGTTTGCACCAGAACCTGTGAACAGACAGAATGTTCGTGTGAACTTTAGAACCCTATTAAATACAATGGACTCGAACGTTCGAAATCTAAAGTGCTAATTATGAAGGCTAATATGCAATTTATTGTCCTAAAAAGTGTTTGGGGACCCGGGTCCTGCCCCAGGGGACATGTATCAATGCAAAAAAAGGTTTAAAAAATAGACGTTTTTACGGGAGCAGTGATTTTAATAATGCTTAACATGAAAAAATAAAAGTGAAATATTCCTTTAAATTTCGTACCTGGGGGGTGTGTATAATATGCATGTAAAGTGGCATGTTTCCCGTGCTTAGAACTGTTCCTGCACAAAGTGTCATTTTTGAAGGAAAAAAAGTCATTTAAAACTCACTTGCGGCTATTAATGAATTGTCGGCTTTTATTAATACATAGAAAAGTCATTGATAAAAAAAAAAAGCGTGGGGGTTCCCCTTAATTCAATTACCAGGCCCTTCAGGTCTGGAATGGATATTAAGGGGAACCCCCCTGCAAATTAAAAAAAAATGGCGTGGGGTTCCCCCTAAATATCCATACCAGGCCCTTGAGATCTGGCATAGATTTTAAGGGGAACTCCACCCCAAATTTAACAAAAAATGGCGTAGAGTCCCCCCAAAAATCCATACCAGACCCTTATCCGAGCACGCAACCTGGCCGGCCGCAGGGGAAGAGGGGGGGACGAGAGAGCGGCCCCCCCTCCCTCCTGAACCGTACCAGGCCACATGCCCTCAACATGGGGAGGATGTCCCCATGTTGATGGGGACAAGGGCCTCATCCCCACAACCCTTGCCCGGTGGTTGTGGGGGTCTGCGGGCGGGGGGCTTATCGGAATCTGGAAGACCCCTTTAACAAAGGGGACCCCCAGATCCCGGCCCCCCCTATGTGAATTGGTAAGGGGTACATTGTACCCCTACCATTTCACAAAGAAAGTGTCAAAAAATGTAAATAAAAACACACAAACACCTTGAAAAAGTCCTTTATTAAAAAATAAAAAAATAATAAAAAATAAAAACATTCCAGCGATGAAATCCAATGTCCCACGGCGATCCCGATGTCCAGCGCTGTCCGTCATTGGTTGTGCCTGTGCGGACCTGATGGGGAACTTCCTCCGCTGTGTTTTAAATGTATAGACCCGCCCCTTCTAAAGTTCCCCATCAGGTCCGCTCAGCGGACCAGATGCGGAACGCGAGAAGGGGCGGGTCTATTCATGTATTACACAATCAGGTCCGCCCCCTCGGTATGTCCGACCCCGCCTACGCCATTGGCCTGAGCGGGGAACTTCCTTCACTGTGTAATTTAAATTTACACAGTGAAGGAAGTTTCCCGCTCAGGCCAATGACGTAGGCGGGGTCTGACATACCGAGGGGGCGGACCTGATGGGGAACTTCGTTCGCTGTGTAATACATGTATAGACCCGCCCCTTCTCATGTTCCGCATCAGGTCCTCAGCCTTACACCTAGTCATTGGCTGAGCGGACCTGATGGGGAACTTGAGAAGGGGCGGGTCTATACATGTATTACAAAGTGAGAGAAGTTCCCCATCAGGTCCGCCCCCTCGGTATGTCGGACCCGCCTACGTCATTGGCCTGAGCGGGAAACTTCCTTCACTGTGTAAATTTAAATTACACAGTGAAGGAAGTTCCCCGCTCAGGCCAATGACGTAGGCGGGGTCGGACATACCGAGGGGGCGGACCTGATGGGGAACTTTGTTCGCTGTGTAATACATGAATAGACCCGCCCCTTCTCACTTTCCGCATCTGGTCCGCTGAGTGGACCTGATAGGGAACTTTAGAAGGGGCGGGTCTATACATTTAAAACACAGCGGAGGAAGTTCCCCATCAGGTCCGCACAGGCACAACCAATGACAGACAGCGCTGGACATCGGGATCGCCGCGGGACACTGGATTTCATCACTGGAATGTTTTTTATTTTTTATTTATTTTTTATTTTTTAATAAAGGACTTTCCCAAGGTGTTTGTGTGTTTTTATTTACATTTTTTGACACTTTCTTTGTGAAATGGTAGGGGTACAATGTACCCCTTACCAATTCATATAGGGGGGGCCGGGATCTGGGGGTCCCCTTTGTTAAAGGGGTCTTCCAGATTCCGATAAGCCCCCCACCCGCAGACCCCCACAACCACCGGGCAAGGGTTGTGGGGATGAGGCCCTTGTCCCCATCAACATGGGGACATCCTCCCCATGTTGAGGGCATGTGGCCTGGTACGGTTCAGGAGGGAGGGGGGCCGCTCTCTCGTCCCCCCCTCTTCCCCTGCGGCCGGCCAGGTTGCGTGCTCGGATAAGGGTCTGGTATGAATTTTTGGGGGGACTCCACGCCATTTTTTTTTGCATTTGGGGTGGAGTTCCCCTTAAAATCCATGCCAGATCTCAAGGGCCTGGTATGGATATTTAGGGGGAACCCCACGCCATTTTTTTTTAATATTGCGGCGGGGTTCCCCTTAATATCCATTCCAGACCTGAAGGGTCTGGTAATTGAATTTGGGGGAACCCCCACGCTTTTTTTTTATTTTTATCAATGACTTTTCTATGTATTGATAAAAGCCGACAATTCATTAATAGCCGTGAGTGAGTTTTAAATGACTTTTTTTCCTTCAAAAATGACACTTTGTGCAGGGACAGTTCTAAGCACAGGAAACATGCGCCACTTTACATGCATATCATACACACCCCCCAGGTATGAAATTTAAAGGAATAATTCACTTTTATTTTTTCATTTTAAGCATTATTATAATCACTGCTCCTAAAAAAACGGCCGTTTTTAAAACTTTTTTTTGCATTGATACATGTCCCCTGGGGAAGGACCCAGGTCCCCAAACACTTTTTAGGACAATAACTTGCATATAAGCCTTTATAATTAGCACTTTAGATTTCTCCCATAGACTTTTCGAATTTGCCGCGAACACCCCAAATTGTTCGTTGTTCGGCGAATGGGCGAACAGGCAATGTTCGAGTCGAACGTGTGTTCGACTCGAACACGAAGCTCATCCCTAATGTAGATACAGACTACAGTTGACAAACTAGAAGGAACTTAGCTCCCTCCAGTGTTCAATCTTTATATTGCATCTACTTATTATTTTCAATAATATCAAAGCAAGGCATGCTGGAACTCGTAGTACAGGGAGAAAGAGACTCCATTTGCCATGGATAGTAAATAGACTATAGTACCCACAGTGCAACTGTACTCCCAACGTGCATTGCCTCGTCGCTTGGCCTTCTGGGACTGCCTACTTAAAGGAGGGGAGGAGCCACGGGAGGTCTCTCTGGACATCGCCCTGCTAGCAAGTGGAGCGTGTGAGAGGCCTGCTGTGTGTGTGTAGGCCACATAACCTGGGCCTACTGTCTTCAGAGAGGCCTGTCTGCTAAAGAGAGAAGAATTCTCCTTTGGGAAGCCCAGCTGACATTCCAAGGTGTCCAGATATCTCCACCTACCGACGTCTCCTGTGGTGAAGTGGGGGACGGAAGACCGGGACAGCGGAGAGATCGTGTACCGGAGCATCAGCAACGGAACCTGCCAGGCGGACTAGGCCTATTCGGGTGAGCGGGCACCTGCCCTGGAAATCATTAACTACTTGATAGGCCTGTGACTGTTAAGGCCCACCATCACTAGAATAGTGCGCCACGCACCAGAACTTAGTGCATCGTGTGATAGTGCGCAGTTTAAAGTTGGCGTTTGCACGGCCTAAGAGTTACACACTCCCAAAAGCATTGCGGGAGTCCAGTTTTCCCTTCAATACCCTTTGGATTACAATTTGCATGTGCACCAACGTTGTGCTAGCGGAGACTTATACCACTGAGGAACTTGTACATTAAATTTAGTCAGGCCTGACTAGAACGGGACACAGGGTGGTATTGCCCACTAGGGGGAGCTTGCGAGCATATAATTCAGCCACATAATCAGACATTAATACTAAGTTAAGATATATTGTCTATATTAGTAACTATTTATTTTTATTACTGACTCTCGCAGGGCCCTGCAGAGTCAACTGTATGTATAACCTTGTTTTCCCTTTATATCTTACCAAGTAAAGTTCACCCTTGGTTAAGTGCAAACCTGTGTGCAGTTTCTCTGTTACCCTGTGGGACAAGTGGCCATTTCAAGGTAACAATTTATATTGCAATTTTACTGTGGTGGGGTTTTATTGTGTTCCCCATCAACCAGTGGGTTCCACAATATCTGTATATACCAGTTGTGCCAAGGGAGGGTTCGAGCCAATTCCAAGGGGTTGATAGGCGGAACATAGACCCAAAACAAAACCAGCAGCTCCTACGGGGTAGTGCTACACATATATAAATAGTTACATAGTAGGTGAGGTTGAAAAAAGACACAAGTCCATCAAGTCCAACCTATGTGTGTGATTATAGGTCAGTAATACATTGTATATCCCTGTATGTTGTGGTTGTTCGGGTGCTTATCTAATAGTTATTTGAAACTATCGATGCTCCCCGCTGAAACCACTGCCTGTGGAAGTGAATTCCACATCCTTGCCACTCTTACAGTAAATAACCCTCTATGCATTTTAAGGTTAAACCTCTTTTCCTCTAATCTTTTCTTCTAATCACGTGTCTTATTAAATTCCCTTCCATGGAAAAGTGTTAAAAATGATCAGCACATTGATGCATCACGATGGAGCCTTTAACGATTCTGCATCGATGCAGAATCCAGTTTAATCGCGATTACGCATGACGTCATCCCGGCTCCTCCCCCTCCCTCCACAGAAGTGCCATGGCTGGAATTACATGTGTCAGGAGCCTGGCTGCGCTCGGCGCCGCACCCCCCCCATTGGTTGGTGTAGCCTCAGGAGGCGGGCGCTACAGCATGTCCACATGCCGCCCCCACCCACGCTCTCCTCCTCCTCAGGATTTGTAGCTCTGTTACCCCCCTGCTTCAGGAAATGAGCTGCAAGGGCGGGAGGGGGTTGGTAGGAGTGCTCTGAAGGTGAGATACCAGCCTGTCATGCTTAATGTATGTGAGGGGTGAGTGTATAGTAGTGGCACATCCCCCACCTCTGCCGCACCTATTCAGTCTCTGTGTGTGTGTGTGTGCTGTGTGCCTATCAGATCGGGGGCTGTACTCCTTTTTTCTGGGTATTACTATTTTTTCTTTAAAATAAAAAAGATATCATACTTACCTGCTGACTGTCTCCTGTATCATGTCTGCAATCTCTTATCATCTCTTGTATCATGTCTGCAGTCTCTGACCCTCTCTTGTATCATGTCTGCAGTCTCTGACCATCTCTTGTATCACGTCTGCAGTCTCTGACCATCTCTTGTAGATTGTCTGCAGTTTATGACCATCTCCTGTAGTAGGTCTGCAGTCTCTGGCCATCTCTTGTATCACGTCTGCAATCTCTGACCATCTCTTGTATCACGTCTGCATTCTCGGATCATCTCTTGTATCATGTCTTCATTCTCTGACCCTCTCTTGTAGTATGTCTGCAGTCTCTGACCACCTCCTCTAGTATTTTTGGGGGGGCCTGAAGCTCCTCTAAACTGTTATTTGCTGTGTTTAGACTTTGCTACATGCAGGGAGTGTTATCCTTGCATATAAATAAAAAAAATTGCCTTCTTTTGACTGCTTGATATTTTTATTTTTTTAATGAAAACCATGGGCAGTAATCGTGACGCATTGCCGAATCGAATCGTTAACATGATAATCATAATTGAAATCGATTTGTGAGGCCAGTGAAGATGCGCACCTCTACACAAGGGGGCACGGACAATGAACATAGCCACCTTTTAATAGTCAACAAGCCTGAGAATAGCAGAAAAAAGTTTACATTTAAGGGATGAAACAAAGGAAGAGAGATAGATAGAAGGTACATTCTAGTTATATTAATACATATTGCATTTATTTTAGTTTATAAAAAATTTGAGTTCAGTGTCACGTTAATGTTCATAGAAATGTGAATCTGTCACATTGTAAGGAAGAGATGAAAACAATGTACACATTCATTTAAATTGTTATCTGCAGTAGGAAAATCTGCAGTTTCGTAATGGCTTAGACTCCATAACCACTATTAGTTTTTCTGCAGATTTTTGTCTTCAGATTTACCAAAACCATATAATGAGGTCAAACCTTAAGAGTTTCAATTTGTATGCAATCAGGCAAGCCCTTGCACTGCATGGTTTTGGTAAATATGAAGACAAAAGTCTGCAGAAAATCGAATAGTGTGTATGGGGTCTTATGCCTCGTACACACGAACGAGTTTCTCGGCAAGAAACAACAAGAAAACTGCAGAGAGAGCTTTCTTGCCGAGAAATTTGTTCGTGTGTATGGTTTCTCATCGAGAAAACCGACAAGAATCTCGACGAGAAATATAGAGAACCAGCTCTCTATTTTCTCATCGAGATTCTCGTCAGCCTGTTTCTCGACGAGAAAATTGTGTGTGTGTACACTTACCTGTCCGCCGGGAAGCCCGCGCATGTTCGAAATGACTTCGACGCATGCGCGGTAGCTTCCTAGGCATAGATAGGGTGTAGCAAGATGGCGGCGACAGCATTGAATGTGTCGATGACGTCACTGCGTTCGCTCCATTCAAAGAACCACGGGTTCTTTGAAGCGAGTGTGTGTACACTCGGCCGGGACAAGTTTATTGTCCAAGAATCTCATCAAGAAAAACGACGTGTTTTTTCTTGATGAGATTTTCGGCCGTGTATATGAGGCTTGAGTCTTAATCTTGGTACACACGATGAGATTATCGGACGAATGATCATCTGTTTGTAATTTTTTTTTGCATGCTAATCTCATATCGAAAATTAAGAGTTTACTAAAGTTATGAAAATTCACGTACAACAGAATAAAAATTTGGAAGTGATGTAATGTTTTGTAACGTATTTGTATTTTGGAACAACTGTACTGAATGTACGATTTTTGTTTAATCTGGTATGGTACGAGAAAAAATTTTCTTGCTTGTCCCAATGGATAATTTTGCATGAATTGTCATGATTCTAGATTGTAAGCTCTAACGAGCAGGGCCCTCTGATTCCTCTTGTATTGAATTGTATTGTAATTGTACTGTCTGCCCTCACGTTGTAAAGTGCTGCACAAACAGTTGGCGCTATATAAATCCTGTATAATAATAATAATGATTGACTCTTGAAAGCTGCGTACTGACTATCAGATTATCATACGATTGCTTGAAAAGCAGTATTTTTCATGCGATTTTCTGATGCTGTGTCGACCATTTGATGCTGCAAAAAATTCTTTAGGTCCCTTTACACAGGTGATCGGACAGCCCATGTGAAAGGGGCCAAATCTTCCCACTTCACTCACTGTCACTACTGAGATGTTTGAGCTAAGTGAAGTTAATGCCTGTTTGGATTTTTTGAAATATAGCAGTTATTGACCTCCGGAAGATTTACCCCCTTCATGACCAGCCCATTTTTTGCGATACTTTAACTGACAAATGCGCGGTTGTGCGACACTGTACTCAAATAAAATTGATGTCATTCTCCCACAAATAAAGGTTTCTTTTGGTGGTATTTGATCACCACTCTGTTTTTTTTAACAAAAAAAGACCGTAAATTTTTGAAAAAAAATTTAATCTTTTTTACTTTCTGCTATAAAACACATCCAATGAAAAAAATAAAAAAAATCCCCCTGGCAAAGAACCTTGTCCCAATATTGATAAGGACATGGGCCTCCTCCTCACAGCCCTGGTCCTGTGGTTGTGGTGATTGCAAGCTGGGGGTTTATGGGATCTAGAAGCCCCCTTAAAACCCCCCATGTGAATGAGTAATTGTATCTCTACTTATTCACCCAAAAAAATGTAAGTAGTAAAAAAAAAAAAGCCACACACCTTTTGGCAAGTCCTTTATAAAAAAAATAAAAAAAATCCCCAAAAACGATCCATGATGTAAATCGGTTGTCTATTCAATAATGAAGGTTTTGGACATGACCATATTTCGTCAGTGATGTCACAGCTCATTGCCCAAACATGGTCTTGACCCTTTTTTCTAAAGAGGGCTTTCAGATTCCAATAAGCCCCCCACCTGCAGACCCCCACAAACAAAATGGTTTTCCACCATTTCTACTTCTAGAGATCTTAGTAGTGTGTTAGAAATACTCAAAACCACCCATGTGCTCTGCGCTTATTGTTTCTTCTAGACAGCTACCAACTTCATTGGTTAAAAAAGATTTCCACAAAATACTTACAAATCCGCTTTACATAGTTGCTGGCAAGTGGATGCACTTTCTGTCTTTTATCTATTAAAGTGGAACGCCAGAAATGACTTTTATTCCAACTTACATTGGTCAAGCTTGACACAATGTAATTATCCATGTATTACATCTAGGGGGCTACTGGAGATGCTTTAAACCACCTCATTACATATACTGTAGTGATAGCTGCAATCTTCCAAGTCTTGTTTGAGTAGCTTCCCCTTTGCACAATGAACACAGGGAGTCACTCGCTTGGCACCCCTGCCATTCAGAGAATGCCTTTGTATTTTGTTTTGCTACAATATTGGAAGCTGCCGACTTAAAAATTTTTGTTTCTAGGGTGAAGAACCGCTTTAGGAAATATATTCTAAAAGGTTATTTAAAAAAAAATAACAAACATGTCATACTTCTCTGCTCTGTGCAATAGTTTTTGCACAGAGCTGTCCCTGATCCTCTTCTTTTGAGGTCCCCCGCCCATGTTTCTGGCTCCCCCTTGACCAATGCCCCCAATAGCAGGCTGCTTGCTATGGGGGCACTGGTGCATGCTCACACCCGAGCGCCACTCTATGCATCCATAAGATACATAGAGCCGCAGCCCAGCCCCGCCCCCTCTCTCTCCTCATTGGCTCACTGGCTGTGATCGACAGCAGTGGGAGCCAATGGCTCCTGCTGCTGTGTATCAGCCAATGAGGAGAGAGAGACCCGGGGCAGCCGGGGCTCCCATGCACATTGCTGGACTGAGAGGGGGCTCGGGTGATTATAAGGGGGGACTGTGGGGGAGCAGCACACGGAAGGTTTTTTAACTTCATTCATAGAATGCACGAAGGTAAAAAAAAACCTTCAGCCTTTACAACCACTTTCAACCAACCCAAGACAGAAAATCAATTTTAGGCTGGGTTCACACAAGTCTGGCTGCGTTTTGCAGTTCGGTGTCCTGTGCGTTTGTGTTCACCGGTTCAGGTGTGATTCAGGTGCAAATTCTCCCCTAAATTCGCACCTGAATCGAACCCAAGAACATACAGGACCCTTTTCAAATTTGCACCGCACCCCAGCTGGCCCAAGACATGTGTGAACAGGCTCCATTGAAAGCCGGTCACACTCACATGTTATGCGAATTGGATGCAGTGTAAAACGCATCCAATTCGCATATATGTGAACCCACCCTGAGAGTTATTATTATTTCAGGTATTTAAGTAGCAATAACAAGTTACACAGTCCCTGCCCCCAAGGAGCTTACAATCTAAGGTCACGATCTCACATGCATACAGTTCATAGCAGGGACGTGCAGTCAGGGGAGGCAGGTGCGGTAAAATAATAAAAAAAAAACGATCAAGCTTCGAGGGTCATAGCTCGGCTTTTGGGGCTTCTCGCACCTATGGTTCCGGAGATATGGGGCTTCTTGTGCAGCCTGTCCAAAGCTTCATGCAGAGCGGCCAGATTAAATACAAGCTGGCACACTCTGTTTGCTACAGACTGAGAGGATGAGCTCACAGTGCCTCTCACTTCTTGTCAGAGGCACTGAGCTTAATAGACAGCTTGGAGCCTTGGACCAATGGTAAAGCAACATTGGAACAAGCTGTCCAATAAAAATGCTGTAGTGGAGGCTGTCCTCTCACTGCAGTGTCATAGAAGTGGGCATGTGTCTAAAAGACAAATGCTCCCTTCCAGCCCAGCCCTCTTAAAGAGCAACTGCAGTCTGCTCACATAATTTGTAATAAAAACATATTTGCCATTCTGAAGCTTCCCTCCAACCACTTTGCATATTATTTTATATATACTGTGATTCTGTACTTGCCAAATGTGCTGCAGAAATCTCCCTCCACAAAGACTGGCTGCAACCATTTTAACTGTGGGCAGCTGAAGCTGCTGCCTGTTCACTTTGTGGATTTACTCAGACACACCTCCAGCTCTGCAGCTCTCATTGGCCCTCTTATGACTCCCCCCCTCCCTTCCTGGCAAACTCTCACAAAAGTGTAAGAGAGAGCTGTGCATGATGTCATAAGCCTAGGCTTTTTTCCAGACATGAAACAGGAAGTGGGCTGTATAAGGTATTTACTGGCAGAAAAAAATTAAATGTTTTACTATCCAAAGTTAAAACAACAAGGGCAAAAGATTTAATAGATGAAAAGTTGAAAAAATTACTGAAGGTTCGCTCTAACTAGAGGGAAAACGCATGGGTTTATGGGTATAAGATTTACCCATAATCCCATGTTTTTCTCACACAGTTAAAGTGGTTGTAAACCCAACCACACAACTTGCACCTACAGGTAAGCCTAGATTAAGGCTTACCTGTAGGTGCAAGCAATATCTCCTTAACCTACACGGTTAAGGAGATATTTTGAGAAAACCCTGCACCGATGTGTACGGCGCATGCGCGCCGTAGACAACGGCGCAGGCGCACTGCGCGTTGCTGGTTTTCTCAATGGAGACTGCCGGTTGTCTCAATGGAGAAAGCCGGCCCCGCGCGCATGCGTGTGACGTCATCGCCGCTCCGGCCAATCATAGCGCCGGAGCGGCGATAACCGGAAGACGGTCGGAGCGGACATGGCGGCGGTGGCGGAGGGGGACGAGGAGCGCTTCGGGGGCTTCGATCTGAGGTAAGTGTCACATAATGAGCTAGTATGCATAGCATACTAGCTCATTATGTCTTTTTCTTGCAGGTGTCATTTTATTTATTTTTTCCAAAATTGGGTTTACAACCACTTCAAAGCGGTATTTGAACTTTTACCTACAGATAAGCCTATAATAAGGCTTACCTGTAGGTAAAAAGAATATCTCCTAAACCTGTACGGTTTAGGAGATATTCCCCCTGCAATGCGCCACTGACTTCAGCGGCACATGCGAATTGGGGATTTTCGGCTGAAAGTCCGGCAGACGCCGGACCTTGCCGGAAAGAAGTCTCCCCCGCGCATGCGCGGGAGTGACGACATCGCAGCTCGAGCCACTCACAGCGCTGGAGCCGCGATACCCGGAAGACCCGCCGTGTCAAAATGTCAGCTGCCTCGGCGTGGACCGGGTAAGATACCGCCTCGTTCTAAGGTAAGTATTTCATAATGAGCTAGTATGCAGTGCATACTAGCTCATTATGCCTTTTGCCTTACAGGTATAGTAAAAAAAAAAAATGTGTCAGCGGGTATACAACCGCTTTAAGAGGGAGAATGAGAATCGGCTGCCTGCTGAAAAGGTACTGTTATAATTAGGCTAAATCATATATTGATATGCTATATGTTATAAATATAATAATTTATTATTTATCTATTTACTGTGAAATTACTGGTTGGAAGTTATAACTTCAAATTTCACTAATTTGTCCGGTAAGCCATCTGCTTGAGTACAGTTTTTGGAAAATGTAGTAAATTACCTTAAAAACAATATATAATCATGTATATTACTTACTTATGGTAAATAACACCTTGCCATCCAGACCAATTCTGACACTTCTCTCCTACATTTAAAAATCATAATTTTTTTGATACAAAATTACTAAGAACCCCCAAACATATTATATATATATATACTGTATATATAAAAATTTTAGCAGACGCCCTAGGGAAAAAATGGTGGTTGTTGCAAATTTTTATGTTACATGGTATTTGCGCAGCATTTTTTTAAACGCATTTTTATGGGAAAAAAAACATTCATGACTATAAAAAAATAAGCACTAAAGTTAGCCCCATTTTTCTTTTGCATAATGTGAAAGATGTTACGCCAAGTAAATGGATACCTAACATGTCATGCTTTAAAATTGTGCACACTCGTGGAAATGGCAGCAAACTTCAGTACCTAAAAATCTCCATAGGTGACGCTTTAAATCTTTTTACAGGTTACATGTTTAGAGATACAGAGGAGGTCTAGTGCTAGAATTATTGCTCTCGCTCTAACGATTGATCGCAGCGTATGTAACCTGTGTGTATCTGGCTCTGATACTAGCCAGTGCCTCACCAGCCACTGACCTCACTGCGCATGTCCCTGGTTCATAGTCATTATCCTATCAGCATGGAGGAAACCCACACAAGCACAAGAAGAACATAAAAACTCCATGGAGGTAATATCCTGGTTAGGATTCAAACCAAGCACCCTAGTACCACTTAGCCACTGCGCTGCCCTAAAGGGGAACTCCGATGGAGAGATACCACTTCTAGAGCTCCCAAGACCTACAAGAATGTAGGACGGCAGCATCCACCCATAGAATGTGACTTTTGTGTGCAGATAAAACCATTTTGCTGTTACCTTATACATACCTGCCAACTTTTTGAGATGGGAATGAGGGACACCTATCCGCAAAAGTATGCAGGCATAGGACCAGGGCCGCCATCAGGGGAGTACAGGTAGTACACCTGTAAGGGGCCCGGAGGTCCCCAGGGGCCCGGATGGCAACCCCCCCCTTTTTTTTTAAGGGGCCCGGGTGGCAACCCCCCTTTTTTTTTTTTTTTAAGGGGCCCGGAGGTCCCCAGTGGCCCGGATGGTAACCCCCCTTTTTTATGTATTTTTTATAAAAAAAATAAAATGTATTAAATTTTTTTATTTTATTTATTTATTTATTTATTTTGTAAGAGGCCCAGAGGCCCATAGGTCCCCAAGGCCCCGGATGGCCCTGGGGACCTTCTTTATTTTTTTATAAAAATATATATATATATTTTTTTTATATATATTTTTTGTAAGGGGCCCAGAGGTCCCCAGAGGCCCGGAGGTCCCCGGGGCCCCGGATGGTAACCTCCCTTTTTATGTGTTTTTTATTAAAATTTAATTTCTTTTTTGTAAGGGGCCCAGAGATCCCCAGGGCCCCGGATGGCAACCCCACTTTTTTTTTTTATAAAAATATTTTATTTTTCATAATTTTTCTTCTTTTGTAAGGGGCCCAGAGGTCCCCAGAGGCCCGGAGGTGCCCAGGGCCCCAGATGGCAACCCCCTTTTTTTTTGTTCTTTTTTTGTTCGTGGCACCCCCTGCCTCTCAGTTTGCGGCGGCAGCACCCCCCCCCCCCGGTTCTCCTCTGCTCCAGGGGGCCCATGCCTGAAGCTGTGTAGCTGTGTAAGGGGCCCCAAAATTCCTGATGACGGCCCTGCATAGGACACACCCATTGCCACGCCCCCTTAAAGGAGAATTGTACAAAAAAATAAGATTGGTTAAACCCACAAGTGTTTTTTTTTTTTTTTTACCACCACTATTCCTTTATACTGGCTTTCGGAATTTACAAATGCAGCAATTTAGAAATCAGATGAAAGGTTTAGCACTGGGTAACACTTTTTGATAGATAAAAAGTGCAGTTTATATACATCTATATAGATCCGACCAAATCAGGGACAAATGAGGAGGAATGAGGGACAGAGGGAGATTGCTCCAAATCAGGGACAGTCCCTTGAAATCAGGGACAGTTGGAAGCTACAGTATGCCTTATATGATCAATGGGTACAAGAAGAACATTATACATTGCTATCTTTATTGAGATGCTTCTATTGCTCCTGTAACTTTTCTCTGTATATTTTCCAGCCAGTAAAACTTTCCCTGCCTGTAGTCACTGTTTACATTGGATGATTGGCTGCATGTGTTGTACATCACATCTTTTCAAACATAGGTGTCATTCTCAAGTCCCCATGCTGGAGCCTGCTCTGTCTGTGCTGGAATGCTGGCCAAACAATGAATGATCCTCCCATGAAATACACATGGATTTTCCTCCTTTATTTCGAGGAAATAAAGCCACCTATGATTGCAATGGCAGATGCTCCCAGGTGTGAAGGGGTTAATGGCAGCCTTTGAAAAAAAAAGAAGCTAAAAGGGGAGGAGAGGGGAGGATTAGATTTTAGGGAGAACTGGATCCCCTCCTCCCCAGGACTGCAGGAACAAATGGGATATTCATCTGGAGCTTGTCTATGCCAGAGAACCTCCCAGAGGGAAATAAGTAGAGGCTCAGGCTATAGGGCGATCCTCCTTTATAAAACCCCCTGTAGGCTCATCATCCTTACTTACTACTGGGGGGGGACTACTGCAGGGACAGACATGAGCAACCAACTCACTGTGCTGCTCTTCTGCCTGCTCCTGGCTGCTCGCAGCTCTGCACAGCAACCCAATGAGAGGTAAGGAGACACATCCTGGGGGTACCATCCTGCCCACTGTGCCCATCCACTACTACCTGGCTGATCTGGGACCCCTCTGCTCTGTTTAACCCTTCCACTGCCATGAGCAATATGCTGCTTATCTTACATGACAAACCAGACTACTTTCCCAACCTTCCTCTTACTTTATTTGGTTTATCTGATGTTGCAAAGTACAGAACCCTTAGCTACTAGAAACACTCATCTGTCATTAGTTACTAAAGTCAACTGCCCTTTCTCAAATGAACTAAGGATGCAATGTGGTTGCTATAGGTTACTAATCTCATCTTTCATTTTTTAAATAGCTGAAGACGGACACATGATTGCTATAGGTTACTTAGCGTATCTGATATTATTAGAGGAGGGATGAATTGTGGTTGCTATAGGTTACTAATCTCCTCTTTCTTTTTCTAAATGATTTAAGGTTGACACGTGGTTGTGATAGTTTATTAAACTATCTGTCATTTTCTAAATGACTGCAGGGTGAAACATGGTAGCTATAAATTACTAATCTCATCTGTCATTTTCTAAATGGCTGAAGGATGACACGTGGTTGCTGTAGGTTACTAAGGTCAACTGTCATTTCCTAAATGAATTAAGAACAAATGCACTTTCTATTGGTTTGCTAAACCCTACTGTCATTTTCTAAATGGCTGAAGGATGTAGTTTGGTTTCTGTAGGTTACTAAGCCCAACTGTCGTTTTCCTAATGGCTGAAGGATGAATTGTGGTTGTTATAGGTTACTAATCACTTCTTTCATTTTCTAAATGGCTGAAGACTGACACATGGTTGCTATAGGTTACTAAAAGTATCTGTCATTATTGGAGGAGGTGTGCGTTGCGGTTGCTATAAGTTACTAATCTCATCTTTTATTTTCTTAATAGCTCAAGGTTGACATGTGGTTGCTATAGTTTACTGAACTATCTGTCATCTTCTAAATGACTGAAGGATGAAACATGGTTGCCATGAGTTACTATGAGTTACTAATCTCATCTGTCATTGGGGAGGGATGACATGTGGTTGGGGTAGGTTACTAAACCTACCTGTTAGGACAAGATTAAAGGGGGTCTTTTTACAATATCTTTTCACCTGTCATTAATGGATGATGGATAAAATGTGGTTGCTATAGGTTACCAAACTCCTCTATAATTTTCTTTCATGGCTGAAGGAAGAAGTGTGGTTGCTAGGGGTTATAAACTCATCTATAATTTTCTTTCATGGCTGAAGGAAGAAGTGTGGTTGCTAGGGGTTATAAACTCATCTGTCAATATTCTTTCATGAGGGATGACATGTGGTTGGGGTAGGTTACTAAACCTACCTGTTAGGACAAGATTAAAGGGGGTCTTTTTACAATATCTTTTCACCTGTCATTAATGGATGATGGATAAAATGTGGTTGCTATAGGTTACCAAACTCATCTATAATTTTCTTTCATGGCTGAAGGAAGAGTGTGGTTGCTAGGGGTTATAAACTCATCTATAATTTTCTTTCATGGCTGAAGGAAGAAGTGTGGTTGCTAGGGGTTATAAACTCATCTATCATTTTTTTTCATGGCTGAAGGAAGAAGTGTGGTTGCTAGGGGTTATAAACTCATCTGTCAATATTCTTTCATGGCTGAAGGAAGAAGTGTGGTTGCTAGGGGTTATAAACTCATCTGTCAATATTCTTTCATGGCTGAAGGAAGAAGTGTGGTTGCTAGGGGTTATAAACTCATCTGTCAATATTCTTTCATGGCTGAAGGAAGAAGTGTGGTTGCTAGGGGTTAGAAACTCATCTGTCAATATTCTTTCATGGCTGAAGGAAGAAGTGTGGTTGCTAGGGGTTAGAAACTCATTTGTCATTTTCTAAAGAGATGAAGGGTGAATATTTGGTTGCTGTAGGTTACTGAACTCATCTGTTATTTTCTAAACTGATGAATGATGAAACAATGTTGCTATAGGATCCGAAACTTTGCACAGCATCACTGTATACAATATATATAAAGTATACAAATACTGTATGTAAATGTATATAAATATATATGAAATTATGATTCTTGCTTGTTAATTCATTCAGTAGACTCAGTTAAAGCTGAACTCTTGGAAAAGTGAATATCCCCCCTTGCAGTGAGCTGCCTCTGTGAAACAAGGGTTAAATGCACCTATGGGACTAAGAAAAGCAGTTTTACTTACCCCTATCCTCCGCTCTTGCATGCCACACTTCTAAACCAGTCCCTACAGCCCCCCCCCCCCCCCTCCTACACTCCAGAAGTCTGATCCCCTCTGACGTCATCAAGTGCAATGCAGGGACCATAGTAGCCCTGTATTGGATGTGAGGATGCCAAGGTACCGCGGCTAGAGCATAGGGGAGAAGAGGAGAGAACCAGCTACCAGAGAAGCAGGGGATTGGGTATGTCAAACTGCTTTTTTCAGTACCCTAATCCTAAGCAAGTATTTTTTTCTCTGGAGTGCAGGGGTAGCCCCTTACTACTTAACATAATTTTCTTATAATTCGGGGTGCTGCTAAATAAGTATATGATCTGTCATAAGCTGTAGATAGTCGTTTTTAGTAGGACTTCCCTGAGACATGAAAATTAAATGCCTTGTACACACGATCGGATTTCCGATGGAATAAAGTCCGATGGAATTTTCCGTCTGAGTTCCGATGAAGCTGACTTCCATCAGTCTTGCCTACACACTGTCAGACTAAATTCCGACCGTCCAAAATGCCGTGACGTAAACACTACGATGAGCCAAGAAAAATGAAGTTCAATGCTTCCGAGCATGCGTCGACTTGATTCTGAGCATACGTGGATTTTTCTCCAATGGAATTCCACACAGACGATCAGAATTTAAAACATGTTCTATTTTTTTACTCCGATGGGAAAAAAGTCAGATGCGGCGCACACACGATCGGAATTTCAGATGAAACAAGTCCATCGGATTTTATTCCATCGGAAATCCGATCGTGTGTACAAGGCATTAGTGTACCTCCAGGGTAAAAAGGTTGAGAAGAGTTGATCTAGATCTTCCAGAGCACATGCTAAACATTCTGTGCTCATTGACTTGCATCAAATATTCAGAAACCATTGTTGGCTACAAGAAATATTTAAAGCTGGCCATAGATAGATTGAAATTCATCCGGTTCAGCCAGGACCAGCTGAATTTCGATCCATCTATGGGCAGGCTGGTTGTACAGAAGTCGATCTCTAGATCAGCTTCTGTACAACCAGCCTGTTGGACATTTTTGACTTGATCAGTGCCACCAGCTGTAGTTGGCAGTGCTGATGGGAGTATTCCGAAGGCTGGGAACTCTCCCCATAATCAGAATACAATAGTTCCGCAGAAGGGATTCCCCCATCCACCTTGAATGTGTAGATGGGGGAATCGATTCATTTTCTTTCATTCAACCCGCTGGTTGAATGAAAGAAAATTAATCACTTATGACCTCTCTAAGGCTTACCTATCCACTGTTTTACTGGCCCCATGGCTGCCCACCTAAGAGCAAAACAACAACCTTGGGAGGCTAAACCCATACTTATTGTTTCATATATCATATTGGGGGTTATTTACGAAAGGAAAATCTACTTTGCACTACAAGTGCAAAGTGCACTTGAAATTGCACTGAAAGTGCACTTGGAAGTGCAGTCGCTGTAGATCTGAGGGGGACAAGCAAGGAAAATAAAAAACAGCATTTTAGCTTGCACATGATTGGATGGTAAAATCAGCAGAGCTTCCCCTCATTTCAGATCTATCACAAAAATTTACAGTGACTGCACTTCCAAGTGCATTTTCAGTGCAATTTCAAGTGCACTTTGCACTGGTAGTTTGCACTTGTAGTGCAAAGTGGATTTGCCTTTTGTAAATAACCCCCACTGTGTCTTTATTTATATATATATATATATATATATATATATATATATATATTAGGGCTGTTACTGATTAAAATTTTCTTGTTCGATTAATCTGTATTTTTTTTAAAATAAATTAATCGACTAATTTTGATTAATTATAACGCACATGTAGATCCAACTACTTTTAGCTGATCTCCTTGCATGCGGATTCCCAGTGCAGCTACCAACCACTGGAAAAATGGATAGCAGGATACAAAAAACCCACAAAGGCAGCGCTCGATGGGAATAGCATTAAAACTTTTATAGTCTTCAAGTAGGTAACAAAATAAATATTGCACTGGAGATAAAATCAATGTAGCTACATAAACTGTAAAAATGGTGCGAGTAATACCAAACAGCAGCAAAAGAAGTCATAAAAACATGTAGCTAAGTATGATACTGGTATAAAAATGTGTACAACGATACCACTGCTGAATCCAGATGAGGAGGGGCTAACATCAGTCTGTCGGCATGTAGATGTCCCGTGAAGGGAACTATCACAACTCCCAGTGCATGGCTGTAGAATCTCAGGTTGATAGAGGGAAGTGTAACAGCCCTTGCGTGTGGCAGATAGTAAGGTCCCGCCGGCATGCAGATATGAAGGCACAGCAAAGGAGCCCTTCAGATGGACAAGGCAAGCCCCGCCAGTGTCCGTGACGTCACCGGATCTCTGACGGAACTCCCTGAAGACCTGGAAGCAGGCGGAGAGGTGAGTACCGATCAAAAGAATTTTGATCGATCAAAGAAATTAATCGATTAATCACCGAATTAATAGTTAATTTCCACAGCCCTAATATATATATATATATGTATGTGTGTGTGTGTATATATATATATATATATATGTGTGTATATTTAAGATTTCACAAACAATTGTATATGGTAGTTATATTTTATTGTGAATTCAATATCTGTTTGTTCCTTTTATGTTGTCATTATACAATAAAAAGTTTGTAAACACAACAACCTTGGGAGGCGGTTCCCATTCTTTTCACTGCAGAAAATTTGACACATCATACCGAGTTGCGTGTCAAACTTGGCCATTCAAATCAATGGGGCTGCGCAACAACCGTGAGCCTAAAACTTTATTATCCATTATCCCTATTATAAATTGGCAATCAGCAGGAAAAAAAAGAAAAAAAAAAAAACATCTTCCAGGAGGGCTACAGGATCACCTCATGAATGCCTGATGCTGCGTACACACAACTGTTTTTAATGTCATTGAAAAAAACAAAGTTTTTCTCGACGGGATTCTTCTCAAGCCTGCCTTGCCTACACACTATTATGAAAAAAAAAATGCTCGAGCAAAGCGCGGTGACATACGAAACTATACTGCACTATAAAGGAGAAGTTCCATTCGGATGGTGCCATCCTTTGGGCTGCTTTTGCTGATCCTCGTGTTAGTAAAGTTTGGTGAGAGACGATTCGCGCTTTTCAGCCTCGTGCTCTTCGGTCCGTTACAGCGTGACGAATGTGCTATCTCCATTACGAACGTCTCATCACTTCTGAGCATGCGTGTTTTTTTCACGACGAGAAAAATTAGAGCATGTTCCAAATTTTCAATGGCCATTTTTCACGTCGTGAAAAATGCTCTGGAGCCTACACACGATCGTTTTTAATGACCAAATTAAAAAATGGCATTTTTCTCGTCATGAAAAACGGTCGTGTGTACGCAGCATGACAGCGGTTGCTTAGCCATGGGCTGAAAAGCAATCCACCTCAGATTGCTTTTCAGGGCATTGGCTAGTGTGAATCTAGCCTTCACGTACCTTGTATATGTGACATCAGATAGTGTGTGTTTTTGAAACGAACATCTTATATTATGATTCATTAAAATACTTAAGACTGTATAATAAACAGAGCTTGAGTAAATAATCGCACATAAAATCAGCAACCTGTATCAGTAATTGTTTATTGGTATTTTTCATTAAGTATCTTAGTGAATCATAATAAACAATGTATGTTTTAAAAACCCAATTCCCATTTAGATATATTTCTTCATGTGTTTCATCTTTATTCATAGTATATTGGTTCTGGCTGTTATTTGAGTTTGCATGCTGTTTGCTTTTCCCAAGCAATTGCCTAGATGTGTATAGCATGCATACATCCTGCTTCTTCTTCAAACACTTCTATTAATCCAGTTTGCTTCTCATCCTACAATTGTCCCCGATCCTTACATTCCTTCTACCTGTGGAGAACATCTTGCAAAGCTTTGGGAAGGTAATAACACGTGCTGGCGCTCTCTATATACATATTCCATTACAGCTGATGTTTCCTCGTGTTGGCTTTGCCAAATACCTCCTAGGAACCAAAGACTATCTGCAATTGGTCATTATATCGCACTTCCTTTCCTCCCAAAGTGCAAGGAACCCAGAATTATATAATATCCCCTCACTCCTTTAGTATCACGTTTCTTAGTGTGAGACTAAGTGGTACTTTCGCTCCCATAAACTGGTATTAAGTTGCATTTTGGGCATTTGATTCTTTAACAAAGTATATGTGATCCAGTCTGGCAATCAACGTGTGAAAGCTTTTAACCACCTCTGAGTTTATTCCACTCATAAAATTTCACTTTAATGCCATTACTTATCTTCGACTCACTTTACAGGTGAGATAATTCCGTTGGCTGGTTTATTAGATTTTATTACACAGTATGTGAACTTTGTATTCTTTGTATTCTAGGTAATGCCTAATGCTGGCCATACACTATACGAAAATTCGGACGAAAATCAATCGTTCAGACAGTTCTTTCGTTTTTCGAACAGTTAATGGGCACAAAATCGATAATCTTTAGGACGTTTTTGAGCCGAAAAAACGAAGGACAAGTTTGGAAATTTTCTGCCAAACTAACGGTAAATCGGAAGGTTAATGTGTTTCCCGTCCGAACTTTCTGCACTAGGTATATGTAAAAAAAAAAAAAAAATTTTTTTTATTTATGTCCACTGAACGATTTATCGGTCATTACATGATGGCACTATCGTTTGCGCTCACGACCGAACATTCGTTTTTCGACTGTTCGTTTGGACGATTTTTCGTATAGTGTATGGCCAGCGTTACTGAACTGGTACAGTGTAACTGACCTTTCTGTGAAGCTGCCATGCCAATACTAAAACAATAAAATGCTAATGATCAATTTAGGGTCTTATAAGAAATAAAGAATACAAAATCTGCTACTAATGTTTTATGCCCTATGCACCTATAAAAGGACGGTATGGATTTTCAGGATCAATTTCAGCTATGTATGTTAGGCTACAGAAAATGAGTCAAAATAAATCCGGTTTAATTTTTCCTTTTATGTTTTTGCGCCATTTACTTTTCACCTTATGAACCTCAACCCAATCGCTTTTTTTGTACAGATACCTTTTTGTGGAGTTCTTTACGTTAATATAATAGATACAGTGCTCTTTGCTTAGAGGAGTCCTCCTTTAGGCCTGATTCACACCTATGCATTTTTAGTGCTTTTTGCATTTTGCAGATTTGCACTACAGTCCATTTATCATGGTTTCCTATGGAGCACGTTCTGTAGTGCAAATCTGCAAAATGGAAAAAGTACTAAAAATGCATAGGTGTGAATCAGGCCTTTAAAAAAGCAAAAAAAAAAATGGAAATTCCAAAATATTATAGTTCTAACATTAGGGCACATAGGCAAATATTATATAATTAGGGGATCATGATCACCTACACAATGCCCTAATGGTGTCTGCTTTTAAATTTGCTGGTCCAAAGAAGTTTCCTTCAGCATTATCTGAGAAGTGTGCGGAAAGCATATCAAAATCTTAGCATCTAGTATTTTTTTTAGAGTAGTGCCGTATTGTGAATGGTGCATTCTTAAAGTGGTTTGAAAGGCTCAAGGTTTTTTACCTTAATGCATTTTCTATGTATTAAGGTAAAAAACTTCTGGATGCAGCGCCCCCCCCCCTTATACTTACCCGAGCCTCACCTAAATCCAGTGATGTACATGAGAGCAGGGGCTCTCCCGGGTCTCTCTCTTTCCTCATTGGCTGACACAGCAGCAGGAGCCATTGGCTTCTGCTGCTAACAATCAAAGCCAGTGAGCCAACAAGGAGAGAGGGGGGGGGCAAGCCACACTCTGTGTGTGAATGGACATGCAGAGCGTGGCTCAGGAGTGAGCCTGCTCGAGTGCCCCCATACAAAGAGCCTTTTGCTATTTGGAACACGTGGCAGGGGGGAGAAGCCAAGACTGGCAATGGGGGACTCAAAATGAAGAGGCTTGGGGCTGCTCTGTGCAAAACCATTGCACATTGCAGGTAAGTAAAACATGTTTGCTTTTTCTTTTAGGCCCCTTTCACACCAGCGGACCGTATGTCCGCTTTTTCATCCATCCGTTTACGGATGAAAAAGGGACATACATTGGTCCCTATGAGATCGCGAGTGTCAACGGATGAACATCCGGGTTTGCAATCCTCCGATTCTGCAGACGGAGGAAAATACTATTTTTCTATCCGTCTGCAGAGCGGATCGGATGAACACAGACAGACGGTCCGTGTTCATCCGATCCCCCCATAGGGGAGAGCGGAGATCTGACAGGGCGGTCCCTGTACAATGTGCGGGGACCGCCCTGTCATCCGCCGGATCAGTGGTATCATCTGCTTAGTTTGATACACCCAGGTTTGTGACAAGTTTAGTTTAAAGATGCAATATACACAATTAAACAGTGCTTTTAAAATTCCAAATGCTGCAGCTTTGGCACATTACTCACAGACATTTAGAGAATACTGAGCATACTGAAAGATAACGAGTAGCCTCAATATCAAGGAGTTGCAGAAGGTTGGAAGCAGCAGGCTAGCCATTGACTTTGATAGTTGATAACCTCAGGATTTGGAGTCCTTGGCCAAGATGCTATAAAGGGACATGTCTTGGCACCTAAAGGTGCTTGTTTTGAATATCTGAGGCCAGATTAGATGTTCAAACAAATGATTACTCGTGTATTTTGAAGAATATTAGTCTTGAATGTATTTTTTGTTCAAATCTCAATATTTAGTCTAAAACCCTTATAATTTTATAGATTTTTGTACTAAATTTAATATTTGGACCCTTATGCCCCATACACACGACCGGTTTTCCCGTCGAAAAAAAGTTGGATGGTTTTTCCAACGGAATTCCTCTCAAGCCTGCCTTGCATACACACGGTCACACAAAAGTCCGGTGAACTTTTGACTGCCAAGAACGCGGTGACGGAAAAGACTACGACGAGCCGACAAAATGAAGTTCTATGCTTCCGAGCATGCGTCAAATTGTTTCCGAGCATGCATGTTTTTTTTTCCCGTCCGAAAAGCATACAGACGAACGGTTTTTCCGCTAGGATTTTTTTCAGACGGGGAAAATAGAGAACCTGCTCTCTTTTTTTTTCTTCTGGCAGTTTTCCTGTTGGAAAAAGAGCATACACACGGTCGGAATTCCCGACCAAAAGCTCTCATCAGACTTTTTCCAACAGGAAAACCGGTCGTGTATAAGGGTTTGTCCACAATATGTGCAGTGGAACTGTGCTGGGTGGCTATTCCAGCATAGTCCCACCACATAAGATAAAATGCATTGTCTCCTGTGTGCCTGGTTCGCATCACTGTGTTGCATGCAGCACTTTTTTTCAGCGCAGCACACTGTAAAGGCAATCCACTGCCTCGCACTGTACAACCAGCAGTTCAACTTTTATGAGATGTCTGTTTGACATTTCAATAAAGTTTGAATAAAAAAAAAAAATGAAACAGTGTGATGTACTGAGATCTTGCCAGCATCGCACCTTACTAAGCTTTACCTGCCTTCCTTGAAGGATACATGTAGGTCAACCGAACTTCACCTCATTTACTAAGCTCTGGGGAAAATTCCCTTCCAAAATGCAACTTCCCTTGCTACCTGAACAGTCTATTTGCTTCTTTTTTTTTGTGTTAAGAGCATAAAAGGGCAAATATGTCTTTTTTATTAGTAATATTGAATAATTTATAATCATTTAAAATGCAAGCTTAGTTTAAAAAAACAGCTCTCTCTCCCTTCCCAACGTTTCTAATCTAAGTTACAGTATAACCGTACCCCTTCAGGTGCTTACATTTGAATGGGGCCGCATGCCTTAATCAAGTCTATAGGTAATTTATGTGGCAACATCTATGTAAATACCGTATATACTCGAGTATAAGCTGACCTGAATATAAGCCGAGGCACCTAATTTTACCACAAAAAACTGGGAAAACTTATTGACTCGAGTATAAGCCTAGGGTGTCCATCTGCATGCCTCACTGTGCCTCACTGTGTCCATGCCTCACTGTGTCCATGCCTCACTGTGCCCAATCTCCCTACCTGATCTCCGGCGCTGTGTAACTAGACTGACGTTTAACATGGGAGTCTATGGAAGGGGTTCCCGGGTTTGAAAAATTGGTGCTTCCCGGCTGTAGGTCCCCTGAACAACAAACTTTGCACACTTGTAGAGTGGGGCTATATGTGTGCGAAGTTTTGGGTCCAATGGGACATAGGGACGGCCGGTACTGGGTCCCCAAAATCACCGGAGAAATTACCATTTAACATGGGAGTCTATGGAAGGGGAACCCGGGTTTGAAAAATCGGTGCTCCCCGGCCGTAGGTCTCCCGGACAACAAACTTTGCACACTTGTAGAGGAAGAGAGGGGCTACATGTGTGCCAGGTTTGGGGTCCAGGGGAAGATGGACACAGACTCGAGTATAAGCCAAGGGGGGCATTTTCAGCACAAAAAAATGTGCTGAAAAACTCGGCTTATACTCGAGTATATACGGCAGTTCTTTTTAACAGATTTGTTCATGTGTGATCAAGCCACATAAGTAAAAACATTGGAGCTGTCCTATTGCTGCATTGCATCCACCGCAATGTAGTGCTTCTGATCCATCATGTCATTTGCCCCGAGCAGTCTTGGGCTTTTACAATTAGAAAACTCTGATGCTGCCCCAGGAAACCTACAAATTATACTTTCTAATAAAAGTAAACAAGTGAACTTTTTAGAGTCTTTTATCTTGACACCAGAGTTTTAAAAACCTTGTCCTCGGGTTATGCTCATAACCCTGGGACCTACATTTGCAACTTCAATTTTTACATGCACCATGATACATAATTTAATGTATGTAATTACCTCTAAAATACAAGCCGTGTAGTACTTTTTCAGTGGAGCACTGAATAATGGTGAAACAAGGTTGCCCTGTTGCTTATACAGTGGCTGTGGAAAGTATAAATCCTATGTTCATATGTGCTAGTGTTCCTGTTTACTAGGGAATTTCCATTGAAAGTGGTGTAAACGCTCTGGGGGGGGGGTCTCGACCCCCAAACCCCCCCCATATCTACGTCCCTGGTGTAAACTGACTGTAGCTTCAACTGAATGACCCTTCTGGAGAAAACTGCGATCTTGCAAAGTGATGTTACAAGTTGACTCATCTTTCGAGATTGGAAAGATCTTTTGGAAGCTGCTGGTGACCTCATTTTATGTGGGAGGTGTAGGTGTATGAGAAAACATCTCCATAACCACAACATCAGATGGATGCTATCTCCCTGTTTGTGTCTGAATGGTTAACCCTGGTTACATACAGCATCTGGAGTGGAAATATGTAGTACAAACCACTGCTTTTATACAGAGAAGGGGTATGAACTTTGTATTATGAGGCCTTATATGACAGGAGAGGAAGGGAACAAAGTAACATAAGGAAACACTTAAAAGTCTTTTCATTCTTACACAAACCTAGAAATCACTGAAATGCCATGATTATGGGAGTTCCCAATTTCGTTTTTTAAAATAACATTCTTTAGTCTGTCAGCTGGTAAAGCAGGGACGTGATGTATGTATGGAGGGATGTAAAGATTAGTCCTGGGAGTTATTCAGGCTGCAGTGTACATGCCTATTTAATCGACACAAACAAGGAAGACTTGAGTAATTTAAAAAGGACTACAGCCAGGACAAGACTCGCTCATGAATTTAGGTGCTGTCAGTTTTTATGTACATTTTAAAATGAGTTTCAGTCTACGACGACTGAATTCAGCTTTATGTTTCATCTAATATTTTGTTTACATCACTGAAATTTTTTTTATGTAAAATTGGCTATTTTCTGTTTCAATAATTTTCACTCCAATAATTTTTTATAAATTTTTGGACATTTCTCTTACAAAACCAACAATCACGTAGTCCGAACTCTCTTTACAATTACAGTTGAATGTAAATATAATTACAAACCTTCCAAAAAAATAAAATAATTTAACCCCTTAAGCCCCGGACCATTTGGTAGCTAAAGGACCAGAGGTGAATTCAGAATTTTGCACTGCGCTGCTTTAACTGTAAATTGTGCGGACATGCAATGTTGTACCCAAACGAAATTTGCGTCCTTTTCTTCCCACAAATAGAGCTTTCTTTTAATGGTATTTGATTGCCTCTGCGATTTTTATTTTTTGCGATATAAACGGAAAAAGACCGAAATTTTTTTTAAAAAATGATATTTTCTACTTTTTGTTATAAGAAAAATCGAATAAACTCAATTTTAGTCATACATTTAGGCCAAAATGTATTCAGCCACATGTCTTTAGTAAAAAAAATGTCAATAAGCGTATATTTATTGGTTTGCGCAAAAGTTATAGCGTTTACAAACTAGGGTACATTTTCTGGAATTTACACAGCTTTAAATTTATGACTGCCTATCTAATTTCTTGAGGTGCTAAAATGACAGGGCAGTACAAAACCCCCCCAAATGACCCCATTTTGGAAAGTAGACACCCCAAGGAAATTGCTGAGAGGCATGTTGAGCCCATTGAATATTTTTTTTTTTTGTCCCAAGTGATTGAATAATGACAAAAAAAAATAAAAAAATTACAAAAAGTTGTCACTAAATGATATATTGCTCACACATGCCATTGGTTATATGTGGAATTGCACCCCAAAATACATTCTGCTGCTTCTCCTGAGTACGGGGATACCACATGTGTGGGACTTTTTAGGAGCCTAGCCACGTACGGGACCCCGGAAACCAAGCACCGCCTTCAGGATTTCTAAGGGCGCAAATTTTTGATTTCACTCCTCACTACCTATCACAGTTTTGAAGGCCATAAAATGCCAAAATAGCACAAAACCCCCCCAAATGACCCCATTTTAGAAAGTAGACACCCCAAGGAAATTGCTGAGAGGCCTGTTGAGCCCATTTTTTTTTTTTTTGTCCCAAGTGATTGAATAATGACAAAAAAAAAAATAATTACAAAAAGTTGTCACTAAATGATATATTGCTCACACATGCCATGGTTATATGTGGAATTGCACACCAAAATAAATTTTGCTGCTTCTCCTGAGTACGGGGATACCACATGTGTGGGACTTTTTAGGAGCCTAGCCGCGTACGGGACCCCGAAAACCAATCACCGCCTTCAGGATTTCTAGGCACAAATTTTTGATTTGACTCCTCACTACCTATCACAGTTTCGAAGGCCATAAAATGCCAAAATAGCACAAAACCCCCCCAAATGACCCCATTTTGGAAAGTAGACACCCCAAGCTGTTTTCTGAGAGGCATGGTGAGTATTTTACAGCTCTCATTTGTTTTTGAAAATGAAGAAAGAACATTTTTTTTTTCTTTTTTTTTTTCAATTTTCAAAACTTTGTGACAAAAAGCGAGATCTACAAAATACTCACAATACCTCTCAGCAAATAGCTTGGGGTGTCTACTTTCCAAAATGGGGTCATTTGGGGGGGTTTTGTGCCATCTGGGCATTCCATGGCCTCCGAAACTGTGATAGGCAGTGAGAAGTGAAATCAAAACTTTACACCCTTAGAAAGCCTGAAGGCGGTGCTTGGTTTTTGGGGTCCTGTACGCGGCTAGGCTCCCAAAAAGTCTCACACATGTGGTATCCCCGTACTCAGGAGAAGCAACAGAATGTATTTTGGGGTGTAATTCCACATATGCCCATGGCATGTTTGAGCAATATATCATTTAGTGACAACTTTGTGCAAAAAAAAAAAAAAATTTTTTTATTTTTTCCGCAACTTGTGTCAACATATAAAATATTCCATGGACTCGACATGCCTCTCAGTATATAGCTTGGGGTGTCTACTTTCCAAAATGGGGTCATTTGGGGGGGTTTTGAACTGTTCTGGCATTTTATACACAACATTAGGAAGCTTACATCCACTCTTCTAACCACTTGAAGACAAAGCCCTTTTTGACACTTTTTGTTCACATGAAAACATTTTTTTTTTTGCAAGAAAATTATGTTGAACCCCCAAACATTATATATATTTTTAAAGCAAAGGCCCTACAGAATAAAATGGTGGGTGTTGCATTTTTTTTTCTACACAGTATTTGCGCAGCGATTTTTCAAACGCATTTTTTGGGGAAAAAATACACTTTTTTTAATTTTAACGCACTAAAACACACTCTATTGCCCAAATGTTTGATGAAATAAAAAAGATGATCTTAGGCCGAGTACATAGATACCAAACACGACATGCTTTAAAATTTCGCACAAACGCGCATTGGCGACAAACTACATACATTTTTAAAAGCCTTTAAAAGCCTTTACAGGTTACCCCGTTAGATTTACAGAGGAGGTCCACTGCTAAAATTACTGCCCTCGATCTGACCTTCGCGGTGATACCTCACATGCATGGTGCAATTGCTGTTTACATATGACGCCAGACCGACGCTTGCGTTCGCCATTGGGCAAGAGCAGGGCAGGACAGGGGTGCTTTTTTTTTTATTATTGTTAATTTTGCTTTTTTATTTTATTTTTAAACTGTTGCTTCCATATTTTTTTTTTTTTATCATTTTTATTGTTATCTCAGGGAATGTAAATATCCCCTATGATAGCAATAGGTAATGACAGGTACTCTTTTTTGAAAAAACTGGGGTCTATTGGACCCTAGATCTTTCCTCTGCCCTCAAAGCATCTGACCACACCAAGATCGGTGTGATAAAATGCTTTCCCAATGGCGCTTTTTATATCCGGGGGGACATTCCCTCCCACTGCTTGTAAAAGCAGTCCAGAGGCTAATTAGCCACTAGGATTGCTTTTACATGAAAGCCGGCCGCTGGCTGAAAAGAATGATACCAAGATGATACCTAAACCCGCAGGCATCATTCTGGTATAAACATTCAAAGTCCAGCAACATACCAGTACGTTGCTGGTCCTTGTTGAACATGTATTGTAATCTTTTTTTTCATGCAGCCTGTTGGCTGAACGAAAAAAAAAGATTGATTGGTGGGTATGCCCACCATTAGAATACCGCCCTTCATCCACCCACTTCTAATGATGGGCATACATGCACCATTTATATATGCCGAAGCATGGGGGCATCTTTCCGCAAAAGTTATGCCGCGTACACATGGTCAGACTTTTCCACGGGCAAGCCTCCGTCGGAATTTCGACCGTATGTACGCGGCATTAGGAGCAAAATCGCTCCTCCGCCCCTGCTGCCCCAATGCTTCGGCATATATGTTTTTTTTTTTTAACTGTGGTGGTGAAATCACCTCCTACAGCACTGGAGTCGCACTGGAGTCGCAGGGATCAGGCCTGTCTCTGCGAACGCTGCAGTTATGTGTGTTGCGTTTTGCAAGTGATCGATCGATCGATACTGCACTTGGGTGGCCTGGGCTGGACGGAGGGGCAAAACGCAGGTGCTAGCAGGTATCTGGGCTGATCCCGCTAACACTGCGTTTTTGGGAACCCTAAACTGCTGGGGACGCTAGTATAGATCTGATCAGATCAGATATTGATCTGTTCAGATACTATACCACTAAGGGGGGTGTATGCTTAACGCGTGCGTGTTAGCGCTACTGGCACTAACCTGACGCTGCCTGGGGTGTGACGCAGACCCTCTCTGACGCTAAAACCTAATTGATATCACCCGCCGGGCGATCAGGGGGTTAAACCTTTATTGGGTTATATACGGCGGGTGCCCTGACACTATAAAAAGCAAACTAACTAACCAGCGTCACCCGTAACACTTATATGATGATCACTGGTGAAAGGGTTAACTAGGGGCAATTAGGGGGTTAAAACCTTTATTAGGTAATATATGGGGGTACCTGACGCTATATAAAAACCTGACAGCGAACCTAAAAAAAAATTACTGGCTACCTATCAGAAAAATGATCGCTTAGCGACAGTGGTGATAGGGGGTGAAAGGGTTACCTGGGGGGCGATCAAGGGGGTGTGACAGCAGGAAGGTAAAGTCACCTGGTTGCATCCAGGGGGGTAGATATATTTCGCCCAGATTCAGGCTTTACGCCGACTTATACAACTAGGTGGAGAGTTGTATAAGCCCAGCTGAGGCTAGTGGGCTCATGGATGACTCATACCTCTAGGGAGAGTGTGGGGCGTCGTGCAGACAGGGAGTTGATGAGACCAGCTGAAGCTTGTCAGCTCATTTAGGCCTCTATAAGAACTCCCAGATTCATTAGGTGTTTGCTCATGCCTGGACCCAGACCTGTGTGGACTGTCTAGGGAGAGTGAACCCCTGTGCGGTGAGACAAAGCCTGTGTGGCTATTTGCTTGGACATTTAAAACCAGGAACTTAGGGACTAGGACAGCACTAGGCTGATCACAGTTGTTAGTTAGGAAACCTGTATGTTTACTCAGAGGTCAAGTTGACCAGGATTTATTTTATTTATGTTTCTTTTGCTTTGCTGTGTTTTGTCACTGTAAATAGAAAATAAACCGCACCTTTTTGATTTTGAAAACCACAACCTCCGTTTGCTGGGCCTGTTTTTGTGTGGGGAGCCCATCCCGGGGGACACACACACCCGCTGCCGAGCTAACCCCCTCACAGTTGGTGGAGAACCAGTGGCAGTTTTTTTTAAGCCAGCATGGAGGAGATACTGAAACAGCTGGCTCTAGCAAATGCCAATCAACAGCAGACAAATGCAGGTTTGCAAAGGAGCCTTGCAGCCCAGCAGCAAGCTCACCAACAGAGTCTGGAAGCTCAGCAACAAGCCCAGCAGCAATCTGAGGCCCGCTTCATAGACCTGTTACAGAAGCAAGAGCAGAGACTACAACAGATGGAAGCAGTAATGCAGCAACGTCCGCAGACCAGTGAGGAAAGCCGTCCCACTAATACCGCGTCCTTTGGGGTGAGTCGTTTATTGACAAAAATGACTGGAGAGGATGATCCAGAGGTATTTTTGACCACATTTGAAAGGACCGCTGAAAGAGAAAAGTGGCCTGAGGAGCAGTGGGCTGGACTGGTGGCTCCTCTGTTAACTGGTGAATCGCAGAAAGCTTACTATGACCTAGAGCCTAACCAAGCAAAAGACTATGTGATGCTAAAAGCTGAAATTTTGGCAAGGCTGGGTGTCACCCAGGCTGTCCGGGCTCAGCGTGTGCATAACTGGACTTTCCAGCTTGGAAAACCCCCCAGGTCTCAAATGTATGATCTCATTCACCTGAGCAGAAAGTGGCTACAGCCAGAGACTTTGTCCGCACCAAAGATTGTGGAACGTGTTGTAATGGATCGGTTTTTGAGAGCTCTTCCTACTGCCATCCAAAAGTGGGTAAGCCATGGAGACCCAGAGACGGCCGATGGTCTTGTGGATCGTGTGGAGAAATACTTGGCTACAGAGAACCTGACGGCCTCTTCCAGAGACACTCGGACTTTCCACCCTAAGACCAGACCATCCCCAGGGGCGGATAAGAGGATTCCAAGGGGTGAGGGTGGAGAGAGTGAGAGGGTGGGAGCTCTACCCCAAGTTTGGCGAGAACAGCCTGGGAAATCAGCGGCTCAAGAGGCGGCAAGAAGGATCGTTTGCTACCGCTGCCGGCAAGCGGGACATATTGCAGCCAATTGCCCGGTTGTGGAGGAACCCATGCAGTGTGACTTTCTGACGGGCAGACGTCAGTCGCTGTGTGCGACAGTCGCATGCACTGCCATTCGAGGAACTGAGAAACATTTATGCAAAATGTGTGTTAATGGTAGAAATGTTGTGGTATTGCTGGATTCAGGTAGCCTTGTGACCCTGATAAAGGCTGAGTTAGTTAAAACAGAGGTCTTTGGGAATAGCAAGGTAGCTGTTATTTGTGTGCATGGGGACACCCGAGAGTATCCAGTGACTACAGTGTGTTTCGAGACCCCCAAAGGTACCCTCTCTCATCCAGTGGGCTTAGTATCTCAGTTACCGCATGACGCCATTGTGGGAAGGGATTTTCCGAAGTTCTGGGAACTGTGGGATGATCCTGAGCCCCCCACTGGTGCCCCTATGTACCAGGAATGTGATAGCCAGAACTCCCCTGAGAGTGGTGAGGACTCTCCGGAATTTCCCTTATCAGTATTGGCAGGGGAGACTCAAGAAACTGGAGAGGAGCCCACCTCCTCAGACGAAAACCTACCGTCTGTGGAGTTTTCTGATCTTGAGGTTCACAGGGAAAACTTTGCCACAGAACAGTTGAAAGACCCCGCCCTAATAAAGGCACGGGAAAACGTAGTGAAAATAGATGGCGAGTTAGTGAACCCAGATAATACCTGCACTTACCCATACTTCAGCGTAGAGAAGGACCTACTGTATCGGGTGGCAAAAAGGGCAGAAGAAACCGTTGAGCAGCTTGTGGTGCCCAAACCTTACAGGAAGTTGGTGTTGGAGTTGGCCCATGGGCACATTCTTGGAGGTCATCTGGGGACAGAGAAAACCCGAGAGAGGGTATTACAGAGATTCTATTGGCCGGGGGTGATGAAGGACATAGAAAAGTATTGTTCCTCCTGCCCTGTGTGTCAGAGGTCGGCCCCGATGCCACATTTCCGTAGCCCGCTGGTCCCTCTACCCATCATTGAGGTCCCGTTTGAGAGGATCGCCATGGATTTGGTAGGGCCTATAATCAAGTCCGCTAGGGGGCACCAGTACATATTAGTTATAATGGACTATGCCACCCGTTATCCAGAAGCGATCCCTCTCCGAAATACCTCGGCCAAAACCATAGCCAAAGAGCTATCTCTTGTGTTTAGCCGGGTGGGTATTTGTAAAGAACTGCTTACGGACCAAGGTACACCCTTTATGTCCCGGGTTATGAAGGAGCTGTGTAAATTGTTCAAAGTGACGCAATTACGTACATCTGTGTATCACCCCCAAACCGATGGGCTGGTTGAAAGATTCAACAAAACCCTAAAACAAATGTTGAAGAAAGTGGTGGATAGAGATGGAAAGGATTGGGACTGTCTACTTCCTTATCTGATGTTTGCTATTAGGGAGGTGCCCCAATCCTCTACGGGATTCTCCCCCTTTGAGTTACTGTATGGGAGACACCCAAGAGGGCTGTTGGATATTGCCAAGGAAACTTGGGAAAGTGAGAGTTCTCCCCACAGGAGTGTGATTGAGCATGTCGCCCTGATGCAAGACCGAATTGCACAGGTAATGCCCATCGTGAAGGAACATTTGGCCCAAGCGCAGTTAGCACAGCAGAGAGTGTACAACCGTGGAGCCAAGACCCGTACCTTTTCCCCGGGGGATAGGATACTGGTACTTGTCCCTACGGTTGAAAGTAAATTCCTTGCCAAATGGCAAGGCCCCTATGAGATAATGGAAAAAGTGAGCGAAGTGAATTACAAGGTCAGACAACCAGGAAGGCGAAAGCCCGAACAGATCTATCACGTTAATCTGTTGAAAGCCTGGAGGGATAGAGAGTCCCTAGTCGCAGACACTTGGTCACCAGCTCAAACTGGTTGCGTGATTCCTGAGGTTGGAATAGCAGCCACCTTGTCACAACCCCAACAACAGGAGGTTAAGGAGTTTGTGCTTCGCAACAAGGAGGTATTCTCTGAGCTGCCGGGACAAACATCTGGGGTAGAGCATGACATCATTACCCCGCCCGGTGAAAGGGTGAAGTTAAAACCCTATTGGATCCCAGAGGCCCGACGGGAGGCAATACGGGAGGAAGTACAGAAAATGCTGAACTTAGGGGTGATAGAGGAGTCCCAAAGTGATTGGTCTAGTCCCATTGTGTTGGTGCCTAAACCGGATGGGAGCTGGCGATTTTGTAACGATTTTCGTCAGTTGAACAAAGTTACAAAATTTGACACCTACCCCATGCCACGTATAGATGAGTTGATCGACCGGCTGGGAACAGCCCGATACATGACGACTCTTGACCTCACAAAAGGGTATTGGCAAATCCCCCTGGCCAAGTCGGCCAAAGAGAAAACCGCATTTGTAACCCCAGACGGGGCGTTCCAATATAAAAGAATGCCGTTCGGGTTACAGAATGTGCCGGCCACATTCCAGCGGAAAATGGACCAGATGCTGAGGCCCCATCGGAAGTATGCTGCGGCTTACCTGGATGACGTAATTGTCCATAGCACAGATTGGGCCTCACATCTGCCAAAAGTGCAAGCAGTCCTGGACTCTGTTCGGGAAGCGGGGTTTACGGCTAACCCCAAGAAGTGTACCATTGGGCAGGAGGAGGCCAAATATCTTGGGTACACCATTGGGAGGGGAGTAATAAAACCCCAACTCAACAAAGTCGAGGCCATCCAGAGTTGGCCACGTCCCAACAGCAAGAAGCAGGTACGAGCCTTTCTGGGAATCGCTGGGTATTATCGGCGATTCATTCCCCACTTTGCTTCTAAGGCTGTGCCCCTAACCAACCTGACGAAGGGGAAAGGGTCGGTCATGATTAAATGGACCCCCGAGGCTGAGGCAGCATTCCAATTCTTGAAACAAGCCTTATGTAGCCAGCCAGTGTTGTACTCACCCGACTTCTCTAAAGACTTTGTCGTACAAAGTGATGCGTCAGATGTGGGGTTAGGAGCAGTATTGTCCCAGGTCTGGAACGGGGAAGAGCACCCAGTCATTTACCTCAGCAGGAAGTTGAAGTCCCATGAGGTAAATTACGCCACCGTTGAAAAGGAGTGTTTAGCGGTGAAGTGGGCTCTAGATTCCCTTCGGTACTACCTGCTAGGTAGGCACTTTGACATGGTTACGGATCACGCTCCGTTAAAGTGGATGGCTCAAAACAAGGAAACAAATAGAAGAGTGAATAGGTGGTTCCTGGCCCTCCAGGAATTCAACTTCACAGTAAAGCATCGCCCTGGCGTTCAAATGGGGAATGTGGATGCTTTGTCTCGAGTACATGAATGCCTGATTGCTGGTGTTCCAACCCCGAGGTTAAAACAAGGGGGGGGGTATGTGACAGCAGGAAGGTAAAGTCACCTGGTTGCATCCAGGGGGGTAGATATATTTCGCCCAGATTCAGGCTTTACGCCGACTTATACAACTAGGTGGAGAGTTGTATAAGCCCAGCTGAGGCTAGTGGGCTCATGGATGACTCATACCTCTAGGGAGAGTGTGGGGCGTCGTGCAGACAGGGAGTTGATGAGACCAGCTGAAGCTTGTCAGCTCATTTAGGCCTCTATAAGAACTCCCAGATTCATTAGGTGTTAGCTCATGCCTGGAACAAGACCTGTGTGGACTGTCTAGGGAGAGTGAACCCCTGTGCGGTGAGACAAAGCCTGTGTGGCTATTTGCTTGGACATTTAAAACCAGGGACTAGGACAGCACTAGGCTGATCCCAGTTGTTAGTTAGGAAACCTGTATGTTTACTCAGAGGTCAAGTTGACCAGGATTTATTTTATTTATGTTTCTTTTGCTTTGCTGTGTTTTGTCACTGTAAATAGAAAATAAACTGCACCTTTTTGATTTTGAAAACCACAACCTCCGTTTGCTGGGCCTGTTTTTGTGTGGGGAGCCCATCCCGGGGGACACACATACCCGCTGCCGAGCTAACCCCCTCACAGGGGTTAAACCTTTATTAGGTAATATATTGGGGTACCTGACGCTATAAAAACCTGCGGCGAACCTAAAAAAAATTACTGGCTACCGATCTGCATCACCGACGCTAAGACAGCGATCAGAAAAATTATCGCTTAGTGACAGTGGTGATAGGGGGTGAAAGGGTTACCTGGGGGGCGATCAAGGGGGTTAAACCTTTATTAGGTAATATATGGGGGTACCCGACGCTATAAAAACCTGCGGCGAACCTAAAAAAAATTACTGGCTACCGATCAGCATCACCGGCGCTAAGATATCGATCAGAAAAATGATCGCATAGCGACAGCGGTGCTAGGGGGTGAAAGGGTTACCTGGGGGGTGATCAAGGGGGTTAAACCTTTATTAGGTAATATATGGGGGTACCCGACGCTATAAAAACCTGCGGCGAACCTAAAAAAAATTACTGGCTACCGATCAGCATCGCCGACGCTAAGACATCGATCAGAAAAATTATCGCTTTGGTGTCAGTGTAGTGTTGTGTGTACTAACCTGCATCTTCTCCTGTACGGCGCTCGGTATATGTGAGCGCCGCAGGAGAGATGACATCACTTCCTCCTGCCTGGCAGGCAGGGGAAGCTCTCTCATTCGCCGGGAGCGATCGAGAGGGGGGGGCCAGAATCGAACGGCCGTCCCCTCATGCCGGATCGCTCCCGAAGGTAAAACGACCACCCACTGTAAAGAAGGGGGTCCGATCGGACCCCCCAACTATACAAAGGCAATCACGTATATGTACGTGATTCTGCCTGTCGGTGCCATTCTGCCGACGTATATTTACAGTGGGCGGTCGTTAAGTGGTTAAATAACGTCTTACATCTTTTTTTATACAACAAGAATCCAGTAGTATATCTGAATTATATATAGAAGGTATTATAAATATATAAAACTTATATATAAAGCAAGCACTTAAAGTGATTGCAAGGGCAGAAGATTTTTTATCTTTATGCATTAAGATAAAAAGCCCCCCTAATACTTACCTGAGGTCCCTCTAGATCCAACGATTGTTGTAGGATTGTCTCAGCTGCCCGGGACTCCCCTCCTCATTGGCTGAGGCAGCAGTGCGACACCATTGGCTCCCGCTGCTGTCAATCAAAGTCAGTCAGCCAATGAGGAAAGAAAAGGGGCAGGGCTGGGCCGCGGATCTATGTCTGAATGGACACAGGGAGCTGTGGCTCGGGTGCCCCTATTGCAAGCTGCTTGCTCTGTGGGCACTCAACAGGAGGGAGGGACCAGGAGCACCAAAGAGGGACCCGAGAAGAGGAGGATCTGGGCTGCTCTGTGCAAATCCACTGCACAGAACAGGTACTGTAACTATGACATATTTGTTGTTTTTAACTAAAAAAAAATTGACTTTACAATCACTTTAACTAAATGAAACAAAAAAAAAAAAAAAGAGGAAGAGGGGGAGACTGGCTGGTGTATCTTATACTGGAGGGCACTAGCCCCCTGGGTATTCATGGTGATTGGCTAGCTATTATATTGTTTATGGTTATCTGAAATATATGTAAGATTTACTGTATAAGGCATGGCGCTGAATGTGTTTTTCTATTTCAATAGTTTTTACGAATAACTTTTTTAAGAGAAACAACACATTATATGACGATACCTATAGGTGCTTTTTTTTCTAAGGAACCTTGTTTGGATTCCTTGGTAAGTAATACATATACAAAAATTGCATGTTCACTTTCAAATGAAGTCGTTTAAAGGTTTATTAGGTCAACAAAAGTTCTACCAAAAAGTCATACTTTAGTAGGGTAAGCTTTTTTTTTAATATAATGAAAACCTTGTGCTCAGTTAATATAGATATCAGACTGCTGCAACTTACAAATCCTGAATACTGGAATTAAACAGAAGCTCTAATGTATGTCGAATAAAATGATAAATCAATACCAATAACTTAAAGCCTTTTCAAAGCATGTACATAATTCGCAAGAATGAATAATCAATGGAAATTTTTTATTTTGTACTTGTCATCGACTATGTGAATCAATACCCACAATTGATACAGTTGCAAAGGAAACATAATTTTCAATAAAAATTAAGTACTATAAAAATGTCATATCAATAAAAATAAATAGATACAAAAAATTTCATAAAAATAAAGTCCATATAGTGACGACATCCAAGGTGACTTTCAAGTGCTCAAAAAATATATAAAAGTGCTCCAGTGCTATGGTCTCACCTCCCTCCCTCCCTCCCTCATGGGCAGGATAAATCTCCTTAAAATTAAATGACTTCCCTCTATACTATATATACTTCATCATGCCCCGCTGTGGATCCCCAGGAAATATTTTAGACAGTTTGAATCTGCAATGGCCTCGTTCCTATGGGGTGCAAAGCAGCCCAGGTTTAGGCTGACACTCTTATAGGCTTCATATAGGGTGGGCTCAGAGTGCAGGGCATTTTTTTGAAGCCTATTAGAGCCTCTGGCTCTAATCAGGTGCTTAACCACTTCAGCCCCGGTCCATTTGGCTGGTCAAAGACCAGGCCACCTTTTGCGATTCGGCACTGCTTCGCTTTAACTGACAATTGCGCGGTCGTGCGACGTGGCTCCCAAACAAAATTGACGTCCTTTTTTCCCCACAAATAGAGATTTCCTTTGGTGGTATTTGATCACCTCTGCGGTTTTTATTTTTTGCGCTGTAAACAAAAATAGAGCGACAATTTTGAAAAAAATGCAATATTTTTTACTTTTTGCTATAATAAATATCCCCAAAAATTTATAAAAAACATATTTTTTCCTCAGTTTAGGCCGATACGTATTCTACATATTTTTGGTAAAAAAATCGCAATAAGCGTTTATTTATTGGTTTGCACAAAAGTTATAGCGTCTACAAAATAGGGGGTAGTTTTATGGCATTTTTATTAATATTTTTTTTTACTAGTAATGCTGGTGATCAGCGATTTTTATCGTGACTGCGGCATTATGGGGGACACATCGGACACTTTTGACACCATTTTGGGACCATTGTCATTTTTACAGCGATCAGTGCTATAAAAATGCACTGATTACTGTAAAAATGACACTGGCAGTGAAGGAGTTAACCTGTAGGGGGCTCTGAAGGGGTTAAGTGTGTCCTAGGGAGTGATTATTACTGTTAGGAGGCGTGGCTACGAGTGACACGTCACTGATCACTGTTCTCAATGAGAGGGAACAGACGATCAGTGACCTGTCACTAGGAAGAACAGGGAGATGTTGTGTTTACACTAACATCTCCACGTTCTTCAGCTCCGTGACATGATCGCGGTACACCGGCAGACATTGAGTTCGCGGGTCCCGCGGGCACGGTCACAGAGCTCGCGGCAGGGTCGCAAGCGTGCTGGCGGCTCACGCGCACGCACGGCGGCAATTTAAAGGGAAAATATGCGGCAAAAATTGACTTTATAGGCACGTAATTATAAAAATAACAAATTTTAATATTTCATCTGAATACAAAGAATCAAAACATTGTATCTTAAAATAGAATACAAAAGGATACATATATAAAATAACAGATATGTGGAAAATTCCAAGGAGAAAATCTCAGAATAATAACTTCCTGCAGTAATGTCAGCAAGACAATTACCACGCTGAGTAGAGATAGCCCCTTGGATAGGACTCCACAGATACTGATAGACTAAAAACTGGGCTCTACATGTTTCACGATATCAAGATCATCGCTTCTTCAGGAGCTTCTGAGTTATAAAGAAAATATAATCGTTAGATAATCACATAATAAGAACAATATAGTAAACATATTCAGGTAAAAATATGAAAACACTCACCACTCAAGTGGTGCAAGTTAAGGAAATGATTAGACTGTCAGCTCCCCCTGACTCTGCGGCAACGGCACCTGGGAGGAAAATGGCCCCAGATGGATATAGGGGCCTGGACCCCCTCGACCCCTATGGCACGCGCTGCAAGCCACGTTACTGGTGTGGAACGGTATGGAGATGCACACGATAACTATAGTAGAAAGAAAATGAACATAAACAAAATACCAAAATTGCAATATTAAAATGCTGTGTAAAAAGCTACACAACCAGGGAGCAGCGTAAAAACCTACTTTTGAAATGTACGTTTCAAAAGTAGGTTTTTACGCTGCTCCCTGGTTGTGTAGCTTTTTACACAGCATTTCAATATTGCAATTCTGGTATTTTGTTTATGTTAATTTTCTTTCTACTATAGTTATTGTGTGCCAGTTTCCTCCCAGGTGCCGTTGCCGCAGAGTCAGGGAGAGCTGACAGTCTAATCATTTCCTTAAAGCGGTTGTATACCGCAAAACTTTTTTTTTTTTTTTTTGGTTAACCTGCAAGGCAAAGGTATAATGAGCTAGTATGACTAGCATACTAGCTCATTATCAATCACTTACCTTAGATCGAAGCCCCCGCAGCGGTCCTCGGACGCGTCCTCCGTCGAATCCATGAAACCCGCAGTGACTTCCGGGTATCGCCGCTCCGGCGCTGTGATTGGCCGGAGCGGCGATGACGTCACTCCCGCACATGCGCGGGGAACGGCACGATCCCCGCGCATGCGCGAACTACCGGCAGTGTACGGCAGGCTCCCATTCAAGAGCCGCCGCGCTCAGTGCGCCTGCGCCGTTATCTACGGCGCGCATGCGCCGTAGATAGCGGTACAGTTTTTTTTGCAAATATCTCCGAGACTGTGTAGGTCTCGGAGATATTACAAGCACCTACAGGTAAGCCTTAATGTAGGCTTACCTGTAGGTGCTTGTACAAAATTTGGGTATACAACCACTTTAACTTGCACCACTTGAGTGGTGAGTGTTTTCATATTTTGACCTGAATATGTTTACTATATTGTTCTTATTATGGGATTATCTAATGATAATCTATCTCTACTCAGCGTGGTAATTGTCTTGCTGACATCACTGCAGGAAGTTATTATTCTGAGATTTTCTCCTTGGGATTTTCCACATATCTGTTATTATTTTATATATGTATCTTTTTGTATTCTATTTTTAGATACAATGTTTTGATTCTTTGTATTCAGATGAAATATTAAAATGTGTTATTTTTATAATTAAGTGCCTATAAAGTCAATTTTTTCCGCATATTTTCCATTTAAATACTATTATAATGTGGCACATTAATTACTAGAGGTGCTGATTACCACCTAAGGGCATCCGTAATCAATTAAGGCAATTTAAAGGGGACGTATATATACGCCTATTTGCACAGCCGTGCCATTCTGTCGACGTATAAGTTTGTGCGGCGGTCAGCAAGTGGGGGCCGGACGCATGGATAGGGTAGGCGGCGCCCATGCGCCCTCAATAGACCGGCCGCCACCAATATTGCGCAAGGGTTCGTATGAACCAACATATGCTGTCTCTAGAACCACAGCAGTGTTGGTTTCCTCTGCTGCCAACCAGTTGTGTGCCTGGGTAAGCAAAGCAGCAATCTAATAAGCAAATAAATCAGGGCAAGACAACCCACCCTGCATCCATGGTCTTTGTAGAATTGTCAGCCTAAACCTGGGCTGCTTTGCACCCCGTAGGAACAAGGCCATTGCAGATTCAAACTGTCTAAAATATTTCCTGGGGATCCACAGCGGGGCATGATGAAGTGTGTATAGTATAGAGGGAAGTAATTTCATTTTAATGAGATTAATGCTGCCCATGAGGGAGAGAGGGAGGTGAGACCATAGCACTGGAGCACTTTTATATATTCTTTGAGCACTGAGCACTTGAAAGGCATCTTGGATGTCGTCAGACTCGTCACTATATTTATTGATGTGACATTTTTATAGTAATTAATTTCTATTGAAAATTATGTTTATTTTGCAACTGTATCAATTATGGGTATTGATTTACATAGTCGATGACAAGTACAAAATAAAACATTGTCATTGATTGTTCACCTTTATGAATTATGTACATGCTTTGAAAAGGCTTTCAGTTATTGGTATTGATTTATCATTGTGTTCGTCATTTAAAGGGACAGGGCACTTTTTACATTAGAGCAGGGATATGCAATTAGCGGACCTCCAGCTGTTGCAAAACTACAAGTCCCATCATGCCTCTGCCTCTGGGTGTCATGCTTGCTGCTGTCAGAGTCTCGCTATGCCTCATGGGACTTGTAGTTTGGCAACAGCTGGAGGTCCGCTAATTGCATATCCCTGCATTAGAGCTTCTGTTTAATTCCAGTATTCAGGATTTGTAAGTTGCAGCGGTCTGATATCTATATTAACTGAGCGCAAGGTTTTCATTATATAATATATATATATATATTTATATTCCTTCTTAAACTCTATGACTGGTTGGTAGAACTTTTGTTGACCTAAGTCACCTAATAAACCTTTAAACTACTTCATTTGAAAGTGAACATGCAAATTTTGTATATGTATTACTTACCAAGGAATCCAAACAAGGTTCCCCTACAAAAAAAGCACCTATAGGTATCGTCATATCATGTGTTGCTTCTCTTAAAAAAGTTATTCGTAAAAGTTATTGAAATAGGAAAACGCATTCAGCGCCATACCTTTATAAAGTAAATCTTACATATATTTCAGACAGCTATAAACAATATAATAGCTAGCCAATCACCATGAACACCCAAGGGGCTAGTGCCCTCCAGTTGTGTGACGATAGCGAATGGATTTACACTATGTTCACACTAAAGTTCCTCCCCGCCAATCAGGAGGCAGGAGGAAGCTTGAGGAGCAGACACCGGAGCCGCTGCTGCCCCTACTCCAGGAGAGGACACCACAGCCCCGCCACACGAGTGAATAAGTGTCAGACTGCCTGCCTGGCTGGGGGGGGGGTGCTGTCTCAGTGCTGTGCCGCCAGGGGGGGGGGGTGCTGTTTGTTTGCCGCCCCCCCAAAAGAAGAACCCACCAGCTGTCACTGCGCAATATAATATATAGAGGCTCCTCATCCCTCTTTCCAACTACACCTTCCATGAAATCCGTTGTAAAGGCATGGCAATCCCAACACCGATTGTCCTTTCATCATTTCTCGCCCCATACACTGCTGTGGCTCAACCCCTCTCTCAAACAATTCTCTTTGATCCCAAAGGCTTCTAAAGGGATAAAATACCTTAGCCAAATTAGTACAGGTTTTTTTTTCAGATCTACTCTCTGTCTAACTCGTACCTGTTCTGTAATTCAGCTGCACCATGCATTTCAGTTGCAATTTCGCAATCAACCAGTATCTTTTACATTATCAGGGACTGAGTCCCTATTGCAAGAGGAAACCCTAGATAAACCTCTCTCAACCATTTATAAGAACCTTTAGCCCACTATACACGATGATCTTGATAAGCTTCTGTCCTGTTGGCGTGTGGAGGTCCCGGAGCTGGACTTGGAGGACTGGGAAGATGTTTGGGAATACCCCATGCAGCACCTAGTTTTGGGCAGGAATAGGTAAACACAATTTAAAATTCTTCACAGAATCTACCTTACTCCCCAAAGAATACATAAGACTTTCCTCTCTCACTCATCTACATGCTGGCTCTGTTCGGAAGACCCTGCCACGTTTTTACATGTGTTTTGGGATTGCCCGGGTATTAAACTTTTTTGGATTGAAATTTCTTGATGCATTTGTTCTGTTACTACCATTTTGTTAGCACTGTTCATTGACGTTTGTATATTAGGCATGGTTCATCTACTAGCTACCTCCAGGGCCATGAGAATTTTGATAGGCCTGTTATTAATTTATGCTTGTAAGTCTATACTCCTTAAATGGAAATCTCCTCTGGCCCCTACTTTAGACTTCTGGAAGTTCGTTGTTAATAAAATGATACCATTGTACAAATTCACATATGAATCTAGAAGTTGCCCTAATAAATTTTCTAAGGTATGGGCCATCTGGACGGAGTACAGGGATCCTGTCGTCTCAACAGTAGTGCCCCCATAATTAATTCTGACTTTCTCCTTTTTATCTTATACTAATTTAGCTGGGTATACTGTGGGAGAGTTGTCTCCTGACTTCTGCTTGGAGCACATCAGCAGTTTTGAGAAAGGTTGCCTTAGGTTGGTTGCTAATTACCTAACTTGTGTACTTGCAAGCCTGGGTATGTCCAATAGGCTCTGTTTTGTAAACCGTACCTTATTTTTAAATTAATAAAAATAATTTACAAAAACAAAGTGCTCCAGTGCTAAAGGTGCTTCTCAAATGTTGAAGCCTTCCAGGTGGGAATAATCTCAAATTACAGAGATCACATGCATTTTGTATCCAAATGGAAGACCGACACTCTCACCATCAGACTTTCCAATAGCTTTGTAACCCCCATCATTAACATACAGCAGCGGTGTCCACACAACAGGAATGCGTGTCTTAGCCTCTACTTGAATCAACCCTTTCCAGCATGGATATACAGCCTCATAATGCAGTACTGTAAAAGCCTTTTTTTATTGATGGGTAATTGCACTTACATGTAGATGAAATGTACAAGCAGAATACACAACCAAAAGTACAGCTGTGGGTCCATCTGATACGGCCGCGTGTGTTGACATAACAGCTCTAGCTCCGCCCGACACGTTTCTCAGTAATAGGAGTCCTCTGGCCTTGGAGATTTTGCCTAGCCTACATGGTTCATAAGGGAAGGTTTATTCCAACTGGATGACACCCTTGGCATAAATTACCTCCTGGCTTCTTATACCCCTGTATCCCTGCAAGAGATTTCAGTCTCACCATGGACATTTCCATGTTCTACTACAACAGGAGGAATGTGGGTCTACCATTCTTTCTTTAAAACGTCAAATCTGGGAATGTTGATGCAGCTATGTCACCATTAGCGGTATAATTACCAAGAGATATAAAAATCAGCTGGCATTTATCCAGAAATGAATTATCAGGCTTTTGACTTAAAAAGGAAACCCTTGTGCAAGAACATTTGGGGTCTTTTATGGCTGACCTCCTGAAGATGCTTGGATGTCATGTGAGTCTGTGGCCTTAAATGATATAAGCCCTTGGCACAAAATAACTATTCTAATCTGGAGTTCTGACGTATTGTACTAAATTCTTGTTCCAGATCAGTAATTCAAAGTATTGCCACCCTGAAGAGTTTAACAGCTAGCAACTATTATTTAAAAAAGGTCATTGCATGCAGTATGCATATTTAATTCAGCACAAAACTTTTTTGAACAGAGTACAGGAAAGGTGCTGTATCTTTTCCAGGTTTTTATTACCTCTGTAACCTGCAGGGTGTCAATGGGGGCAGAAACAAGCAACAAAACACCTTTTTAATGTAGTTTGAGAAAGGGTTAGAACTTTTGTCCTGATAAAACCTGTTCCTGGTATTAGAAATTTGATGAGAGACCTTCCTAGTCCCCACAGTATCACTGGCAGCAAAAAAAAATTAAAAATCTGCCAAGGTTCGAATTTTTCTCAGTCTATTCAAAATTTCAACAATGCTTTGGTTGGAGTTGGACTGTCACGGTCTGGAGTCAGGCTCAGAGGCCAGTAGCTATAGCAGTGGAGAAGCACCCACCGACAAGTGAGACAGGTATACAAGCAGGTCATCCTGGCTGATGATACGGGTTCACCTGAGGTGCGGAGTCTAAGTAGTAACCAGTATTTACCAGAGCTCCTAATACTGGAGATGGCGTTTGCTGCATGTTAGTACCAGATCGCCCCTCCAGGAGGTGAGCAAGCCGGGATCCAGTAGCAGATATAGCAGGTAGGGATCAAGCAGAAGCGTAGTCAGGAAACAAGCCAAAAGGTCAGTAACAAATGGTTGCAGGTTGGGATTAAGCAGAAGTGTAGTCAAGGAACAAGCCAAAGGTTGGTAACGAGTGGCAGCGAAGATACGAACAGCAGCAGGAAAGACAAAAGGGACATATTGGCTGGAGGGAGCACAGGAATCTGGCCAACAGGAAGTGCAGAGACATGGCCTAAATCAGGAGGTTCATGGGAGGAGCAAAGAGTTCAAGGCAGGGCCGGGCCGGACTGGCCTACTGGGATTCCGGGACATTTCCCGCTAGGCAGCCTGCCCTGGGGCCGCTTTAAGCTAGCTGTGGCTGCAGCGCTCCCCTCCCTCCTCCTGTTTACATCTCCCGCTGTGTCACGGAGCTCAGTTGAAAATGTTCGGCCGCACTGTGACAAAGATCCCGCCCTCCTCCTAGACCAGCTTGTGTGATAGAGGCAGTGTTCTGTCTATCACACGAGCTGTTCTAGGAGGAGGGCGGGACCTTTGTCACAGCGCGACTAAACATTTCCGACTGAGCTCCGTGACACAGCGGGAGATGCCCAGACACTGTCTGATGAGGCTGCATGGACGGTCGGACACAATGAGGCTGGTGAGGCTGCAATAATGGGCACGGTGAAGCGGCAATGATAGGCACAGTAAAGCTGCAATAATGGGCACAGTGAAGCTGCAATGATGGGCACAATAAAGCTGCAATGATGGGCACAGTAAGGCTGCAATAATGGGCACGGTGAAGCTGCAATGATGGGCACGGTGAAGCTGCAATGATGGGCACAGTGAGGCTGCAATAATGGGCACGATGAAGCTGCAATGATGGGCATGGTGAGCCTGCAATGATGGGCACAGTGAGGCTGATGAGACTGCAATGATGGGCACGGTGAGGCTGCAATGATGGGCTGCAATGATGGGCATGGTGAGGCTGCAATGATGGGCACAGTAAGGCTACAATGATGGGCACGGTGAGGCTGCAATGATAGGCACGGTAAGGTTGCAATGATGGGCACTGTGAGGCTGCAATGATGGGCACGGTAAGGCTGCAATGATGGGCACAGTAAGGCTACAATGATGGGCACAGTAAGGCTGCAATGATTGGCATGGTGAGGCTGCAATGATGGGCACGGTAAGGCTGCAATGATGGGCACGGTAAGGCTGCAATGATGGGCACGGTGAGGCTGCAATGATGGGCATGGTGAGGCTGCAATGATGGGCACGGTGAGGCTGCAATGATAGGCACGGTAAGGCTGCAATGATGGGCACTGTGAGGCTGCAATGATAGGCAGTGTGAGGCTGCAATGATGGGCACTGAGGCTGCAATGATGGGCAGTGTGAGGCTGCAATGATGGGCACCGTGAGGCTGCAATGATGGGCACTGTGAGGCTGCAATGATGGGCATGGCGAGGCTGCAATGATGGGCACGGCGAGGCTGCAATGATGGGCAGTGTGAGGCTGCAATGATGGGCAGTGTGAGGCTGCAATGATGGGCACGGTAAGGCTGCAATGATGGGCACTGTGGGGCTGCAATGATGGGCAGTGTGAGGCTGCAATGATGGGCACTGTGAGGCTGCAATGATGGGCACTGTGAGGCTGCAATGATGGGCACAGCGAGGCTGCAATGATGGGCATGGTGAGGCTGAAATGATGGGCACGGTGATGCTGCAATGATGGGCACGATGAGGCTGAAATGATGGGCATGGTGAGGCTGCAATGATGGGCACGATGAGGCTGCAATGATGGGCACAGTGAGGCTGCAATGATGGGCACGCTGAGGCTGCAATGATGGGCACAATGAGGCTGCAATGATGGGCACAGTGAGGCTGCAATGATGGGCACACTGAGGCTGTAATGATGGGCACGGTGAAGCTGCAATGATGGGTAGAGTGAGGCTGCAATGATGGGCACGTTGAGGCTGCAATGATGGGCACAGTGAGGCTGCAATGATGGGCACACTGAGGCTGCAATGATGGGCACGGTGAAGCTGCAATGATGGGTAGAGTGAGGCTGCAATGATGGGCACAGTGAGGCTGCAATGATGGGCACAGTGAGGCTGAATTGATGGGCAGTGAGGCTGCATTGATGGGTACAGTGAGGCTACAATGATGGGTACAGTAATGCTGCAATGATGGCCACAGTGAGGTAGCAATTATGGGCACAGTGAAGCTGCATTGATGAGCACAGTGAGGCTGCATTGATGGGCACAGTGAGGCTGCAATGATGTGTACAGTGAGGCTGCAATGATGGGCACAGTGAGGCTACAATGATGGGCACAGTGAGGCTGCATGGACTGGCACAGTGACGCTGCATTGATGGGCACATTGAGGCTGCATTGATGGGCACATTGAGGCTGCATTCATAGGCACAGTGAGGCTGTATTTGATGGGCACTGGTGAGGCTACATTGATCTCTTGTATCATGTCTGCAGTCTCTGACCATCTCCTGTATCATGTCTACATTCTCTTATCATCTTTAGTATCATGTCCTCAGTCTTTAATCATCTCCTGTACCATGCCCGCAGCCTCTGACATCTCCTGTACCATGCCCACAGCTTCTGACATCTCCTGTACCATGCCCACAGCTTCTGACATCTCCTGTATCATGTCTGCAACCTCTGACTATCTCCTGTACCATGCCCGCAGCCTCTAACCATCTCTTGTATCATGTCCGCAACCTCTGACCATCTCTTGTCTTATATCATGTCTGCAGTCTCTGAGAGAGTCTGGAGAGGAGTCAAGAGTGAGAGCGCCGCTGGGATGGGGGTCATGGAAGAAGTCAGATGTGTGTGGACTGTGGAGAGGAGACTATAGGAAAACCAGAGCCACCAAGCTGGAGCCAACTGACTGAGCCCTGCAAGGTGCACCTGAGAGGAGGTCAGTGACAGTGCCACCAGGCCAGTCTGAGGGGGGGGTCACTAATGTAAGGGGGGAGTGAATACAGTAATGTAAGGGGGCACTGATATAAAGGTTTCCCCCTATATCAGTAACCCCACCCCCTACCTTAGTGTATTCTTTCTACGGAAGGTGGTCTCTGATCACCAGAGTCCCCCCACATTCCCAAAGTCCCAGGTGTCCCCCTTGATGATTGCTCCACTTTTACCACTTTTAACTAAAATTTGCTGTATATATATATTCCTAGCCTTATGTGCTTTCATATCTGTCTTATCTATATATATATATTACACTCAAATTTGCTTTAAAATGTATGGTTTCCCCTTTTATGAACAAGAAAATAATGACGTTATGCTGTTGGGCTGGTATAATAATGCTATGGTGCTGGTATGAAATTATTTCCAGGCTGGTTTTTATTCCCAGTCCGGCCCTGGTTCAAGGTTCAAACAAGTTTTAGGGCAGGATCATTCAAGGAATTGCCCAAATAACTGTCTAGCATTCCAGGTGGCTCAGCAAGCAGAGTCATTGTAAGTCCAGGCTCTGATATAGACTTTACTGAATGCATTTGTTTGTGTTAGATTTATTGGAACTGCCAAGCACACAAAATTATTTGAACGTCATTGATCCTAACATAGGTAAAGATGTCCTAGAGGCCCATAAATTGTATCATGTTTACAGGTCTTGATCTGGCTGTCAATTTATACAACAGTTCACTAGAAGTTTATGGTCAGATTTCATATACAAATGCACATTTTACATCCAGTTGACTGAAGGAAACCTAAGACCAATATGCCTGGATTTTATGAGATCCCAAGTGGCTGTGTTTTTTCATGTCTGACATCCTACGCTGTGTACAATGACATATGGTCACATTGACAGCTCTTCTTGCTCCTACTAAGACAGAAAACTGAGCTTAAATCATACGTGAATAAAGCTACCCTGTTTTTCCTGTGAATTGAGATGATTAAATGTTTATATAGACTTGCCAAGTTTGTCAGCCTTTGTGCAATAAAATATCCAATATCTGCCCATTCTCCAAAGACCGTTCAGAGCCAAAGCAAACTTGACAGTTTATGCTGACCTGATCAGTCTTTCTTCACATGGATTTCAGTGATATTTTTTATTTAAATAACATTATATATACTGTACATCTAAAGTAATGCCTCATGACATATCTGAATTCTAGGGTTGTTAACATGTGAGTGGCTAAACACCATTTTATACCATTCATCCAAAGCTACAGATTATGCTTGTCTGACTCATTTGTTTTAAATTCTTCATCACTCTAATATATTTATTGGTTGATTTCCACATCAGTCAATATAGTGTATGGCTGCATATTATAGATGTGTAGTAGTCACCTCTGCTATGCAGTACAGATGTTGATTTTCGGCATACCGGGTATAGAGAGGTAGAATGTACAATGGGCAATGTGCAGTAATAGTTTCCATTACACACTTATTTAAACAGTTCTGAAATGTGAAATCTGACTGGCTGCTATAGATGGTGCATTAATACATTGTCATTGCACTTTTCATGTATTCAATTAGCTAATATGTTCTCTAGTGTTTTCTCACCACAAAAGGGGTATTATTGCACTCAACACTTTAATTGTCTCTGTCAATGCTGGGTACTTAATAGTCTTGACCTCAATTACATTCTCTTCTGTACAGGCATCATTTTTCCTGTGGTGGAAATCTAACCGGAGAAAGTGGTCTACTGGGAAGTGAAGGATTTCCTGGAGTTTACCCACCTAATAGCAAGTGTACATGGAGGATTACGGTACGTGGTCACCCCTTCTTTTTATGCTGTATTAGTTTGTAGAATGTTCATACAAAGAATTTTTCTTAGCTTTAGATTGTGGAAAGTTTGAATCTCTTTCAGCCTTTTACTGCTATCAGGAGCTCTATTAAGAGATGTGTCCCCATTTTCTGTCCTGCTGACAATGTTTTACCAGACAGAGTGTGAGAGACTCTCAAATAACACATACAGAAATTAAAAAAGCTCTTCTTTAGTAGAAGAAGAAAAGGCTAGAATTCTAACCCCATCAGATTTTTATTTTTGTCTTGTCCCTGTTTCATATTTCCCCCTACTTCCTGTCAGTTGAAACTGTTGTCAATGGGACAGGAAGTGAGCAATAAAAAATGGACGGAGGGTCTTTATACTAAACTTGGTTTGACTTAAACTTTAGGCTTTAAACGAACAGTGTCAGAACAGTTAAAGCAGAACATCAAGCAAATCTCCCAATCTACAAGACTCTGGTCCGACCGCATCTTGACTATGCCGTCCAGTTTTGGGCACCAGTCCTCAAGAAGGATGTGCTGGAACTGGAGAGAGTCCAGAGAAGCAACAAAGCTAATAAAGGGACTAGAGGATCTTAGCTATGGGGAAAGACTGCAAGCATTGAACTTATTCTCTCTATAGAGGGGGCGCCTGAGAGGGGATATGATAGCGATATACAAATACCATACTGTGACCCTAGCATAGGAAAAAAACATTTCAGTGAAAGGAAGTTTAAAAAGACATGTGGCCAGTCACTGAAATTGGAAGAGGAACGGTTTAACCTTAAACTGTGTAGAAGGTTCTTTCCTGCCATCGTGGTAAGGATGTGGAATTCTCTTCCACAAGCAGTGGTATCAGGGAGCATCGATAGTTAAAAAAAAGATTAGATGGGCATATTAACGATCAACATACAGGGATATATGATTTACTATTGACATAAACATTTGCACACACCACAGATTAAACTGGACGGACTGGTGTCTTTTTTCAACCTTACCGACTATAACTATTTACAGGACTACTGTTTAACCCTCATTAGGATCTGCAATTCCATGCTGTTAGCTTTATGATGCAAAGTGCACAAAATGGCCACCACACCAAAAGGTTAAGACCTCAATTTTTTACTGATGTGTTAGTTGTAATAACACTGTATTTAGCACGTAGAAATCATCGAATCCACCGATGTTTCGGAAACACTATGGCCTCCTTTCTCAAGGTGGCAGACATTACCAAAGCTTTGTGTCATCCAAGCATTCCTGACGGACAATAAATCCAGACCCTCAAAGTTCCCTGACCATAACATGGTCAAGACAACACTGCCAGTCTAATGCCTGATGATTGGATAATGAAGGAGAAGAGGCATACTAATTAAATCAACCCTCTGCTCACTCTGCTTTTTATCCTCTGAGCAATTCACTATTAGTAAACGTGCATGTGGCAGAGTCTGGCTCCTACTGCTGCCCTTCCATGCCACCAGATATGAACAAATGTGCCATATTCCCCACAACCCCTCCATCAGTTAGCAGAGATTGATAGGTGGTTGGTATGAGCTCTCGGTGGGATGTTGTACCACCTGGCTTGTAATTTAAAATGTGTCTCTTCCATATTAGAATACAGATGTGATGGCTGCATTCGTTTTTTTTTAGTCTTTCTTTCTTCCATTTTCATCTCGTGGTTCAGCCAGTAATTCTGCTGTTTCTCAAAACATGCTCTCTTCCAGATGTATCAGTGACAGGGATGAGACAATCCATTTAACACAGGCAGGAGTGCTTACAATGATCAGCTTTTATTTATTCATTTAAAGCAGAACTCTGGGATTTTCCAAAAATCCCCTTTTAGTACACCCCCACACCGAAAACACTAAACAGTTATTACATTTGTGAAATTTGCTACCGTTTAAAAGATATGACTGTTTGAAATTTCAGCAAGTCAGCTTTGCGATTCAAAAAATGCTGCATCTTTTCTGGCAGGGAGTATCTCTAACGACCGGGATTTCTGACGGCAAAAGGTCCGTCGGAAATCCCGAGGGGAAAACCGAGAACCTCCTCTCTACTTTTCCCCCGTACACACGTTCGGTTTTACCGTCGGGAAAACTCTGATGAGAGCTTTTCCTCTGGAATCCTGACCATGTGTATGCTCCATCGGACCTTTTCCCCACAGGAAAACTGCCAAAACCGGTTTTCTGCCGGAAAAAGTCAGCCGGGAATCCCCGATGGGAAAAAAGGGAGCTGGTTCTCTTTTTTTTGCCGTCCGATTCCGGCAGTTTTCCCGTCGGAAAAAAACTGCGATGGAGCATACACAAGACCGGGATTCCCGGCCAAAAGCTCTCAGCGCAGTTTTCCCGTCGGGAATCCCGTCGTGTGTACAGGGCATTAGAACAGAGATTGCATCATATCCTCTTCTCTCTCCCTAACTGTAATCAGCCTACATTTCCCATGAATCCTTGGGATGGGAGTGAATGTGGGAGGTACACTATGCATGTATATGTTAATGTAAACTCGCCCACTTCAACATAAATCACACCCCTCATTCTGCAGCCAGCAAGCCATACATAGCACATGGTATAATAGGTTACAGCCTTATAAATACAAAGCATTTTAAAATAAATGCATATTAATATAATATTATTTTTCAGTGTGCACCAGCCACTTATTTACATTTTGTTGCTTGATATCAAGCTTATCTACTGTGTGATATGGATATCAAGCTGCTGCGGCTAGGGTTCCCCTCCAGTCTTCTCCTCGGTAGACTAATTAAATGTGGGATAAGCCATAGGATGCTATTGGCTGGGGACTGCAGCAGACACCTTCTCTGGGCTTGAACATACTGTAGGTACAGTATATGGTATGCTGTACTGTTAATGTTCTGGCATTTGAAGGCCATGCAAGTGTTCAGCACAAAGACATTTTGGGGATGTTAAAGCACACCCAAGCATGGCCCCTGGTGCCACTACTGTGAGTGACAGGTGTGGCACAGAATGGATGTTTTATTATTTAAACGGAATACTGATTCCCCACCATATCTCATGTTGTACAGTGGAGAATACATCACTGACTCTTAGTCAGTGTCCCTCACAGTGAAGTCCAGGTTAGCTCTGATAACACGTTACCAGCTGGGGGTATCCAAGGCCCAAGGACAAAGTGCTACTCCACTGGAATGGGTGTACTCTGGTAGCAATCAGCAAAAGGCAGCCAATGGATAAGCTGTGTGTGATTAAGGTAATGCCTGGCTGCCTCATGCCAGTTCTGTCTGTGGCAGGCCAATCGCATGGCTGGAGTTGACTTGTCCGGCTACCTCTACCTCATCAGATGTGGCCTCTCAGAGCTGCTAAGGGAGGAAAATAGAGAAACTTATGTTCCCTGGGTGTTTCCAGAAACCCAGGGAGTTGTGGAAAAGTGGGATAAAGAGGGCTACATCTGAATATGGTGGGTAACTGGACAGTTTGCATAGAACTTATTGAAGCTTTGAAGGAATGTTGAGGCATCTCACAAAATTAGTACGTGAGTTAGCAATTAACATTGATGCAGCTGAAAGTGACGGTAGAGGGTTGGAGAGAGGGAGATTTTCAGACGAGACAGACAGAAGAACATAAATATACTTATATAAAATATTTTAACAGCTAAACTGTGGCATCTGTTGCATTAAGTGTGCCAAGAATGTGTCAAGAGTTTAAGTCACCCACACCCTTAGAAGGCACGCGGGAGATTCAGAGTCCTTTGTGAGGTCATCGCAGTTAATGCATAGTTAAAACCAAGGTAGGCACAGGTATACGTCTACATGTTAAAGTGATCCCACTTGGACATTTATTGTACGGAAAATGAGGGCCAAATATTACCCACACATAGAAGTTCTAAAGATCAAAAGGGTTGGTGCCTAGCTAATCATTCGGACTTAGGGTTCAGTCATTGTCAGTGTTGATGAGGGAGGGTCATTTACTGGGGGATCTAATCCATCCATTCGGAAGGAGTGGATGAGATGATGTCAAGTTTGTGTCACAATTCTGCAGGATTGCCAGGGAATCTCAGCACTACCACGTTTTTCCTCCCAATAAGACATGGCTGGGAAACCCTATCTTCATTTAATATTGATTGCATGTAGGAGCTCTAGAAGTGGCTTGAGAGTTCATCTGCAGATGAGGGATTCTGAAGCCAAATCACAATTGTAATTTAGCTCTATCAAAGTCTGTTTCTAAAGGAGACTGAGTTTGTCCATAATGAGAGCTTTTTCTTCATAGTAGCAGAGTCTGACTATTATATCCCCTGGGTTATCCCCAGTGCTCCACTGGGCCATTCTTTTTAAGCTGTGTGATAATTAAGTCCTCATCAAAGTGATGTAGAACTGCAGAGTTTGTCCTAGTCTAGACAAAGCAGCATTTTAGCAAAATCTGTTTTGATTGGCGGAGATCTGGTTATGGTAGCTATAGATATTTCAGATGTTTGGTCTGAGTCAGCCAAGCCCGAAGAAATTGTCAAGGAGTGATGGCGAGAGGCACCGTACCAAATCTCAGAGTCTCTCATGGTTAGGTAGGCCACATGCATTTGTGCCATCTACGAGCGATGAGTGAATCGGCCTGAATTTTGCAAACCCAGAACATGGTGCCCCGTAGAACCCATGGAAGTTTATGGGAGCTGAATCTTGTAATTGTTTTTTGGACCTTTTCAAGGTTAATTTGCAAGATTTTGTTTAAAAAAGGGGCATAGGTAGCTGGTGACTACCATGCGAGACATGGTAGTCACCAGTCTCTGGGAGCAGATATTTTAAAGAGATTGTAAACTCTTGGATAAAAAAAAAGAAGCCCTGTAAGACAAAGGCATAATGAGCTAGTATGCATCGCATACTAGCTCATTATGAAATACTTATCTTAGAATGAAGCCCTCCGGCGGGGCCCGTACACCACTGAGACAGCTGTCATCTTCCCCAGTTTACTGTACAGGGCTCTGAAGAAATGGCACGGGCGGCCATTCCTTCAGAGCGCATGCACCAGTGATTTCACTGGCTGCATGTACAGTAAATATCTCCTAAACAGTGCATGTTTATTTTCCAACATGATTTTAATATAATATAACAACTCCCTTGTCATAGGCAGGTAGCTTGATACAAACTATCTGTGCTTGCTATCACTTATGCTGGCCATACATGAGCAAATTTTCCCTTCTAAAATGTTCGTTGTACGAACATTCGTAAAATTTTCTAATTGTAAGTCTAATTGTTCGGAGTCCCCTTCTGGGGACCCCTAATAGCATTTCTGTCTCCTTCTGCCTTCCGAGTGCCCCTATAGCAAGCCGAAAGGTATAATTTAGAGTGCCCCTATAGCAAGGTAAAAAAAACTTTAAAATCACTCACTTACTTCTCCTGCCCAGGACTACATGTCCCATGATGCATTGTTCCTCACACATTTACAAGCTCCCAGGCACTTACTGACATGTATGAATAGTGTACTGAGCTGTATGTGTGCTTCACTGTGTATACTGACCTGTATGGATGGTGTACTAAGCTGTATGTGTGCTTCACTGTGTATACTGACATGTATGGATGGTGTACTGAGCTGTATGTGTGCTGTACTGTATTTTCTGAGATGTAAACAAATAATGCAACCTGTATGCGGACCAACTAATCGATTATCAAAATAGTTGACAACTATTTTGATAATTGATTATAATTAAGTATGCCGACTAGTTGTTTCAGCCCTTATTGCGGACTAACCATTCAAGCAGCCAAAGAGACAGAGCCCTGAAAGAAGATTGCGCGAAGACGGAAGCACCCGCAACCTGCCATAAAGGTGACACCGCAGTGCTGGAGGGCTTCTTTAGCAGGCCAGTCTGCCATAATATGCTAATATGTGGTGCATACTAGCACATTATGGCATAACATTATGGCACCAGGGAGCCCCATAAAAAAAATATATATATATATGTATACTGTTATAATGTGTACATGTACACTATATTGCCAAAAGTATTGGGACACCTGCATTTATACGCACATGCATTTTAATGATATCCCAGTCTTAGTCCAATATTGAGTTGGCCCACCCTTTGTGGCTATAACAGCTTCAACTCTTCTGGGAAGGCTGTCCACAATGTTTAGGAGTGTTTCTATGGGAATGTTTGACCATTCTTCTAGAAGCGCATTTGTAAGGTTTTGGACAAACACTTGCTTATTCCAAAGCTTATCCCTGGTGACTCCCAGGCTAAATATTTCTGAATGGAGCTGTAGCTTGGGGGCTTCAACAGCTATGGTTTGCAGGTTTTGTTTCCCATGGCTGTAGGTGGATTTAGAAGTCATGGAGATGAATTGGAGGAGCTAAAATCTCATGAGTGCAGAGCAGAATGCAGGTTAGATGCGTTTTGCACCTGCCATGACCAGGCCAAGTCCTCGAAAGCAAAACTGTTTGTTTCAAGCTTGGCCTAGGCTAAAGATCACATAGGGGTCTCTTATAAAAAAACACACTGTATGAGTGCCTCAGCATTCATATAGATATTGTTAATAATCACGTAATGCATTTAATCTGTGTATTGCCTGTTATCCACAGCAACATCTAGTGGTCATAATGCAGTATAATCCTAAATTGTGGTATTTCAGGAAAGTGCTTCATTATGGCCTCTAGATGGAGCTGACAATTATAGAAAATATTAGAGAAATTATGGGAACTATTTGTGGCAGCATTGGGAATGCAGAGGCATTTTCATAATTTTTTTTTATAAATAGGCCCCATCATCTTTGGCAAGCACAAGCATTATGGGTATCTTATGTCATTAAAGACTACTGTTATTTTAATCAGACAGGCCTTGTCTGCTAGACATGTAGTAAGGTAAATGGATCAAAAAATACATACTCACCATGCAGCACCTGTACATTTAAAGAACAAATATGGCTGCATTCATGTAACTGTTGATACGACTTTATACATTAAGCTAATCACTTTTACTTGCTTATAAAATAAAGAAATAAATAATAAGACTATAGTTTTAATTTGACTCCATTGCCTGTGATTTTCCAGGTCTTTAAGAATAGACATATTGGTTGCAATGACCTGTTATAACTGTGAAATGAATAGTATCTCTCTTGTAATGAGACGGGAATGTTTCCAGACATGTAGATTAGTCACAGTTGGTTACTGGGATACCACTGACTCAAATATCCATAAGTCATAAGTGGCTGAAATGACTACAGATTCCATGCATAGCTAGATGTCTGTATTTGCTGTCCCCAATTATATGTTAATATGGTTCTAATATGAGCTCATGAGTCACTACAGTAGATAATGTTGGTGTTCAGTATGACTCTTGCTTATTTGTCCTAAAAGGTGGATATAGACCTTTATATAATGGTAACCAGACTCCATATTTTTGTTTTACCTTTGTTTTGGTCTAGTAAAAATATAAAAGTATACATGTCTGAAATTTTTATTTTTTTGTTTTTATGAAGGTGTTTGACTTTTCAGTTACAGTAGATGACAATGTTCATAGCTGTGGGTGACCCAAGAGCTCGCCTGGGGAACTAGCAATTAGACAGGCTAGAGGAGTTGAAGGGCTAGGCCACACAGAACTGAAGGATTAAAACATCAAACAATTTCTTACATCCTTCAATTACTATTGCAGTCTTTGCTCTTAATTTCCTTTACACGACTGCTGTGGCCTCTATGACGGGTTATTCTCCCTGCTGGATTTTTTATTTATCTTATTTTATGAAAAATGCACCGGAATAGCTGGAACATGGAGATGGGAAAATCCAAAACTTTCAGTTGGAGGGGAAAAGAACTTGAATATTGGGAAGGTTACAACATTTAAGGAGCTGGAGGATGACTCAGTCCACCATGCTCCAGTTATAATAACTATGGGGTAGAATGGCGCTGTAATAAAGCCTTCAGCAGCATGGTACTGAGAATTTGACCTGAGAACAGTTGGGTAATTTCTGTCACCTCTAAAGTCTAAAAACAGAGTTAGCAATGCTGCTTGCAGAGATCACCACTGTGTAACTTTGATTCTCTTATCTCTTGCCAGAGCTGTGCTATTAATCTTTTGTGGGGTGTGATAATCCTCAAAATACAACTGTTTGGAGAAGTGGAAATTTGAACGAGAAAAGGGACAAAATATACAGGTTTGCTTATGTAGCGCCGGCCCAAATTGGTCCACGCTATGTTTAAATTTAGGGGATAGTCTGAGCCAATAGTTGGGCTCACACTGGCTGATTTCTTTGAATTTGGCTTCTGCTCTGGTTGTGATACTGCCTGGCAGTTATTTTTCCTGTTCGCCCGAGGCTGCATCTCTGCTCGGTAGGCCCGGCTCTGCTGGTTTGGGCCTACATTTCTGGAAAGTATCCCAAGCTGTCCATCCGTGGGAAGGAAGCTCTTGAGGAGGGGAGTCGGGGGAGGACCTGCCCCAGAGGAGACTGGCAAGGCGCAGATGTCTTGGGAGAGGCCTGGCAACTCACTCAAGGAGGGATCCACTCAGAGGCGTAACTAGAAACTTCAGGGCCCCGGTGCAAGAAATCATGAAGGGCCCCCCCCCCCCCGAAAAAGCATAATTGTGATACTTTTTTTTTTTTGAGGAGTGTTGGGGGGAGGGGGTGGCATCAGTGGTGGTGTTGAATGGGGGTGGCAGCAGTGGTGTCTGGGGGTGTGGCAGTGGCTGTGTTGAGGGGTGGCAGCAGTGCTAGTGTTGAGAGGGGGTGGCAGCGGTGATAGTGTTGAGGGGGTGGCAGTGGTGGTGTTTGGGGGGTGACAGCGGTGGTGTTGAGGGGGGTGGCAGAGGTGGTGTTGAGGGGGGTGGCAGAGGTGGTGTTGAGGGGGGGGTGGCAGAGGTGGTGTTGAGGGGGGTGGCAGAGGTGGGGTTGAGGGGGGTGGCAGAGGTGGTGTTGAGGGGGGTGGCAGAGGTGGTGTTGAGGGGGGGTGGCAGAGGTGGTGTTGAGGGGGGTGGCAGAGGTGGTGTTGAGGGGGGTGGCAGAGGTGGTGTTGAGGGGGGGTGGGAGAGGTGGTGTTGAGGGGGGGTGGCAGAGGTGGTGTTGAGGGGGGGGGTGGCAGAGGTGGTGTTGAGGGGGGGTGGCAGAGGTGGTGTTGAGGGGGGGTGGCAGAGGTGGTGTTGAGGGGGTGGCAGTGGTGGTGTTGAGGAGGTGGCAGTGGTGGTGTTTGGGGGGTGGCAGCGGTGGTGTTGAGGGGGGTGGCAGCGGTGGTGTTGGGGTGATCAGTAAGAGGCAGAGGTGGTGGAGGTTGGAATCGATTGCACTGGCAATTTGTCACTTACTTCGTTCAGGCAATCGATTCCTCCTCAGAACTCTGTCACACGGTGAGCCCAGGGATGCCTTTTCCTCATGGGCACTGTGATCGCAGGAGAGAGCCGCCTCCTCCCCCTTCACGCGATTGGTGTCAGCTGGTCAGCTGACTTTCTTTTTCAGTGACCGCCCTCGCCTCCCGAGTCCCCGACATCATTCTCTCTGGATAGGGGCGGGGCGGTCCACTGTCTCAGCTCTGCCTTCTCTCCCCTCCTCATCCTTATTATCGGCGGACAATACCCCCCCTTCCTCCCGCGGCGTAGCTAACTGGCGGGCCCCTCACACTGGCAGATCGACGGGCGGGGGGGCCGCGGTCACCTCACACTGGCGGACGAACGAAGGGGGGCCCGAGGGCACCCCTAAAGTAGCGGAACTGCGGGGCCCAGTCGCAATTGCGACTGCTGCGACCACGATAATCCCGCCACTGGATCCACTATACTAAAGCCCTGTAATATGCCGGTCTGGCTTATAGGTTCTATTATTGCTCGGCTGGAGGTTTGGGACATTTAAAATCCTGTGGCAGTAGTTTGCATGACCCAAAATTAATCAGCAGCTCTTTCGGGGGTCAGTGCTACACTTATACAGTAAACAGTACAAGGGGAAGCTGTGATACTGTATGCAAAATTATCATTGACCTAAACTAGATACTATTCAGCAAATTGTCTTTACAATCTATTTGCCGTAACCCACAGCTAGCAATGAGAAATGTATTTGTCTGGGCACATGGAACTTTAGAATCAGAAGCTAAAATCTGATTAGTGGGATGTTACTGTTATCAATATTTTTTTTAACAATATAGTACATGCTAACAGTTTTTAAATGCTACTTTTTAAACCCCCTAACTAACTGTGCAGCCCAGTATAAATGTGTTGTAGACTGCTCATATTTTTTTCATTACCCCTAAATGTCCTTCACTGGAAATGTTGAAAGGTATGTCTGTGTGAAGTATGCACAACATTCTACATCTGTGAACAGCCTCCTTGGCTGATAGTATGCTGATTCATTCTTCTTTGTGGTTCAGAGAGCATTGCTCTCACAGGGGTCCCACACCATGCAGATCTGCTTAACGTTTTCCTGAATATCTGTTTTGTATCTGGAATCAATCCCATTCTATTTACAGCTCCAGTGCTTTGATAAAGAAATGCAACATCTAAGTTGGAAAACCACATAGTAGTTCTTCATTTAGGCAAATCCTTGTCCCATTATCAGACAATTTTTACTTAAGCGCTGCAAAGTAGCATTTTTATAAGAAATCTAGATAAAGGGCATGATGAACCTTATAGCATTTCTGAGAATTGTTTATGTCAAAACTGGGCTACACCACATTCAACAGTGAATAAATGTGTTTCTTTTATCTCTACTTTCTTTGTATTGGCATGTTGGAGGAAGAGATAGCAGATGGTGAATCTAACATACATATTTTCAGTGTGCTTATTACAACTGGAAAGAAAATGATCATAACTCAAATCCTATGGGGTATAGTATGCTATTGAGTAAACACAATAAAGTAATAAATCCTTTTATTTTAACTTAGCAGCTAAAACCTGTATCTACATTTATCCTGGCCATACAGAAGTGGTAAAACTTTGCTGGACCTGCTTCTTATATAAACAGCTGGCAGCAAGAGGGAAAGTGGACCCTACATAGTTATCAGAGCAACAACTGCTTCCTACTAGGCACCCTACTTCTGCTTTGCCATATGTTGTAATGCCACCTTCACATTCATGAGCATTATAATACCCAAGACTCAAGCAAAACTCAACTGAAAAAAAAGGGCTAAATTGGGTAGCATAATACCGCATGAGGCCCAGATAGCTATACTTAACATGCCTTATGAAGCAACAGAACAGAGGTTATGGATGGGACAGTAGAAAATGAAGAGTCATTGCTTTGATAACATGCTATAATCATTTCATTTCTTGGCAGCAGTAGGAATATGCTAGACCCAGCCAACTATCCATATTCTGTATTTTCTGAAATGGGGTAATGACTCCTGGTTCATTTAAAAAAAAAAAAAGAATCAACTCACAAAGAATATGACCAGATAATAGCAGTCCAAAACATATTCAGAAACCAACTGTTTTTTTTTTTAGGGACTTTAAAGGTTCTGTACTAGAGGCAACAGTAACACAATTAGGAAGTATAAAAATATACATTTTTTATATAAATATACATTTTATTAGTCACAATTTGTTGATAAAATAACTACTAGTTGTATTGACATGCTTCTGCAATTTTCCCAAGAATAATAAAATAGTGCAATATCCCATGCTAAAAAGACTTATACATAGTCCATTTAGTGATTTTATTGCACATTCTTCAAATTTAAGTCTGGACCGCTGTTTTTTCAGCGGCGGACACATCGGACACTTTTGACACATTTTTGGGACCATTCACATTTATACATCGATCCCTGCTATAAAAATGCATTGATTGCTGTATAAATGTGACTGGCAGGGAAGGGGTTAAAACTAGGGGGCGAGGAAGGGGTTAAATGTGTTTCCTAGATGTGTTATAACTGTGGGGGGAGGGGACTGACTGGGAGAGGTGACCGATGGTTGTCCCTATGTACAAGGGACACACCATCGGTCTCCTCTCCCTGACAGGACGTGGATCTGTGTGTTTACACACACAGATCCACTGTCCTGCTCGGTTACTGGGCAATCGCGGGTGCCCGGCGGCCATCGCGGCAGCCGGGCACGCGCATCGGGTCCCCTAGCTGCTTTTAAAGGCAGGACGTCCTATGACTTTCTTTCAGAACAAGAGTCTTCATTTGACGGTGGGCGATAGACAAGTGGTTAAAGGATGTGGATACATCTATAGGGAAGGATTAGGCATGGGGGTGTAGGAAACATAAGGGTTAATGTATGTCTATGGTTCCCTGTACGACAATAGTGTCAACTGGAGAAAAACTGTTTGCCATTTATATTACAGAGAAGGTTTATTTTCATATACAAAAACATTGTTCAAAACAAAAATCTAGTGGATTTTATTGCTGTTCATACAAGTAACTTTTTAGAAAAACAGTTTCCAAGTCATTGACCACCTAGAACAATCATTCAACAAATAAAATCTGAATGAAGGATAGTGAGTCAGAATATGTTGCCCACTAGATTATGAGAGCCAGGTAATCAGCATTTTCAAAGAGAGGTCAGCAATTGCAGCCTACATCTTTGTTTGAGTACAGGCTAAGCCTGACAGGCTTCCTTTAATGATTATATTTAATATATACAATTGATTAAACCTGCTACTGCATGACAGCATATGAATTAGCAGAGGAACTCTGTACTATATTATATTGGAAACAATAGTATTTCACATCTGTGCAGCACACTGTTTGCATCTCTTGCAGGGGGTCTGGCCTCTTTCCCTCTTCCAACGGCAATGGACATTATATTAGATTTAAGTGCAGTGGTGTCAGCTTGTGTATTGCCTCTAAAAAGAATATATTTCTAAATGAAATGTTCACCACATGTCGGTAACAACCCATGCAATCCATACAAAGAAACCAAAACAAATATGTTTAGAAATTAAGTTATCTGTAATAAAATGGAATGACACATGGAAACGTATTGAACACATGAAGAAAGGGAGGTGCAAAAAGGCATGGAAAGCCAAGACACCAACTGAAATCTATCAGTAATTAGAAAGCAATCCTTCCCCTTGTCAGTGCAAGCTGATTCAGTCTCAACTGATGGCCTTTAAAAAGGTGTCTCATTACCAAGGTGTCGCACAAGAAAGATCTCATAATGGGTAAAAGAAAACAGCCCTCTCAAGACATTCGCAAACTTATTGTTGCAAAAGATACTGATGGCATTGGTTACAGAAGGATTTCTAAACTTCTGAATGTTCCAGTGAGCACTGTTGGTTCCATAACCCGGAAGTGGAAAGAACATAGTTTCACCATAAACTGGCCATGACCACGTGCTCCTCGCAAGATTTCTGACAGAGGAGTGAAATTAATTATCAAAAGAGTTGTCCATGAGCCAAGGATCACTTGTGGAGAGCTTCGGAAATACCTGGAATTAGCAGGTACAATTGTTTCAAAGAAAACAATAAATATTGCACTCAACCACCATGGCCTGCATGCACAACCACCATTGCCTGCATGCACAATCACCATGCAAGACTCCATTGCTGAAGAAAAAGCATGTTGAAGCTTGTTTAATGTTTACTACATAACATTTAGACAAGCCTGTGAAATAATGGGAGAATATAGTCTGATCAGATGAGAGCAAAATTGAACTCTTTGCATACCATAATAAACATCATGTTTGGAGGTCAAATGGCACTACATATCACCCCAAAAACATCATACCAACAGTGAAGTTTGGAGGTGGGAACATCATGCTGTGGGGCTGTTTTTCAGCATATGGTACTGGCAAACTTTAAATCATTGATCAAAGCATGAATGGAAAAATGTACACACCATTCTTGATAAAAATCTGCTGCCATCTACCAGGATGATGAAGATGAAACGAGGGTGGACATTTTAGTAAGACAATGATCCCAAACACAAAGCCAAGGAAACACTCAGTTGGTTTCAAAGAAAAAAAAAATCTGGTAGAATGGTCCAGCCAAGCAGTTGATTTGAATCCAATAGAAATTCTGTGGAAAGAACCAAAGATCAGAGTTCATAGAAGAGGACCACGGAACCTTCAAGATTTGAAGAATGGGCCAAAGTCACACCTGAGCAATGCATGCGACTAGTTTCTCCATACAGGAGGCGCCTTGAAGCTGTCATTACCAACAAAGGATTTTGTACAAGGTATTAAATACATTTTAGTTAGCGTGTTTAATACTTTTTCCTGTGTCATTCCATTTTATTACACATAACCTAATTTCTGAATGTATTTGTTTTGGATTCTTTGTATGTATGGATCGCCTGGGTTGTTACCGACATGCAGTGAAAATTTCACGTGTTCGATACTTATTTTACCCCCTGTAGTTATAAAAATCTATTTTTTTTGTACAGAAGGTACAGGTAGAACCTCTGTTAAGTTTTTTTTGTTGCCATTTGTGTCTCATTCCCCTACTTCCTGTTCCAATGTTTACATATGTTGTGTATAAAATCACATTTATCAACAAAAGTTCAACTAAATTAAGTTTTGATTAAACACCTACAGAGCATGGAATATGGGGTCACAATAAGCTATCAATTTCATAGCCTGCCAGTTAAAATTTCCCATGAGGAAGATCAGACTTTCTTCTGGGACGACTGCCATGCAGACCAATTTAATGCAGTGTGCAAACTATAGTCTGAGCACTGACAGGCTGACCCCCCACCCTTCATCCTCTGCAGCAATGCTGGCAGCCCTCATACATCTATTTCCCAAAGACATCCTCTGGATATGATGCTGAGCACATGCACTCAACTTCTTTGGTCGACCATGGCGAGGCCTGTTCTGAGTGGAACCTGTCCTGTTAAGCCGCTGTATGGTCTTGGCCACTGTGCTGCAGCTCAATTTCAGGGTCTTGGCAATCTTCTAATAGCCTAGGCAATCTTTATGTAGAGCAACAATTCTTTTTTTCAGATCCTCAGTTATTTGCCATGAGGTGCCATGTTGAACTTCCAGTGACCAATATAAGTGAGTGAGAGCGATAACACCAAATTTAACACAACTGCACCCCATTCACACCTGAGGCTTGTAACACTAACAAGTCACATGACCCTAGGGAGGGAAAATGGCTAATTGGGCCCAATTTGGACATTTACACTTAGGGGTGTACTCACTTTTGCCAGCGGTTTAGACTTTAATGGCTGTATGTTGAGTTATTTTGAGGGGACAGCAAATTTACACTGTGGGCAGCTTGTATAACAAAGTGTAATTTCTTCAGTGTTGTCACATGAAAAGATATAATAAAATATTTACAAAAATGTGAGGGGTGTACTCACTTTTGTGAGATACTAATATTATATATATATATATATATACACAGTACCTCTTGTAGACAGCGGAGCACAAAGGCCAGAAAGAAACACCAATAGGGAGCCCTGTGGAGAAAATAATCTTTCTAAAGGCTACACCCGCAGTCACTATGACACGTTTGTTGTTTCACTTGTGGGAACAACATATGGTGGTCAACGATTGTGGCATAAATAGTAGACAAAAAAAGCCGATACTCCTTCTTTTTTTTTTTTGGAAAGCATAAACAATGGTCAAAACATTGTTAGGGTTTTTTTGCCCACTGTGTACCAATTGGGGAAATTTCTCTTTACTTCCTGTCCTTCCTCCCCTTTATATGGCAGGGTTTTACAGCGACAAGAACTGAGAAGATTTGCTGTGAATTGAAGCAGACAGTAAAACAAAAATGTTTTTACGATTTAGAGTACATCTGTCCTAAAGGCAGAAACCCTTCAGTTAAATCTTTTAGGCAACCTGCTCAGAATGCTTTCTTGATTATCTCTTTGAGAGACAATAAAATGCAAATAGTGGATAGGATTTGTGATATCTGATCCTTAATGTGCACTAGGAAAAAAAAAAGTATTACGCCCATGTTGTAGATTTCACTAGTACCCAATAATAACGCTGACTCTCTTTTAGGTTGCAGAGGGTAAAGTGGTTGTCTTGAATTTTCGTTTCATCGATTTGGAAAATGACAATCTCTGCCGATACGACTTTGTGGATGTTTACAGTGGTCATTCAAATGGACAGCGCATTGGACGATTCTGTGGTACTTTTAGACCCGGTGCTCTTGTATCCAGCAGCAACAAGATGTTGGTCCAAATGGTGTCAGATGCCAACACAGCAGGGAATGGTTTCATAGCAATGTTCTCAGCAGCAGAACCCAATGAAAGAGGTACTGGCTTTGTATTTACAATATATCAATATAGGTATGGGTTTTAGAGGACAAACCAAATAATTGGCTGTAACAATGTTTTACAAAAGAGTGAAAAAAAAAGAAATACCACCACACTGTCATGGTTATGCAGTAATGTTTGTCTGTCAGCTTACCTCTCCATGTGCTCAGATTAAGAGGCTAGCCACTCTCACCTGGCTGCTTAAGTAATCTCTCCTCTAAGCATGGCTCCACCCCAGGCCCTACCAGGGAACTCTATATTAACCTGTGCACTGCAAGCCAGGCGTGCTGATCAATATTGTGTGTTTAGCTTTCGTGTGTGACTTGCTGTGTCTTCTACGTCTGAATCCAGTTACCGATCTTGGCTTATTCTCGACTATCCCTGCCTGCTTGTGACCCTGACCTTTGGCGTGTTCTATGTTTATCCTTGTCTGCTAGTCGCCCGGACCTTTGGCTTATCTCCTTGCTATCTCTTGTTATCCTGGGCTGCTGCTTCCTTTCTATCCCCCCTGTAGCCTACTGTGAGCGTAAGCTGGGAGACCCTGGGGCCCGTGATCTGGAGCCAGTTGCAGCGCAGTCCATCCTCACCACTAGAGGCTCTGGTGAACACCTGCTGGCTCTTAGACTCTGCGCCCTGGGGAATCTTATGCTCTAGCTCCCTGTGAGATCCGTGTTAGTGCTCCAGTGGACCTGCCTTCCTTAACCACCTATAGTTCCATCCGCAGCAGTCAGCCGTAGGGTCCACTACCTTAGCGGTGCACTCCTGACCCCAACAGTGTGCATCTGTTACCTGGCCTCAGGTGACCTTACACACACTTTATTAAAACTATAATTTTCAAAAGATATTTACATGAAAAATGTAAAGACTCCCTAATTAATCACTTTCTTTTATTTAGATAGTTATTTTTATTTCATTGAACTTTAGCCAGCGATGCATTTGCACCCTATCTGATTGTTTGGTTGAATTGAACAAACAGATCCTTAATCAGCTTAGTGAATTTTCTGTGATTACAGGGGATCAGTACTGTGGAGGAAGGCTGGAGAAACCTATTGGAACTTTTAAAACTCCAAACTGGCCTGATAGAGATTACCCAGCTGGTGTCACATGTTCCTGGCATATTGTTGCACCTAAACATCAGGTGAGATGTATTCATTATGTTTTTATTTTTTTAAACAGGTGCTATTACTTTTTGTCTTCCATTATTTAGTAAATGTATTGTACATTTAAGGAAATTATTAAAATGCAATTAAGGTCTCACTTTCTGGCATAGTCGTGCTTTATTTCATATATTTATTTTACTTTTTATATTTTTTATTAAAAGTTGTATTTTATTATTAGAGTGACTAACTGAACCCAGTTAAATGCACAGCAGAGCAGTTGTATTTAACAGGCTTAGAGTCTGTGTTGACTGACTTTTTTTTCACTTCAAACGAGTTTTGCATTTCATTAGGGGAGAATGTAAAACTAGCTTGAAGCAGATGACATGCAGTTCGAAAGGAGGTCAAATGCATTGGTCAATGAATTCTGAATGGTCTCAGAAGCCTCTTAAACTGGTGTCACACTGATGCCATCTGTACAAGTCTGAAGCCTGTTGACACAAGCCTTAAACTGAGAATTTGTTCTAGCTTTCCAAAAGCATTTAACCGATGGTAAATGCTAAAAATGCATTGTCTGTTAACAAATGTTTAGATTTATAATAAAAGTACCTGAAGTACAGATTTTTATTAAAATGTACAAGCGGGCTTAATATGGTAACTTTTATGCCACATAAATATTACTATCTTCCCTGCATTAAGGTAAAAAATGTTTAGGTAGTAATATCATCACCTCACGCCCCTTATATTTACCTGAGCCTTCACTCGATCCAGCTCTGTGCCCATCTGTAGCAGCTCTCCCTGCTCTTACAGGCTTTTCTGGGGCAGTGGGAGCCATTGACTCCCTCTGCTGTCATTTAAATTCTGTGATGAAGGAGCAGGGGGACGGGGTCAAGCCGAATTGTCTGTGTCTATGCACGCAGACAGCGAGGCTTGGGATTGAGCCCACAAATGTACCACAATAGGAAGTGGCTTCCTATGGTGGCACACTGAGAAGAGGTGAAGCCAGAAGTGCCGGCAGGAGACCCTAGAAGAGGAGGATTGCGGCCGCTCTGTACAATTCCATTGCATAGAGCAGGTAAGTATAACATGTTTGTAAAGGTAATATATATATATATTTTTAAATAATCACTTTATTCATACAGTACAGGATGCAGGACTTGTATTAATAGACCCTGGGTTATACACAGGTGTAGCGCTACCCCCATAGGAGCCACTAAGTAAAATGCCAGGATCCATTAATGCCAAACTCATTAACCAATCTAGAATTATGTTTTTTTAAAGCTATATTGAGGACTTGGATAGGTAGTGGGTAATGGTACGATACTCCAATAACCCTTAGTAACAATTTGAGGACACTAGACTTTCTCCTTTAGAACTGTGAGCCAAATCCTTGCACAAGTAAATGATGGACTGAGCTTTGTAGTAGCAACTTGAGGAGATTAATCTTCTTCCTTGGACACTGAAGCAAAGTCCTTTCACTAAGAATTAAATAGATGGAGCTATTCAGAACAGCAGACACAATGACCCCTTTAAACCCGCTGACTCTAGCATAGACATAAGCTGGATGGCAACAGCACACAGTCTCTAGGCTCTCTTTCACCAGTCTTTACTCATTAATGTCCTTGAAAAATTGGTTGTCTCCTTCCAATTTCCTCCAGACACTTTCACCCCGTAGTACCAGTCTAGATCCTCAGAAGACAGTCCCTCAGTCAGCTTCAGCAATTCTCAGCAAACTAAGCCTCCAGCTAGCTTCACTGAGGCCTCTACAGCTCACAGCCACGTTGCAGAATGGCCTAGAGGGCTAATAGTCCCCCTAGGCTGTGATCTCCTCTTCAGGGAAAAAGACCAGGCTGCTCTATGTCTCAGAGTATTTATACAGACTCCGTCACCATCTGGGCACCTCTCCCGAGGTATTGGTCAGGGTTGCATAAATATTCAGCTGCTAATTAGACTCTTTATGCCCACTAACTTCCAGAATATTTCTGGCTAACCAGGAGAACCAGTTGATTCTGCAGCCACTGAAACACAGATCAGACAAGAGCAATCAAACACAGCTACACTGAATACAGTGATCCAAAACTAAATTTACCTAACAACGAAATGCAGCTCCACTTGATACAGTGACCCAGAACTACTATTACCTAATCCTAGCACCTATCTAGGAGGGTGCTACACGGGCTATCTTCAGGTGATTGGATACTGGAAAAAAAATTTTTTTTTATTGGGTTGCCTGTATTGCACGCTCATATAACCCAAGGCACTCTGTGAGAAAACCAGCTCACCGCGCTAGGTGATATTAATTTAGGCAATAATATATAATATATAATTTGCAATGTGACAGTCCCAATAAAGTGATGTTCATAGCGTTTTCTTTGATGGCCAAAAAGTTCAATTCTAGTCTCATCAGACCAGAGCACCTTCCTCCATACATTTTGGGAGTCTCCCACAAGCCTTTTCGCAAACACAAAACGTGCCATTTTTTTTTTTTGCTGAAAGTAATGGCTTTCTTCTGGCCACTCTGCCATAAAGCCCAACTCTATGGAGCGTACGACTTATTGTCGTCCTATGTACAGACACTACAGTCTCTGCTGTGGAACTCTGCAGCTCCTCCAGGGTTACCTTGGGTCTCTGTGCTGCCTCTCTGATTAATGCCCTCCTTGCCCGGTCTGTGAGTTTTGATGTGCGGCCATCTCTTGGCAGGTTTTCTGTTGTGCCTTGTTCTTTTTATTTGGTTATGATAGATTTGATGGTGCTCCTAGGGATCATCAAAGATTTGGATATTTTTTTTATAACCTAACCCTGACTTGTACTTCTCAACAACATTGTCCCTTTCTTGTTTGGAGAGTTCCTTGGTCTTCATGGCAGTGTTTGGTTAGTGGTGCCTCTTGCTTAGGTGTTGCAGCCTCTGGGGCCTTTCAAAAAGGTGTGTATATGTAATGACAGATCATGTGACACTTAGATTGCACACAGGTGGACATCATTTCACTAATCATGTGACTTCTGAAGATAATTGGTTGCACCAGAACTTTTTATATTCTTCATAACAAAGGGGGTGAGTACATACGCACATGCCAATTATCAGTTTTTTATTTCTGAAAAATGGTTTTATGTATATATTTTTCTAATTTTACTTCACCAACTTAGACTATTGTGTTCTGATCCATCACATATAATTCAGATTAAAAAAACATTAAACTAAAGGCTGTAGTGTAACAAAATAGGTAAAAAGCCAAGGGGGGTGAATACTTTTGCAAGGCACTGTATGTCATGTCTAAGAATACTTGAATGACCTTCTGCTGAAGGATTCCTCAACCACAATGTCAGCCAACATCCAAAGGACTATTTTTTTCTTTAAACCTTACTGGTAAATCAATTTTCCAAAGTCTCCTCTTCAGCCCTCACTCTGGAGTACCTAGGTCTAATCCTGGACACATCCCATGCAACTCATGCCAGAATCTTCCTTCCTCTGTAAAATATTACTACTTTAAGGTCCCACACCGGACCCTCAGTTCAAAAACGCCCCCCCAATTTGCTACTGCATGAAGATCCTGGGCCTAATGGTAGCCTCCTTCAAGGCCCAGTTTTACTCCAGTACACTTCATCTGAGTATCCGAGTATTGTAAAACTAACAGGTCCACTCTCTGGACCATCTTATGTGTCTATCCAGCCAAAAAACTCTCTAACTGGCATGGGGGATCTCCAACTCTGCTCTGGAGTGTGGAAAGTCTTTCCATACAATGCCCTGAAAGGTGGTGGTGTTAATGGATGCCAGGTTTACTGTTTTTGTAAATCCAATACTTGTCCAGGATACTTGGTCCTCAACAGCAGGGTTTAAACTCCCCATCAACATTATAGAACTGAGAGCAATCGGATTATCTCTACAACACTGGAACCTGTTCTACAAGTTCACCCAATCCAACAAAGTCACAGCAGTAACATAAACCATTAGGGGGGCACTAGAAGTTAAACTGTCCTAAAAGAAACACATTTCAACCTCTCCTGGGTGGAAGTTCACATTCTAGCTCTCTCTTCCATATCCACGCCTGGCATAGATGATATCAGGTGAATTTCCTAAGCTGTCAAGGCATAGATCCAGAGGATTGGTCTCTGCACCCCAAGATCTTCCAGAGTCTCTGTCAACAGTGGGGGGAAACCAGATGAGGACATACTGGCCTCCTGGTTCAACAAAACTGTATAGATATGTAGCCAGGACCAGGGTTCTCTAGCCTTCAAAATTATGCTCTTTTTCCATCGGAAATTCCTACCGTGTGTGTGCCCCATCGGAGAAATTCCGATGAATTCCATTAGAGTTTAAATATAGAACATGTTCTATTTTTCTCCGATGGAATTCCGTTGCGAGTTTGGTCGGACAAAGGTCTGATCGTGTGTACAGGGCATAAGATGTCCTTTGGACTGTAGTCTCATAGAGTGGGTGGGGTTATATGAGCATGCACTAGTTCCAATCACCTAAAGGTAGCCTGCATATATCCCATGATCTATGAATACAAGTCCTGTGTCCTGTTTTGTGCTCCAAGATAAGATATTTACAGGTGAGTTAAAAATGCAATTGTTTTATCTAAAATGGCTGCTCTTAGGCCTTTAATATGTGATTGAGCTAGTTCTCAAACCTAGTCACTACAAAAAAAAACAAGAAAGCTGTGCTCTCTGATCTTCTATCATTAAATTTATTGGATAGCTGGCTACTTTAAAGCATAGCTGCAGGAAACCTCTTTTTGGTCTCTCTTCCCCGGGGTTGCGATGCGCCCAGTTCCTCCTCCCCCGCCCGTCCCCTTCAGGCGACGGGGGCGGGGTTGAACTTTGACGCATCGGCGTCATGCCAGCACGTCGCATGTATGGCGTCTCCAGACGCCGGCATGTGCATCATGGCTTCCTCCATCCCGCGCGGCTTGGTGGCTGGGTCGAGCTTCCGGTGGGGTCTCTTGTACCTCGGACGGTTGTTCGGTCCCTTGCCTCCCATTGGCCAACGCGATGACGCATGACGTTGGCGGGAACACGCCCCAGGATATGGGTACTTAAGCCAGGACAGCCTTGACAGGTCCACTTCACATTTTTCCTTCTGAGGATGGGCTCCACATGTCTCCATCCAAACTTATCAGGTAATCCAAGGGTATTGTTTTCAGGACTCACATCACATCCATGCTCACATGCTCCCTTCCCCTCAGCACATACATCCTTCCTATATACCCCAATTTTCCCACTCACAATTCCATTATTTCTGTGGTAATATCTGTGGTCTCTATCCACTCATACACTAAGCCCCATTACCACCCTGGCCCAATTCCCTTATTTACCTGCTCATAGACATTCACTTTGCCCTCCCCTCTTCATTCCTTCCCTTCCCCCTCCCCACACCACAACCCCTCCCACCCCCCCCTCTCTTTTTCACATATTTTTACATGTTCATACATAATTTTTGTTTGGTTCACATTCATCAACCATTTTTTGATCCACTTTTTTTCTTTTCCTCCATTAGTACCTGAATTTGTGTCTCATGTGCGCCCACCTCACCTTTGGTATTGTGTTGTGGCTGTCCGGTAGTGATGAGCCGAACACCCCCGGGTTCGGTTCGCACCAGAACCCGCAAACGGACCGAAAGTTTGCACGAACGTTAGAACCCTATTAAATACAATGGATGCGAACGTTCGAAATCTAAAGTGCTAATTATAACGACTAATATGCATGTTATTGTCCTAAAAAGGGTTTGGGAACCCGGGTTCTGCACCAGGGGACATGTATCAATGCAAAAATAAGTTTTAAAAACGGCCGTTTTTCGGGAGCAGTCATTTTAACCTCCCTGGCGGTATGATTCTTTCTGGAATTATGTACCAAAAGCGGTACAGTTATTTTGCATGGAAATTTGGTGTTATGTATTATAGGCCTGCAATTCTTAGTAATTACTTACTTAAACCTGAGCAAACCAGAGTCTAGTAGACATCCCGGGTATGATAAAGTTTGAAACACAAAATTATAAATTATAATATAATAAATAACTATAAATAATTATAAAAAATAGTAATCTAATTATAATAAAAATTATTCAATAATGTAATCAAATCAAAAACACTGAAATTTGCTCAGTTGCAGAATTGTCGCTGTCATTAGATTTAGTGTTTGATGACGAATTTCCCCACAAATCGCTATCGCTCAATTCTGCGAGTGATTCTAATTTATTATCGCTGTTTTCTAGCTGGTCTAAAACCACTTTTGACATAAAGGGACACTTTTTGGTTGCTATGGACAATCTCCAGTTTCCAGGCAGAAAGAATAGTTTTTATTATATAAAACTGCATGCAGGGCACTGGACAGACCACTAGGGACAAAGGGGGTGTGTAATTATTACATACAGTACTGTAATCAGTAAGATTACAGTGTACTGTATGTATACTATGTGTTTACTTTTTGAATTTGCCGCCCAGTTCCGCTCCCATGCGCCGCTGCGGCTCGCAGGGAACGGAACTAGGAAGTCAGATGGGGTCGAAAGTGCCGACACTCGCCGGAGATCTCGCTGGCGATCACAGAAGAGGACATCATCGCTGGATCACCAGGAGAAGGTAAGGAAACTCCGCTGCGGGCTCTGCAATGTCTACCCCGAGCGTGACTCGGGGTTACCGATCCTAGCATAAAAAAACAACCCCGAGTCACGCTCGGGATTACCGCTAGGGAGGTTAATGATGCATAAAGTGAAAAAAAAAAGTCAAATATTGCTTTAAATATCGTACCTGGGGGTGTCTAAAGTATGCCTGTGAAGTGCCACGAGTTTCCCGTGTTTAGAACTGTCCCTGCACAAAATGACATTTCTAAAGGAAAAAAAGCCATTTAAAACTGCTTGCGGCTTTAATGTAATGTCTGGTCCCGGTAATATGGATGAAAATCTTTGAGAAAAATGGCATAGCTACCCCATCACCCCCCCCCCCCCAGCCTATTACCAGCCCCTTTGGGTCTTGTATGGATATTAAGGGGAACCCCGCACCCCCAAAAAAAAGGCCCTATATACTCTGAACAGCAGTATACAGGCGGTGCAAACAAGACAGGGACTGTAGGTTTGTTCTTAAGTAGAATCAGTTTTTTTAATTTTGAACAGGTACATTGTTTAAGTGTAGCTCCAGCCAAAAAATCTATTTTTAAGCTTTTTGGAGAACATAGGGAAGGGTTATCACCCCTGTAACATTTGTTTTGCTGTCTGTGCCCCTGTTCAGAACATTTCACCTCACTTTCCTTCCCAATGACAACTGTTTTTGAAAAGTGGGGTTTTTATTGAAACAAGGATTGGTGATAAAGCATCAGTAGAGGGGAGACACCTTTTTCCCATATTAACTCTTACAGGAGAGAATTTCACTTCCTAGGGGTAGATTTCCTCCCACTTGTTGTCTCCTTCCGTTTGCAAGTAGGAGTCGTTTGTAAGTTGGATGTTTGAAAGTAGGGGCCTGCCGTATATACTTTGAAATTTCCCCCCTACATGTTGGTGTTGCCACAACACTGTGAGCCCTCACAGTTACTCTTGTTGGGCGCATGAATGGGCCCTGCTGTGAACTATTATATCAGGAATTATATTTACATGCCATTGTTGAACAGTGGTAGGAAAAATTGGGCCTTTGGTGGTGGTGCTGGTGCCACAACACTGTAAGCCCTCACAGTTACTCTTGGTGGGTGCAGGAATGGGCCCTGCTGTGAATTATTAGATCAAGAATTGTAATTGCATGCCCCTGTTGAACAGGGGCTGAAAAATTGGGCCTTTGGTGGTGGTGGTGGTGGTGGTGTTGCCACAACACTTTAAGCCCTCACAGTTACTCTTGTTGGGCGCATGAATGGGCCCTGCTGTGAACTATTATATCAGGAATTATATTTACATGCCATTGTTGAACAGTGGTAGGAAAAATTGGGCCTTTGGTGGTGGTGCTGGTGCCACAACACTGTAAGCCCTCACAGTTACTCTTGGTGGGTGCAGGAATGGGCCCTGCTGTGAATTATTAGATCAAGAATTGTAATTGCATGCCCCTGTTGAACAGGGGCTGAAAAATTGGGCCTTTGGTGGTGGTGGTGGTGGTGGTGTTGCCACAACACTTTAAGCCCTCACAGTTACTCTTGGTGAGCGCAGGAATGGGCCCTGCTGTGAATTATTAGATCAATAATTGTAATTACATGCCCCTGCAGATTAAATAATAATAATACTGTGCCAACTCTAAATACTAAATGAAGCAGCCAAACATAAAATCAGACAGGATATATAGAACATATAATATCATATGGGTATGATCAATATTCCAGTTTAATTGCTGGTTTTTGTTGTGCACCTATACCCCATACCAATTATTTCACTGTTAGTATTCACTTACATTTTTATCACATTCATTTGTGTACACCTATTGTATACAAACGTTTTGTTTGACACCATATTTTTATGTGCACCATTGTGCTATACATAAAGTAGGGTTTTTTACTACTTCTCTCACAGCGCCACATTATATATTTTTTATATGCCCCTGCAAATGCCTGTTAGTGTAACACAAAAGAAAAAAAACTACGAGCAATAAGGGCTAGCTTCAGGTGTATAATGTGCAGGAAGCACACTACGCCTGCTTTAAGTGCTGCAGATGCCTGTTAGGGCTCTTTCACACTGAGGGTCCATTCAGGTCCGCCTGTCAGTTTTTTAGGCGGACCTGAACGGATGCTACATGTCCTCCTATGGAGCCACTGATGTCAGCGGTGACATGTCCGCTGACATCCGACCCGCTCCGATCCGCAAAAGTGTGACGGAGGAAAACCCTATTTTTCCTTCCGTCTGCGGATCGGATCGGATGACAACGGACTCTACGGTCCGTCATCATCCGATCCCCCCATAGGGGAGAGCCGCGCTCTGACAGGGCGGTCCCTGCACAGTGTGCGGGAACCGCCCAGTCATCCGCCGGCTCAGCGGGGATCAACAGAGTGATCCCCGCTGAGCAAGCGGAGCTTCATGGGGCGGAACATTACTGATCCGTCCTGTGTGAAAGAGCCCTTAGTGTAACAAAAAAGAAAAAAAATATGAACAATAAGGGCTAGCTTCAGGTTTATATTTTGCAGGAATCACACTACGTCTGCTTTAAGTGCTGCAGATGCCTGCCTGTGTTACACAACAGGAAATCACAGCAATAAGGGCTAGCTTCGGTTGTATACTGTGCAGGAGGCTTAGCAAAAATATCACTGACACTGTCCCTACCTATCGTTCTCTCTCCCTGCACACAAGGTTTAGCAAAATATCACTGACACTGTCCCTACCTATCCTTCTCTCTCCCTACACACAATATCACTGACACTGTCCCTACCTATCCTTCTCTCTCCCTACACACAATATCACTGACACTGTCCCTACCTATCCTTCTCTCTCCCTACACACAATTTCTCTAACACTGTCCCTGCCTATGTACGTCTTTCCCTGCACGCCAACACAATACACAAGGCCGCCGCACTGGCGGCCTTTTATAGTGTGGGGCGTGTACTAAACCCCCCTGAGCTATAATTGACCACAGGCATCCTGCCTGTGGCCAATTATGGCTCTCCTCGCTGCCGGCGCTGTGATTGGCCAAGCATGCGGGGTCACAGTGCATGCTTGGCCAATCACAGCGCCGGGATTTTGGGTCGTTCGCGTCACTCGAATTTGGCGCGAACGACCCAAAACGTTCGATCTTCATCGAACAGCCGATGTTCGAGTCGAACGTATGTTCGACTCCAACACCGAGCTCATCCCTACTGTCCGGGTATTCTCCCTGGCTGATGTCCCACGCCATCCGCTCCCTGGCTCTCCCCATGGTTGGGGAGTCTTTGGAGTGTGGGGGACCCATTCCCCGCCTCAACCCCAGGGGAGACAGTTCATCCAGGACCACCATCCCATTCCATTTTTTGGAACACTTGGGTTACCTTTTTGGGCTTCGCTATGGGTAATGTATCAAACCATCTGACTTAGCTGTTTTGTAATCATGACTTAACAATTGAGACTCCATTGACTTACCTATTTATTTTTATACCCCCCCCTCCTTTTTTTAGCTACAATATACGCACCCCACTCCTGATGACTGGCTTAAAACGCCAAGAAACGCGTCGAGTCCATGCTCAGGAATGCCAAGCCAAATTTGCCCAATTATGTTATTTCTTCTTACTGTATTCCTTATTTAAATTTAATTGGATAATGTCTATTGTATCTGTATGCCCATCTATTGTGATTGCTTTCATTAATCACGTCCTAGATATTGAATCATCAAATATGCCAATGTGACTACTATTATATGTATTATGCCTTTGCCTGCATGATCTGTGTATTATATATTATGATACATTATTACATTATGAATTCTCCAATTGACTCTGAGTTTATTGTCATTTCTGGATGGATTATTTAGCAATTCTTCATGGCCACAGAGACTTCCCTGACGGGACTGTGACAGATACACTCATCTTTTGATATCCTATACATACCTATACGCCGATCCATGCATCATTTAAAGTCCCACAGCCCATTTCTTTTTTGCTCTTTTTGGACTCATTTAGTGGAATGGTAACTGGTAGGATAACTTTACACACTGATGTGGGGTTGGTTTTGTAATTTTTTTAAAGTATACATTTTAACTGTATACATCACTTTTATTTAAGGTTATTGAATTAAAGTTTGAGAAGTTTGATGTTGAAAGAGACAATTACTGCCGATATGATTATGTTGCAATATTCAATGGAGGAGAAATAAATGATGCTAAAAGGATTGGGAAGTTCTGTGGGGACAGTCCACCTGCGTGAGTACTCGTACATATATATGTATGTACCTTCATTAATAAGTACTGTGCTCAAACAATAGAAAGTTTTGTATTTATTATATTATCATGTGTATACTAAAAGCAAATGCTTCTTTGAAGATACTATTTATACAGCTGTTACTTTTGTTGATTTGCAATAGAAATATTCTTAAAATCAAGCTCTTGAATTATTCCATGTACTTTACAGAGAGTGCTCATATTTAGCTTGATGCCATGGTTGGGGTCAGCCTACTATTGTGTACAGTTTTCTTTTGAATTCTGTATTTACATAGACATAGTATTGCACTCTTTCTGCATTTCCCATCATGGCAGCTAGCTGTAAAGGCATTATTAAATAAATGAAGTCATGAAAACTATTTGTCTAGTTAATTATTTTGCGTGACTTCGAATATCAGCTTCACCATAAATGTTTATATAGTGAAGTTTTGCTTTAGGTTCAAAGTTTTGACTTTTTTATGATCTGTTTAAAAAGATGACATTATCCAACAGCTGAATAGTATGGGAGAAGAAATAGCTATGTAGATATGCTGAACTTTTGAAAAGGCTATTGTTATATTTTTCTGGCATTATCTCCTTTTTATTTTAATCTGTACCTACAATAAAGTTTCTGTAATTTATAAACAATTTCTTAAATAATGCCTATTTCTGTCAAATTTAGGACTATTTTACAGTTACACAATTACCCAATTTTGTATAGTGCAAGCATAACCAAATGCAAGAATATCTGGTTTGGTTTTTTCAGAGTTAATTCTTGGGTACCACTTCTGTATCTGACTCCTTAGCCTTAGTATTTTGGCTTTTGTATCTGACTCCTTAGCCCTGATATTTTTTTGTATCTTTTGTATCTGACTCCTTATCCCTGGTATTTTGCTTATTAGCTGTCTGCATAAAATCTTACAAACATCTTGTGGTGCAGTGGTTTGAAGGTTCTACTAAAGTTACAAATGTACTTTAAAGCTGAACTCCAGGCAAACAGCTACATACTATAACAGCTGTGTAGGCTGAAATGCGTCAACTGTCTGTACCTGCGTACTGTACACTGTTGTTTCCTGAATAAAAGCAGGATTTTAGAGCAACAGTGGTTGTGCGGATCATCTTTATGAAACAGCTAAATACGCAGGTGAAATACTTTTATGGTGATTTTTTTACCTACCAGTGGATTTTATTTTTTTATTTTATCTAACGTATCAAAATATTCTATAATGCTGTAGAACAGGTTAACACCTGCATACATTGGTCTACGATTCTTGAAGCAAACATTTCTCCATGCTTACCCTGTCTTTGGTCATGTAATCTCATGTTACACAACCAAATTCAGGGAGCATATGGGGAAGCATCACTGTGGTAGCCCTGGAGCATCTCCATGCTTTTCTGCTATGCAGAAACTATCACATCTGTTTTGCGTTCTGCATTTACGTGAGTATACAACGGTGTCGTGGATGCCCAGGAGGAGGAAAAGGCCTGCATGGGTGTGGGGCACAGGAAGCTGGAGGGACCCTGGCCAAAATTTGAAATGGAGCCCCCACCTCCATAACTACATCACTAGTTGCATTTTAATCTTCGCCTTGAGTTAACCTGACAATCTTTGGTCTTGCTGCCATGCCCTTTCCACTCTACTGTTTAAAAGACTTTGTTTACACCATATACAACATACTGATACATGTTTATTAGACACATTTGAGATGTGCTTAGAAGGTCTCTGTAGACTTTTCTTTAATAACACATTATTCCTGGTGTAAACAGTTGATTGCTAGATTCAATATGAACAGTATTTTCCCATGATAAAAATGGGCTCTATCGCTATCGCATGTGGCAGATCGGTCTTTAGCTATTCACACCAATGCATGCTAGCTCATTCTTTTCTATTCTAGAGTAATAGCTACCTACTTGGCAATGGTATTTTTAGGGATATTGCTGGGCTGTGGACTGGAGATTTTCTTCTACTATATGTTGTTAGGCCAGGGCCATTTTTATGGGCAATGTAAGTGGGAAAAACTGTAGAAGATACAATTATAGTAAAATGTTTGACTATGTTTCCCAGGACTATTTTATACAGGTACTTATATAGCACCGTCAATTTACGCAATGCTTTACATATATATATTTTATTTTTACTTCAGTCCCTGCCCTCAAGAAACTTGCAATGTAAGGTCCGTAACTCACATTCATACATACTAGGGCCAATCTAGACAGGAGCTAATTAACCTACTAGCATGTCCTTGGAGTGTGGGAGGAAACCCACACAGGATCAGGGACAACATGCAAACTCTGTACATTTAGTGCTGTGGTTGGGATTCAAACCCATGACCATAGTGCTGCTAGCTGGAACCACTTAGTCCCTGTACTGCCCCTATTTGTAAAGAATTACAAATCCTTTGGTAGGTAAAATGATAAACATAATATATATTTGCCTGTTCATCAGCTTTTTTAAGGATTTTTGAAATATAAATTTAAAAATATTTGAAACTATTCTCTGCTGTAGGGGGAATCTCATGATCTGATTTTTGCCGTAGCCAAAATACTGCTTAAATCATTTGAAATAATCTGTGTTTGAAAAGAATGCAGTTTATGTTCACCAGAGCATATGGAAATAGTTTTTGTGGAATGACTTACACAGACATGGTTCAGGGAAAAGAGGTGTGAATACACACCTGACCAATACAAATTGCATGTTTATTTCCTATACACTCAGTGAAGTAGCTTCAGTATACTGATAAAACGATACTCTTTACCAACATTTACCACATTGGTTATTAAAATTTTTGCATATCGTAAACAGCATTGGAAACAAACATTGGAAACTGGAAAGTCAGTTACTATATGCACATCATATCATACCATGCAGTCAAGCAACTTTTTGATCAAGCAGTTTTTCCAAAGATTTTGTTCATTTTGGCATGTGTTCTGTTGGTATGTGCAACCTAATACTATGAAAATAAAAAAAAGCATAACCTGTATAAAGAAAAAAAGAATAAACTAACTTAAAGTGACAGGAGTACCTAAACGCTGGCCCACACACACTTCATTTTAGTCTCCAGAACATCCAGATAGCCCCCCCAAATCTCACTCTACAGCAGTTTTCATCTCCAGCAGTAAAGTGAATGAATGATGGATCCTCTCATCCTTGCTGTAACTGCTTCTATCTTCACTCATAAGCCACTCTTCCAGAAGTATGCCTATTTTTGGAGACAGGCTTCTATCCACCTTTGGTCAAGCACTTTCGTGTGTATTGCTCAAATTTTTATACAGAATCTGGTGAATCTCTATTTGCAATGCTTGCTGAGCTGAGTTTTTACAAAGGTGAACAGAACTCCTATAGTCAAAAACTTTTTTCTGGTGTTAAATGTAGAGTAGTAAATGGTTGGAATCCCTTGCCCTCTGTATCCAAGGTAGGTAGATTCACCCTCTATTTGTTCTGGTAATCATTGTCACCAAGACAAAAAAAGTGATGAGAAGTCTAAAATTTCATCATCACCAGAAGAAAAGCTGAGGGTAAATCTTTTATTAGGGACCCTGGTGACAATTGTCTACTAAGAGAATTTCCCTAACTTTGTAGAACTTTGACTTCACTTCCTTTGTCCAGGACAGGAAGTGAAGGGACATCTCCCCAATCGAACACATATAGGGTTTTAACCATCCCCTACTCTATCCAAAACTAAATAGAAATGTTTGGCTCTACATACACTTTATTGTGATTTAGAAAGAGTGAAATTAATTTGTTCTTATTACAAAAAAATCATTCTTTTGCAATATGGTACTTTTTGTGATTTTTGTTTTGTCCTTCTTTCAGACCTATTGTATCTGAGAAAAATGAACTGCTAATTCAGTTTTTGTCTGACTTAAGCTTGACTGCTGATGGCTTTATTGGCCATTACAAATTCAGGCCTAAAAAGTTACCCTCTACATCTGCTCCTGTTACAACTGTTCCTACCACTGCAAGTAAGTATTTTGGCATTCAATGCTAGAACTATATTAGGTGCTGTCTAACGCTATGCTAAATGGTCACACAGCAATGCTTACCTGTCTATGATACATTCCTTTGGTAATTACGGAGATGCTAATCTTCGAATACAAAAATCTGCTAATTACAGATCAGAAAAAAGGCATTTTAATGGAACAGTGCTGATGTTTATCAAAACAAGTCCTTTGAAGTCTGAGACTGCTTATTTTCACCATCAACGAGGTTCTCAGAAATTACAGTGTGATTGCTCATGACTGTAACAGATACCACTCAGCAAAGCTTAATAAGCATAATGGGAAAAGTCTTTAATGATATCACATCTGTCAGAACAGGCAATATTGGTACAGATCTGATTAAAAATCCTTTGAGATTGAATGACAGCAAGGAAATTGCTGCACATTAATATTTGTTATAAACATTGTATGGAACGTGGTAAGAAAATTTGAAACAAATTATCTCAAATATATAATATTTTGGTTTACAGCAGTTCTGCGCAAATATATAATACAACGCAGTACAGTTAGAATATTTTAAATTATATATTATCTGGATGTCTTTTACACACACACACCCATTGAGAGGTGTGCTCAGCAAAGCAGTGATAAATACACACTGGTCAATACTTGGTAAAAGCTCCTACGATGGGGCATAATATTCTGTGATATTTTTCTGCATTTTAGATTGTCACATGACTTCACCATGTGAACTTTAAGACCATGTGACTTGGTATATAGGTACCCTAAGGAATAAATACATATTATTTGGCCAGAAATATTTTGGATAAAATGTTTTCTATTACAGCCACACAAGCCACCTATTATGAAATATAAAACTGTGACAATTTAAAGTTCACTTGTCCTGAAAGAAATAGAGGAGCTACCATTACTGAACTTCTTCTTAAAAAACGAGTGGGCTAAATGTTATGCTGTCCCACTTCTTTTGATACTTTGAGATACTGTTACGGAAAAGGGTGCAGGTCAGGAAAGTCAGAAGTACTAGCAGTGCCGGATTTAAACCTGGGGGGGGGGGGGGGGGTCTGCGGCACTTCAAGTTTGGGGGACCCGCAACGTAAAAAATGTAATTATATGACAGGATTCAGGACATGGAAATTATAAATCAACTTCACTATTACACTCGGTGTAAGACACGCAAGGGAGGAAGGTCCTCCTCTCTCTGCCGATTTCGATCTCTGCTATGTCATTCTGGCCGAATTCCAATCCAGGGCCACGTCTGTCCCGAATTCGTAATTTTCAGTTTGCTAGCAACGTTTTACGCTATTCAAGATCGCAGTGTCCGATTCGCCCCTTGACTCAATCTCTGATGTTTCTCACTGCAATAAATCAATGCTTGTCTTTAACCTCTCTCCCACACGATGGGGTCGGGGCTGTTGCCTGGCACTTTCCAGCATTTTTCAAACTTTTCCCTTGTCCCACCCACTTGTCTCTCATAAACAAGCCAGAAGCTCTCATCCCTTTCTTTGCCTCTGAAGTCAGACTTAACTGCTCTGTATCCTGGCACCCACACACTCTTTGTTATTTTTTTTAATAATAAAACAAATGTTATAATTATTAAATTTTTTTATAAAGAAAGTCTGGGGCCCCTATTGGTAAGGGGGCCCGGGACAATTTCCCCTTTTGCCCCCTTATCCGGCACTGACTACTAGAGCAACTGGATTCAAGTAACAGCCGCTCAATAAGCATTTTCAGAAGCAACAGTCCTCTTATGCCCCGTACACACGGTCGGAATTTCCATCAGGAAAAGTCCATCGGAAATTCAGATGGGAAAATCGAGAACCAGCTCTCAATCTATTTTTGTCAAAATTAACGACAGAAAAAGTCAGATGGAGGATACACATGTTCAGAATTCCCAACCAAAAGCTCCCATCTGACTTTTCTTTATCGTACATCACGGGACACAGAGCGGCATAGTAATTACTATGTGGGTTATAGAGCTTACCTTTAGGCAGGGGCGGACTGACAACTCATGGGGCCCCCGGGCAATAGAAGATTATGGGGCCCCCAGGCTTACAGGTGGCCGCCATGCCATGAGTAAGTAACAAACAAAACAACATATAGAGTACAGCAGTCAGGATGAGCGCCACGCTCACATCAGAGTCCCAACATTCTCCATATACATGACAGTCCGCAGAGTCCTACCTTATGGCAGAGCCCCCCAAGTGTATCACCTTCTTTCAGTGCCCCTTATGGACGCACCGCCACTGATAGACACACAATATACATATATACACACACACACACACACACAATATACATATAGACACACACACACACAGTATACATATAGACACACACACACACACACTATACATATAGACACACAATATACATATAGACACACACACACACAGATACACAGTATACATATAGACACACAATATACATATAGACACACACACACAGTATAAACATTGACATGTATAAACATTATACATATTTACACATAGACCTAGACACACACCAGCACTTTTCACCCCAAAATCAGCCTGATTGAACACACTGTTGCCCCCATCTCCTGGCATGCTGGGACTTGTAGTACCCAAGTAGCTCACAGACACATTAGGTGGTAATGCAGGAGAGGAAGGGACTGTGCCTGTGTATTGGTGGGCAGGTAATGAGTAAGCAGGGTAGCAGAGATTGTGGAAGAAATTCAGAACATCCTTCCTCCATAAGCATGGCACTTCTCACACAGAAAATCGATCTAGCAGCTTCAGAGACAGGAGGAGCAATGCTAGAGGAAAAACACATCCTCCCCCTCCCCTCTTCTCACCAGGATAAGATATTGACAAAAATAAACTCAGTTCCGCTCAGCAAGCTTACCTTCAGGCAGACTGCAGCACTCCCCACACTGCAGGCTGTGCCCCCTCCTCCCTCTCCTTTTCTCCAGCTGTCGGCAATCTCCTGCTCTAAAATCAAATAAGCCGCGGGAGGGGAAGGGGCGTATACACTGTGTTCCCATTGGCTGAGGAGGCATCACAGAGGCGGGGCAGCTATATCCTTGCGATTTTCACAGCAAAATTATGTCGGCAAGGGACATTTCAGGGACAGATCTAAAAATACACTGATTTTTACATACTGTCCCTGGTTTTACTGAGGCTGGCCACCCTTATGGGGCCCCCTAGTGGCATGGGGCCCTCGGTTTGTTCCCGAGTGCCCTAATGGTCAGTCCGCCCCTGCCTTCAGGTGATGGACACTGGCACACCCAAGACAGGAAGTCCCCTCCCTATATAACCCCTCCCATATCGGGAGTACCTCAGTTTTGTTGCCAGTGTCTAAAGGTGTTGGTCACGGTTAAGCATGTATTCAAGTTAGCTCTGCGTATGGTCTTTGAGGCCTAAAGGCGAGCTATTCCGGATCCATCCAAAGTGCTTCAATGCCAAAATGGATGGTACCCGGGCCTCGGGGAAGAAGATGTGGACCATCTACGAGGTTTGGCCTGTAATGCCTCTCTTAGGAGGGCTGGACCCTGGGATCCAGTACTCTGGTCAGACCCAATACCAAGAGGTTTTCTGGCAGGGTGCTGTACAGGTCCAGGGGAGTGGTGTTCCTTTCAGTAGGACCCCGGTCCCTGAAGGTAAAATGACGTTGCCCGCCAAAGGGGCGAAGTTTGGGCTGTCTGTTCCGAACAGGGTCCTGCGGCGGGGACAGGTAAGTGAGGGTCCCTGATGAACTTGGTCCAGCAGGGACCCTTCAAGACTAATGTGTTTGCCTGTATTTTACCTACATGGTATATTTCCCACTGTACCCGATGCCTAAAATATCTTTGATAAACCTGAAATGTATTTTCTTATGGTTCTATTGGACATTACGTAGTACCCCTGTTTGGCCACAGGAGGGAGATACTTGAGAATGTCTATATAGCTGGGCATACCTTCTATAAGTGTAATGCCTAGACAGATGGAGGAGCATTCTTCTATGTACAAGCTCTGCAGTACCCATCTGTAAAAATGTTACCATACCTGCTAGGGGGACCTGGAAACAGCGTTCTTAGACATGGCGCTGTGGTCTCCCTCTATAGTGTCAGCTAGGCTCTAATGTAAAACTGCAGCTCCCAGTGGGAAGCCTATGGAGGAAAAGTTCCTCCTGCTCCTCTCCCCATTCCTTCCAGGGAGCATTTCTGGCACGCGCGCATTGGCGCATGCATTGGCGCGCATGCATTGGCGCACACGCGCTTCTGCGCATGTGCGGGCGTCCTCTGCTTTAAAAAGACAGCCTCTGCGAGACATGCTGTAAGAGGACGGACACATCAGCAGAGCTCCTTGGTGACATTTATTTTTGATATTATATTGGGCACACTACAGGTGGTGATACAGGCATCCCCAAGGCACATTAGTTTAGTCACCTGACTAGCTCTGATAGCAAGCTTGTACGCTAGACTATAGCTAGTAGTGGGTGCATTTTTGGCTGTAAGTCCTTAGCTTGAGCTAGGACTATGCCTTCCAAGGGCTCTGGGAATAAAAATCCTAAGAAGCTAAAGGGTTCACCATCGGGCTCTGAGGATCTGGGGCTTGCTCCTACTAATATATCCTCCCCTGATAAATTAGAGGTAGTTACCCGAGGGGAGCCATCAGGAATGCTAGGTGCTGCGGCTGCCCTTAGTTCACCTGCTCTGGTATATGTGACAGAGGAGGCTTTTACCTCTGCTCTGGGAGGATTAGAACAAAGATTGGCGGCATTAATCGCTTCCTCCCTGCCGGGAAAAAAGTGCGCCAGATCTCCATCTCCACCGTTAGAGTATCTAACAGCAGAGCAATTGTCTCAGGATGAAATTGATTTTCCTGCAGGGGATCAGGAGGATGATGCAGCCTCGGAGAAATCTACTTTAGAGGAACCATTTTCAGCCTCTCAGGCTGAAAGATTGTTAGTTCAGTCTTTAACAGACATGGTTCGGTCAGCTTTCAAGCTGCCCCTTTCTGAACCAGCAGCTACATCAGTTTCTTCTTTGGGGTCCTTGAAAGCCCCGCAGGCTAATGGTTCCCTTCCAATGCATCCATTGCTAGAAAATCTCATCTATAATGATTGGGAACATCCTGATAAACTGTTCCTTCCTCCCAAAAAGTTTTCTGTGGTATATCCTATGGAGGAAAAGTTCACCAAAAAATGGAGCCTTCCTACTGTGGACGCTGCCATCTCCTCTGTGAACAAATCCCTGACATGTCCAGTGGACAATGTACAGATGTTTAAAGATCCAACAGATAAAAAGTTGGAAACCCTATTAAAGACTGCTTTTTCTACAGCTGGTACTGTAACTCAGCCTGCAGTGGCAGCCATTGGCATCTGTCAGGCCTTGAAAGACCAGATGAAGCTGGCTTTAAAAGACATGCCAGTTCAGCAGGCACAGGATTTAGCAGATCTACCTAGGGCTTTATGTTTTGCGGTTGACGCCATTAAAGATTCAATTCATCAGGCCTCCCGCCTTACGCTGGTGTTGGTACACATGCGTAGACTCCTATGGCTGAAAAACTGGTCAGCCGAGACGCCCTGTAAAAAGCTCCTGGCTGGATTTCCATTCCATGGGGAGCGGTTATTTGGCAAGGACTTGGATAAATACATCCAGAAAATCTCCAGTGGGAAGAGTACCCTTTTACCTGTTAAAAGGAAATTCAGGGGTCCTGCCTTCAAGCGGCCCACCTCGCCAGTCCCAGGAACTTCAGCCTCTAAGCAGTTCCAACGGCCTCCCTGATCCAATCCTGGAGGGAGAGCTCAGGGACAGCCACAGGGTAATAAAAAACCTGGAACCGAAGGAATACTAAACCAGCCCCCAAGTCGGCCTTATGAAGGGTCGCCCCCACTCAGACGAGTGGGGGGAAGACTTCTATTGTTTACAGGGGCTTGGTGACAGATGGGCTCTCTCCACGGTATCCCTGGGATACAAGTTGGAGTTACAGGAATTTCCTCCTCCTCGGTTTATAACATCAAACGTCTCAAAAGATCCAGTAAGGAGAAGATCTCTCCTTTCGGCGTTAGACCGACTATTATCCCAAGGGGTAATTGTGGAGGTTGGGATTTTACTCAAACCTCTTTACCGTTCCAAAGCCCAACGGAGATGTAAGACCCATACTAGATCTCAAAGGTCTAAACAAATTCCTAATCGTCAAATCGTTCCGTATGGAATCAATTCGGTCAATAGCCACCTCCCTACTAGGGGGAGAATGGTTGGCGTCCATCGATATCAGGGACTCTTATTTACATGTTCCTATATTCCCCAGTCATCAAAAGCTTCTACGCTTTGCGGTGGAACAACGCCATTATCAGTTTGTGCCGCTACCCTTCGGGTTGGCCACGGCTCTGCGAGTGTTCACAAAGATCTTGGCCCCTCTGTTGGCCGACTTAAGAACTCGGGGAATATCTATAAGGGCCTACCTGGACGATCTATTGATAATAGATCAGTCGGCTTCCAACCTAAGTGTTGCTGTACACAACACGGTACAATACCTGGAATCCCGGGGCTGGGTCCTAAATCTGGACAAGTCGGCCTTGCAGCCAGCAAGAAGACTCGAATATTTAGGCTTACTCATAGGCACAGACCAAAGAAAGGTTTTTCTGCCTCAGGCAAAAATCTCTTCCTTAAGAGAACTAATTCAAGCGATCTGTGCAAAGAGACAGCCGTCTATTTGTCTTTGCATGCAGTTGCTGGGAAAGATGGTAGCCTCATTCGAAGCAGTTCCGTATGCTCAATTCCATTCAAGGAAATTGCAGAACGCCATCCTATCCGCCTGGAACAAAAAGGTTCAAGCCCTAGACTTCCCAATGTGACTGGCGTCGTCAGTACGCAGGAGTCTATGTTGGTGGTTGGTACCCCAAAATTTACAAAAGGGAAAGTCGTTCATTCCAATCTCTTGGAGGGTAGTAACTACGGATGCCAGCCTTCTAGGCTGGGGGGCAGTACTGGAGCAATGTTCACTCCAGGGAAAGTGGTCAAATATCGAGAAGACCTTGCCCATCAACCTGCTGGAAATTCTGGCGGCACGGTTGGCCCTGGAAGCATGGACTTCCAAGCTACATGGGTCTCCTGTCAGGATCCAATCAGACAATGCCACAGCTGTGGCATACATCAATCACCAAGGGAGCACCAAGAGCGGTGTTGCCCAGAAGGAGGTGAACCATATCCTGATATGGGCAGAAAAACATGTCCCATGCATATCCGCTATCTTTATTCCAGGAATAGAGAATTGGAAAGCAGACTTCCTGAGTCGGCAGCAGTTATCCGCAGGGGAATGGTCTCTTCACCCCAACATCTTTCAGACAATATGTCAGAGATGGGGGACACCAGATGTAGATCTATTCCCATCCAGGTTCAACAAGAAATTGAACAGCTTTGTGTCCAGGACGAGAGACCCGCTCGCTTGCGGATCGGATGCGCTGGTGTTCCCATGGGATCAGTTCGCACTAATATATGCGTTCCCTCCGCTGCAGCTTCTACCTCGACTCCTCCGCGGAGTCAGGATGGAAAGGAGGCCGGTGATTCTGGTAGCCCCAGCATGGCCTCGGAGATCCTGGTATGTGGAAATTGTAAGAATGTCTGTAGGCAAGCCTTGGACCCTTCCGCTTCGGCCAGACCTGCTCACGCAAGGTCCGATATACCACCCTTCTTTACAAACTCTAAATTTAACGGTCTGGCTATTGAATCCCACATTCTAAGAGAGAGAGGTCTCTCTAACACAGTGGTGTCTACGATAATCAATGCTAGAAAGCCAGTATCTAGACATATATATTAAAGAATTTGGAAGGCGTATGTGGCATGGTGTGAAGCCAAGAAATGGCATCCTCGGAAGTACGTCATAGGCAGAATACTTGACTTCCTACAGTGGGCTGTTGTCAAAAACCTAGCCTTAAGTGATATTAAGGGACAGGTTTCGGCCTTATCGATATTTTTTCAATGGCCACTAGCTACACATTCGCTAGTAAAAACCTTTTTGCAGGGTGTGACTCGTATCAACCCAACAGTGAGGTCTCCCATATGTCCATGGGACTTAAACTTGGTTCTATCAGTTCTTCAAAGACAACCTTTTGAACCATTACTCCACATTCCTTTAGTGCTCCTCACCAGGAAATTAGTGTTCTTGGTAGCTATATCCTCAGCCAGGAGGGTATCGGAATTAGCAGCTTTATCTTGTAAGGAGCCATATTTGATTATCCATAAGGATAGAGTGGTTTTACGTACACATCCAGCCTTTCTTCCGAAGGTCGTGTCAAGTTTTCATTTGAACCAAGATATGGTTCTTCCTTCCTTTTTTCCCAAACCAGGGATATCAGGGACTCTTATTTACATGTTCCTATATTCCCCAGTCATCAAAAGCTTCTACGCTTTGCGGTGGAACAACGCCATTATCAGTTTGTGCCGCTACCCTTCGGGTTGGCCACGGCTCTGCGAGTGTTCACAAAGATCTTGGCCCCTCTGTTGGCCGACTTAAGAACTCGGGGAATATCTATAAGGGCCTACCTGGACGATCTATTGATAATAGATCAGTCGGCTTCCAACCTAAGTGTTGCTGTACACAACACTGTACAATACCTGGAATCCCGGGGCTGGGTCCTAAATCTGGACAAGTCGGCCTTGCAGCCAGCAAGAAGACTCGAATATTTAGGCTTACTCATAGGCACAGACCAAAGAAAGGTTTTTCTGCCTCAGGCAAAAATCTCTTCCTTAAGAGAACTAATTCAAGCGATCTGTGCAAAGAGACAGCCGTCTATTTGTCTTTGCATGCAGTTGCTGGGAAAGATGGTAGCCTCATTCGAAGCAGTTCCGTATGCTCAATTCCATTCAAGGAAATTGCAGAACGCCATCCTATCCGCCTGGAACAAAAAGGTTCAAGCCCTAGACTTCCCAATGTGACTGGCGTCGTCAGTACGCAGGAGTCTATGTTGGTGGTTGGTACCCCAAAATTTACAAAAGGGAAAGTCGTTCATTCCAATCTCTTGGAGGGTAGTAACTACGGATGCCAGCCTTCTAGGCTGGGGGGCAGTACTGGAGCAATGTTCACTCCAGGGAAAGTGGTCAAATATCGAGAAGACCTTGCCCATCAACCTGCTGGAAATTCTGGCGGCACGGTTGGCCCTGGAAGCATGGACTTCCAAGCTACATGGGTCTCCTGTCAGGATCCAATCAGACAATGCCACAGCTGTGGCATACATCAATCACCAAGGGAGCACCAAGAGCGGTGTTGCCCAGAAGGAGGTGAACCATATCCTGATATGGGCAGAAAAACATGTCCCATGCATATCCGCTATCTTTATTCCAGGAATAGAGAATTGGAAAGCAGACTTCCTGAGTCGGCAGCAGTTATCCGCAGGGGAATGGTCTCTTCACCCCAACATCTTTCAGACAATATGTCAGAGATGGGGGACACCAGATGTAGATCTATTCCCATCCAGGTTCAACAAGAAATTGAACAGCTTTGTGTCCAGGACGAGAGACCCGCTCGCTTGCGGATCGGATGCGCTGGTGTTCCCATGGGATCAGTTCGCACTAATATATGCGTTCCCTCCGCTGCAGCTTCTACCTCGACTCCTCCGCGGAGTCAGGATGGAAAGGAGGCCGGTGATTCTGGTAGCCCCAGCATGGCCTCGGAGATCCTGGTATGTGGAAATTGTAAGAATGTCTGTAGGCAAGCCTTGGACCCTTCCGCTTCGGCCAGACCTGCTCACGCAAGGTCCGATATACCACCCTTCTTTACAAACTCTAAATTTAACGGTCTGGCTATTGAATCCCACATTCTAAGAGAGAGAGGTCTCTCTAACACAGTGGTGTCTACGATAATCAATGCTAGAAAGCCAGTATCTAGACATATATATTAAAGAATTTGGAAGGCGTATGTGGCATGGTGTGAAGCCAAGAAATGGCATCCTCGGAAGTACGTCATAGGCAGAATACTTGACTTCCTACAGTGGGCTGTTGTCAAAAACCTAGCCTTAAGTGATATTAAGGGACAGGTTTCGGCCTTATCGATATTTTTTCAATGGCCACTAGCTACACATTCGCTAGTAAAAACCTTTTTGCAGGGTGTGACTCGTATCAACCCAACAGTGAGGTCTCCCATATGTCCATGGGACTTAAACTTGGTTCTATCAGTTCTTCAAAGACAACCTTTTGAACCATTACTCCACATTCCTTTAGTGCTCCTCACCAGGAAATTAGTGTTCTTGGTAGCTATATCCTCAGCCAGGAGGGTATCGGAATTAGCAGCTTTATCTTGTAAGGAGCCATATTTGATTATCCATAAGGATAGAGTGGTTTTACGTACACATCCAGCCTTTCTTCCGAAGGTCGTGTCAAGTTTTCATTTGAACCAAGATATGGTTCTTCCTTCCTTTTTTCCCAAACCTAGTTCGGTGGAAGAGAAATTATTACATTCTTTGGATGTAGTAAGAGCAGTTAAAGCCTATCTTGAAGCTACTGCTATGATTCGAAAAACTGATGTTTTATTTATTCTGCCAGAAGGCCCCAGAAGGGGCCAGGCAGCGTCGAAATCTACTATTTCTAAGTGGATTCGGCAGGTTATTATTCAAGCCTATGGTCTGAGAAAGAAGGTGCCTCCATTTAAAATTACAGCACACTCTACTAGAGCGGTTGGTGCTTCTTGGGCAGTGCATCACCAGGCCTCCTTGGCTCAAATCTGTAAGGCCGCAACTTGGTCTTCAGTCCACACATTCACAAACTTTTATAAGGTGGATGTAAGAGGTCATGAGCATATTGCCTTTGGGCGTAGTGTGCTGCAGGCTGCAGTATAGATCCTCATGCCTGATGGCGCCCAGCTTGTTATGGTGTCTCCCTCCCCTCATTTTGGCATTGCTTTGGGACATCCCATATAGTAATTACAATGCAACTCTGTGTCCCGTGATGTACGATAAAGAAAATAGGATTTTTATAACAGCTTACCTGTAAAATCCTTTTCTTGGAGTACATCACGGGACACAGAGCTCCCACCCCTCTTTTGGGGACACTTATTGCTTTGCTACAAAACTGAGGTACTCCCGATATGGGAGGGGTTATATAGGGAGGGGACTTCCTGTCTTGGGTGTGCCAGTGTCCATCACCTGAAGGTAAGCTCTATAACCCACATAGTAATTACTATGCCGCTCTGTGTCCCGTGATGTACTCCAAGAAAAGGATTTTACAGGTAAGCTGTTATAAAAATCCTATTTTTCTGTCGAGAATTCCGACCGTGTGTACGGGACTTAGGGTACACCGCAGTCAAAGATGAACATTTTGCCTTAAGACCAAAATTTCATAAGAATGTTTTGTTTTACACCACTGTTACTTTGTTTGTTTGTGATTAGCAGTGAGTGTTAGTTAAAGAACAAAAGTGAGCTTAAGGGAACCAAGTATAATTTTATGGAATTTGGTATGGAAGTTGGACATCAAACTCACAAAACTAACAGGAGAATATTATGGGAGCCGCCACAGTTAATTACTTTTTAAAGGCTGTCATCATTACCATTGCTTTACTGCCTTGTGATCTACTAAACTGAATTAGGGTTTGTGTCAACATGCTTTTGTTTGCATCAGAACTGCTTTTCTTCCCATAAAAGTTAATGGGAATGCAAAAGCAGCTGAAGCAAATCAAATGTGGGTCAACTACACTTGCAATGGATTCTAACTAATCTCAGAACAGTCTCAAAGTGATGTCCAAAGCACTCCACATTTTCTCAGTAAGTCTAGGTTCACATCGATGTGGCTGCGCTTGATGTGTTTTTCAGGCACGTTTTGCAGTGCATTTTGCATTTTAAAACCAGCATTTTTTATGCGTTTTTGTGTGCAGTTTTCATGCATTTTACATATTTTTTTCTCCTTAAACGCACTGTAAACACACTGTATAAAGCTGGTTTCTAAGGAGGGGCCACCGGCCACCACGTCCTTAACTACCGGGCAACCCCACTGACAGCTGATGACACATGGGTTGTTAAGGACGCGATGGCCAGCTTCCTGATCCCCTGCTTAGCAACCAGCTATATACAGTGTTAAAATAAAAAAATGCAAAACACATCAAAAATCACATCACAAACACAACACTTGCTTTCTGGTGCAGTTCCATTAAAGTCTATTACCCGCAAATCGCGGGAAAAAATTCCCCGACCCTTTCCAAAAATGCACTGGACGCAAAACGCATTGATGTGAACTTGTACCATAGGAAACCATGTTAAATGGACTGTAGTCAGTGGCGTCTCCAGCTTTCATATTTAGGGGGGGCACATGGGGGGACAGGGACAAAAGTAGGGGGCCAACTATAAAATGCAATTTTATATATATATATATATATATATATATATATATATATATATATATATATCCTGGGGCCCTTTACTACGATCCCACAATGGGCCCTTTCACATGTTCTGCAGTGAGCTCCCTTCCTACTATACTGGAGCCCCCCATGGTGGCAGAAAACAAGGGATATATGTCACCAGCCCACCAAGAAAATATAAGGGTCCAAAGCAGTGGGAGAACTATCAGGGTTGCAAAGGTTGTCTTGACACCGAGCCCTGGTGTTCTGCCACTGTGGGGTTTCCCAACTGTCCTGTCCCTGTTATTGACAGGGCTGGTCTGGCATCTGTCTCCTTGGCAGCGGCGGCAGTCTATTAGGACCGAGTGCTGGTGACATTATGGGTGCATGCAGGGGAAAGCTGGCACTATTGGTTATAGAGAGCCGAGCCCCCAGCTGGTCACCTAGCAGCAGTAATGTTGTATAACCTTCTCTGTTGACATGCTGATCGGGATGTGATCCAGGTGATGCTCCCAGTCAGATCTAATAAACACAGTATTATTAGCATCAAGAGTACAACCACATATATATAATCAACCGTATGTTCAGCAGACATGTGGGCTCTATGCCTGTAAAGTGTGGGCTTTGATCAATAAAATCACTGATATTTAACACTAGGATTTGACTAGGAGCATCACCTGGATTGCATCACGATCAACATGTCAGAGAAGGCTCCACTGCTGCTAAGCAACCTGCGGGGAGCTCAACTGTCTACAACCAATAGAGATGGGCTTGGGTGTGTTTAAAATCCCACATGCCCGATCCCGCCAGGAAGCCGACACTCCACAGTGCTAATCACAGCCAGTGAGACATTTCCTGATCTGTGCAGCTGCGGACCGGGAAATGTCTCACTGCCTGTGATTAGCACTGTGCAGTGTGGGCTTCCTGGCAGGCTCTGGCATGTGGAATTTTTGAACATGCCCAGCCCATCTCTAACAACAAATTGTGCTGGCCCTCCTGTACATCAGCCCCATAAAGTAACCAGCACTGTGTTCCAATGTGCTGCCGCCGCTGCCATTGAGACAGAGACCAGCGCTGTGAATAGCTGGGACAGGACAGCAACTCTGGTTGTTCCAGCCCTGGTCCACACAGATGGGGGAATTGGATCATTTTTTTTTTTTTTTTTAGTTGAATGAAAAAAAGTGATCAATATATGGGCTGCCTAAGTGCTAAGACCAGCCATATACAGTTTAAATCTCAGCTAGTTCAGCAGGAACTGGCTGAGATTTGAACTATTAATGAGCAGATTCTCTTATGATTATCACTAGTGGTTGCTATAGCCACTAGTGATAATCACTGTTTTCGGGAGAATACAATTGCTGGCCAGGAGGGATATTCCCCTGTCAGCACTGTCTGTGTTGATGGGGGAATCATGCAAGTTTCTTTCCTGCAATCTGTGGATGCAGGAAAGAAATTTGCACCGTATATTACCTGCCTAACTGAAAGTGAAAGTAAATTGTGAATGTCTTGAAAGAACAGGAGAGGAGAGGGAGACAGATGGGGGATAGAAGGGATGGAGATAATGCAGTTTAGTGATTACAGTGTACTGCAGTCTGCAGTGCACACACTTACCCACGGTCCAGGCTAGAATCTCAGGCATCATTCACACACAGCCATAATTGCTGCTGATTTTCATATTTCCCGCCCACACATCCCCTCTCTTCAGATACAGCACACCGGGATAGTGTAGGTGGGACTGGAAGGAGGATGAGGAGCTGTATTCCTCTCTGCTCGTATGTGAGGAGAGTGAGGGGGGGTGGCTGGACTCGCTGGGCTGTGAAAGAGTGTCATAGACTGACACTCGGCTCGGCTTGCAGTCACCACTCTCGGAATTTACAGGCTGGTTCTACTGTCCTAAGGACGGGAGAAATCAGTCTGTTTTTTCAGTAACTGAGATGAAGGCTTGGGCCCCCCCACAGTGCTTGTGGAGTCCTTTCTGCAACTCGCTCTTCTCCGTGCCAATGAGGATGCAGGGGAAGGAGCAGATCAGGCGGCTGTGGTTGTGTGAGCGCTCGCATTATGCAGTGTCAGCGAGCAGAGGGAGGGGGGAGGAATCCCCCGCAGGAGCTGACTGGGGACGCTCTCCCTCTCAGGAGAGACTGTGTTACTCCAGCGGCGGCCCGAGCAAAATACAAAATATGCAAAAAAAAATTAAAAACATTTTTATTTTCAGTAAGCACAAGTGTCTGGCATGCCATCAATGTTATCTTGAATTTGTGTGTTTTTTTAGAAACATTTGGTTCCAAAGAAAGGGCATGCTGGGGTCCACCAAACACTTGTGTTCCCCTCATTACCTGTTATGCGTCTCTGCATGGGTATTTTGTAGCCATAAAAAATGGAGCCCTCGTTTGCAAACAATAGTCTAGTGTTGGCTTTATATATCTATATCAATATATGTCAATATATCTATATATATATTTGTTATGTTTGCGATTTTATTTTGGGGATGGGAGCATTAAAGCTGAACTTCAATTAAAAAAACACAAATTGGTGCATCTCTATAATAATAATACATCATGAAATGTATGTTTTTAAATGCAAGCAGTGCAGGTAATAAGTGGGAGATGGGGAAGCAGTTCAGCTTATGACGTGTGTTGCTTCTATTTTTATTGTCTAGTCACAGGGTAAGGATGAGTTGGAGAGATCTCTTAAGCCTCGTACACACGGTCGGACTTCCATCTGACTTTTCCGTGGATTTTAGTCCGAACAGAGTTGGCCGGGCACACCCATAGCATACACACCACAGGACTTTTCTGCAAACTTTCCCAAAACTTTTTTCAACATCACATGGTTTTTCTGCTCTTTACCGCCACCCTTTGGTCAACTTCTGCTATTGTTGGTTGATTTTAACATTATTTGTTTTGTCCATCGGACAAAAGTCCGATGGTTTTCTGTACTCACGGTCGGACTTTGCTCCATCGGACTTTTGTTGGCCAAAAGTTTGTCCGTTTGCAGACCGAACTTTTGTCCGATGAAAACCAAAAAAGTTTGTCCGATGGAGCGTACACACGGTCGGATTTTTTGGCAAACTTGCTCAAAATGAAGTTTATTGGCAAAAAGTCAGACCGTGTGTCAGACCGCTTAAGACCCCTTTCACACTGAAGCGCTGTTAAAACAGTCGCTAAAGCGCCAGGCGTTTTTGCGGCACTTATCGGGCGCTAACGGGGGCGCTTTTTTTAAGGTGGCGTGACAACGTCACCTTAAAAAAAGCCAAGAAAGACCTGTTTTGTGGTGCTTTGGAAGCACTTTTTTTTTTAACAGAAACGTTTTTATTAGAGATTAAAAAGAGTACAGACAATGTCATTACATCAGGTTCATCTATTGGTAAGGCACATGGTCAAGCAAAATAACATTACACATGGTTTCTTCATAGAATTGCTAAGAATAGAGAGACAGGGTACGATTAGGTCAGGTTTAGGGAAGCTCACTAATGCATTGTGTTGCCACACAAGTATGGCCAATTAAGTACCAATACTACCCAAGTGGGTAGAGAACCCAAAATCCACTAAGTGAGGGGGCCATTGCACAACCAGATAGGCAACTTATAACCTACCCGCCCTCAATTCCCCTTCAGGTCTTTAAATATTAAGTGCCCGGGTTTCTATCCATGGATCCCAGATTTTATGAAACTTTTGCGGGCATTTCCGTCCTTTATATGTCAGCTTGTATATCGGGAGGACTGAGTCTACAAGTGTGCGCCATTGAACAGTCGTTGGTGGGGAGGGTAGCTTCCAGTTTTGTAACAGTACTTTCCTAGCATAGAACGCCAGGTAGAAGATAAGGAGACCCTTGTGGGGGGAGTGTGTCAGGGAGTCTGTGAGTCCCAATAAAAATAGCTTGGGATCCATTGACGCCGAGACACCAGCCACTATGTTAATTTCCGCCAGTATCTGTCCCCAATAATTTTGTATAGCCGGGCAGTCCCAAATCACGTGGTAGTACGTTCCCACCTCTTGTAAGCATTTGGGGCACCTCTCAGATTGTGTGGGGTAGATTTTTGCTAAGCGTTGAGGGGTGTAGTAAGCCCTATGGATAAATTTGAGTTGGATAAATCTATCCCTTGCAGAGATCACTGTGGGGAGATAGTTTTGCAAGGCCAGATCCCATTCCTCCTCCGACAAAGAGGGAATATTTCCCTGCCATGTTTGACACAGGGGTGATGGGCCCTCAGGATCTCCAGATGTCAATCTAAGGTATAAAGAAGAAAGGATTCTGTCCGCTCCCTGAGAGATAAGAAATCTCTCTATCCGATGTGGTTCAACCGAGACAGTAGCTGGAAATTGTGATTGAGTGGCATGCTTCAGTTGAAGATACCGAAAGAGCATCCATGAGGGGAGCTGGTAGGTATCCTTTAGTACTGAAAAGGGGAGGAGAACCCCGGATGGCATAATGTGTTGGATCTTGGTCACTCCATACCTGGCCCACAAGTTGGGGTCCGGTATGGTGCGCAAGTGAGGGAGCTTTGGGTTACCCCAGAGCGGAGTATGAGGGGAAATGGAGTTTGCTTTCCTAATTGTCGCTGTGACTTTTGTCCCATACCTGTACTGTAGTCCTCATTGGAGTAGTGCTCTGAGGGGAAGTCCGCACCCCCCTATATACCAGATTTGTAAGGGCAGAGTAGGACCCCATTATGGCTGCCTCGAGGTTAACTGCAGGATTGGATCGGGTTTGGGCGAACCACCAACGGGCAGTAACCAAAACTGCTGCCCAATAGTATTTCAAAAAGCACGGTGATGACAGACCTCCCAAAGATAGGGGGAGTTGCAATTTGGTTTTGGATATTCTCAGGGACTTCCCTCCCCAGATAAAGGATGAGACTTCTCCATCCAGTTTGTGAAAGAAGGTCATAGGAATCGGGCTTGGGGTGTTCCTAAAAATCTACAAAAATTTGGGGAGAAATGTCATTTTTATGAGGCTCACTCTGCCAACCGGAGTCAATTGAAGGGTCTTCCAGGTATTGCACTTAGCTATTAGGGACGTTAGGATTGGGTAAAGGTTGTCCGTTAAATATTGCGAGAGGTCTCGAGTGATCTCTATGCCCAGGTATTTAAAATGGGAGACTAATTGCAGAGGGCATGTGGCAAGTGGCGTTGGGAGGGTGTTCGAGTCAGATAGCAGAAACAGGTTAGATTTCTCCCAATTGATCCGAACACCTGAAAATCCACCAAATCTATCAATAATCGTCAGGGCTGCTGTAAGGGAATCTGCAGTATCACCCAGGTATAGCAACGTGTCGTCCGCATATAGCGACACCCTCTCCACCAGAAAGCCCAGCTGTAGTCCTCTAACTTTGCTTGTTGAGCGGAGGAGTATCGCCATGGGCTCAATGGCCAGGGCAAACAGCCCTGGAGAAAGGAGGCATCCCTGCCTCGTGCCCCTACAAAGATGGAAGGGGGAGGAGAGGGTACCGCCAGTACGCACACGCGCCGTTGGGGAAGAGTACAACTGTCGAATCCAGTCTATGAACCTGGGGCCGAAGCCAAATTTAGCTAGGACTTGCCACAAAAAGATCCATTCCACTGAATCAAAGGCCTTTTCTGCATCCAGGGAGGCCACTGCGCCCCCCTGGATGCTGTCTTTAAAGTGCGCTATATTCGTGTGGAGCCTGCGAATATTAACATCCGTGCCCCTACTTGGCATGAAGCCCGTCTGGTCCCCGTGTATTAAAGAAAGGATCACTGCGTTCAGTCTACAGGCCCAGGACCTTAGTTAATATCTTTGCGTCGACGTTCAGCAAAGATATGGGCCTATAGGATGAACACAATGTGGGGTCCTTCCCCGGCTTAGGTATAACAACTATCACGGCCTCAGACATGGAGGCCGGGAGGCTGTTTGTCGCTAGCGTCTCGTTGAGCGTCGAGTGAAGATGAGGGCCCACCACCTCTAGGTTAGTCTTATAAAACTCCGAGGGGAGTCCGTCCGGTCCCGGTGACTTCCCTGTTTGCATGGATTTAATGGCTTTTTGGATTTCCAGTAATGTAATGGGAGATTCCAGACCCTGGGCCGCATCGGCAGACAGGGTCGGGAAATCAACGGTGTCAAGAAATGTGGTCAGCTCCTCGGGGGTATAAGTAACCCTGGAGGCATAGAGGTGAGAGTAGTATTGTTCGAATCTGGCATTAATATCTAGCGGGTCTGAGAGGAGGGCACCATCCTCCGCCTGTATGTTTGCTATACACGGGCTTCCCGTCCTTTCCTTCGCCAGCCAGGCTAGAAGTCTGCCAGGACGTTCCCCTTGTTCAAATATACGGTGAGTTTGGGATAGGAGGAAACGACGGCATGAGTCAATACGTATCAGAGCTAGCTCTCGGTAAGCAGTAAGCATATCAGTGTGCGTTCCAGGGTCTGGGGAGCTGGTGTATCTATCTTCAAGTCGCAGAGCCCTATGCTCAGCCGCTGACAGCTCAAGTTTCGTTTCTTTCCTCACTTTTGAAATATTGTATTGGTACCTGCCTCTAGCATAGGCTTTAAATGCATCCCAGATCGAAGCCTGGGACGCACTATGTACATTATGGGTCCAGTATTCCCCTAGTTCTGACAACATCAGCGGCTCCAGCTTCTCATCTGTAACCCAGTATCTGGATAGTCTCCACAACCCCACCCCCGCCACCGTGTCAGTTGTCAGTGTCATCATCACAGGGGCGTGGTCAGAAATACCTCGTGAGAGGATGGAAACCACAGCGACCTTGTTTAACAGGGAGTCGCTGACATATATTAGGTCTATACGTGACATGGTGGCATACGTAGCCGAATGGCACGTATAGTGTCTAGCGTTAGGGTGTTTCCATCTCCACACATCATGTAAACCAAATGTCTCCGCCCATCTGATTAGGCCCGGGTCAGTCGTGTGGCTCCTGTGACTCTGACTGAGACGGTCTGCCTCAGGATCAGGGGTCATATTGAAATCCCCTGCCAGAATAACATTCGTCGTGGGATATTTAGCTAGTACAGTAAGGATCTTATGTAAAACATTCATATTTGCCGGAGGGGGTATATATAGGCCCACAACCACCATTTCTATCCGATCACACATTGCATGCATGATCACATATCGACCCTCTGGGTCTAAATGGAGATCCAGCAGTGCAAATGGGAGCGTCTTATGCACCAGTACACTCACCCCTCGGGAGTGTGAGGAGAAAGTGGAATGGTAGTAGGATCCCACCCATGCTCTTTTCAGTGACAATAACTTGGATCCCATGAGGTGTGTCTCCTGGAGGATACATATGTGCGGGAGATGCCTCTTTAGATACCCAAACACTAAGGAGCGCTTGATCTTAGAGTTCAACCCTCGCACGTTCCACGAAATTACCCTCAAAGGAGCCATACTGGAGTTGGTAAAATAAACACCAACCTAACTCCCCATCTGCCCTGACCCAGCAGCAGTGCAAGGAATGAGAATAACCTGTGTAATTTCCTACGCTCCTTAAAATGAAGAGACAGTAATGACATGAACCAAAAACAATCAGTGATAATAGAACTCTTAAAACCCAAACCAACAGCCTTTCCCACACCCCCCCACCCCCCCTCCCCACGCTACCTCCTGAACTCAGGCGCGTTTTCAAACCCCCAAAACAAAACAAGACCATGGGTCTTAGCGAGGCAGTGTACCAAGAAAGGCCCCTAGGGGGCAAAGCGTTGAGGCACCTGTAGGTTAGTCAGCAGCCGCAATGTCAGCAAGCGCCTGCAACGTAAAGGAAGTTTGAATCGGAGAAAAAAAAGGAAAAGAAAAACCAAAAAAGAAATAGATAAATTTGTCCTCCCTGCGGAGAGGTATTCACCCGGGGGGGGGGAGGAATGGAAATAAAAATAAAAAAACAACAAAGGGGTAAAATAGGGGGAGAACCCCCCCCCGGGGGCACATTTCTTGAACTTGTATTTGAAGCACCCATAGGTGGTATCAGAACAACTCAGCTAGTAATTTAACAGTCCCTCTTCTCTCCCAGCAATACGGCATGAGCGGGATACAGTGTCTGTGTGAATAGTTCCAGCAGCAGTTCATGCCATGTTGATCCCGAAGCAATCATGGGATAATTGGCGAAACATGGATCAGGGGCGAATGGGCAGAAAAAATGTGGGAGATAGTTAGGGGTATAGGGAGTACAGTTTAAGGAGAAAGAGGCCGGCCGCGAACATCCACAAATAGTCAGTGCTATGGTAGACGGTCAAAGGCAAAAGGTTGGCTCACCCGTCCATGCTAGTAGATGCAGAGAGAGGGGTCCTGCCACGGGGTTCATCTGCGCTGGAGGGATTCCAGCCAGTTGGAGGCCTCCTCGGGCGAGGTAAAGAATTTCAGTGCTTCTCCATCTTGTACTCTAAGGCGGGCTGGGAAGAGCATACTGTACTTTAGGCCTTTCTGCCGGAGGGCAAGTTTCACCTGGTCGAATGATTTCCTCATCTTTTGAGTTTCGACCGAGAAGTCAGGGAATATCATGAGACGTGTTCCCTCAAATCGTAGGGCTTCAAGCTTCCTGCTTTCCCTCAGTACCGTGTCCCTGTCTCTGTAATTCAGGAGACGAAGGATGAGTGTTCGCGGAGGGCTACCAGGAGGGCCGCGAGCAGCCGGCATCCTGTGGGCCCGTTCGACTGTGAAGAACGGTGAGAACGTCACTCGTGGAAGCAGTTGCTGGAGGAGCCTCTCCACGAACACAACCGGATCCGGGTCCTCCGAGCCCTCTGGCAGCCCAATGACTCGGAGGTTATTCCTCCTATTGCGGTTCTCCGCGTCCTCAGCCGGTATTCGAGAGCCCGGACCTTAGTGGTGAGGGTGCGGAGAGCGGTGGAGTGGTCTCGGAGCACGTCCTCAGCGTCACCTACCCGCTGTTCAGCTTCCATTAGACGGGTCCGGAATTTGTCCATGTCCTTGCGGATCAGTCCCATCTCCATCTGCATGGCATCTATTTTACCCGTCAGGGTCGTTTGGCAGGTGGTGATTGCTTGCATCAGGGCATTAAAGTTATCCTGGCTCTGAGTCGCAGGATCCACATCCTCCGTCTGCGACGCCATATTGGTCCGCGTGCAGGTCCCAGTCTTCTTGCCACGCGATTGAGCACTGGAGGGGCAAAGCAGAGAGCCATAACTGACAGTTGCTACTTTCTGCTAACTGAACACCTATAACTGAGCAGTCAGTGGTCAAAGGGGTGTCAGAGGACAGACATCTAGATGAGTATGTATGTATCTTTATTTTTTTCAAAACCCGCACTTCTCTTTTAAGATGATTTCTTGATACTCACATAAAATATATGTGACCTTTCCTGTGGGTGTACAAGCATGCGTCCGGCTTCGTAAACAGTCATACAATGTCTTGCATTTCTTCCCCAAGCTTCAAGGCTAACCAGTAATCTCAAGCTGCAGTACAAGGGCCTGTGCTATTTTTATTTTACAGGGTTTCTTTAGAGGTTTGGAATGACACTGAAAATTCTATGTTTAGTACTAAAAATACATCTGGTTAGATGGAGAATTACAGGGTGGCAGTGCTTTATGATTGTCTCAGTTATTCACACATTCCACTGTGGCTGACAGATTAGATATATACACATGTTGTCCTACGTTGGTCAATATTTATATAGTTTTTGCATTTTTACCACAGTTTCCCTCCAGTGTTCAAAGTACTGTATGTATAGATATGTTTTACCACCAGCACACTTAAAGATCACACACATTAATATCTGACATTCACACAAAAGGCTGTGATGCTTGGCTCCAGGCTTATCTTTTTTCTGACATCTGGCATTTTCAGCATGGCTGAAGTCATTCAGATTTTGGTTTCTTGTTTGTGGGCTGCTACACGCAAGTATGAACACAATTCCTAATGCAGTTTGTTATTGTCTCTTGTCTGAGTTGTTGGCTATTGAGGAATAAAAGTACATGTCTGATACCTTTTTCTTTTCCTGCTTTAATTCCATCATTACATACAACCGAGATTCCAGAAATACCTGTGCTGATACACACTCATAAGACTTTGGCCTCCTCTGCGCCTGAGCCCAATATTCCACCTACACGCATTCTGGCAGTGGCCTCCATTTCAAAAACCCCCATTCCTCGAGGCAAAACATTTTGTCGTGGTCAGGGGTGGTCCAGTTCACTTCCCACTTTTGGAAAATGCTTTGTAAATTAATGGACATCTCTCTTTAATTCTCATCTGCTTACAACTCTTAAACAAATCGCAAACTGAGAGAACAAACTGAGCAGTACATCCGCTCTCTCTTTTCTGCCTACCATGAGAACTGGGCCCCTCTCCTGCCTTGGCCTGAGCTTGCCCTTAACCTCAATAATTCAACCTCCAGGTAATTTATTTTCTTTGTAGCCTCTCATAAGCATCCTGGGGTACCAACTCCTATTCCACTAGTTGATGTGCCCCAGCTACCATGTAAACCTCTATCAACCCACTTTTGTCCCAGGCAAAAAAGAATCATCTCGATTTTACTTCCAGACACTTCCGACTTGGAGTCAAAACCTTTATATAAGATGACCTCTGCTAGGTTTGCTCCATATTATGTTGGTTCTTTTGAGGTTTTAACCAAGATCAATCCCATGTCTTTGAAGCTACATCTTCCATTTCGTTTTCCACATTCTCAACACATTCCATGCCTCCTTTCTGACGTTGGTTGTTCTCAACAGATTCTCTACTCTACGCCAGTTGTTTCTCTTTGAGCAGCCTTCTCCCTAGAATACAAGGACCAGTAAATCAGATTTCAAGATCTTCAGAGGCAAGTTGTATTGCCTGTAGGATTAGAAAGGCTTTGGCCTAGGAGAAATCTCCTGGACCCTGGCATTAGGTATTTTGTACGAAAATTGAATCCCCTTTTCCCTATAAAAACTAGGCCCTTGAGCGAGTAAGGATACCCAAAGTCTCAAAGCTGCATCACGTGATGCATCACATGACACAGCAGCATGCTGGATCTTCCATTTAAAATCAAGCAGGGCACTTAGTCAGTGCTCAAGCAAGCCTCATAGCATCCTAATCCACTGTCTCCAATCTGAGCCTCCACCATAACCTCAGTCTCAGCCTCTGCTGGATCACTTTCCCCATCAAAAGATTAATAGGAGTAAAATTAGGATATGTTAAATGAGTTGTAAAGGCAGAATGTTTTTATCTTAATGCATTCTATGCATTAAGATAAACCTTTGTGTAGCAGCCTCCTCAGTACCCCCTAATTACCTACCTGAGCGCCTTCTCTCTCCAGCAATGTGCACGATCCCCTCAGCCATCCAGGACACTCCTCCTGATTGGCTGAGACAGAGCAGCGGCATCATTGGCTCTCGTGGCTGTCAATCAAAGTCAGTCAGACAAATAGGGGAGAGAGGGGGCGGGGCCAGGTCAAACTCTGTGTCTGAATGGATACACAAAGCTCTGACTCGGCTTGGGTGCCCCCTGTAGCAAGCTGCTGGCTGAGGGGCACTCAAAGGAGGGAGGGGCTAGGAGCAGCGAGGAGGGACCCGAGAAGAGGAGGATCCAGGCTGCTTTGTGCAAATCCACTGCACAGAGTAGGTAAGTATAACCTGTTTGTAAAGGCTGGTATGTTATTAAAAAAATAAAATAAATCACGTTATTTAATATCTACTACAGGCCCTGTTCATTTAAACAACAATAAAATTTAAATTAAATTATATGTGCATTTAACAAATTTTAGGCGTGTTGTTTTTTCTTATTATTTACATGTTATTTATCTGTAAATACCAGAATAGGAAAGGGCTCTGGTGGGCTGTGCTAGGGAATTGATAGGTTCTGGAAGGTCAATTCCCTAGCAAGTTCAGAGGCACATTGCAAGTCAATAAAAAATAATTTATGGAAAGGACAAACGCTGTAAGTAAGCATATACTTCCATATACAATACTTGATTTTTCTGTAAATGGTTTTAAGTTGTTGACAGGGTTTCTTTAAATTCCGTGATGAGAGAAATACATGGATAGCCATTGCTGATCCATACCTTCCAACATTTTGAGATGGGAATGAGGGATCAGCAAAAGCATGCGGGCATAGGACACACCCCTTGCCACGCCCCCTTAAAGGAGAATTGTATAAAAAAACAAGATTGGTTAAACCCACAAGTGCTTTTTTACCACTACTATTCCTTTTATTTTGGCTTTTGGAATTTACAAATGCAGCAATTTAGAATTTGTATTAAAGGTTTAGCACTGGAAAACACTTTGTGATAGATAAAGTGCATTGTATATACATCTATATAGATCAGACCAAAATGAGGGACAAATGAGGAGGGATAGTCCCTCGAAATCAGGAACAGTTGGGTGCTATGCTGATCTCTATTTGAAAATGCTGCCTGTTTTGTGGATTCACAATTTTCGGAGTTGGAAAAAGCATGCAGCAAGAGAAGCCAGAATTCTGTATACTTTTCTGGTTGAGTAACAGACCCCAAAAGCATGATATTTGAACAGTTGGCATTTTTAGAAAGAGGTCAGAAAGGGCAGCCTAAGCATTTCTTTTATTACAGGCTTTCTTTAGATACATGTTTTTATGGCTTAAATCACCCCTTTAACTTGTCTTTTAGATGGAGGTTATCCAGGAGAAAGTTAGCTGAAGTCCTGTGTTTTAAGATGGGCTTTAGAGAAAAAAGAGTTCACACAAAGTTCATTCACTCTTAGTACATGCCATCATCACAATATTAATGCACCTGCATGCTATGTGATCTAGTGCTGCCAGAAATGGAAAGTGTCTGCCCGATACGGTACAAATGTGTCCTACCTACAACATTGATTTAAGATAGCCCCATCTACTCAATTTCCTTGGGTCATTGTGTAGTTTCTTTACAATGTATTTGTCATAAGTGCTAACATTTTCTTATATAAGATGTACAATGGTCTATCTCAATTTTGTTAAGAAATTTCTATAGCGTTTTTTTATACAAGTATAATGTATTATTTACAGCACTAAAATACAATATATTGTTTGTTTTAGTTTTTTACCCTTTAGTCAAATTTGAAATGTTACCCATAATTCATGCTTACCACTTGCAGCCAGCAGGTGACCCTATAACATAAGTAGGGTCTCTCTGATGTCTCAGCAACTGACGTAAACGCAGTTAACCAGAGAACATATACCGTATATACTCGAGTAAGCCGAGTTTTTCAGCACATTTTTTGGTGCTGAAAATGCCCCCCCCCCCCCCCCTCGGCTTATACTCGAGTCACCTTTTTGCGCCTGAGCTCCCGTAATTTGGGGACCTGGTACTGGCCGGCCGTAGGTCTCCTGGACCCCAAACTTGGCACACATGTAGCCTCACTCGTCCTCTACAAGTGTGCAAAGATTGTTGTCCGGGGGACCTACGGCCGGGGAGCACCAATTTTTCAAAACCGGGCACCCCTTCCATAGACTCCAATGTTAAATGGTAATTTCTCCGGTGACTTTGAGGACCTGGTACCGGCCGATTTTCAAAAGCCGGGCACTCCTTCCATAGACTCCCATATTAAACGTCAGTCTAGTTATGGACACAGTGAGGCATGGGCACAGTGAGGCATGGACACAGCGAGGCATGCACATGGACACAGTGAGGCAAAGTGAGGCATGCAGATGGACACCCTAGTCTTATACTCGAGTCAATAAGTTTTCTAATTTTTTTGTGGTAAAATTAGGTGCCTCCGCTTATATTTGGGTTGGCTTATACTCGAGTATATACAGTAAGTGGTGCTGGGCTATACCCCGTTAAACTTCTAAAAAGTGTACATCCCTTACCAGGCCATTGTTTTGGGACAAATTTCCACATATTTTTGTGTCTTTGAGCCCTTTGACAACACTTTTTTCAGTTGTGCTTTTTTAATACAATTTTGAATTAGTTGCTGCACCAGGGTTTTAACCATACTGTACAATGTATTTGGCCCCTTCTTCCCTCCTTGTCCTAACTGCCATCCCTTTTTCCAACATTATTACTCTAATGATATTTATTCAAAAATAGTTCTTTCTGTTGTCTTGTGTAATAGTTTATTGCGTATATATGTATGTATTTATTCATAAAACCTTTATATTCCATTTTAGATGAATGCTCTTATCAGTTTAATGTTGTCTGTGTCTCATTGGAGAGTTTTCCCTTCAGTTTCTGTCCTAAAAAGTAGAGGGAACTCCCCTTTTAGACAATTGTCACTGGAACCAATGTCACCATTCCCCTTTTAGACCAAATGTCACCCCTTATCCCTTGTTCTGGCGAAAACTGTAAAAATTTGATTTACAATAATTTTCTGTCTGTATGGTAATGATCCTCAGGACAAATAGAGAGGGTGCATCTTCCCAGTGAGGAAAGCTAGTAAAGCTTGACAGGGCTTCTAGCCCTATCTCCCGTAATCTGTCCAAGACTAAAAAAAGTTTGACTATACATACATTTACCATTACCAGTTGACATTGGCACAATAATTAAAGTCCTTGTCAAAATTATCTTCTATTTGTACTACTAATCTCATGATTGCCCAATACGAATGAACAAAGGCAGACATATTTAAAATCTGGCCTGGATGCAACCATAGTTCCCTACATGATACAGTGGACAGGGACAGGACAAGAGAGGAAGTGTGTTTAAATAAACCTTTACTACATAACAAAGTGTTCTCTGAGTAATATAGGTTAAAGTATAAAAAGACAATACAACAGTTCATTCCATTCAGACCTTCTGTCTATGATTGCATCTATACACTGAGCTATTTTTTTATGAATATACTTATTCCTGCAATATGAAATTTTTATCAGTCACTATAACAAATAAAGATAGCATATATGACAAAATTACTATAAACTCGCTTTAATTGTAGTCACCCAGTCAATCAGTCAGGCTCCATCTTGTACTGTCTAACTTTAAATTATTGGTTACTATGGGTCGGCACTGCAGTAGAAGTTCATGTAAAGTGACACCAAAGTTTGTAAAATAATTCTGATGCTGCACACTAGCTCAGCTTAGTAATTGGGTGACTGAATCCTGTGTGCATTGTGGCATATCATCAACCAGCCTTTCTGTTCAAGAACTTGATCAGGTCCTCTCTTACCTCCTGTTTTGCTCTATATGCTCGAATATGATTGCCCAGTAGTGCAGGGTGTGAAAAGCACCAGAACCAAGTTCTCGAACATAGAAGTTGGTTGATATTTACAGTAAATACCATAATATCACCCCAAGGATTTGGGGCATCCTGGCATTCCATAGCCAGGCTGTTCTGAGGGTACCATGAGATAAATTGCTATGCAGTGCCAGTGTCATTTCACAAATTTTGATACCACTTTAGGTATGCTTTAGGTGCAGCATTGCTAAACCCACAGCAGTAAAATCTGTCCGTATATGCAGAATATCATGCTTGTTATACTCACTGTGGAACTTAATCCTCTGTCTTGTGTAAAAAGGCTCTTTGATCCTGTATGGACAGATCCTCCCCCTCCTGCAGGGTCTCTCTTGGCAAGGGAAGATAAAACACAGTCAGCGTAGTAAGGCTGCAGTTTGGTCTCTATTGCTGGAGAGAACATTTCCTTGTTGAGCTGAGCTTTTCAGGTCACACGATATTGACATCACACATGTGGTCGTATATACAGATCCTAAATGACAGCCCAGTTCCCTCCCTCCTCCTCCATGCACAGTAACTAAAAAAAAAACACAGTGGGTGGAATGTCACATCTTGATTCATGGATGACCCGCCTCCCATAACAGCATGAGGACACAGGCTGTAGAGGAAATCTCCTCTTACCTGAACACTTGGCACTCAGGCAGAACCTGCAGTTTATCACGTGACCGTGGTATGCAGATCAGCAAAAAGATATATAGTGGCAGTATTTTAATGTAAAAAGAAGATAGCTGTGGGCACTGGGGGGGGGGGGGGGGTGGATGAACTATTTTCGTATTTCTGGGTTTAGTAACACTTTAAGTCAAACCAGTATGGAATAGGTTTTGGGAAAATCTGTTGCACTTAAGAATCAGCACATGAGAATAAAGCCTGGTGCACACGGGCGAGAATCCCGTAAAAAAAAAAATGTCGGTTTTCTCAATGGGATTCCTGACAAGCTTGTCTTGACAAGCCCTGTGTACACACGCACATTCAAAAGAACCACCATTCTTTTGAATGGCAAGAACGCGGTGACGTCATCGACTACGACGAGCATGCGAAAAAATTGAGAGCAGGTACTCTATTTTTCTCGTCGATATTCCCGGCAGTTTTCCCGACGAGAAACCATACACACGACCGGTTTTCTAGGCAAAAAGCTCTCCCAGCTGTTTTCTTGCCGAGATAAACGGCCGTGTGTACGAGGCTTAAGAACTCTTTGGACCTCATGTAGCAGTGTGTTCCTTTTAAGAACTGGAGTTAAAGCGGGGGTTCCGCGGCCAAACTTTTTTTTTTTTTCTTCAGCATTCACTGGGGTATATGAATAGAAAGGTACACTCACTACTTTGGTCGCTGTATATAACCGTGGTCCGTTTTATCGGCAAAGAAGGACTTATAAAATCTGTTTGAGGGAGTTTCCATTTTGCTTGTGGGCATTGTGAAGCCCACAAGCAATCACTTCCTGGAAGCGGTGAAATCTCTCGAGATTTCGCGTCACGGTGTCTTGTCACATTCGGCTCCCCATCACAGATTGTCCAGGAAGTGACGTTTCGTCGCCGCCATCTTGCTACACCCCACACTCCTGCACAGTAATGATAGAGTGAGCAGGGGGCAAGCGGACATCTTGTTACACCCAACGGAGTTTTAGATTTCACAGTTATTTTCAACACAAAACGGATTTGCAAATATTGTATTTAAGCATATAAGCTCCGTTTTATGTTTAAAATAACTGTGAAATCTGAAACTTCCTGTGGGTGTAACAAGATGTCCGCTTGCCCCCTGCTCACTCTATCATTACTGTGCAGGAGTGTGGGGTGTAGCAAGATGGCGGCGACGAAACGTCACTTCCTGGACAATCTGTGATGGAGAGCTGAATGTGACAAGACAAGTCCCACATCGCATTGCGGCGCCGGGGAAAAGATAAGATACGCCTACTCCCGCGGGAGGGGAATCCCGGAAGTCACAGTTTAGATGGCTATATTAAGGTATTTATTTAAAAAAAAAAAAAAAAATGTTGTGGCAATTCAGTATGTGTGCTGTGCAATGATTGTTTTAGAAAAATGTTGTCAGTTTGGGTGAACCTCCGCTTTAACTTTCAAGAACTATCACATGCCTGATGCTGTTTGATGGCTGATAAGTAGCTCCATTAGGAATGATTGACTTGGCCCTTCGTTAAATTTACCTGATTGATACAATTCACTGAATTGCAACATGTTTTGACTTCTAAACTGGCTACGAATACAAAAATGCTTTTTTTTTATTGAATATCGCCATACATGGAGGCTGGGACATTTTACATACAGTATGTAGTTTATTTTTTAATAAGTGCGTGCTTTTGTTTTTGTCTTTGTCCAATATGTTCAGTTTTAGTTGCCCCAGTTACATTAATCAGTATGATGTCTGAACATGATTTATTTGCTTATGCAATACACCTTCTTTTATTTTTTTTTCAGTCTGTAATGTCACAGTATTGAGTGAGTCATTCTGCTTTACTAGAATCTTTAGCAGTGATGTAATATGGAAAGTATTGTGCTCACTGGGGAATAAATCCTGGCCAATAATGTGTATGCCTATTACATTCCTCTTAACTGCTACTGTCTAGGTAATGTTAACTCTTGGCCTATTACCAGGTTGTTGCCCTAAAACCCCAAGCCACGTAGATGACATTCCCCAAGTCTGGAAATAGATTTTCTGTAACTGATTTTATGAGAGTTGCCTATAGTTTTGCAGCTTCAAATTCCAATGTATTACAGCTGTAGGTGGTGTAGCAACAAGGCCGGCCCAGAACACCCTAGTAATGACCTTGTAATGACCTAGAACAGATGACAGTGTCTGAATGATGCACTGTGGTCTGGTCCCTAGAGTAAATAGCTAAGTGTGGATTGCTGTAATTGGAATATTACTACATGCCATGTAGGATTCCGTAAAGCGGTAGTAAACTTGGGCATTTAAAAAAAAGAAAAAAAAATCCTCTGCAAGGCAATGGCATAATGTGCTAGTATGCATCGCATACAAGCACATTATGAAATACTTACCTTAGAACAAAGCCCTTCAATGGAGTGCAGTCTCCACTGACAGGGCTTCCATCTTCAACCGGACTTCCTTCTGGGTTTGCGGGTTCCAGCCGTATGAATGGCCGAGATGCGATGATGTCACCCATCTGTGGCGGCCTGAGTATGGAGGTCTGAAAATATGGCACGGGTATGCCATCCTTTCAGAGCGCATGCTCTGGTGATGTCACCAGCTGAATCCCATGTGAATATCTCCTAAACAGTGCAAGTTTAGGAGATATTCACTGTACCTACAGGTAAGTCTTATTATAGGCTTAAAGGGGTTGTAAAGGTAGTTTTTTTTTTTTAAATAACATACATACCATACTTACCTCCACTGTGCAATTAGTTTTGCACAGAGTGTCCCTGATCCTCGTCTTCTGGGGTCCCTTGGCGGCTGTCTCGGCTCCTCCCCGCAAGAGCTAATCCCCGTTATGGGAAGCTCTCTCCCAAGGGGGTTAGCTTGCGGGCGCGCTCCCGTGTGATACATTGGCGTCCATAGCCGCCAAGTGTATCACTCGGCCCCGCCCCCCAGTGCGCCGCGTCATTGATTTGATTGACAGCAGCGGGAGCCAATGGCTGCGCTGCTATCAATCTCCAATGAAGAGCCGCCTCAAGCTGGGGGAAACCATCGCGGGATCGCGCCCATGGAGTTTCGTGGCTCAGGTGAGTAAAACGGCGGGGCTGGGGGGCCCGAGAGTGCAAGGTGTTTTTTCACCTTAATGCATAAAAGTGAAAAAACATGAAGCTTTACAACCCCTTTAACTGTAGGTAAAAGTTCAAAAGTGGACTTTGCTACCACATTAAGCTCAATTCACAAAACTCTGCACTTCATATTTGCCACGTGACTGCAGTTTTAAAATCTCATTGGAGCTCAAAATAAATAACAGAAAATATAATTGTTGACATCCAACCATTGTATAAATGTATAACACTTTGTATTTTTCTTTATTTATATTAGTGCGAATTAAAACTGTCTTTTTTTTTTTTAGTCCGGTTGATTTTATATATTGCATTTGAATTGTTTGCATGCTCATATAGACCCAGCAGGGGGAGATTTCAACACCTTTTCATGTACTTTCTACGTTTTTCTTTTCTGCTTTGTTAAAAAAAAAGGTATTTTGTATACAGAACGTAGTATTTCAAGCTGAAATTTAAACACCATTATATATATTAAATTAAGCAGGACTGAAGCTAAGCTGAACTGTCACCCCCTTACTTACTTACCTTCTCTGATGGAAGAGGCCTTTAGTGTCATCTACATCTCAGCCAGTAAACATCTAGTCCCGGGCTGCCCTGTACAGTTACTGTGTTGCAGGAGCTACATCCTAAGAAAGTGAAAAAAAATCTAAACTAGCTAGTCTAATAAATGTTCTTCCACCATTGGTTTGAGTATGCGCCTTGACAGTGGGAAATCACTTGCTAAGGAAGGAAGGCAGGAGCACTAGACAGCTGGCCTAGGCAGGCAACAAGCATACATCTGGCCCTGGATATCATCACACACAGATATGTCGTTTTCTGGCATTCATTTCCTTTTCCTCTATGAAAAATAGCCTCTAAATTTATATAATATTTTTTCATATAAATAGAGCTTTCTTTTGGTGGTATTTGGTCACCAATGTTTTTTTTTTTTTTTTTATATAAATTAAAATTTTGAAAATAAAATATTTTCTACTTTCTGTTATAGACCATATCCAATCAAATCAATTTTCTTCATAAATTTAGGCCGAATGTATTCTTCTACATGTCTTTGGTAAAATAAAATCCCAATAAATGTATAATTATTGGTTTGTGTGAAAGCTATAGCATCTACAAACTATGGTATATACTGGAATTTACACAGCTATAGATGCTATACTAGTAATGCTGGTGATCAGTGATTTATAGTGTGGAAGGCAATCTGGCACTAACTGACACTGGCTGGGAGGGACGCTAACTGACACTGACATCACTAGTGACACTGATACAGTGATCAGTGATAATACTGTACACTGTACTAATGACACTAATGGGTGACAGGGGTGATCATGTGTGCCTAACAAGTGTAGGTGTGCTTCTTTTACTCACAGGATCTGGCTGTCTTTTCTCCCTAATTCAGAGTTGATTTCAGGGAGAAGAAACACCCAGATCACTGTTCTGTGTTTGGTGTTCTTTGTGTTTAAAAACACAGAACGTTGTGCTGTGATTGGCCACAGCCGATCTGCAGGTATACAGCCAAAATGATTGGCTGCAACCTGCTGACAAACTCGTGCTGTGTCCAATCGCAGCACAGGTCAGCAAGGGGCGCATGCACGCGTGCCCGAAAGCCAGCAAGTTCACTGCGATGTACAGGTATGTCGTAGTGCCTGGCTGTGCCGTCCTCTAGCAGTAAATGTACAGTTGGTGGGCGGCAAGCAGTTAAGTACATTTTAATACTACTATTGTTCTTTATCATTAAATTTGATTTATATATCTATTTATCATATAACGTAAGATATATTGTTTTCTTGATTAACTGGAAATTGTTTATTTATTTTTTTATTTATTTTTTATCTAGGTCTAAAACCAACAATTGCACTCTGCCAACAAAAATGCAGAAGGACTGGATCCCTGGAGAGCAATTACTGTTCAAGTAATTTTGGTATGGTGATAGGAATTAGATGATTTTTACTCCTTAATCAGTGACTTGAATTAGTGAGAGAGTGTACTTGAATGTTGAGAAATGGCAAAAAAAATATAGCTAAAGTTTGGCATCACTACTCAGACTGCCCCGCCTGTGTCTTGCATTAGTGTTTGTGACTCAAAGGATTCCTTGAGACATTTAAGAGAGAAAAGCATAAACATCTGTCCCAGGCAAACAGGGTAAACACAAATGGCCAGACAGAAGGTAAACTGTTACTACATAAAGGTCTTTATCCAGAATGTTGTATTGCTGGAACACTGTGTATATTTTCACCTGACAAGGACAGGTTTGTCACGCTTAAAACCAAATCTATACTCTGTTATAATTTAGTTTCACTGTGACACATGTTAAAAATTAATTCATGGGCAGATTTATTATATTTTAATGCAAACTAATCTTGGTACAAAGTGAATCAATAAAACAACTGAAATATACCCATATATCCTACCATATAGCATATATAGAGGTATATTAGAGCTGTATCACTGTTGTACAAAATGTGTTTCATTTTTTTACAACCGTTGAGATTTAGTATCCCTTGAAGTCCTCCTGAGGAAGCGAGGTTAGCCTTTGAAACGTGTAAAGACACAAAAGAGCTATACAAGGGCCCCCTACCTATTTCGGAAGAACTTATGCCATATGTGTTATGGGTAACCTTGTTTGGGGTCCAATATAGCAAAAAGAGATCTTTTAATGATGTATACATGTTTTAATAAATAACTATATGTAAACAACAGTTGGTAAATAAGTATTAATAAGTCCACAGTGCCTTATTAGTTTCTTAATACATATATTCCAGATGTGGTGCTTGGTATACTGACTGTTGCAATTTCTATATATCAATAGAATACATTATTTTGCAAACAATTTTGACAGCCAAAAATGCCACATTTATTAATAGGTGCAGGGAACCGTTTTAAAGGAGAAGTTTTGTGTATAGAAAAAAACAAGCGTACATATTTACCTCAAGGCTGCAGCATCAGCTCTAATGTGGAGAACTGAGTGATCACATGACTGCTGATCGCTAAGTTCTTAGTCTTCTCTGAGCGGAGAGTGGCGACTGTCAGTCACCACTCTCCCATCTGTACCTCCAGTGCTTACTGGAGTGCCAGGCTGGGGAGAGGGCAGGTGCAACTGGCATCAGCTCTCAGACATGCGCTGAGAGCCGGTGCCAGCTGTCAATCTGACATCTGGGTGGATCCCAACAACATTGTCAGGTTCCTTCCAGACCCTGATGGGGCTCTGTGATGTCAGCTGACAGCAGGCTTTAGCAAAAGTAAGTGTGCTCCTGTGACCCACAAGAGAAGCATGACCAAAATAGCTTTGGCCTTACTTCTGTTTTAAAAGATAAGTTCACCTTTTAACAACAAATCATAAATGCACATTTTTTTGCAGGTAAAAAAATGTGCATGTATGATTTTCTGTTTCTGGAGCCTCTAAAGCATTGCACCAGCGATCAGTAGATTGCTGGTGCCATGCAGATCCCCTGAAGACCTGTCAGTGTATCTGTGTGCCCGTGCATCATACAGGCAAGCAGATACAATCTGACAGGAAGACTCAATGAACTACCACAACACTCCACACCACAGTGATAGTTCATTGAAAACTAAAAGCAGGCAGCTGCAAAGGTTATTGGGACTTGTAGTTTTCCATTCACAGAGGTCTGTGAATAAATAACACGGCTGGGCCGGACTCAGTTGGGTTACTATTCAATCACAGTCCCACTGCAAGACAAGACAAAATGCCCTGTTTCCGGTGTGCCTAGCTCACAACACTGAGTTGTGGCCGGTGTTTGGGCAGTGTGCTCTAAAAAATAGTACTTGGTGCAATACTTTTTTCCAGCGCATTGCAGTGTGAGGCAGTCCACCGCCTTGCACCACAGGGGCAGCAATTTATTTTAATAAAATGAAAAAAAAAATTCCTCTGTAATTCAAAACATGCAACCTGTAGGATTTTTTAAACGTCACCTATGGAGATTTTAAAGGGTAAAAGTTTGTCGCCATTCCACGAGTGGGCGCAATTTTGAAGCGTGACATGTTGGGTATCAATTTACTCAGGGTAACATTATCTTTCACAATATACCATATATACTTGAGTATAAGCCGAGATTTTCAGCCCTTTTTTTGGGCTGAAAATGCCCCCCTCGGCTTATACTCGAGTCGGTGTACCTGAAAATACTAAGAGGCTGCGGGCGTCCATCGTTTAAAACTCGCGGTCTCCTCCTGGTCCCTTCCGTGATAGGTGTAACTGTGTCTGCTGAGAAACGCCCATCACGAATGTTCTCTCATCCTCTCCCATCCCAGCAGACACTGTGTTCAGTGTTCCGCCAATCACAGACACCTTTTCATCCACGGACAAGAGGATGTCCGTGGTCGGCGGAACACTGAACACAGTGTCTGCTGGGATGGGTGAGGATGAGAGAACGTTCGTGATAGGCGCTGCTCAGCAGACACAGTTCCGCCTATCACGGAAGGGACCAGAAGGAGACCGCAAGTTTTAAACAATGAATGGACGCCCGCAGCCTCTCAATTTCAGGTACACTGAGGATGGGCACAGTGAGGATGGGCACAGTAAGGATGAGCACAGTTTGGTGGCAATGGGCACAGTGAGGGTGGGCACAGTGAGGATGGGCACAGTGAGGATGGGCACAGTAAGGATGAGCACAGTTTGGTGTCAATGGGCAGAGTGAGGTTGGGAACAGTGACAATTGGCACAGTGAGGTTGCAATGGGCACAGTGAGGCGTGCAAATGGGCATTGTTGACCCTCTTTTCTGCTTACAGTAGCAGCTGCATTCTCACCCTCGGCTTATACTCGAGTCAATACGTTTTCCCAGTTTTTTTGGTAAGATTAGGTACCTCGGCTTACACTCGGGTCGGCTTATACTCGAGTATATACGGTTAAAAAAATTGGGCTAACTTTGCTGTTGTCTTATTTTTAATTTAAAAAAGTGTAATTTTTCCCAAAAAAAGTGCGCTTGTAAGACCGCTGCGCAAATACGGTGTGACAGAAAGTATTGCAACAACCGCCATTTTATTCCCTAGGGCAGGGATATGCAATTAGCGGACCTCCAGATGTTGCAGAACTGCAAGTCCCATGAGGCATAGCAAGACTTTTACAGCCACAAGCATGACACCCAGAGGCAGAAGCATGATGGGACTTGTAGTTTTGCAACAGCTGGAGGTCCGCTAATTGCATATCACTGCCCTAGGGTGTTAGAAAAATATATATATATAATGTTTGGGGTTTCTAAGTAATTTTATAGCAAAAAAAAAAAAAACAACGTTTTTAATGTGTAAACACCAAATCTCAGAAATCGGCTCGGTAATGAGGGGGTTAAGGACAGGGTTGAGAACCACTGCCCTAGTAACAAACACAATTTGCACATTGACTACTAGGTACCATGAGTATTTTGAGAGCCAACACCAGCATAAAGAAGCTAAATGTGTGATAAATTAAAGTATATCTAGTTTATTATTTTACATCCCTGTCTTCCAATCTAATTTGACAGTAGTGGGATGGTGAAATGTAAGATGTACAATATAAGTAATCATTTCCTTTGGTGGTTAAAAAAGTCCCAATAGTCCTGGATCCATCTATAGCACAATGTTATCAAGACACTAAGATTAAGATGCTCACTGCAGGTCTCTTTTGAGGTCAGGTCTTTCCACAACTTTCTTAACCCAATGATCAAGAGGTTGACAATAAAAGCCAGTTCACAAGAAATCCAAACTGGACTCCAGGTAAACAGCTAAATACACAGATGAAATGGTGTACATACTGTATATAGGAGATGTTGTACTGTTGTACTTCCTAGTGGATTTGTATTTCTGTCCATCGAGTCCTAAGATCTACATAGCTTGCCACAGTGAACAGCCCTGCCTAAAACTTCTGTCTGACCTATCAGAATGGCAGATCTGGACAATACATGCCTGCCTATGTAATGTGCAAGGAAAACTTTATCATGTATGCAGCTAACTTGTCAGGCCAACATTATGACTAGGGCTCCATTTTGGACAACCCAATCTTAAACAGATGTGGCCATACACAAGTTTAAAAAAAGCAGAACTTCCCTCTTTCAATCATCATTGACTATTTTAATCCTCATGCTGCTAGCATTAGTAAATAGCAAAGTTGATCATATTTACTTGTTTTAAACTTTTTTTTTTTTTTCGATTTCTTCATTTACTTTCTGGTTTCCAGGCCTAGATAAATTAAGTCATACATCCCAAAAATCTTAACGAGGGGAGGAGGGGTTTTCTCAACTAAGCACACCCTTCTGCCTGCATGCCTGAGCTAAGTGCAGATGGATTCCAGGAAGTAAATTCTACATGAACATCTGCCTTTACTCAAGATGGCCACAGTCAAAAATGCTAGGGTTTTTTTCTCAAAGTGATTTCTCAGCAAAATTAAACCATGAAAACAGGAAAGGATGGGCGAGTTTGCTTTAACCACTTCACGCCCAAGGTACGTCCCTCGACGTCCTGGACTTTGAGCCGGGATATCTGAATGATGCCTGCAGCTACAGGCATCATTCAGATATTGTTTTTTAGAGCCGGCGATTTTGTGCACGGTAAGAATGATCATAGCGGCTGTTCCGCTGCTTGATCGTTCTTACAGGCGGTGAGAGGGGACGCCCTCCCTCCGGTGCTTCTACCGACTCACCTGTGCGATCGGTGAGTCGGTGACAGGATCCGCCGGCCCCCGGCTGCCTACCATAGAGATTTCCGGCGGACCAGATGGTCGCCGGAGTCTTTATGATCGTTCGGAGGCCGGGCACGATGTTATGACGTCACACCCGGCCTCTGCATTCAAAAAAACGTTGCTGCCTCGGCTAGGAAGCGGTGATCTTTTTTTATTTTTTTTATTTTAGGCTTCCCAGCCTAGAGGTGAGATGTGGGGTCTTATTGACCCCATATCTCACTGTAAAGAGGACCTGTCATGCTTATTCCTATTACAAGGGATGTTTACATTCCTTGCAATAGGAATAAAAGTGATATATATTTATTTTTTTTAAAGTGTCAAAGTAAAAATTTTAAAGTAAAATTAACAATAAAAAATAAAATAAAAAAATGTAAGTGCCCCTGTCCCCGGTAGCTCGTACGCAGAAGCGAATGCATACGTAAGTCCCACCCACATATGAAAACGGTGTTCAGAACACACATGTGAGGTATCGCAGCGAATGTTAGAGCGAGAGCAATAATTCTACCCTAGACCTCCTCTGTAATTCAAAACATGTAACCAGTAAAAAAAATTAAAGCGTCGCCCATGAGGATTTTTAAGTACCGAAGTTTGGCGCCATTCCACGAGCGTGTGCAATTTTGAAGGGTGACATGTTAGGTATCTATTTTACTCGGCGTAACTTCATCTTTCACATTATGCAAAAAAATTGGGCTAACTTTAATGTTTTATTATTTTTTAATTCTTGAAACCATTTTTTTCCCCAAAAAAATGCGTTTGAAAAATGATTACGCAAATACCGTGCGAGATAAAAAGGTGCAATGACCGTGATTGTATTGTCTAGGGTCTTTGCTAAAAAACAAAAACAAATATATTGTTTGGGGGTTCTATGTAATTTTCTAGCAAAAAAAAAATGAGGATTTTTACATGTAGGAGCAAAGTGTCGGAATTGGCCCGGATGCGAAGTGGTTAAATAATAAAAATGAAGTACAGTAAATAGCATCTTTGGTTTGTGGTGCTCAAATTCAGTGTATTTCTGCTTTAATCTTTACAGCTCTTTTACACTGCTACTCAGCATCCAGATTTTTTTACAAGTAAAACTGTGGTTAGCATTAATTTGGATTTTTCATTCCTGAATGTTATCTATGCAAGTACAAACACGCTGAGTATGTATGCTGGATGCCAAGTAAGGGCTAAAGTCACTTTCCTTTGCTGATAATATAAATAACATTTATACAGTATCCCACTCCTGCTTCCTGGCATTATATAATTATATAATTAATTAAGAGTGCTTCTCATGTAATGACTGTAAAGACCCGAGCTTGATATGCCATTTTTTGTTCTTTTGTTTTGTTCTTCAGTGATCACTGGCATGGTTATAACAACAGTAAGCAAAGGAGGAAGTGTACACGCAACACTGTCCATTATCAATGTTTACAAAGAGGGGACACTGGCCATCCAGCAGGCCGGCAAGTCAATGAGTGCCAAGATCATAGTGGTGTGCAAACAGTGTCCGCTGGTCAGAAGAGGTCAGTTTACAAATTGCAATGTTAAACTTTGATTTATGAAAATAAACATAACCCAGCAGGGCAGAAATAAAGCTGAATTCCAGATATCGTTTTTTATGTATAGTTGGTCCAGCTTGGGCCAATGTACAGTATCTCACAAAAGTGAGTAGACCCCCTACATTTTTGTAAATATTTTATTATATCTTTTCATGTGACAACACTGAAGAAATGACACTTGGCTACAATCAATGTAAAGTAGTGAGTGTACAGCTTGTATAATAGTGTAAATTTGCTGTCCCCTCAAAATAACTCAACACACAGCCATTAATGTCTAAACCGCTGGCAACAAAAGTGAGTACACCCCTAAGTGAAAATGTCCAAATTGGGCCCAATTAGCCATTTTCCCTCCCCGATGTCATGTGACTCGATAGTGTTACAAGTTCTCAGGTGTGAATGGGAAGCAGGTGTGTTAAATTTGGTGTTATCGCTCTCACTCTTTCATATTGGTCACTGGAGGTTCAACATGGCACCTCATGGCAAAGAACTCTCTGAGGATCTAAAAAAAAGAATTGTTGCTCTACATAAAGATGGCCTAGGCTATAAGAAGATTGCCAAGACCCTGAAACTGAGCTGCAGCACGGTGGCCAAGACCATACAGCAGCTTAACAGGACAGGTACCACTCAGAAAAGGCCTCGCCATGGTCGACCAAAGAAGGAAATACTACATACATAAAGTAACAAAGCTGTCCAGTGCATAAATTTATCTGCTAGATTGATGCCTCCCCAGCACTATGGCCCCTCTACACCCCAGATATCCCCCCAGCACCTCTGACCCCTCTATACCCATGATATCCCCCCAGCACTCTGACCCCTCTACACCCCAGATATTCCCCCAGCACTCTGACCACTCTACACCCCAGATATCCCCCCAGCACTCTGACCACTCTACACCCCAGATATCCCCCCAGCACTCTGACCCCTCTACACCCCAGATATTCCCCCAACACTCTGACCCCTCTATATCCCAGATATCTCCTCAGCACTCTGACCCCTCTACATCCCAGATACCCCCCCAGCACTCTGACCCCTCTACATCACAGATAACCCCCCCAGCACTCTGACCCCTCTACATCCCAGATATCCCCCCCAGCACTCTGACCCCTTTACACCCCAGATATCCCCTCAGCACTCTTACCCCTCTACACCCCAGATATCCCTCCATCACTCTGACCCCTTTACACCCCAGATATCCTCTTAGCACTCTTACCCCTCTACACCCCAGATATCCCCCCATCACTCTGACCCCTCTACACCCCAGATATCCCCCCAGCACTCTGATCCCTCTACACCCTAGATATCCCCCCAGCACTCTGACCCCTCTACACACTAGACATTCCCCCCAGCACTGTTACCATATACCATAAGATATCCTTTGCATTGTGACCCCACTACATCTCTGATACCCCCTACACCGTGGCCTCTCTATATCCCTGATACCTCTAGCACTATAGCTACCCCAAGCATTGCTACCCGCTATACACCCCAGATCCCTCCTCAGCATTGTTTTCCCCCATACACCCTTGATATCCCCAGCACCATTATTCCATCCATGTGTACCCCCTTTTCCAATGAAGATACAGTGCATGTAAACTTTTGGCTATGCGCCCACCTCCAGCACTGAACTCATCTATACCAATCAAGCAGGCAGAAGGAGGGCAGGCATTCCAAGCAAACAGTGCTGGACAGCTGGGCTCACCATGATGACACCATCCACAATGCTACTTCCGCAGGTGGGCTCTCAGTGCTGCCGACTCAGCAGCTCCCACTCCAGCTCCTACCCTGCAGCCTTCGAGTCCTGAGCATTCAAGCTGCATGGGGCAGGGTCAGAGCATCACTGGTGCTCCGGCCCTGCCCCTCCCTGCTGACTGTGAAATAATAGGTATCGTTCTGCACAGCACAGCGCACCGCTGCAAGCCTGCCTCGCCTGTGTATCCATCACTCTCAGTGCCATCATGTGCCCCCAATTTTGGAGCAGCGTCGGCTACCAGCTGTTTTGGGGAAGGTGCAGGTGCCCCCCATGCAGCTGGGGCCCCTTGGCAGTGTCCAGGTGTGCCCACTCATTAAGACAGCCCTGCCTCCAAGACGAACACTGTCTTGCTAAAGAAGCTGAGGGTAAAGGTGATGGACTGGCCAGGCATGTCTCCAGACCTAAACCCTATTGAGCATCCGTGGGGCATCCTCAAATGGAAGGTAGAGGAGCACAAGGTCTCTAACATCCACCAATTCCATGATGATGTAATGGAGGAGTGAAAGAGGCAACCTGTGAAGCTCTGGTGAACTCCATGTCCAAGGGGGTTAAGGCAATGCTGGAAAATAATGGTGGCCACACAAAATATTGACACTTTGGGCCCAATTTGGACATTTTTACTTAGGGGTGTATTAAGTTTTGAGGGGACATCAAATTTACACTGTTATACAAGCTGTACACTCACTACTTTACATTGTAGCGAAGTGTAATTTCTTCAGTGTTGTCACACGAAAAGATATAATAAAATATTTACAAAAATGTGATGGGTGTACTCATTTTTGTGAGATACTGTAAGTACCATGTTTCCCAGAAAATAAGAACTACTCTGAAAATAGGACCTACTGTGATTTTCCAGGAGGGCTGCAATTTAAGCCCTTCCCCTGAAAATAAGCCCTAGTTTAAAGTGGATGTCAAATCCTATAATTCATTCTATTACAGTATTATATAATGTACAATGTGTGTGTGTGTTTCTGTAATAAAATTGGGCCAAATATCTTTGTTAAAGTGGCGCTCTGCTGACCTCCCGCTGCTCTTCTCCCATCTGTCAGCGGGGGATCTCGGATCCCTCTGCAGTGCTCGGAAGAGAGCTCCGGCATGTCCTTCCAACAAAGGTATTTGGCACAATTATATTACAGAAATACACACATTGCATGTTATATAATACTGTAATAGAGTGGATTATAGGATTTTACAACCACTTTAACTCACACTGGGGATTCGTGACAGGCAGGGAGAGAGGGGGAGAGAAGACAGCACATTACATCATAAGCACTACCCCAAAAATAAGCCATACTGTGTCTTTTTTTGCCAAAATTAATATAAGACCGGTCTTATTTTCGGGGAAACACGGTATACATATCCCATACCTGGCTGATCCCTGTGGAAGCAGAAAATATCTACTACAATGATCCTCACTGTTCCAAGTCCTGTGCCGAGCAGCTGCCCTGCTGCATAGTAACCACTCACTCACCATGGGCACTATACAGAGAACGGCTTGCATCTTCCTCAATAAATGCAAAGCGTTCTTTGATTGGGCAAAGTGGAGAGGTGGAATGATAACTTGACAATCTCCACCTTGTCCAATTAGAGAATGCTTTGCTTTCATTGAGAAAAATGCAAGGTGTTCATTGAATGGTGCCCTTGCGAAGTGAGCAACCCCCTGTGGTTACAATGCAGCAGGGCAGCTGATCGGCACAGGACCCGGAGGACAGTCATGATCAATGTAGTAGTGGTGGCTACTAAAGTGATTCTCCGTTTCCACAGAGATTAACCAAGTATGGAATACGTATACTTAAATTGGTCCAAGTTGGACCAACATAACTATGCCAAAAAAACTACCGGTATATAAAAAAGCAGAAATTTTGCTGTAACGTGTAACTATAGGCGAAAAAAAAAAAAAGACAAAGCTGTCCAGCATATGGGGCAGTCACATTTACATTAGGTCCCTGACTCAACTGCTAAATGGCCAGAACAGCTGTCAATCAGCCAGCATGGGGCATAGACTGCAGCAGATTGGAAAGAGCACAGGGAGACTGCATCTTGCAGAACTTTGGGCTAGTGATTACCCTATTAAAAAGGCTGTAGAGAGTGCCGAAACTGGCAGGATCAACAGGTATATATGAAACATTTACTCACACCAGTATTAAAATCTTGCATAACTGGATTTAAAATGCAAAATGGGAGCACTTTATGCACTTTAATGCTTTGTTCTAATCTTTTATTTCAGCCAACATATAGGCATATAAATTGGCCATTTTGTTGTTTGGAATAGGATTCTATAAAACATAAATGGTTTATAGGGATACAGCTGTATAAGGACTGATGGTATCACATAAGGTGCTGCAGTGATGTCACTACAGTAGGTCCTGCAAGGCTGAATCTGCCCACAGACTGGCCGCCTCGTAAGTGGACAACAGATGCTTTTTAATACAGAATATTTTATTAATCCCAAGGGAATTGGGAAATTGTTGAAATGCAGGTATTTAAAAATGTTTGATAAGATTTGTTGCAAAAAGTTTAAAGATTAAGTGATACCCTTTATTGGCTAACTTAAGTCATGTAAGTGCTATTAAAAAAGCTAAAAAAAAAAAAAACATTTATTATATTGTAGTTTACAAGTTCTTAGATCTGATGGCTGCAGTAGTTTTCAATTTTTTTGGACTTCCTTTCCTTTATTTTCATTTGTGCATCTAGCGGCCAGTGTTTCTCAACTCAACTCAAGGCGCACCAACAGGTCATGTTTTTGGGATTTCCATTGATTTGTACAGGTGATTTGAGCAATTTCACTGCCTTAGTAATTACCACAGCTGTTTCATCTGAGGGAAATCCCAAAAACATTACCTGTTGGTGCGCCTTGAGGACTGGAGTTGAGAAACACTCATCTAGCCATTGCCAATAGTTCTGTTATTTTTTAACAGAACACGTTTTCCTGCAACTGTATCAGTAAGAATGTTGAGACAAACCATTTACAACTGACAGGGGTACTTATAATGATCTGCTTTTATTTATTCATGTAAAATCTTTATTCCAAATGAAGATTTTTTTTTTCTGTAACTGCTTGTGTAACTGCAGCGTGAGCTGGAGTATGGCTTCAGTTTGTTAGTGTAGCTAAATCTGTTACACTCCCCTCCTCCCAGACTGACAATGCTGCCGTCCAAATGTGCCCCCTGTGTTCCTTCATCCAGAATGGGGGCACTCTAATTCAGGAGAAGTGTTACTGGACAGATCACTAGGTGAAAACAGAGGGAAAAAGGCTAAAAACGAAAGCAGCCACCACATCTAATGCCGCGTACACATGTCCGTTATTCATGTCATGGAAAAAAAAAAGTTTTTCTCTACGTGATTTTTCGTGTTTCCTCTCAAGCCTGCCTTGCATACACACGTTCATGAAAAAAACGCTTGAGCAAAGCGCGGTGACGTACAACACGTACGACGGCGCTATAAAGGGGAAGTTCGATTCGAATGGCGCCACCCTTTGGGACGCTTTTGCTGATCCTCGTGTTAATAAAGTTTGGTGAGAGATGATTCGCGCTTTTCAGTTTTCGTGATTTTCAGTCCGTTACAGCGTGACGAATGTGCTATCTCCATTACGAACGCTAGTTTTACCAGAACAAGCGCTCCCGTCTCATACTTGATTCTGAGCATGCACGTTTTTTTTCCCCTCGTAAAAGCATACACACAACCGTTTTTCACGACGTTAAAAAGAACAACGTGAAAAACGCAGAGAAAAAATAGAGCAGGTTCTAAAAAAAAAAAAAATCATTTTTCTCGTCAAGAAAAATGCTCTGGAGCATACACACCACCGTTTTTCACGACCATTTTTAAAAATGGCATTTTTCTCGTCATGAAAAACGGTCATGTGTACGCGGCATAAGGCTTAGTAAACTGCGATATCTTACATTTTTGATTTTGAGTTTATTTCCGCTTTAAATATGCAAGCTTTTGGGATAACTGAGATCCCTTCTTCAGACTTTATACATTTCCAGATGGGGGGTGCGGCATTTAAGAAAAAAAATAATCTGCATTTGATTGGGAATTAATTCTGAACATGAGCATTCTTTTCAAATAAGATTTGATAGTGAGTGTCTAATTTGTTCTCCTCTTTCCTCCACAGGCTTGAATTATATTATCATGGGCCAAGTAGATGAAGAAGGCAGAGCAAAGGTCTTTCCCAACAGCTTTGTCATGAGCTTTAAGACGAAGAACCAAAAAATGCTGAACACACTGAAAAATAAGAGATGTTAGACATCATTTCTGTTTTTAACAAATTTGACTGTGTTTCCCCTGTTTCAAGAGGGAAATTAAATGTACCCACAGTTCAATCCATCAAGAACACTGACTTGCCTACAGCACAGTGACAGCTGCAATGGGCAGCCATCTCTTACAATTGTACTTATTAGCACCTCCACTAGGGGGTGCTGTCAAATAAGCTTCTCCCATCGAGATTCCAGTGATTATAAACTGAACTGTTCTAGGTTCTGACTACTTTTGAATTTGTTTTATTTATACATTTCTGAAAACTTTGAGAAATATATTTTTAGTAATTAATAATATGGTCTGTAACATATGAAAATTTCGAAGTGCAATATTTATACTTTTTTCTTCTTTTGACTGAGATTGTTTTTTCCAGTGAAATATGTATTTTTAAATGCTGGTTTTTGTGCGACCTCTGCTTAATAAAACCTATTCACAAATGTTATTTTATGGTTATGAAAATTTACACTAATAATAACAATGCACTTATTTACAACTGAGTTAAAGTAGAAAACTTCAATGTAGGAAACGCTGTACTCTGGCAATGTGGGAAAGATCATTTATTTTAAACTGAACTTGCATTTTGCTATTTAAGTTTAACCAAATTCACCTTCCGTTCAATCCCCCACCATTCTATACCCAGTGAAATACCCAGTACTTCCAGCTACCAGAAAGCACTACACTCTCTACCCTTTTTCCTACACTGCTGGGAGCGCGAGTGTTCATTAGACAGGGTTAGTTGCTGTCATATGGAGGGGTCCTTCCCACTGGCTATACACTGGTAGAATTTTGTGCAAATGTCTTTATTTTGATAACCTTCGTTCAATGTTCTAATCATTAATGGGGTCAAATCGATCGTAATTTTCAACCATAGTGATGAGAAAATTCAATAAAGCGGGATGGGGAATTTTTCTCGAATGAAACCATTTCTAACAGTATCTACTTTATGGTCAGGAAAGTTCATTCATTCCAAAATTGAATGTTAAAAGCAAAGGAACTTTTGAAGTACTTTTAACTGACAGTCATCAAATGTACTAAGAATTTTCTCACAAATTTACTCCAAATTTTCGTAAGAATGTTCTTAGGAACATTTTTTTGAAAATCTACTAGTGTATGGCCAGCTTAAAGGAGAGGTACAACTAAAGCTCATTTGGAGGAGCTGCAGTTCGTTATGCAGTCCTGTGACCCGTTTTCAGCAGACAGGGGGCTGAAGCCCGCTGTCAGCTGATATCACAGGGCCAGTCCAGGCTGGGGAAAGATCATGACTATATGGTTGGGACTTGCCAACATGCCTGGACTGGCACCGGCTCAGCCTCTCAGCGAGCCACTGTAAGCCTGAGCCAGCCATTCCTGTCCTCTCCACAGCCCAGCGCTCCATGCAGGGGGCAGAGCATAGAGCCATTGACCAACAGTCACCAGCTCTCTGCTCATGGAGCACTGAGAACCAAGCGATCAGCGGTATTTGTTCGCTTGGTTCTCAGCCTTAGAGCCAGTGGGCGACAGATGCAGCATTGGACCAATGCTGTATCCACCTTGAGGCGATTTAGTTCGCAATTGCAGCGCTGTCACTCACTCACTCACCTAAGTGAGTATGATTAAAGAAAATAAAACCTCAACTTCTCTTTAAAGATGGATTTCCTTTCAGTCCGTGGGGTGACAAGAGCAGCAAATGAAAGTACAAGCAGCAGGCATTAAAGGAAGTTGGGAACGAAATACTGCTACTGCTACTAAAGGCTATTTATTTATTTATTTTTATAAAAAAGTTGTTAAACTAACCTGCTCCATATTGCACAGAAAGGTCTCTTACCTCCTCTTCTGGCAGTCCCCTTGCTGGCGTGGTCTTTTAAGGATGCGCTCTTGTGCGCATGCTCCTGAGCCAGGTTGCGTGTGGGCCATAAAACAGCAAAGGTATATGGCGCACAATAGAAATGTTATATACAAGACGATTTGCCCCCTAAAAATGTAATTGTATATAAAACCATGTTAGTTAATCCATATGTGGATGTAGAGGGAGATAGTCCATTAGGAATGGAAGACTAAGGGGGTCATTTACTAAAGACCTGTGCCTGTGGTGCAGTGGAGAAATTGGAGCAATTGCACAAAAAACGGGACTCAAAACATTTATCAAAAATGATGGTGCACTTATATGCACCAAACCATATTTACATAGGAAGCGCTGTTACGCACTTGCGCAATCTTTCGCGCCTACTATTAGCAAGAGCAGCCAATGTAATCTTTATTTGTCTGAATACTGTAGATAACTTTACTAGTTTACCATCTTCTGTTACCAGGCTAAAAAGTATGTATATAATATTGTTTAAATGCACAAATTCTGTCCAGAACATGTAGATCTGTCTTACAACTAATCAAGCCTTTTTACACCCTTCTTTCAGCTTACTCAACTGCACATGTGCATTAACAAAGCACACTATTTTATGCTCGCCTGACAGGGCACACACGCTTTAGCTTGTTAAATATGTGTGTTGCACACGGGCGCATCTGCGTTCTCCAGAGTGCACAACTGCTTATACATTGAGCTTGTGCTCATTGTAATGCTGATCATGTTAATAAGCTTTTCCTTATCACATGGAGAATATTGCTTCCACTTTTATTCCTTTCATTCACTTCTTTTTGAAACAACTCAATATTCATTCTAGAGATCTTCCTCCTATCAAAAACTGTGCAGCTGTTTACTGGACTTGTAATTGTGCATTTTATGGTGATAATCTATAATCATTGGTGGAGCCAAAACTTCCATGAAAATATCTTCTCAACACATGTCTGTGTATTGTGCATTCTGGACAATTCTTTCCCCATACACTGTGCAATCTGATTGGATGACATTTACATCCACTCATTTCTCTGAGCAATTAATTTCCCCATACACTGTGCTATCAGATTGCACAGTGTATGGGGAAACAAGCTGATTTGGTTACTATGCAAAGCTTTACCAGATTCTGTGTGCATGGTTTTAGTAAATCAACCCCAGTATTGCGCAGCCACGTATTTAACAAATTGCTCTAATGTAGATTGCTCTCAAGAAAATATGATCATCACTGGGACACTTATGGGGAACTGATAAAACTTGAAGTTGCTGTAACAATTTAATTGCAGATTTTTTTTTAGAGATGAGCACAAAGTTTAATTATCCTAAAACTTAGCTCTGATCAAGGAACTCTTAGAACACTGACAGGCCTGCTGATAAGGCAGTAAAAGTGGTCCTGTTGTACTGGGCCCAGGCCTCATCAGCTAAACAGGGAGGCCCGGGGCAGCTTTATTGGTAAATGATTAATTGGACTTTGTTAGACCATACCCTCACTTGATATAAGGGCTCAAATTAAATTTCCTGGGGCTCCATCAGTTAAATGGAGCAGAGGCGGTACTTTTTTTTCCAGGGGGTAGGAGGATAAAGTCAGTGTCGCTGTTCGGCTGCACCCAGGGAGGTGAGGGGGCCTTATAATTTCAAAAAGCAGCCCTGACCACTGATAAGCCATGGGATTTTAGGCAGGATGCCCGGACATACCAAAACTACATACCAAAAACTACAAACACCAAATATCTTTTTTTAAACATTTTATTTAAATAAACAACCACTTATATACATAATTTTTTATGTTTTTTTGGATAAAATTTGGCCGTGGCTTATACTTATACTTTAAAATTTCCCCAAACAAACTCGTCCCTCTTTGCAATAATTACAAAAAGGACCATACCACATAGTGTAGCCGCGACAAAGGGAAGGGGGGTGGAAAGTTCCGCTGTTGATCCTCTTCAGGACGACTGGCCCGGACCACCTCGGACTAGCCCTTTAAATAGAGACCCCTTAGGCTTCCAGAAGGTTCTATGAGGTCAGATGCTCCCAGGGGACCCTGAATTATTTCCCCAGTAACCGGCCAGCTGCACCAATCCCTTTCTTTCCGCCTGAATGACCTTTCTGGCCTATCCTAGGCTCTGGAATATTTCCCTAGCAACAAGCTACCTGACCTATCCTGAGCCTTCCCGCTAAAATTCAACAGAGGGGAACCTTGAAACTGCTCCTGCCAAGAATCCCATAAGGAAAAGGGGAGCCTTAAAACAGTCTTATCCCCTTTTCCTCACATGGAATTTTAGGCAGCATTCCCGGACATACCAAAAACTACAAACACCAAATATCTTTTTTTTTATTATTATTATTTAAATAAACAACCACTTATATATATATATATTTTTTTTTTTTGTTTTGGATAAAATTTGGCTTATACTATTGGTTCAATTTAAAATATATCATCATAAACTGTATCAATAAATAACTCAAATCACATATATGAAATAAAAACCAGCTCAGTCACTACGACTCGAGCTGAAAGGAATCAGCCTTTAAAATTTCCCCAAAAGACAGGACGGGTTGTTACAACCCCGACTGTCACCAAAGCCCCAGCACGCGGCCCTTTCTATACAAGATTGGAAAGAAACATTTAGTATGTCCAGGCCAATTTCAGAAAGATGAACCCCATCAGCTCTATGAAGGCCTGAAATTCCTCCCTCCAGGTCTATGTGGCGAACAGAGAAACCCGTGTCCGGAGCCATGAATTTCTCAATAGCCCTATTTACCCTCTTCCTAACTTTCTCAAAAGGTTTAAAAACAACAGACTCCAACCATCGCAACCTAGGGATAATTTCAGAGAAAACAATCACCATGTTTGGATAGGATTGTTTCAAAATTTGGATCGTATCTTTAATATTAAAAATAAGATCCAATGTCCTCATCTGACCAACATCATTCCCTCCCAAATGTAAAATCAAAATATCAGGTTCTGGCCAATATGATAATAACGAACTGAATTCAAATAGCAACTCCTCCCAAAGCATGCCCCTCCTACCGAACCATAAGACTTGAAAATTTGATGAATCCAGATCCAGTGTAATAATGAGCATTAGCCCGATGATGCGCCCAATACACAAAAGAGTGTCCAATAATCCAGACCACTCCAGGCACACCTAAAATAATCAAACAGTAAGATTAGGACGCACATATAATTGAAAGGAATTACATTTCCATCTACCCAAATTTTTAATTCGGCTATCAACAAAACCCAACCTTGCAGCTTCAGTGGCAGCTCCGATTCTGAAAGAGTGTGAAGAAATCCTAACGGTAGACAGATTCAAAACTTTGCAACATTTAGACAATATTTTATTAAATTGAAATTTAGTAAGAGGGGAGGAATCCATATGAATAAATAGCACTCCCTCCAAAGGAGGACGAATTTTCAAATAGGCTGACAATCTGGCTACTGGGTAAACCAAGGACCCCGGGGAAGACAATAAATGTAACCAATTGCCTTTCCCTAACCGGTCAGTTTTGCTAGAACAAAGAAATATTTTCAAATTAGAATCGGTCAGTATTACGTGTTTTAATAACAGTCCAGACGGATTTCTTTTGCTAACCGACACTATTTCAGATACTCGGAGTGCTGCAAAAAAGTCCATAGTAAAAACTGCATTAAAAAGAGTAGCCTCAAAAGGAGAAGAACATACAGAAGCAGTAACAGAACAGAGAGATCCCAATAACTCGGGAGTAATAGGACGTCTATTATCAATATTGCAATGAGACTTCTTATAACCTTTAAGTGCTTGTTGTACTGAAAAATACGATAAACAAGAGGTCAAACTGTTTAACTTCTGAAAAAAGGATATACCAGACAAAGTCTTATAACTGGACCAAGAAGTGGCAGCCAAAGATTTCTCAACATTTTTTAAAATTAAACGATATCCCATAACCGAGGTGGGCAAGGAGTCCCGACACGGTCCGCTGTGGGTAACAGGGAGAAAAATTGCTCCATCTGTAAACGAGAGAGGGCGTCAGCTGTCTCATTTACCTTACCTGGGATGTATTTTGCTTTAATCCAGATGTTGAGACAAAGACATTTATAAACTAAGTAACGTAACAGAGCTATCACAGGAGGGGATTTGGAAGTCAGGCAATTGACCGCAAACAAAACACCCTTATTATCAGTACTAAAAAGGATTTGTTTGTTTGCAAACATATCACCCCAAATCTCCAAGGAAACTACAATTGGGAAAAGTTCTAGAAGCACAATATTCTTGCACAAACCTCCACTTACCCAACTCCGAGGCCAAGTATCCGAGCACCACTGGTTCCCCCAAACAGCTGCAAAACCCACTGATCCAGCCAAATCCGTGGATAAGCAGAAATCCCTGTCTATAACGAAATCCTCCTGCCAGAAAGCTTTCCCATTAAAATGTATTAAAAAATTATTCCAAACCAATAAATCTTCTTTTAATTCTACCGCCAACCTAATGTGAGCATGAGGGTTCTTGATTCCCGACATTGCTAAATATAAATGCCGAGAGAAAATCCTACCTACAGGTAATATGCGTGTAGCAAAAGCTAAAAGTAAAGACTGTAATTCTTTCAAAAGAATCTTCTTCCTCTTTATAAAAGACAGAAGAAGGGTCTTCAACTTCTCAATTTTCTCCACAGGCAACCTAAATTCTTTTTTAACAGTGTCAATAGTGATACCCAAAAACTCAATGCATGTAGTAGGTAAAACCGTTTTCTCGTGTGCCAATAGAATACCAAATTCTTCGCATATTACCATGAAATGTTGTAATAAGGACATGCAATGATGAGAATCAGAAGAACCCATAAACAAAAAATCATCCAGATAGTGTATCAGGAAAGGGGATCCGGACTTACACGATACCACCCGTTCCAAAAATGAAGAGAACTCCTCAAAATAAGAGCAGGACAGGGAACATCCCATCGGCAAACACTGATCGAAATAAAATTTTCCCTGAAATTGAAAACCCAAAGAATTAAAGCAGCTAGGGTGAATTGGAAGCAACCTAAAAGCCGCTTTAATATCTGCCTTTGCTAATAAAGCCGAGACCCCTAGCTCCCTAATTTTTTGAATAGCCTGTTTAAAAGATGCATAGGATACAGAAGATAGTTCACCATCTATCTGATCGTTCAAGGAAGACCCAGCCGGAAAAGATAGATGATGAATTAAACGATAGGAATTTGGTTCTTTTTTCGGTACAACACCTAATGGGGACAAACAAAAGTCAGGAAAAGGAGGCTTATCAAAAGGGCCTGATATTCTGCCCAAAGAAAGTTCTGTGATCAATTTTTGTTCCACTATATCTGGCAAATCGGAAACAGATTTCAGATTATCCACCATAGTACAACCTGTCCCATGAAATTTAGGAATTAAAAAACCTTCCTTAAAACCTCTAATGAGAAGCTCCGCCTTCTGACGATTTGGGTACTGCTTGAGCCATGGTAGAATGTTTTCCACTATCACTGGAGTTGTTGCTTTTAAGAAAAAAGTCCCTCTGTGGCTGCTACTGATTAGCAGCTGACATTTTGCGAAAGCATTTAGCCACAGGATGAGAACCTCCGCAGAAAGCACACTCATGTTTGTATCTGCATGTAGCAGGCCATCTGCATTGGCTGTCATTAAAAGAAAAGCATATGCCTTTCTTGTAAGAAGCCGTGGACATGGGAGTGGTATTACCTGTGGTCAACCTGGGTAAAGATGACTTTTGGGGAAGAAAAAGGTTAAGCCACAGTCCCACATCCTTTGAACCCCACTGTAAACCAGGGTAAAGAGACATTTTTACCCGTAAAACATCTATAGGCTTCCTGAATGATGTCAATGTGTTGAAACAGTCCCGGACTCTTATCCAGGAACTGTTCACACAAAACACTAGAAAATATGCAAAAACCTTGTAACCAGTTGGTGAATGATTTATAAGGAACACTTTTTCTTCTATCTTCATCTAATTTGTCACCTTTTTCTGATTTTGAAAAAGGCTCCTTTAAAGACGGTAACAGCGATAATATATCAATAAAATCACTGTTCCAAATTTTATCCTTTACTGCTGGCGATAAATGAAAACCAAGAGGTGACAAGAAACAAGGCATTGATTCTTTTACGAGGCTATCAGTTGCAGCTATAGGAATGCTAGGCGAAGAAACAGACGTAACCATAGAAACAGGATCTGTAGTATGTATTCCCTCTGGAGCTGACCCTAAGATCTTGTCAGCAGACCAGACCAGAGCAGCAGGTTCTTGTGACAACAAACTATTAGTATGAGACAGAGCCTGAGCATTAACCTTAGTTAGAGGCAATAAAAAGTTTTTCTTGAAATCATTCCTTGAATGTAGCTAAAACATTTGAAAAACGATCAATGAGATGTACATTGTGAAGCTCACCTGTAGACTCACCCATACCCGCTGACATAGGCTGCTGAGATGCACAAAGCACTGGAATGGAACCAGCTGCTCCTGCATTTGGACGGTCCGGCACAGCTGAAATGTGTACAGCTGCTGGAAAGCCGCCACATTGGCCGGCTGATTCAGACTGAGAGGACGCTGCTCGTTGCCGTGGAGACGATGACCTCTCTGAGGGGCGTGCCGTAATATTCTCGCTCTCTCTCCTCAGAATGGAAGAGACGTTTCCTGATACGCTGCGCTGGCTCCGCCTTCCGCTGTACGGCGCTCCGATTTGGGGGCGGGCTGAATCTACTCCGTATAGTGCGCCTCCTCTTGCTTGGCAGCTCCGCCTCCCCGTCAATCACCGCCGCAGACTCCGGGACCCGACCTGGAAACGGAAGTTCCGATCCTGGCTCCACCTCTTCTTCTTCGGCTCTGATGGCGTCCAGATCCACCTCAGGATGTTCCCCGATCTCCTCCACGAACGCTCCGGCTTCTTGACCCGTAGGTAAGTCCAAACACTGCCGGATCCAATCTTCCCCCTCTGCTTCCACTCGCTCCAGAAGCTGCCGAATGAGGGTCTTCATGCCGCTGAAGAGGATCAAAACAGCAGATGTATTAAATAGCTCTCTGCCCAGTATTATAGCTCAAGTTCCGCTGTTGATCCTCTTCAGGACGACTGGTCCCGGACCACCCGGACTAGCCCTTTAAATAGGGACCCCTTAGGCTTCCAGAAGGTTCTATGAGGTCAGATGACCCCAATTGACCAATCCTGCTACCAGGGGACCCTGAATTTTTTTCCCAGTAACCGGCCAGCTGCACCAATCCCTTTCTTTCCTGCCTGAATGACCTATCTGGCCTATCCTAGGCTCAGGAATTTTTCCCTAGCAACAAGCTACCTGACCTATCCTGAGCCTTCCTGCTTAAATTCAGCAGAGGGGAACCTTGAAACTGCTCCTGCCAAGAATCCCATAAGGAAAAGGGGAGCCTTAAAACAGTCTTATCCCCTTTTCCTCACATTCTTGACAACGTTTCTTTAGTATATTCTGCATCTTTAGTTTAATCACTTTTAGATCCTGATAGTAGAGGTTCCTGGCTCTTCTCTACCTTCAGTGCCTCTAGGTCACACATAAATCCAGATAGACAAGCTGTGGCACTGGGTTTCCACATGCTTGTCTGTTAGAAACACACACTAGTAACTCCTGAAAAACCTAAGAGACTTAAAATATGTATTAGTAACCTAGCACAATCCCTCTGGATACATTGGCCAGTCCAACAAATATTCATAACTTCAAAAAAATATTATTTATCCTAGCTCAAACCTCTGGAACACACCAATAGAAGCTGGCTAGAGTAACGATAATAGAGCTTAAGGATTCTAATACAACATCCATAAAAATCCAGACAGCTCGGCTAACTACAGCCTGGGGTATGATCCCAACACTGATAAACAGAGAACACTGAGCTGTCCTATGTCCATGAAGTTTTCAGGCATCCATCTTGGAATTCCTAATGATTATATATTACACAACTGGACATTATGATTACTCTTAAAACAGTCAAGCCATATTTCCTAAATACGAAAGTTGTCATTCCACCTACAGCATCTACTGGAGCAGCAAAGACAAGACTCCATCTTCAGTCACGCCCAAAAAATAGGAGCCTTTTCATAAATGAAGTATTCACTGGAATCTTCTACTCTAAAGTTATATGCTTTTGCAGAAAGAAAACTATTGACCAGAGATACTATCTTTCACGCTGATCTTTGCATGTGGCAAGCTATGAATCTAATGTCATCTTAGCTTGGGTAAGCCAAACAATGGTATGGAACAATCAGGGGAATTCAATAATGCAGTAGCGTCACTTTTCTGGTAGTATTGCCCCTTTAACCTCCCTGGCGGTATGATTCTGTCAGATTTTAGGTGCTGAAAGCTGTACCATTATTCTGCATGGAAATTTGGCGTTTTATATTGCAGGCCTGTAATTCTTAGGAATAACTCACTTAAATCTGTCCAAACCAGTCTAGTAGACATCCCGGGTATGATAAAGTTCAAAAAATAAAATTATACAATATAATAAAATAAATAACTATAAAATAATTATAACAAATAATATAATAATAATAATAAAAGTGTTTTTCAGTGTTTGATGACGAATTTCCCCACAAATCGCTATCGCTTAATTCTGCGAGTGATTCTAATTTATTATCGCTGTTTTTTAGCTGGTCTAAAACCACTTTTGACATAAAGGGACACTTTTTGGTTGCTATGGACAATCTCCAGTTTCTAGGCAGAAAGAAAAGTTTTTATTATATAAAAGTGCATGCAGGACACTGGGCAGACCACTAGGGACAATGGGGGTGTGTAATTATTACATACAGTACTGTAATCTGTAAGATTACAGTGTACTGTATGTATACTGTGTTTTTACTTTTTTGAATTTGGCGCCGATCTCCGTCCCCGTGTGTCGTAACGTCGCAGGGAACGGAGCTCGGCGGCACTCGGAAGTGTGTGAATCGAGCGAGGAGACAGCTCGATCACACAGCGGGGAGGCATCGCAGGATCCAGGGGACAAGGTAAGTAACTCTGCCTGGATCACTGCGATGCAGCCCGAGTCTGGCTCGGGGTTACCGCTTTTGGTGCTGAAATTTAACCCCGAGCCAGACTCGGGAATACCACTAGGAAGGTTAATATGGCGTGTGCCTAGCTCACGAAAGCCTTGCGCCAGTTTCAGTACAAGAACATGTGACAGATTCATGTCGTTTTTACTACAGATTCTAAAAAAATTAACATCTGTGTCCCCGTTTGGGAGATTCACCCTTCCTCTTTGTCCTGTTTACCGTTAACACCACCGAAAGTGAAAGTGATAGAAAATCCCAAATTTTGAGTTGTCACCAGAACCAGAATAGAGCGGAAATCCTCCGACCGGACACTAGTTCTGGTGACACTGTTTACAACCAGGGAATGCCTCACTTTCAGAGTATTTCCTCTCACTTCCTGTTTTGGTTACAAGACAAAAAGTGAAGGAAAATCTCACCAATGGGGCACAGATGGCAAAAATAAAGATGACAGGGGTTATAAACTTCCCTTACATGAAATTATGTGAAATTTTAAAAAAAGCCTTGATTTCTGCTTTAATCCCACAAGATCTCTTGAACCATGTGCTAAAATATTAGTTTTTTATAGACCTGCCCCTGTCAGGGGAGTTTTATGTAGGTTGCTATTGATCGCCTCTCCTTAAGCCTAGTACTAGCAATCCGACGTTGGTACAGCGATCTCCCCTGCTGTTATATTGTGTTCTGATAGGGGGACTGCCCCCCCCCTACAAGAACACTCCGGTCAGCGCTCTCAGCCATTGACTGAGAGCGCTAATTGGCTGCTGGTTTTTCAGCATGCTCGTCTGACATTTGGCCTGTGTGTGCTAGGCCTAAGAGTGCTACTTTCCTGGCTTCAGTGCTTCTTGTGACACTGGGGTTGATTTACTAAAGGCAAATAGACTGTTCACTTTGCAAGGGAATTTTCCCCAGAGCTTAGTGAATGTGGTGAATCTCTGCTGACTTCCATCATCCAATCATGTGCTAGCAAAAATTATGTTTTTTTTTCCAAGAACATAAATGGGTATTCTTTGCAAAGGGAAACTTCACCACATTCACTAACCTCTGGTGAAAATTCCCTTGCAAAGTGAACAGTCTACTAACCATTAGTAAATCAACCCCTTCGACCACGGACCGCACCAAAAGTTGTACATACACTACTTTAAAAAACTCCCTACAACCGGATCACATGGTACTTCTGTACTATGGATCTGGTGTAGGCGAATGCACTGCGTTTGGGACCTGCTATTGGGGTGTCGTTAACGTAACATTGACACGCTGCAGATCCAGTGGCGGTGCGTCCATAGAGGGCGCCAAAGCGCCGCCCCCTCTCGCTCCTGCACCGCCACTGAAAGACAATACACAGATTCATGCATTGCATGAATCTGTGTATTTTCGCTGCTGCCGCGCTGCCCACTATTCATATGGCCGGCCTCCTGGTGAGCGCCGGCCATATGAATTAGAGCGGTGGCCGGCGGTGGGTGTGACTTGGAAGTGTAGGCTTTCCGAATACAGCTCTCACGCTGTAATCGGCTTCCAAAAACTCCTCCAAGGTACACACGGGTGTGCGTTCCTTGGAAAAGACTGTGGGGGTTTCAGCCAATCAGGTTCACCGGATCTGGTTACCGGTAACCTGATTGGCTGAAGTGACATCGAAGGCGGGAGAAGACATCGAGGACGGCGCGGACCCGAGGAAGGTAAGTGCAGGGCTGGGGGGGACAGGCTGCATTTGGGGGACAAACTGGCTGTATATGGGGAACAAAGTGGCTGTATATGGGGACAAACTGGCTGTATATGGGGGACACACTGGCTGTATATGGGGGACAAACTGGCTGTATATGGGGGACACACTGGCTGTATATGAGGGACACACTGGCTGTATATGGGGGACACACTGGCTGTATATGGGGGAAACACTGGTTGTATATGGGGGACAAACTGGCTGTATATGGGGGACACACTGGCTGTATATGGGGACACACTGGCTGTATATGGGGGACACACTGGCTGTATATGGGGGACACACTGGCTGTATATGGGGGACACACTGGCTGTATATGGGGACACACTGGCTGTATATGGGGACACACTGGCTGTATTTGGGGGACACACTGGCTGTATTTGGGGGACACACTGGCTGTATTTGGGGGACAAACTGGCTGTATATGGGGACAAACTGGCTGTATATGGGGGGCAAACTGGTTGTATATGGGGGACAAACTGGCTGTATATGGGGGACACACTGGCTGTATATGGGGGACACACTGGCTGTATATTGGAGACAAACTGGCTGTATATGGGGACACACTGGCTGTATATGGGGACACACTGGCTGTATATGGGGACACACTGGCTGTATTTGGGGGACACACTGGCTGTATTTGGGGGACAAACTGGCTGTATTTGGGGACAAACTGGCTGTATATGGGGACAAACTGGCTGTATATGGGAACAAACTGGCTGTATATGGGGACAAACTGGCTGTATATGGGGACAAACTGGCTGTATATGGGAACAAACTGGCTGTATATGGGAACAAACTGGCTGTATATGGGAACAAACTGGCTGTATATGGAAACAAACTGGCTGTATATGGAAACAAACTGGCTGTATTTGGGGACAAACTGGCTGCATTTGAGGGGACAAACTGATGGCGTTTGGGCACAGTGGCTGCGTTTAATGGGCACAGTGGCGGCAATTGATGTTTTTTTTTCAGTTTGTTTGCGCCCCCCCAAAAATTTTGAGCACCAGCCGCCACTGTGCAGATCGCAACTGTAGTGCAATTTAAATGTGGTGCAGGAAATGTGAACGGAAAGCGGGTTTCCCGCACCACTTTCTGGTGTTAATGGGTCCATACAGCAGCTTTCTATTTCTGGGTGTGTAACTCAAAATTATTGAACACAGACACAGCCACGCCACTAGCATTTTCAATAGGAGGCCAGCAATGGCATCCCCAATGCTGCGGTCATAACCCTTGTCCTTTATTGAAATGTGATTATTCTACTTCTGGTTTCTTGTTTTCCCTGAAACTTGCTAAGTGTAACTAATTGAAATGTTATTTCATAGCAATCCTTAATAGAATAAAATGGGAAAACTATGACAGGGTAACAGGAACACTCTCCCTGGGCTAAGGGTTAAATAATCCGCATTCAATAATGGCTGGCATCGTATATAGCCACCTCCCTTCAATTTTTGCCACATAGAGCTTTGGAATAACACCAAGACACATTTCACTGATCTCTTGTTAATACAGTGATATTTTCCTTCCTCACGAGAAGTATAAAGTTTGCCCAAATCCACACCCTGGCTGGACTGTCCTTCTCATGTGTAATAACACAGTTAAAGATAAAGTACAGCAAAGCACATTGAAATTGAGGACAATAACTGCTACATACAATCTAGAACTGAAGAATACGATAAGTAAACCTTGATTGTTATGTGTATATGAATAGAAAGGACTTCTTGGGTGTATTGTAAGAGAGAGACTATCCAACACTCAAGTGCTCTATAGTTTACACATTCCATAAATAGCACCTAGCCACCGAGACTGAAGTTAACCATCACAATTGGCAAGAATGCTTTCAAAGTAAAAATCTGAAGAAATGTCAGCTTTTATCACATGTTTAGAAATAGCTCACTTTTTAAAGTACAGTAAATCTAAAATATGTTATCTTTATAAAAGAAATAATTATTCACAAATGCGATTGTGAAATATGTCAGCAACCTGGCGCTGCTTGTTTTAGGCACAGAGACGTGGTGATTTTTTTTATTATTTATTTATTTAATTCTTATTTTCTAATGTGGGATAGGTTAGGTACTATTAAAGTAACACTAAAGTCTCACTTTTTTTTTGTTAAAAATAACAAACATGTAATACTTACCTGCCCTGTGCAGTGGTTTTGCACAGAGCAGCCCGGTTCTTCCTCTTCTCGGGTCCCTCTTTGGTGCTTCTGACCCCTCCTGTTGAGTGCTCCCACAGCAAGAAGCTTGCTATGAGGGCACCTGAGCCGAGCTGCAGCTCCCTGTGTCCATTCAGACACAGAGCTAGGCCCCGCCCCTCTATTTCCTCATTGGCTTAATGACTTTGATTAACAGCAGCGGGAGCCAATGGTGCCACGCTGCTGTCTCAGCCAATGAGAAGGGGAGTCCTTGACAGCCGAGTCTCCCAAAATCTCTGGATAGAGATGGGGCTCAGGTAAGAACTAGGGGGGCTTCTGCACAATGAAAGCTTTTTATCTCATGGCATAGAATGCATTAAGATAAAAAACCTTCTGCCTTTACAACCACTTTAAGAACAAGGTAAAGATAGGTATTAATTTAAAGGAGTAAGTTTATTATTAGTGATAATGGTAAATTAGGGGTAGCATCAAGAGTCAAATTTAGGGTTACATTTTAGTGGGGTTAAGTTTTAGGCTTAATTCTCAGGATCTAAGAGTTAAATATAACCAAAGGCAGATTGGCAGGAACTTGAAAGGCTGAAACACTGAGAAAGTGGCCTAGGGATAAAACTTTCTGATAACTCAAGTTTGAAATAGAGTGGGGAGAGATTAGAAAATCAATCATATTTTTATTGCTGTCTGTACCTCTGTTAGAGCTATTCACCAGAACAGGAATAGAGCGGAAATTGTCCAATAGAGACACTAGTTTTCGTGATCCTGATGACAACCAGGGATTCTCTCACTTTGAAGGGACTTCTTGTGGTGTCTTGTTTTGGTGACAGGACCTAAAGAAATATCTCCCCAATGGGACACAGATGGCAAACAATACTGATGGGTTCTAACTTTCTCGCACTCTATCCAAAATGAAAAAAAAAAGGTTTTGCCTTTAATTCTACTTTAAGGTGTCTGTATAAAGTCAGCTTAAAGTGGTTCTAAAGCCTTAGGGTTTTACACCTAATGTGAAAAACCTTCTGTGCTGCAGGTGCCCCCCAGACCCCCCTTTTTCTTACCTGAGCACATCCGATCCAGTGATTTGCTCCTGCCGCTGGCTCTCTCCTTATTGGACAGATTGATAGCAGCAGGAGTGATTGTCTGCTGTCAATCAAATCCAGGGAAATGGGAGCGGGGAGCAGGGGGCGGGGCCGAGTCCCACTGTCTGTGTCAATTGGCGCAGCAGCAGAACTCGGGAGCAAGCACACACCGATGAAGAGGAGGGGCCTGGAGCACTGGCTGGGGACCCCAGAAGAAGAGGATCGGGGCTGCTCTGTGCAAAACCATTGTACAGAGCAGGTAAGTATAGGCATGTTTGTTATTTTTATATATACGGTATATAAAAAAAGCTTTATAACCACTTTAAGTTTTAGAGGAGGTTACATTTTAAAAAAGACACTGTTACTTTGCCTATTTGGGGCAAACTGGCAGTGTCTATGTAAAAACAACCACCCCACCCTTTTATTCTTACCTCTTCATTGCTCACTTAGCTGCCCCCTCTTTTGTGTCAGCAGCCACCAAAATACCTGGTTTCTACACTCACTCGCTGTACTGTATTGAGGAAGCTATGGTTTTCATTCATCCTAAACCTCAAACATGGCTTCCTCACTTCACCTTTATTGCATGCATAGTTTAGATGGCAGAAAAAAAACGAAGTTCATCAAGTCTACCCGTTTTTTTTTGTTTGTTTGTTTTTTTGTGTGTGTTTTTGAGGGTTTTTTTTTTTTTTGGGCGGGGGGTTTGCATTAACTTTTTTTTGTCTGAGTATACATCTATGTAAAACTGTAAAAAAAAACATTTGGATAATTTTATTTTTTTTACTCACCTGGAAATACCTGTTGCTATGTGGTCCCACAAAATCTGCCTTCTTCATCACCTCGGTTTGTGACGTCATCTCCTTCGGCGCCTCCGCTCGCTACTGCTCCTGGGAAATGTGTGTCATCATTTCCCAGGATGCAGTGTGCTAGAATCGTGGGACTTCAAAACAGGAAGTGACGCGATTCAAGGAAGATTCCCATCTCTCCCATCACTACTATAGATCTGCCGGCTTCTTATACTGTTTGTGTTTTCCTCGTTGCCATCACAACGGGGTGGGCACTTCCAACGTCACCGCCCATTGTGATGGCAACCCGAGAGGATGACGGCGCTGCGGTGCGCTTAAAATACCCATGCGCGAGAATGGGGCGGGACGGGCTGCATTCTGGTCACCGCTCGTCATCACTATTCAGGAAGTGAGTGCTTGTGGGCTTCATATGCCTACAAGCAAAATGAGAACTTCGGCAAAGAATTTTTAAAAGTGTCTTTACAGAAAAACTCAGAAGATCGGCAGCGGCTTTGGAAATAGTAAGTCATCTTACTTATACAACAGGATTACCTGATGAAAGAACTTACTTTTAAAAATTGCATAATGTGGTTAGAACTCCACTTTAAGTTCCTAAAGTCTCTGAGTCCTTTTATAATTTTTGTTTTATGTCTCTGGACTTGTTCTATCTTATCAATATCTTTTTGTGAGGTCTCCAGAACAGACACAGTATTCTAAATGAGGTCTCACTAAAGATTAGGGATGAGCTTCGTGTTCGAGTTGAACATACGTTCGACTCGAACATCGGCTGTTCGATCGTTCGACAAAGATCGAACGATTTGGGCCGTTCGCGCCAAATTCGAGTGACGCGAACGGCCCACAATGCACTACGCCATCGCAGTGTCATCCAGGCGCTGTGATTGGCCAAGCATGCACTGTGACCCCGCATGCTTGGCCAATCACAGCGCCGGCAGCGAGGAGAGCAATGATTGGCCACAGGCAGGATGCCTGTGGCCAATTATTGCTGAGGGTGTTTAGTACACGCCCCACACTATAAAAGGCCGCCAGCACGGCGGCCTAGTGTAGTGTGTTCCGGAGCAGGGAAAGAGAAGCATAGGCAGGGACAGTGACATTTATTTTTTTCTTGCTTAACCTGGATTCCTTTAGTTTAGGGAAAGAGAAGGATAGGTAGGGAGAGTGTCAGTGTGTTTTACTGTGCGAATCCTTGTTTCTAGGGACAGGGAAGGACAGTGAGGGAATTCTCCTTGTGCTATAGTGTGCTTTAAAAAAACATTTTTTCTAGGGACAGAAAACTATAGGTAGGGAGAGTGTCAGTGTGTTTTACTGTGCGAATCCTTGTTTCTAGGGACAGGGAAGGACAGTGAGGGAATTCTCCTTGTGCTATAGTGTGCTTTAAAAAAACATTTTTTCTAGGGACAGAAAACTATAGGTAGGGAGAGTGTCAGTGTGTTTTACTGTGCGAATCCTTGTTTCTAGGGACAGGGAAGGACAGTGAGGGAATTCTCCTTGTGCTATAGTGTGCTTTAAAAAAACATTTTTTCTAGGGACAGAAAACTATAGGTAGGAAGAGTGTCAGTTTCTTTCACTGTGATAATCCTTGTTTCTAGGGACAAAGAAGGAAAGTGAGGGAAATTCTCCTTGTGCTATAGTGTGCTTTAAAAAAACATTTTTTCTAGGGACAGAAAACTATAGGTAGGGAGAGTGTCAGTGTGTTTTACTGTGCGAATCCTTGTTTCTAGGGACAGGGAAGGACAGTGAGGGAATTCTCCTTGTGCTATAGTGTGCTTTAAAAAAACATTTTTTCTAGGGACAGAAAACTATAGGTAGGGAGAGTGTCAGTGTGTTTTACTGTGCGAATCCTTGTTTCTAGGGACAGGGAAGGACAGTGAGGGAATTCTCCTTGTGCTATAGTGTGCTTTAAAAAAACATTTTTTCTAGGGACAGAAAACTATAGGTAGGGAGAGTGTCAGTGTGTTTTACTGTGCGAATCCTTGTTTCTAGGGACAGGGAAGGACAGTGAGGGAATTCTCCTTGTGCTATAGTGTGCTTTAAAAAAACATTTTTTCTAGGGACAGAAAACTATAGGTAGGAAGAGTGTCAGTTTCTTTCACTGTGATAATCCTTGTTTCTAGGGACAAAGAAGGAAAGTGAGGGAAATTCTCCTTGTGCTATAGTGTGCTTTAAAAAAACATTTTTTCTAGGGACAGAAAACTATAGGTAGGGAGAGTGTCAGTGTGTTTTACTGTGCGAATCCTTGTTTCTAGGGACAGGGAAGGACAGTGAGGGAATTCTCCTTGTGCTATAGTGTGCTTTAAAAAAAAAAAATTCTAGGGACAGAAAACTATAGGTAGGGAGAGTGTCAGTGTGTTTTACTGTGCGAATCCTTGTTTCTAGGGACAGGGAAGGACAGTGAGGGAATTCTCCTTGTGCTATAGTGTGCTTTAAAAAAACATTTTTTCTAGGGACAGAAAACTATAGGTAGGAAGAGTGTCAGTTTCTTTCACTGTGATAATCCTTGTTTCTAGGGACAAAGAAGGAAAGTGAGGGAAATTCTCCTTGTGCTATAGTGTGCTTTAAAAAAACATTTTTTCTAGGGACAGAAAACTATAGGTAGGGAGAGTGTCAGTGTGTTTTACTGTGCGAATCCTTGTTTCTAGGGACAGGGAAGGACAGTGAGGGAATTCTCCTTGTGCTATAGTGTGCTTTAAAAAAACATTTTTTCTAGGGACAGAAAACTATAGGTAGGAAGAGTGTCAGTTTCTTTCACTGTGATAATCCTTGTTTCTAGGGACAAAGAAGGAAAGTGAGGGAAATTCTCCTTGTGCTATAGTGTGCTTTAAAAAAACATTTTTTCTAGGGACAGAAAACTATAGGTAGGGAGAGTGTCAGTGTGTTTTACTGTGCGAATCCTTGTTTCTAGGGACAGGGAAGGACAGTGAGGGAATTGCCCTTGTGCTATAGTGTGCTTTAAAAAAACATTTTTTCTAGGGACAGAAAACTATACGTAGGGAGAGTGTCAGTGTGTTTTACTGTGCGAATCCTTGTTTCTAGGGACAGGGAAGGACAGTGAGGGAATTCTCCTTGTGCTATAGTGTGCTTTAAAAAAACATTTTTTCTAGGGACAGAAAACTATAGGTAGGGAGAGTGTCAGTGTGTTTTACTGTGCGAATCCTTGTTTCTAGGGACAGGGAAGGACAGTGAGGGAATTCTCCTTGTGCTATAGTGTGCTTTAAAAAAACATTGTTTCTAGGGACAGAAAACTATAGGTAGGAAGAGTGTCAGTTTCTTTCACTGTGATAATCCTTGTTTCTAGGGACAAAGAAGGAAAGTGAGGGAAATTCTCCTTGTGCTATAGTGTGCTTTAAAAAAACATTTTTTCTAGGGACAGAAAACTATAGGTAGGGAGAGTGTCAGTGTGTTTTACTGTGCGAATCCTTGTTTCTAGGGACAGGGAAGGACAGTGAGGGAATTCTCCTTGTGCTATAGTGTGCTTTAAAAAAACTTTTTTTCTAGGGACAGAAAACTATAGGTAGGAAGAGTGTCAGTTTCTTTCACTGTGATAATCCTTGTTTCTAGGGACAAAGAAGGAAAGTGAGGGAAATTCTCCTTGTGCTATAGTGTGCTTTAAAAAAACATTTTTTCTAGGGACAGAAAACTATAGGTAGGGAGAGTGTCAGTGTTTTTTACTGTGCGAATCCTTGTTTCTAGGGACAGGGAAGGACAGTGAGGGACTTCTCCTTGTGCTATAGTGTGCTTTAAAAAAACATTTTTTCTAGGGACAGAAAAATATACATAGGGAGAGTGTCAGTGTGTTTTACTGTGCGAATCCTTGTTTCTAGGGACAGGGAAGGACAGTGAGGGAATTCTCCTTGTGCTATAGTGTGCTTTAAAAAAACATTTTTTCTAGGGACAGAAAACTATAGGTAGGGAGAGTGTCAGTGTGTTTTACTGTGCGAATCCTTGTTTCTAGGGACAGGGAAGGACAGTGAGGGAATTCTCCTTGTGCTATAGTGTGCTTTAAAAAAACATTTTTTCTAGGGACATAAAACTATAGGTAGGAAGAGTGTCAGTTTCTTTCACTGTGATAATCCTTGTTTCTAGGGACAGGGAAGGACAGTGAGGGAAATTCTCCTTGTGCTATAGTGTGCTAAAGCATTCCTCATCAACCATCTTTGAAATCCTTGTTTTTTGGACAGTCAGGGAAATTGTCGTTGTGCTATTCTGTGCAAAAGCAATCATCCTCAACCATATTTAGAAATCCTTAAGTAAAGGGACAGAGAAGGACACCTGAAGGTAGCCCTTATTGCTTTTTTCTCATCTCCCTGCAGGCCATCTATTAGAATGTCTGGAAGGCAAACAAGGAGAGGCAGACAGTCAGGAGGCAATAAAAGAGGGCAAGCAGGCTCTGTGTCTGGGGGCAACAGTGCTGGTCATGGACGCGGTGCATTGTCATCAGCACATGGCCATGGGACACGCTTGTCCTTCTTTTCGGCAGCTGAACATGTTGAGCCACATCATGCCGAAGACTTGGTAGAGTGGATGACCAAGCCCTCCTCCTCCTCCTCATCCTCTCTCACCCAGGCTCAGGGTACTGGAAAAGCAGCTGCCAAAGCGTCCTCTTCCCTGGTATCAATGTCAGACTCATCATCAGTCACTCCTTCCCTAGACCCACCATGTCCTCCTCCTGAGGAGTCCCCCGAACTGTTTGAGCACAGTGTTGGGTACATGCTCCAGGAGGATGCCCAGCGTTTCGAAGGGTCTGATGATGAAACCCAGCTACAGGAAGGCAGTAGCGTGAGAGCAGATAGAGGGGATGCTCAAGAAGGACACCAATCTGGCAGTCATGTTCCAGCAGCTGCAGCATACTGCCAGATTGGCTCCAGTGATGAGGAGGGAGGGGATGATGAGGTCACTGACTCCACGTGGGTGCCTAATAGGAGAGAGGAGGAGGAGGAGGATGAGGAGGAGGCACATCTCCAACGAGGCAGGATGCCCTTTGGTGGCCAGCGTAAGGGCAGTACACCGACGGAATCACACCGCAGAGCTCCGCCTGTGCAGGGCGCTGCCTCTGCCCGTCATTTAAAAAGTTCTTTGGTGTGGGCCTTTTTTGAGGCTAGTGCATCAGATCGCACAGCTGCTGTTTGCAACATATGTCTCAAGCGTATAACGCGTGGCCAAAACATCAGCCGCTTGGGTACCACATGCCTGACCAGACATATGTTGACCTGCCATGCAGCTCGTTGGCAAGCCTACCTCAAAGACCCACACCAAAGAACAAAGCGGACCTCTCCTTGCACCGCATCAGCTGGGATCTCCAACCCCACTATAACTTCAGTCCTCTCTGAAACATGCACTGAGAGGAATGAAGGTGTAGAATTAGGTGTGTCACAGCCAAGTACTTGCGGCCACTCTGCTAGCAGTACACCGACGTCCGATTCTAGCAGGCAAATTTCCCTGCCCCAGCTGCTGGACCGTCGAAAGAAGTTCACTCCCAGCCATCCACATGCCCAGCGGTTGAATGCTAGCTTGGCTAAATTGCTAGCGCTTCAACTGCTGCCTTTTCAGTTGGTAGACTCGGCCCCCTTCCGTGAGTTTGTGCAATGTGCGGTTTCTCAGTGGCAGGTTCCCAAACGCCACTTTTTCTCACGGAAGGCTATTCCGGCTCTCTACCGGCATGTGGAAGGCAATGTCTTGGCCTCGCTGGACAGGGCGGTCAGCGGTAAGGTGCATATTACCGCTGACTCATGGTCCAGCAGGCATGGACAGGGACGTTACCTTTCTTTCACGGCCCATTGGGTCACTCTTTTGGCAGCTGGGAAGGATGCAGGACAAGGTGCAGTAGTGTTGGAGGTTGTTCCACCGCCACGCCTCCAAAATGCTACTACTGGTTGTGACACACCTCTCTCCTCCACCCCCTCCTCTTCTTCTTCCTCCATGGCCTCTTCCTGTGGTTTGTCCTCGGAACCAGCGGTGCTCCGTAGGCGTTCAAGGGGCTACGCAAGTACGCAGGCAAAAAGATGCCATGCCGTGCTTGCGCTGGTGTGTTTGGGGGACAGAAGCCACACTGGGGCAGAGGTCCTGTCTGCTCTGCAGGGCCAGGCCGAGAGGTGGTTGACGCCACGCCAGCTTAAGCCAGGAATGGTGGTTTGCGACAATGGCACCAACCTCCTCTCCGCCCTCCGACAGGGACAACTGACCCATGTGCCCTGTGTGGCTCACGTCCTTAACCTGGTGGTGCAGCGGTTCTTGGGCAGGTACCCGGGCTTACAGGATGTCCTGAGGCAGGCCAGGAAAGTCTGTGTGCATTTCCGCAGATCTTATAATGCCAGTGCTCGCCTGGCTGAGCTGCAAAAGGAGTTGAACCTGCCCAAGAACCGCCTTATATGTGACATGCCCACCAGGTGGAACTCAACGTTGGCCATGCTGCAGCGGCTGCACACGCAGCAGAGGGCCATCAATGAGTACCTGTGTGACTACGGCACCAGGACAGGGTCAGGGGAGCTTGGTTTTTTTTCTCCACGCCAGTGGGGCATGATCAGGGATGCATGCACTGTCCTGGCACCATTTGAGGAGGCCACGAGGATGGTGAGCAGTGACAGTGCATGCATCAGTGACACTGTACCTCTTGTCCACCTGTTGGAGCACACGCTGCGTGGAATAATGGACAGGGCACTTGAGGCAGAACAGAGGCAGGAAGAGGAGGACTTCCTTGCCTCTCAAGGCCCCCTTTACCCAGACAGTGTTCCTTCTGTCCCACCCATCTCACAGGAAGAGGAGGAGGAGGAGGAGGATTGTGTCAGCATGGAGGTGGAGGCTGGCACTCAGCATCATCAGCAGCAGTCTTTTAGGGATGATTTACAGTCCCAAGAAACCAGTGGACTTGTACGTGGCTGGGAGGAGGTGGCTGCGGATCATGTCGTCCTTAGTGACCCAGAGGACTCCGGAGCGAATGCCTCAGCAAACCTACGCTGCATGGCCTCCCTGATCCTGCAAAGTCTGCGGAAGGATCCTCGTATTCTTCGGATCAAGGAGAGGGACCATTACTGGCTGGCCACTCTCCTTGATCCACGGTACAAGGGTAAGGTTGCGGACCTTATGTTACCGTCGCAGAGGGAGCAGAGGATGAGACAACTCCGGGAGGCCTTGCAGAAAGGTCTGTGCAACGCGTTCCCAGAGACTGGGAGGTTACAAACTCCTGGTCCTGGACAACGAGTTGCTGAGGCTTCGGCCAGTCAAAGAAGGAGCGGTGGGGAAGGTGGCCGTCTGACCGATGCGTTCAGACAATTCTTTAGTCCGCAGCCCCAAAGTATGATCGGTTCCAGCAACCATCGCCAGCGTCTGATAAACATGGTGCAGGAATATCTAGGGGCAAGGTCAGACTTGGACACCTTCCCCACCGAAAATCCTCTGGCTTACTGGGTCTTGAGGATGGATCACTGGCCAGAGCTTGCACAGTATGCAATTGAGCTACTGGCCTGTCCTGCATCCAGCGTTCTTTCGGAACGCACATTCAGTGCTGCTGGAGGATTTGTCACGGATCACAGGGTGCGCCTGTCCACCGACTCGGTTGATCGACTGACTTTCATCAAGATGAACCAGTCTTGGATCACCACCAGCTACCACACACCTGATGCTGATATAACAGACTAATTGATTTTAACATGTCACATCCCTTCAAGACTGATGCTGATGCTGAGTGCCTGTGCTGTTATGTTGACTGGCTATCCTCCTCCTCCGAGTCCTCAATGATACGATTGATGATGATAGCTTGGAAGATCATTTTTGTTTATGGGTGCCGCCACCAGTGGCTAAGGCCCAATTTTTCAGCCCCTGTTTTACAGGGGCGTGTAATTACAATTTTTTTTGCAATAATTTGCCATAGGGTTCATTGCTGTGCTCCAAGTACAGTATCTGTGAGGGGTTGGAGTGTTGTGGCACCAGTGCCTAAGGCCCAATTTTTCAGCCCCTGTTTAACAGGGGCGTGTCATTACAATTTTTGAAGCAATACTTTGCAACAGGGCTCATTGCTGTGCTCCAAGTACAGTATCTGTGAGGGGTTGTAGTGTTGTGCCACCAGTGCCTAAGGCCCAATTTTTCAGCCCCTGTTCAACAGGGGCATGCAATTACAATTCTTGATCTAATAATTCACAGCAGGGCCCATTGCTGCACCCACCAAGAGTAACTCTGAGGGCTTACAGTGTTGTGGCAACGCCACCACCACCACCACCACGAAAGGCCCAATTTTTCAGCCCCTGTTCAAAAGGGGCATGTAATTACAATTCTTGATCTAATAATTCACAACAGGGCCCATTGCTGCACCCACCAAGAGTAACTCTGAGGGCTTACAGTGTTGTGGCAACACCACCACCACCACCACCACGAAAGGCCCAATTTTTCAGCCCCTGTTCAACAGGGGCATGCAATAACAATTCTTGATCTAATAATTCACAGCAGGGCCCATTGCTGCACCCACCAAGAGTAACTCTGAGGGCTTACAGTGTTGTGGCAACGCCACCACCACCACCACCACGAAAGGCCCAATTTTTCAGCCCCTGTTCAAAAGGGGCATGTAATTACAATTCTTGATCTAATAATTCACAGCAGGGCCCATTGCTGCACCCACCAAGAGTAACTCTGAGGGCTTACAGTGTTGTGGCAACGCCACCACCACCACCACCACGAAAGGCCCAATTTTTCAGCCCCTGTTCAAAAGGGGCATGTAATTACAATTCTTGATCTAATAATTCACAGCAGGGCCCATTGCTGCACCCACCAAGAGTAACTCTGAGGGCTTACAGTGTTGTGGCAACACCACCACCACCACCACCACGAAAGGCCCAATTTTTCAGCCCCTGTTCAACAGGGGCATGCAATTACAATTCTTGATCTAATAATTCACAGCAGGGCCCATTGCTGCACCCACCAAGAGTAACTCTGAGGGCTTACAGTGTTGTGGCAACGCCACCAGCACCACCACCACGAAAGGCCCAATTTTTCAGCCCCTGTTCAAAAGGGGCATGTAATTACAATTCTTGATCTAATAATTCACAGCAGGGCCCATTGCTGCACCCACCAAGAGTAACTCTGAGGGCTTACAGTGTTGTGGCAACGCCACCACCACCACCACCACGAAAGGCCCAATTTTTCAGCCCCTGTTCAAAAGGGGCATGTAATTACAATTCTTGATCTAATAATTCACAGCAGGGCCCATTGCTGCACCCACCAAGAGTAACTCTGAGGGCTTACAGTGTTGTGGCAACGCCACCACCACCACCACCACGAAAGGCCCAATTTTTCAGCCCCTGTTCAAAAGGGGCATGTAATTACAATTCTTGATCTAATAATTCACAGCAGGGCCCATTCCTGCACCCACCAAGAGTAACTCTGAGGGCTTACAGTGTTGTGGCAACGCCACCACCACCACCACCACGAAAGGCCCAATTTTTCAGCCCCTGTTCAAAAGGGGCATGTAATTACAATTCTTGATCTAATAATTCACAGCAGGGCCCATTGCTGCACCCACCAAGAGTAACTCTGAGGGCTTACAGTGTTGTGGCAACGCCACCACCACCACCACCACGAAAGGCCCAATTTTTCAGCCCCTGTTCAAAAGGGGCATGTAATTACAATTCTTGATCTAATAATTCACAGCAGGGCCCATTCCTGCACCCACCAAGAGTAACTCTGAGGGCTTACAGTGTTGTGGCAACGCCACCACCACCACCACCACGAAAGGCCCAATTTTTCAGCCCCTGTTCAAAAGGGGCATGTAATTACAATTCTTGATCTAATAATTCACAGCAGGGCCCATTCCTGCACCCACCAAGAGTAACTCTGAGGGCTTACAGTGTTGTGGCAACACCACCACCACCACCAGCACCACGAAAAGCCCAATTTTTCAGCCCCTGTTCAACAGGGGCATGCAATTACAATTCTTGATCTAATAATTCACAGCAGGGCCCATTGCTGCACCCACCAAGAGTAACTGTCAGGGCTTACAGTGTTGTGGCACCAGCACCACCATCAAAGGCCCAATTTTTACTACCACTGTTCAACAATTATATGTAATTAAAATTCCTGATATAATAGTTGACAGCAGGGCGTTCCAGCACCAACCAAGAGTAACTGTGAGTGCTTACAGTGTTGTGCCAACACCAACAACTAAGGGGCCTATTTCTGCAGAGTATATACGGCAGGTCCCTACTTTCAAACATCCAACTTACAAACGACTCCTACTTGCAAACGCAAGAAGACAACAGGAAGTGAGAGGAAATCTACCACTAGGAAGGAAAATTCTCTCCTGTAAGAATAAATATGGGAGAAAGGTGTCTCCTCTGTACTGATGCTTTATCAGCAATCCTTGTTTCAAGAAAAACACCACATTTCAAAAACAGTTGTCATTGGGACGGAAAGTGAGGTGAAATGTTCTGAACAGGGGCACAGACAGCAAAACAAATGTTACAGGGGTGATAACCCTTACCTATGTTTTCCAAAAAGTTTAAAAATAGATTTTTGGGCTGGAGCTACACTTCAACAATGTACCTGTTCAAAATTACAAACAGATTCTACATAAGAACAAACCTACAGTCCCTGTCTTGTATGCACCGCCTGTATACGGCTGTTCAGAGTATATAGGGCCTTTTTTATTTTATGTGCGGGGTTCCCCTTAATATCCATACAAGACCCAAAGGGGCTGGTAATGGGCTGGGGTAGGGGGGGGGGGTCATGGGGTAGCTATGCCATTTTTCTTAAAGATTTTCATCCATATTACCGGGACCAGACATTACATTAAAGCCGCAAGCAGTTTTAAATGGCTTTTTTTTCCTTTAGAAGTGTCATTTTGTGCAGGGACAGTTCTAAACACGGGAAACACGTGGCACTTCACAGGCATACTTTAGACACCCCCCAGGTACGATATTTAAAGGAATATTTGACTTTTTTTTTTTCACTTTATGCATCATTAAAATGACTGCTCCCGAAAAACGACCGTTTTTAAAACTTCTTTTTGCATTGATACATGTCCCCTGGTGCACAACCCGGGTTCCCAAACCCCTTTTAGGACAATAACATGCATAATAGTTGTTATAATTAGCACTTTAGAATTCGAACATTCGCATCCATTGTATTTAATAGGGTTCTAATGTTCGTACGAACTTTCGGTCCGTTCGCGGGTTCTGGTGCGAACCGAACCCGGGGGTGTTCGGCTCATCACTACTAAAGATATATATAGGGGAACCAGGACCTCCTTTTTGTCCTTTTTGTCCTGCAGGTGATTCCTCTAGTGATGCATCCTAGAATTCTATTCACTTTTCCCACTGCCTGACCACACTGTTTGCTCATTTTGCAATCATCTGAAATAAGCCAAATAACCTAAATAAATAACCAAACCTTTTTCCTCTGTAGTGCTGTCCAACACTGTACCCCAATGTTATACTATGTCAAGGGATTATTTTCCCTAGGTACATTATTTTACATTTAGAAACACTGAACTGCAATTTCCACTGCTTTGACTAACCTTCTAGCAATGCCAAATCATGTTCCATGTTCCAGACACCTCCAGGGATATCAACCCTATTGCATACCTACAGTATATCAACAAACATACATGGCTGTATTCAATAAACATGAGTTTAGACTTTTCACATTTTACTGGCGACATGCTTTTTCAGATCAGTGACTCAATAGGTCGTGCAGCCAGGATCAAAATGATAGGCTCTTTGAAAACAAGTCAACGATGGCAGCTCTAATATTAGTATTTCAAAGGATTAGATACATTTTTAATAAATACTCACAATATTCATTCCTAGTAATAAGGTTAGGATAAAATTGAAAATCTAAACATGTTTAAACCTAAGCAACTCACTTAGGCCCATAGTGTCCTTGTTGTATGCCTATCACTGGAAACAGCATGCGCTTTGTGGTGTAGATGCTTAATTTCCATCCAAAGACAGTGATCCCAATGCTTTTTCCTGAGCATGACAATTAAAATATGCATGTAGCCTTTGGTCTGGTCTAAGAATTGTTAAAATGTTGTCCAGTACTTTTGCATGTAGCTAAATAGCTACTGCTGGGTATTATCAACATTTTTCATACTAAAATCAATCTTCAGCTCACAACATCCAAAGAGTTTCTTAAAACGTTTGCAATATTGCATGAGATGGAAAATCTAATTCCATTTAATTTTCCAGGCTAGTAACACAAAACTGTTACATCAATTTCACACGTCTTGCTGAAAAGATATATGACCATGAAAAGCATCTTGATTTTTTAAACACATATTTGAAAATATGAGAGTGATCTCATTTTCCTGTAATCAGTCTAGGTATTTTACAGTCAATAAATTCATATTAGTTTTCATAAGTGTTATATTCTCTGCTTTGCACATTTATCTCCATTCTCCAGACATCTCCAAAGAAATAGTCCAGCATGACCTGGCTCTTGTCTATGGTTTCAGTTGTATGTGGGTTAAATAAAGTCAAAAACGTTTCTGGAAATGATAACTGACAATACTATTATTTTTATATTTTGGGTAATTTCATGAGAAATTAACAAAAGACAAACAGTTAGGTCCATATATATTTGGACGCAGACACAATTTTCATACTTTTGGCTCTGTGTGCCACCAGAATAAAATAAAACAATCCAAATGAATTTGAAGTGCAGACGTTTAACTTTAATTCAAAGGGCTGAACATAAGTATCAAGTACAAATTTTAGTAACTGCAACCATTTTTATACACAGTCCCCCCCCCCCCCCCGTTTTCAGGGGCTCAAATGTAATTGGACAAATTAATATAATCATAAATTTAATTTTCATTTTTTATATTTTGTTGAGAATCTTTTGCCTTTCAATGGCTGCCTGAAGTCTGGAACCCATGGATATTACCAAAGACTGGGTTTCCTCCTTTCTGATGCTTTGCCAGTTGTTCTTTGTTTATGGGTCTTTCTGCTTTAAGTTTTGCCTTCAGCAAGTGAAATGCATGCTCAATTGGGTTGAGATCAGGTGATTGACACGACCATTGCAGAATATTCCACTTCTTTTCCTTCAAAAGCTCCTGGGTTGCTGTTGCAGTGTGTTTTGGATCATTGTCCATTTGTACTGTGAAGCGCCATCCAATCAACTTTGCTGCATTTGACTGAATCTGGGCTGACAGTATATCTATAAACACTGTAGAATTCATCTGGCTGCTTCTGTCACATCATCAATAAACACCAATGAACCAGTGCAACTGGAAGCCATGCATGCCCATGCCATCACACTGCCTCCACCATGTTTTACAGATGACGTTGTGTGCTTTGGATCATGAGCTATACCAAGCCTTCTGCACACTTTTTTCTTCCCTTCATTCTGGTACAGATTATTCTTAGTTTCATCCGTCCAAAGAATGCTTTTCCAGAACTTGTTTGTTTTTTTTAGATGTTTTTTGGCAAAGTCTAATATGGCTTTTCTATTCTTCAGGCTTATGAATGGATTGCGCCTTGTGGTGAACCCTCTGTATTTACTCTTGTGAAGTCTTCTCTTGATTGTAGACTTTGACAATGATACGCCCATCTCCTGGAGAGTGTCCTTCACTTGTCTGGATGTTGTGAATCTGTTTTTCTTTACCATAGAGAGGATCTTGCAATCATCCACCACTGTTGTCTTCCATGGACATCCAGGCCTTTTTATGTTGCTGAGCTTACCAGTGCATTCTTCTTTCTTCAGAAAGTACCAAACAGTTGATTTGCCACTCTTAAAGTTGCTGCTATCACTCTGATGGATCTGTTTAGTTTTTGAAGCCTTACAATGGCCTGTTTCACTTGCATGGACAGCTCCTTTGAGCGCACAATGTAGGTTCACAGCAATAGATTACAAATGCAAATACCACACTTAGAATCAACTCCAGACATTTTACCTGCTTAATTGATGCAGAAAGAAAGAAGGAGTAGCCCACACCTGGCCATGAAATGGCTTTTTGGTTCAATTGTCCAATTAGCTTTGGCCCCTTCTTAAGAGCTGTAATTCCTAAACCCTTCCTCTTATTTGGATGTGCATACACTCAAATTAAACCTGAGAGTGTGCACTTTTAGCCCATATCCATTATATAACTGAAGCTTGAATATGTTTTGGTAAATACCTGAAAAAAACTAAAATTGTGCCTGTGTCCAAATATATATGGACCTAATTGTAGCATTGCAAAGTAGCCAATATCCAGAATTAAACATATGACAAACAATGAGATGGTTGAACTCTAGAGGTCATAGAAGGAAGAGCTATGCAAAACTGTGACTTAGCTGTGACCCAGTGCCCGTCATTGAGAGGGTCATACAGTTACTTGCAAAGAGCAATTACCCGAACTCCACTGCAGTGTACCTTTTTACCCATACCCTATTATTGATCCCCAAATAATTTCCTTAGACCCCTTTCACACTGAGGGCATATTGCAGGCGCTATAGCTTTAAAAATAGCGCCTGCAATCTGCCCTCAAACAGCTGCTCCATTGTCTCCAGTGTGAAAGCCAGAGGGCTTTCACACTGGAGCGGTGCGCTAGCAGGACGGTAAAAAAAGTCCTGCTAGACGCATCTTTGGAGCGGTGAAGGAGCGGTGTGTGTACGGCTCCTCCACCGCTCCTGCCCATTGAAATCAATGGGACAGCGCGGCTATACCGCCCACAGCGTATTGCGAGCGTTTTTAACCCTTTCTCGGCCACTAGCAGGGGTTAAATGCGCCCCGCTAGCAGCCGAAATGCGCCGCAAATCCGCCCATAGCGTTGGCGGTAAAAATAGCAGCGTTTTACCGCCGACGCTATGTGCGGCTCAGTGTGAAAGGGGTCTTAATCCAGTCCAGAGCTTCTACTCTACCAACATTGGTTCATAGGTAGATGGTGGTCTTCCTTTGCAGTTATTGCATCACCAATGCACAGTACACTTCAATTCTCTCCTTGTTAATGTCTTTAAATCCTAGTGTTAAACAGTAACCTATTCAAGTTATAGTTACAACTGCAATCCAGCCTAAAGATCCTGCTACACAATTCCTGCTTCCATTCCAGCCTCACTCCAGTCTTCCATTGTAGTACTGAACTCTTTGCTCCTGTTCTCTGCATCAGCTTAACCCATTTGGCCCCAGTCCTGTTGCTGCTTCCCAGTTCTAGTATCTCCTTCTACATTCCCGATCTGGACAGACCTCCTGGCTTTGACCCTAGGTTTATGTACTGTACTTCTGTATCCTGCCTGTATCTGGGATATCGCTTGTCCAGCTATTTTTACCGACTCTTCCAGTTGAACTAAATTTCTCTCAGCATTCCAAATTCCACCCAGGTTCACCTTGGCAAAAGCAGCTTTCGTTGGCCAGATGAGTCTTTTACTCCTGCTAGGTAGTTCATAACAGTTGTTGTGAATGGGCATGATGGGAGAGTTTTTCAGTTAAATTGGGGTCAATGTATGCTCTCCACTTAGCAGCACAGCATTGAGGATACCTTGTAGTTTTGGTTATGCCCTATGTAATTTATACACACATGCTTTTGGATACACTTATTATACTGTAGGTAGACCATGATTAATCATGCTGCAATAGCACTTCATTTAGGTTAAATAGTGTGATTAGCACTTAGGCTAATGCTAATTACACACAGGGTTTTTTTTTTTTTCATTCAATTGAGTGGGCTGAATGAAACAAAAAAGGACAGGTCGCGGTACTAACTAAGCAATGTTAGTGCAGCGATCTTCCCTGCTAAGCTACTGTGTTCTGACAGGAGAACTGTCCCCCGCTAGAACACACTAATCAGCACTCACAGCCATTGGCTGCAAGCAATGATCGGATTCTGGTTGCCCAGCATGCCCATTCAATAAAAAACAGTCATTGGACCGGCTTCTGTCGCACAAGCTGCTGTATACACGAGCCAAATGTCAGCTGGTTTCTGTTGAACCAGCCGATAGCGGCTGATATTCGGCCCATGTGTACCAGCCTTTATAAAGCAATGAAGGCATAATAACAAGCAAACAATAATAATGAGACATAAAGAGTAATAAAATGTTGGAGATAATAAATATTGTGCATTACGTAAAGTAGAATTCAGCTCAGAATAATTTTAGTAATAAAAGTGTACTTTTTCAAGTTTCTTACATTTAAAAATGCAGTGGAGATAGTAATAAAAATAGTTTTATATCGTTCATTCAGCTGAAGTTATTGAGCAAATAAGGGCAAAAATCAAATTTTAACACATACGTTTAAGATTTTGTAAAAATAATTCTAACCTAAATGATATTATAATACTTAATTACATATCAAATAAAATATAACCAATATACCCTATGTACAATAGTGACCATTTGTATCTTATCTGTCATTAAATTCTTTTTTTTTCTAACATCCATTATGTGTCTTTCATTGTTTACAGTAACCTCTCTTGGGTCTTGACCTATACTATGAAGTAGAAAGAAGTTGAAGTTCCATATGTTTCTCTTTAAATCATACATCATAAAATATGCAGAGGCCTCTATGCATCATGTGCTGACAATTCTAAACACACAATACTTTGTTTTAATAATGGTACTCATTTCTTTAATATACAATACAAACATAGAGCAAGCTCTGTGTTTACATCATTTACACGATGAAGACGAAAAAATATTCATGGTTCAATTGTTTGTATAATTTTTATCAGATTTTTACTTTAATCACCATATTTATCTTAATCAATAAATGTTATTTCAGCTGTAGATTTTTAGTGTCCATTTATGGGTTAGCAAGGAATTTTGAAAAATATCAGCTTTCCATTTGAGAGTGGCAGACAGGCTAATGTTAATATTTTATAAAGAGAAAACACAACTTTAAAGAAAAACTCCGCTATAAGCATAGAGCAGGCAAGGAGAAAGTAGCGTGATAATAATCAAGGGAGAGATCGGAGATATTACACAGCAAAAAGAGTCAGAGCCATAAGAGTTGATTTACTAAAGGCAAAATGGGTGTTCACTTGGCAAGGGCATTTGCACCAGAGGTTAGTGAATGTGCTGAAGTTTCACTTTTCAAAGAATATCCAATTTATGTTCAAGGAAAATTTAAGAAACTGCATTTTTGCATGCATATGATTGGATGATGGAAGTCAGCAGAACTTCACCTTATTCACTAGCCTCTGGGCAAATTCCCATGCAAAGTGTAACTTCCCTTGTAAAGTAATCAATCTATTTGCCTTTAGTAAATCAACCTCAGAGTGTTTGGTTTTCTACCTTGGATAAATCAAATACTTTTTTGGGGGGATACAATTTGATGTGCTGATCTCTGGATTGCTCATGGTTACTGAAGGAGGCATATTGTGTACTCTATTGTTTCTGGGTATGCCAGGACATTTTGCAGTGGGGGATATGTCTTAAAGCAGAGTTCCCCCCAAAAATGGAAGTTCCGCTTTAAGTGACGGTGATCCCCTGACATGCCACATTTGGCATGTTAGTTTTTTTTTGGGGGGGGGAGCGGAAACCCTCTTTTTAGAGGGTTCCAGCTCCCACTTCCTCCCGGGGCACCGCGGCGCCAGCAGGAAGTTCACCTCTCCCCCCTCCCTCTCGGCAATCATCTGGGACACGTCACAGGTCCCAGATGATTTCCCAGGCCAATCACGGCGCACAGCGTGGCTCGCGCATGCGTAGTGCGTGCACAGCTGTGAAGCCACAGCCGGGCGCCCACAGCCAAGATGCTGGCGCCGCAGTGAGGAGGGGGCTTTTGTATGCCTGCATCGCTGGAACCTGGGACAGGTGAGTGTCCGCTTGATAAAAGTCAGCAGCTACGCTTTTTTGTAGCTGCTGACTTTTATATTGGTGGAACTCCGCTTTAACTGTGTTTTGCGTATGAATAATGTTGACCACTGGGTTCCAGTTTTGCTGCTGTAAAATTCTGAATTCCTAGAACCTGAAGGTGTTCTGACCCACCCAACCTGTATCTCCCTAGTCTAGTCATCAGTGTTCCCATATAATCCTATAAGTCCAGTACCTACCATGGAATTTAAAGTTAGTGTGCAGGAAGGTATTTACTTTACTATACCACACCAAACTGATTGCAAGCCACAGCATCCAATAGAATTGATGTTGGTGTCTTCTTGCTCTTCAGTGCTTGCCTTCAGAATTAATCTACCACTCAGGTAAATGATAATGGAAATATTGTGTCTACAAGTCCTTTAACACTTGGTGCTCTTATTTGCAAAGTGTTCAGTTAAAGTGGTTCTAAAGCTGAAAAAAGGTTTTACCTTAATGCATTCCCTGCATTTAAATCCTCACTTGATTCAGTGATATGCCCATCTGCAGTGGCTCTCACTGCTTTCACTGGGTTTGCTGAGGTAGTGGGAGGCAATGGCTCTCACTGCTGGCAGTCAAATCCTGTGAGGAGGAAGCGAGGGGCAAGGATGAGCTGCCTGGTTTGTGTCTATGGACGCATGCCATGCGGCTCAGGAGCGAGCCTGTAAGTGCGCCCCCTAGCAAGCAGCTTGCTATGAGGGCACACCAAGAAAAGAAGGAGCCAGGAGCATGGGCTGGGGACCCAAGAAGAGGAGGTTTGGGGCTGCTCTGTGCAATTCCATTGCACAAAGCAGGTATGTATAAACCTGTTTGTTATTTAAAAAATAGTGTTTAGAATCTGGTTAATGGAATGTAATGACTTCATTTTGGCCCATTCGCCCTGTTTATTTGACAATGTGCTGAAAACAGTGAAAACAACAGAAACAAGAAAGCTCCCTTATGCCTTCTATTGCCCCAGGAAAGAACCGAAAATCACGTTAGTTTTAATTTGTGGCTTTCAATGCCTTAATATGATAAAGTTCTTAGATGAAATGCCAAACGTGTTGCAATTTGCTGGACATGCCTTTATGTGATTAACTATAAACAACATTTTGGTGGAAAACTTGCTTTTTAAAACTGTTGTTTTAAAAACCTGTAATACCTAATAATGTTTAATAGAAGCACTGCATGTGTTAAAGACAGCCAACCAAGCCAAAGCTTATGCAAGAATGAGAACATCTAGTTTTAAATTATTATAATTCTGCAAGCTTATTAGTACAATTTGCGTATTTATTGCCATATTTAGCTTTATTTCGTTTGTCTAAAGCTGACCCTCGGAGGTATGAATCAGAATCAAAAGGTCACTAGGCCAGATACCTTTAGTGTCCTCAGGAGACATCGGTCTTCATCAAGCCTTAAAGTGGTTCTAAAGGCTGAAGGTTTTTTACCTTCATGCTTTGTATCGATGAAGGTAAAAAACCTTCAGTGTGCAGCTACCCCCTCAGCCCCCCCAACACTCACCTGAACCCAATCCCGATCCAGCGACATGCACGAGAGCAGAAACTCTCCCGGGTCTCTCCTCCCCCATTTGCTGAGACACAGCAGTGGGAGCCATTGGCTCCCACTGCTGTCAATGACAGCCAGTGAGGAGGGAGCGGGGGTAGGACTGAGCCATGCTCTGTATGTCTCATAGACACACAGAGGAGGCTTCGAAACGAGCATGCATGAGTGCCCCCAGAGCAAGAAGCCTGCTATGGTTGCACTCAGCAAGGGGGAGGGGACAAGAGCACCAGCAGGGGGCCCAAGAAGAAGAGGATCGGGGCTGTTCTGTGCAAAACAAACACTTACAAACTTACTTACAAACACTTCAACACAGGTCTCTTAGTGCATTCTGATGTGATGTTCTCCCTAAAAAAGGAGGAGGAAGTTTTTCCCCCAAAACGCATTGGCTGTATTTGATGTTCTGAACCTTTATATGTTCAAAAGGTTCTTCAAGTAAGATGAACTTTTGTACCAGGTGCTCCTCATTACACATTCATAGCCAAAACAGGAAGTGAGAGGAAATCTCACCAAAGTGAGAGAATTCTTGGTAGTCAGAACTAGTGTTGGAATTGGAAGATTTGAACTGTATTCCTGTTTTGGAGACAATTCAAAATTTGGGATCTTCTTTTACTTTCACTATCAGTAAAAATGGAAATAGGACAAACAGAGAGGGTGAATCCCCCTAACAGGGCACACAGACAGCAATAAAAACATTACAGGTGTTCTAATCCCTCCCCACTGTCCAAAACTTTAAAAAAAATTGCCTTCAACTTTGCCTTCTTTGGGGTCTTGCATAAACCCAGTTGTGACTAGCAGTATATACAGTGTACTGTATATCTATCATATAAATATATATATATATATATATATATATATATATATATATATATATATATATATATATATATATATATACATATATACAGTTGTGCTCATAAGTTTACATGCCCTGGCAGAATTAATGATTTTTTTGGCCATATTTCAGAGAATATGAATGATAACACAAAAACGTTTTTTTCATTCATGGTTAGTGTTTGGCTGAAGTCATTTATTATCAATCAACTGTGTTTACTCTTTTTAAATCATAATGGCAACAGAAACTACCCAAATTACCCTTTTAAAAGTTGACATACCCCAGTTCTTAATACAATGTATTGCCCCCTTTAACATCAATGACAGCTTGAAGACTTTTGTGGCATTTGTGGATGAGGCTCTTTATCTTCTCAGATGGTAAAGCTGCCCATTCCTCTTGGCAAAATGCCTCCAGTTCCTGTAAATTACTGGGCTGTCTTGCATGAACTGCACGTTTGAGATCTCCCCAAAGTGGCTCAATGATATTGAGGTCAGGAGACTGAGATGGCCACTCCAGAACCTTCTCTTTATTCTGCTGTAGCCAATGACAGGTCTACTTGGCCGTGTGTTTTGGATCTTTGTCATGTTGGAATGTCCAAGTACATCCCATGCGCAGCTTCCTGGTCATTTTGTCTCATCACTCTAAATGACTTTGTGCCAGAAGGTTAGAGGCTTGTCTCTGTGCTGTTTGGCGTATTGTAAGTGGGATACTTTGTGGCATTTGCATAGTAATGGCTTTCTTCTGGTGACTGGTCTATGCAGCTCATCTTTCTTTGAGTGCCTCCTTATTGTACAGCCACACACGTTTTCAGAGAGTCCTGTATTTCACCTGAAATTATTTGTGAGTTTTTCTTTGCATCCCGAACAATTTACCTGGTAGTTGTGGCTGAAATTTTAGTTGGTCTACCTGACCGTGGTTTGGTTTCAACAGAACCCCTCATTTTCCACTTCTTGATTAGAGTTTGAACACTGCTGATTGGCATTCTCAATTCCTTGGATACCAATTATATCCCTTTCCTGTTTTATACAGTTCAACTACCTTTTCCCATAGATCCTTTGACAATTTTTTTTGCTTTCCCCGTGATTCAGAATCCAGAAACGTCAGTGCAGTGCTGGATGAAAGATGCAAGGGTCTGTCAGGAGTCCAGAAACTCATTGACCTTTTATACACACACACTAATTCCAAGAAAACAGATCACAGGTGAGGATGGTTACCTTTAATAGCCATTCAAACCCCTTTGTGTCGACTTGTGTGCATATTATCAGGCCCAAATCATCAGGGTATATAAACTTTTGATCAGGGTCATTTGGGTTTGGGTTTCTGTTGCCATTATGATTTAAAAAGAATAAACACAGTTCATTGATAGTGATGAGCCGAACACCCCCGGGTTCGGTTCGCACCAGAACCCGCGAACGGACCGAAAGTTCGAACGAACATTAGAACCCTATTAAATACAATGGATGCGAACGTTCGAATTCTAAAGTGCTAATTATAAAAACTATTATGCATGTTATTGTCCTAAAAAGGGTTTGGGAACCCGGGTTCTGCACCAGGGGACATGTATCAATGCAAAAATAAGTTTTAAAAACGGTCGTTTTCCGGGAGCAGTCATTTTAATGATGCATAAAGTGAAAAAAAAAAAGTCAAATATTCCTTTAAATATCGTACCTGGGGGGTGTCTAAAGTATGCCTGTGAAGTGCCACGTGTTTCCCGTGTTTAGAACTGTCCCTGCACAAAATGACACTTCTAAAGGAAAAAAAAGCCATTTAAAACTGCTTGCGGCTTTAATGTAATGTCTGGTCCCGGTAATATGGATGAAAATCTTTAAGAAAAATGGCATAGCTACCCCATGACCCCCCCCCCTACCCCAGCCCATTACCAGCCCCTTTGGGTCTTGTATGGATATTAAGGGGAACCCCGCACATAAAATAAAAAAGGCCCTATATACTCAGAACAGCCGTATACAGGCGGTGCATACAAGACAGGGACTGTAGGTTTGTTCTTATGTAGAATCTGTTTGTAATTTTGAACAGGTACATTGTTGAAGTGTAGCTCCAGACCAAAAATCTATTTTTAAACTTTTTGGAAAACATAGGTAAGGGTTATCACCCCTGTAACATTTGTTTTGCTGTCTGTGCCCCTGTTCAGAACATTTCACCTCACTTTCCGTCCTAATGACAACTGTTTTTGAAATGTGGTGTTTTTCTTGAAACAAGGATTGCTGATAAAGCATCAGTACAGAGGAGACACCTTTCTCCCATATTTATTCTTACAGGAGAGAATTTTCCTTCCTAGTGGTAGATTTCCTCTCACTTCCTGTTGTCTTCTTGCGTTTGCAAGTAGGAGTCGTTTGTAAGTTGGATGTTTGAAAGTAGGGACCTGCCGTATATACTCTGCAGAAATAGGCCCCTTAGTTGTTGGTGTTGGCACAACACTGTAAGCACTCACAGTTACTCTTGGTTGGTGCTGGAACGCCCTGCTGTCAACTATTATATCAGGAATTTTAATTACATATAATTGTTGAACAGTGGTAGTAAAAATTGGGCCTTTGATGGTGGTGCTGGTGCCACAACACTGTAAGCCCTGACAGTTACTCTTGGTGGGTGCAGCAATGGGCCCTGCTGTGAATTATTAGATCAAGAATTGTAATTACATGCCCCTGTTGAACAGGGGCTGAAAAATTGGGCCTTAGGCACTGGTGGCACAACACTGCAACCCTTCACAGATACTGTACTTGGAGCACAGCAATGAGCCCTGTTGCAAAGTATTGCTTCAAAAATTGTAATGACACGCCCCTGTTAAACAGGGGCTGAAAAATTGGGCCTTAGGCACTGGTGGCACAACACTGCAACTCCTCACAGATACTGTACTTGGAGCACAGCAATGAGCCCTGTTGCAAAGTATTGCTTCAAAAATTGTAATTACACGCCCCTGTTAAACAGGGGCTGAAAAATTGGGCGTTAGGCACTGGTGGCGGCACCCATAAACAAAAATGATCTTCCAAGCTATCATCATCAATCGTATCATTGAGGACTCGGAGGAGGAGGATAGCCAGTCAACATAACAGCACAGGCACTCAGCATCAGCATCAGTCTTGAAGGGATGTGACATTTTAAAATCAATTAGTCTGTTATATCAGCATCAGGTGTGTGGTAGCTGGTGGTGATCCAAGACTGGTTCATCTTGATGAAAGTCAGTCGATCAACCGAGTCGGTGGACAGGCGCACCCTGTGATCCGTGACAAATCCTCCAGCAGCACTGAATGTGCGTTCCGAAAGAACGCTGGATGCAGGACAGGCCAGTAGCTCAATTGCATACTGTGCAAGCTCTGGCCAGTGATCCATCCTCAAGACCCAGTAAGCCAGAGGATTTTCGGTGGGGAAGGTGTCCAAGTCTGACCTTGCCCCTAGATATTCCTGCACCATGTTTATCAGACGCTGGCGATGGTTGCTGGAACCGATCATACTTTGGGGCTGCGGACTAAAGAATTGTCTGAACGCATCGGTCAGACGGCCACCTTCCCCACCGCTCCTTCTTTGACTGGCCGAAGCCTCAGCAACTCGTTGTCCAGGACCAGGAGTTTGCAACCTCCCAGTCTCTGGGAACGCGTTGCACAGACCTTTCTGCAAGGCCTCCCGGAGTTGTCTCATCCTCTGCTCCCTCTGCGACGGTAACATAAGGTCCGCAACCTTACCCTTGTACCGTGGATCAAGGAGAGTGGCCAGCCAGTAATGGTCCCTCTCCTTGATCCGAAGAATACGAGGATCCTTCCGCAGACTTTGCAGGATCAGGGAGGCCATGCAGCGTAGGTTTGCTGAGGCATTCGCTCCGGAGTCCTCTGGGTCACTAAGGACGACATGATCCGCAGCCACCTCCTCCCAGCCACGTACAAGTCCACTGGTTTCTTGGGACTGTAAATCATCCCTAAAAGACTGCTGCTGATGATGCTGAGTGCCAGCCTCCACCTCCATGCTGACACAATCCTCCTCCTCCTCCTCCTCCTCCTCCTCTTCCTGTGCGATGGGTGGGACAGAAGGAACACTGTCTCGGTAAAGGGGGCCTTGAGAGGCAAGGAAGTCCTCCTCTTCCTGCCTCTGTTCTGCCTCAAGTGCCCTGTCCATTATTCCACGCAGCGTGTGCTCCAACAGGTGGACAAGAGGTACAGTGTCACTGATGCATGCACTGTCACTGCTCACCATCCTCGTGGCCTCCTCAAATGGTGCCAGGACAGTGCATGCATCCCTGATCATGCCCCACTGGCGTGGAGAAAAAAAACCAAGCTCCCCTGACCCTGTCCTGGTGCCGTAGTCGCACAGGTACTCATTGATGGCCCTCTGCTGCGTGTGCAGCCGCTGCAGCATGGCCAACGTTGAGTTCCACCTGGTGGGCATGTCACATATAAGGCGGTTCTTGGGCAGGTTCAACTCCTTTTGCAGCTCAGCCAGGCGAGCACTGGCATTATAAGATCTGCGGAAATGCACACAGACTTTCCTGGCCTGCCTCAGGACATCCTGTAAGCCCGGGTACCTGCCCAAGAAGCGCTGCACCACCAGGTTAAGGACGTGAGCCACACAGGGCACATGGGTCAGTTGTCCCTGTCGGAGGGCGGAGAGGAGGTTGGTGCCATTGTCGCAAACCACCATTCCTGGCTTAAGCTGGCGTGGCGTCAACCACCTCTCGGCCTGGCCCTGCAGAGCAGACAGGACCTCTGCCCCAGTGTGGCTTCTGTCCCCCAAACACACCAGCGCAAGCACGGCATGGCATCTTTTTGCCTGCGTACTTGCGTAGCCCCGTGAACGGCTACGGAGCACCGCTGGTTCATAGGACAAACCACAGGAAGAGGCCATGGAGGAAGAAGAAGAGGAGGGGGTGGAGGAGAGAGGTGTGTCACAACCAGTAGTAGCATTTTGGAGGCGTGGCGGTGGGACAACCTCCAACACTACTGCACCTTGTCCTGAATCCTTCCCAGCTGCCAAAAGAGTGACCCAATGGGCCGTGAAAGAAAGGTAACGTCCCTGTCCATGCCTGCTGGACCATGAGTCAGCGGTAATATGCACCTTACCGCTGACCGCCCTGTCCAGCGAGGCCAAGACATTGCCTTCCACATGCCGGTAGAGAGCCGGAATAGCCTTCCGTGAGAAAAAGTGGCGTTTGGGAACCTGCCACTGAGGAACCGCACATTGCACAAACTCACGGAAGGGGGCCGAGTCTACCAACTGAAAAGGCAGCAGTTGAAGCGCTAGCAATTTAGCCAAGCTAGCATTCAACCGCTGGGCATGTGGATGGCTGGGAGTGAACTTCTTTCGACGGTCCAGCAGCTGGGGCAGGGAAATTTGCCTGCTAGAATCGGACGTCGGTGTACTGCTAGCAGAGTGGGCGCAAGTACTTGGCTGTGACACACCTAATTCTACACCTTCATTCCTCTCAGTGCATGTTTCAGAGAGGACTGAAGTTATAGTGGGGTTGGAGATCCCAGCTGATGCGGTGCAAGGAGAGGTCCGCTTGGTTCTTTGGTGTGGGTCTTTGAGGTAGGCTTGCCAACGAGCTGCATGGCAGGTCAACATATGTCTGGTCAGGCATGTGGTACCCAAGCGGCTGATGTTTTGGCCACGCGATATACGCTTGAGACATATGTTGCAAACAGCAGCTGTGCGATCTGATGCACTAGCCTCAAAAAAGGCCCACACCAAAGAACTTTTTGAATGACGGGCAGAGGCAGCGCCCTGCACAGGCGGAGCTCTGCGGTGTGATTCCGTCGGTGTACTGCCCTTACGCTGGCCACCAAAGGGCATCCTGCCTCGTTGGAGATGTGCCTCCTCCTCATCCTCCTCCTCCTCCTCTCTCCTATTAGGCACCCACGTGGAGTCATTGACCTCATCATCCCCTCCCTCCTCATCACTGGAGCCAATCTGGCAGTATGCTGCAGCTGCTGGAACATGACTGCCAGATTGGTGTCCTTCTTGAGCATCCCCTCTGTCTGCTCTCACGCTACTGCCTTCCTCTAGCTGGGTTTCATCATCAGACCCTTCGAAACGCTGGGCATCCTCCTGGAGCATGTACCCAACACTGTGCTGAAACAGTTCGGGGGACTCCTCAGGAGGAGGACATGGTGGGTCTAGGGAAGGAGTGACTGATGATTTGTCTGACATTGATACCAGGGAAGACGACGCTTTGGCAGCTGCTTTTCCAGTACCCTGAGCCTGGGTGAGAGAGGATGAGGAGGAGGAGGAGGGCTTGGTCATCCACTCTACCAAGTCTTCGGCATGATGTGGCTCAACATGTCCAGCTGCCGAAAAGAAGGACAAGCGTGTCCCATGGCCATGTGCTGATGACAATGCACCGCGTCCACGACCAGCACTGTTGCCCCCAGACACAGAGCCTGCTTGCCCTCTTTTATTGCCTCCTGACTGTCTGCCTCTCCTTGTTTGCCTTCCAGACATTCTAATAGATGGCCTGCAGGGAGATGGGAAAAAAGCAATAAGGGCTACCTTCAGGTGTCCTTCTCTGTCCCTTGAAACAAGGACTTTCACAGTGAAAGAAACTGACACTGTCCCTACCTAGAGTTTTCTGTCCCTAGAATAAATGTTTTTTTTAATCACAATATAGCACAAGGACAATTCACTCAATGTCTCTCCAGGTCCCTGGAAACAAGGACTTGCAGAGTGAAAGAAACTGACACTGTCCCTACCTAGAGTTTTCTGTCCCTAGAATAAATGTTTTTTTTAAGCACAATATAGCACAAGGACAATTAACTCACTGTCCTTACAGGTCCCTGGAAACAAGGACTTGCAGAGTGAAAAAAAAAAACACTCTCCCTACCTACAGTTTTCTGTCCCTAGAAAAAATGTTTTTTTTAAGCACAATATAGCACAAGGACAATTAACTCACTGTCCTTACAGGTCCCTGGAAACAAGGACTTGCAGAGTGAAAGAAAAAAAACACTCTCCCTACCTACAGTTTTCTGTCCCTAGAAAAAAATGTTTTTTTTAATCACAATATAGCACAAGGAAAATTAACTCACTGTCCTTACAGGTCCCTGGAAACAAGGACTTGCAGAGTGAAAGAAAAAAAACACTCTCCCTACCTACAGTTTTCTGTCCCTAGAAAAAATGTTTTTTTTAATCACAATATAGCACAAGGAAAATTAACTCACTGTCCTTACAGGTCCCTGGAAACAAGGACTTGCAGAGTGAAAGAAACTGACACTGTCCCTACCTAGAGTTTTCTGTCCCTAGAATAAATGTTTTTTTTAAGCACAATATAGCACAAGGACAATTAACTCACTGTCCTTACAGGTCCCTGGAAACAAGGACTTGCAGAGTGAAAGAAAAAAAACACTCTCCCTACCTACAGTTTTCTGTCCCTAGAAAAAATGTTTTTTTTAATCACAATATAGCACAAGGACAATTAACTCACTGTCCTTACAGGTCCCTGGAAACAAGGACTTGCAGAGTGAAAGAAACTGACACTGTCCCTACCTAGAGTTTTCTGTCCCTAGAATAAATGTTTTTTTTAAGCACAATATAGCACAAGGACAATTAACTCACTGTCCTTACAGGTCCCTGGAAACAAGGACTTGCAGAGTGAAAGAAACTGACACTGTCCCTACCTAGAGTTTTCTGTCCCTAGAATAAATGTTTTTTTTAAGCACAATATAGCACAAGGACAATTAACTCACTGTCCTTACAGGTCCCTGGAAACAAGGACTTGCAGAGTGAAAGAAAAAAAACACTCTCCCTACCTACAGTTTTCTGTCCCTAGAAAAAATGTTTTTTTTAATCACAATATAGCACAAGGAAAATTAACTCACTGTCCTTACAGGTCCCTGGAAACAAGGACTTGCAGAGTGAAAGAAACTGACACTGTCCCTACCTAGAGTTTTCTGTCCCTAGAATAAATGTTTTTTTTAATCACAATATAGCACAAGGACAATTAACTCACTGTCCTTACAGGTCCCTGGAAACAAGGACTTGCAGAGTGAAAGAAACTGACACTGTCCCTACCTAGAGTTTTCTGTCCCTAGAATAAATGTTTTTTTTAAGCACAATATAGCACAAGGACAATTAACTCACTGTCCTTACAGGTCCCTGGAAACAAGGACTTGCAGAGTGAAAGAAACTGACACTGTCCCTACCTAGAGTTTTCTGTCCCTAGAATAAATGTTTTTTTTAATCACAATATAGCACAAGGAAAATTAACTCACTGTCCTTACAGGTCCCTGGAAACAAGGACTTGCAGAGTGAAAGAAACTGACACTGTCCCTACCTAGAGTTTTCTGTCCCTAGAATAAATGTTTTTTTTAATCACAATATAGCACAAGGAAAATTAACTCACTGTCCTTACAGGTCCCTGGAAACAAGGACTTGCAGAGTGAAAGAAACTGACACTGTCCCTACCTAGAGTTTTCTGTCCCTAGAATAAATGTTTTTTTTAAGCACAATATAGCACAAGGACAATTAACTCACTGTCCTTACAGGTCCCTGGAAACAAGGACTTGCAGAGTGAAAGAAAAAAAACACTCTCCCTACCTACAGTTTTCTGTCCCTAGAAAAAATGTTTTTTTTAATCACAATATAGCACAAGGAAAATTAACTCACTGTCCTTACAGGTCCCTGGAAACAAGGACTTGCAGAGTGAAAGAAACTGACACTGTCCCTACCTAGAGTTTTCTGTCCCTAGAATAAATGTTTTTTTTAATCACAATATAGCACAAGGACAATTAACTCACTGTCCTTACAGGTCCCTGGAAACAAGGACTTGCAGAGTGAAAGAAACTGACACTGTCCCTACCTAGAGTTTTCTGTCCCTAGAATAAATGTTTTTTTTAAGCACAATATAGCACAAGGACAATTAACTCACTGTCCTTACAGGTCCCTGGAAACAAGGACTTGCAGAGTGAAAGAAAAAAAACACTCTCCCTACCTACAGTTTTCTGTCCCTAGAAAAAATGTTTTTTTTAATCACAATATAGCACAAGGAAAATTAACTCACTGTCCTTACAGGTCCCTGGAAACAAGGACTTGCAGAGTGAAAGAAACTGACACTGTCCCTACCTAGAGTTTTCTGTCCCTAGAATAAATGTTTTTTTTAATCACAATATAGCACAAGGACAATTAACTCACTGTCCTTACAGGTCCCTGGAAACAAGGACTTGCAGAGTGAAAGAAACTGACACTGTCCCTACCTAGAGTTTTCTGTCCCTAGAATAAATGTTTTTTTTAAGCACAATATAGCACAAGGACAATTAACTCACTGTCCTTACAGGTCCCTGGAAACAAGGACTTGCAGAGTGAAAGAAAAAAAACACTCTCCCTACCTACAGTTTTCTGTCCCTAGAAAAAATGTTTTTTTTAATCACAATATAGCACAAGGAAAATTAACTCACTGTCCTTACAGGTCCCTGGAAACAAGGACTTGCAGAGTGAAAGAAACTGACACTGTCCCTACCTAGAGTTTTCTGTCCCTAGAATAAATGTTTTTTTTAATCACAATATAGCACAAGGACAATTAACTCACTGTCCTTACAGGTCCCTGGAAACAAGGACTTGCAGAGTGAAAGAAACTGACACTGTCCCTACCTAGAGTTTTCTGTCCCTAGAATAAATGTTTTTTTTAAGCACAATATAGCACAAGGACAATTAACTCACTGTCCTTACAGGTCCCTGGAAACAAGGACTTGCAGAGTGAAAGAAAAAAAACACTCTCCCTACCTACAGTTTTCTGTCCCTAGAAAAAATGTTTTTTTTAATCACAATATAGCACAAGGAAAATTAACTCACTGTCCTTACAGGTCCCTGGAAACAAGGACTTGCAGAGTGAAAGAAACTGACACTGTCCCTACCTAGAGTTTTCTGTCCCTAGAATAAATGTTTTTTTTAATCACAATATAGCACAAGGACAATTAACTCACTGTCCTTACAGGTCCCTGGAAACAAGGACTTGCAGAGTGAAAGAAACTGACACTGTCCCTACCTACAGTTTTCTGTCCCTAGAATAAATGTTTTTTTTAAGCACAATATAGCACAAGGACAATTAACTCACTGTCCTTACAGGTCCCTGGAAACAAGGACTTGCAGAGTGAAAGAAACTGACACTGTCCCTACCTAGAGTTTTCTGTCCCTAGAATAAATGTTTTTTTTAAGCACAATATAGCACAAGGACAATTAACTCACTGTCCTTACAGGTCCCTGGAAACAAGGACTTGCAGAGTGAAAGAAAAAAAACACTCTCCCTACCTACAGTTTTCTGTCCCTAGAAAAAATGTTTTTTTTAATCACAATATAGCACAAGGAAAATTAACTCACTGTCCTTACAGGTCCCTGGAAACAAGGACTTGCAGAGTGAAAGAAACTGACACTGTCCCTACCTAGAGTTTTCTGTCCCTAGAATAAATGTTTTTTTTAATCACAATATAGCACAAGGACAATTAACTCACTGTCCTTACAGGTCCCTGGAAACAAGGACTTGCAGAGTGAAAGAAACTGACACTGTCCCTACCTAGAGTTTTCTGTCCCTAGAATAAATGTTTTTTTTAAGCACAATATAGCACAAGGACAATTAACTCACTGTCCTTACAGGTCCCTGGAAACAAGGACTTGCAGAGTGAAAGAAAAAAAACACTCTCCCTACCTACAGTTTTCTGTCCCTAGAAAAAATGTTTTTTTTAATCACAATATAGCACAAGGAAAATTAACTCACTGTCCTTACAGGTCCCTGGAAACAAGGACTTGCAGAGTGAAAGAAACTGATACTGTCCCTACCTAGAGTTTTCTGTCCCTAGAATAAATGTTTTTTTTAATCACAATATAGCACAAGGACAATTAACTCACTGTCCTTACAGGTCCCTGGAAACAAGGACTTGCAGAGTGAAAGAAACTGACACTGTCCCTACCTAGAGTTTTCTGTCCCTAGAATAAATGTTTTTTTTAAGCACAATATAGCACAAGGACAATTAACTCACTGTCCTTACAGGTCCCTGGAAACAAGGACTTGCAGAGTGAAAGAAAAAAAACACTCTCCCTACCTACAGTTTTCTGTCCCTAGAAAAAATGTTTTTTTTAATCACAATATAGCACAAGGAAAATTAACTCACTGTCCTTACAGGTCCCTGGAAACAAGGACTTGCAGAGTGAAAGAAACTGACACTGTCCCTACCTAGAGTTTTCTGTCCCTAGAATAAATGTTTTTTTTAATCACAATATAGCACAAGGACAATTAACTCACTGTCCTTACAGGTCCCTGGAAACAAGGACTTGCAGAGTGAAAGAAACTGACACTGTCCCTACCTAGAGTTTTCTGTCCCTAGAATAAATGTTTTTTTTAAGCACAATATAGCACAAGGACAATTAACTCACTGTCCTTACAGGTCCCTGGAAACAAGGACTTGCAGAGTGAAAGAAACTGACACTGTCCCTACCTAGAGTTTTCTGTCCCTAGAATAAATGTTTTTTTTAAGCACAATATAGCACAAGGACAATTAACTCACTGTCCTTACAGGTCCCTGGAAACAAGGACTTGCAGAGTGAAAGAAAAAAAACACTCTCCCTACCTACAGTTTTCTGTCCCTAGAAAAAATGTTTTTTTTAATCACAATATAGCACAAGGAAAATTAACTCACTGTCCTTACAGGTCCCTGGAAACAAGGACTTGCAGAGTGAAAGAAACTGACACTGTCCCTACCTAGAGTTTTCTGTCCCTAGAATAAATGTTTTTTTTAATCACAATATAGCACAAGGACAATTAACTCACTGTCCTTACAGGTCCCTGGAAACAAGGACTTGCAGAGTGAAAGAAACTGACACTGTCCCTACCTAGAGTTTTCTGTCCCTAGAATAAATGTTTTTTTTAAGCACAATATAGCACAAGGACAATTAACTCACTGTCCTTACAGGTCCCTGGAAACAAGGACTTGCAGAGTGAAAGAAACTGACACTGTCCCTACCTAGAGTTTTCTGTCCCTAGAATAAATGTTTTTTTTAAGCACACTATAGCAGAAGCACAAAACACACTGACACTCTCCCTACCTATCCTTCTCTTTCCCTAAACTAAAGGAATCCAGGTTAAGCAAGAAAGAAATAACAGTCACTGTCCCTGCCTATGCTACTCTATCCCTGCTCCGGAACACACTACACTAGGCCGCCGTGCTGGCGGCCTTTTATAGTGTGGGGCGTGTACTAAACACCCTCAGCAATAATTGGCCACAGGCATCCTGCCTGTGGCCAATCATTGCTCTCCTCGCTGCCGGCGCTGTGATTGGCCAAGCATGCAGGGTCACAGTGCATGCTTGGCCAATCACAGCGCCTGGATGACACTGCGATGGCGTAGTGCATTGTGGGCCGTTCGCGTCACTCGAATTTGGCGCGAACGGCCCAAATCGTTCGATCTTCGTCGAACGATCGAACAGCCAATGTTCGAGTCGAACGTATGTTCGACTCGAACACGAAGCTCATCCCTATTCATTGATAATAAATGGCTTCAGCCAAACACCAACCATGAGTGAAAGAAATGTTTTTGTGTTATCTTTCACATTCTCTGAAAAATGGCCAAGAAATCATAAATTCGGCCAGGATATGTAAACTTATGAGCACAGCTGTATATATACACTGAGCAAAATTATAAATGCGACACTTTTGTGTTTGCTCCTATTTTAAATTTTTCATCGCAAAGATCTACGACTTTTTTCTATTTGCACAAAAGGCCTATTTCTCTCAAATATTGTTCACAAATCTGTCTAAATCTGTGTTAGTGAGCACTACTACTTTGCCGAGATAATCCATCCACCTCACAGGTGTGGCATATCAAGATGCCGATTAGACAGCATGATTATTGCACAGGTTTGCCTTAGGCTGGCCACAATAAAAGGTCACTCTAAAATGTGCAGTTTTACTGTATTGGGGGGGTCGGGGGGTCAGAAAACCAGTCAATATCTGGTGTGACCACCATTTGCCTCACGCAGTGCAGCACATCTCCTTCACATAGAGTTGATCAGGTTGTTGATTGTGGCCTGTGGAATGTTGCTCCATTCCTCTTCAATGGCTGTGGGAAGTTGCTGGATATTGGCAGGAACTGGAACACGCTGACGTATACGTCGATCCAGATCATCCCAAACATGCTCAATGGGTGACATGTCCCGTGAATATGCTGGCCATGCAAGACCTGGAATGTTTTCAGCTGACGGGAATTGTGTACAGATCCTTGCAACATGGGGCCATGCATTATTATGCTGCAACATGAGGTGATGGTCGTGGATGAATGGCACAACAATGAGCCTCAGGATCTCGTCACAGTATCTCTGAGCATTCAAAATGCCATCAATAAAATGCACCTGTGTTCGTTGTCCATAGCATATGCCTGCCCATACCATAACCCTACCGCCGTCATGGGCCACTCGATCCACATCGTTGACATTAGAAAAGCCATACACGCTGTCTGCCATCTGCCCTGTACAGATTCATCCATGAAGAGAACACCTCTCCAAAGTGCCAGATGCCATTGAATGTGAGCATTTGCCCACTCAAGTCGGTTACGACAACAAACCGCAGTCAGGTCAAGACCCCTAAGAGGACAACGAGCATGCAGAAGAACTTCCCTGAGATGGTTTCTGAAAATTTGTGCAGAAATTCTTTGGTTATGTAAACCGATTGTTGCAGCAGCTGTGAGGGTGGCTGCCGGTCTCAGACGATCTCGGAGGTGAAGATGCTGGATGTGGAGGTCCTGGGCTGGTGTGGTTACACCTGGTCTGTGGTTGTGTGGCCGGTTGGATGTACTGCCAAATTCTCTGAAACGCCTTTGGAGATGGTAAAGAGAAATGAGCATTCAATTCAGGGGCATCAACTCTGGTGGACGTTAATGCAGTCAGCATGCCAATTGCACGCTCCCTCAAAACATGCGACATCTGTGGCCTTGTGCTGTGTGATAAAACTGCACATTTTAGAGTGGCCTTTTATTGTGGCCAGCCTAAGGCACACCTGTGCAATAATCATGCTGTCTAATCAGCATCTTGATATGCCACACCTGTGAGGTGGATGGATTATCTCGGCAAAGGAGTAGTGCTCACTAACACAGATTTAGACAGATTTGTGAACAATATTTGAGAGAAATAGGCCTTTTTTGTACATAGAAAAAGTTGTATATCTTTGCGTTCAGCTCATGATAAATAGGGGCAAACATAAAATAATAATTATAATTATAATTTTGCCCAGTGTATATATAATATATATATATATATATATATAGATTATTTGGACCCTTTACATCACAGTCCATCCAGGGACACAAATATAGGGACATTTTCAAAACACAGAGCACAGCCAAAAGGAAAGAAAATGTGCTGTAAATTGTGGCAACTAATCAGATTTTATTTTCTAAGCAGCAGATAATTAGAAATATTACATTAAAATGTATTATTGTAGTATTTACTATTTTCATAAATTTTAATAAACTGTCTTTAATAAATACCGTATATTGACTGTGACTTTAAATAATGATGAATAGATAATTACAATTTCATTAGCTGCATGTATGAACCGTGTTTTTTTGTAAATTAAAGGTATTCTTCACGTGACTGTTAGAGATAACCTGACCTTTAGCAGCATACAAGTGATCATTTTAAAAATTTGAAAATGGGTCAACATAGTTATAAAAAATTTACCAGGCAGCATACATACTTTGTGCATATATGAATATGTTGTTAATAAAATGCAATTTTATAATTAAATAATAAATGTCAAACTCAGGTTGTAATATTGAACTATAATAAATCATACATGATGTACTTGTAAATAAATACTTAAGTGTGAGACTTTAAAATACTGACACAAACAAGTGCAAGAAGACATCAGCACAACACTCTCCTGGCCAGGAAGAAGGTCTGCTTTGTGTTGATGTTTTTAGTTCCTTGGATAAAACATTGCATATTTTGAGGTCCGGAAGCCAAGCAGATCCCTCATTTCATTGCGGAATTTGGACAGATCCTGACGGAGTTCATTTAGGTTTTCCACTGTGGCCTGGTCAGTGCTTTGCATCTTCTGCCTCATTGAAGTCAAGTAGCGATGCACCAAGCAACATATGACCTTCTGATAGTTCTCATCTCTCTTCTGCCTGAGACTTTTCCATTCCTGCAACAGCAAAAAAAATCCACCATAGTCAGACACCATTCTTAGGCCTCACACCATAAGTGCATAAAAACTGATGAAAAAACATGCAGAATTAAATTGCATAGCCTTGTTCACACCATGTGCAGAGACATGCGTATTAATTACATATTTCTCTGCAAGGACGCATAGGGGGTTATTTACAAAAGGCAAATCCACTTTGCACTACAAGTGCAAAGTGCACTTGAAATTGCACTGAAAGTGCACTTGGAAGTGCAGTCGCTGTAAATCTGAGGGGTAGATCTGAAATGAGGGGAAGCTCTGCTGGTTTTATTATCCAATCATGTGCAAGCTAAAATGCTGTTTTTTATTTTCCTTGCATGTCCCCCTCGGATCTACAGCGAGTGTAATTTCAAGTGCACTTTGCACTTGTAGTTTGCACTTGTGGTGCAAATTGGATTTGCCTTTAGTAAATAACGCCCATTGTTTTCTATTATGTGCTGTTCACACCATACCACCCATATCACACATGGATTTTTTCTATGCAGAGATATGGAAACATATATTTTCTGCAAGGGCACACAAAAAGAAATTGTTCTCTATGTGCCCTGTTTACACTACAATGTTGATGTCACATCAGTTCTTTTTTTCTGCATGGAAAACTGCCTCTCCCGCTGCATGTGCAGTAACTGGTTGCTAATACGGTTATAAATAAACTTCACAGTTAAAATCCAAATACGTGAATTGTTTCAACTGCCAAGGGATTTGTTATTTTGAGTAGTCGCCTACCTACAACACTACAGTAGCCCTCAGACTGGAAGAGTGCATATGGGCCAACAATGAACATACTGACTAGTCCAATCAGACAGCTGTGCTACTAATGAAATAAAGGTTGAAGACCTAGTTTGCTGTCTGATAGGAATGTCTGGAGCACAAGGCTGGCTGAACGGAATAAAAAATCACTGTTGGCTGTATGGTGACAGCTGTCATGTTATCACAGTTAGGACAGTTGCTAGATCGCGCAGCTAGAAACCAATGGAACAGAATTAGATGTCTGTGATGACAGAATCCACTGGGTAACAAAAGCTCTAATTGGAGTTATCATCAGAATCTCTCAAATAAGTAAGTAAACCTGTATCAACAGCATGCTAAAAAAAGAAGCAGACTAAGTTAAAGAGCATCATCTGGCATATGTGGAGAACTGCAGCATAAGCCTGAATTGTAAGGGGGCGTACATTGTGGGTTTATTGGCTAATACATTTATTCTGCAGATGCTCCTATACAGTTGCTCTTATCTCCTTTTCTTTACTGCCTGTGTTCATAGGCTCATACTTTACACAGCCATGAAAAAAATACAGTAACAATTCACAAAGACCTACATGATTTTACTTGCTAGGTCATGCACTTCAGCCTTGGTCCAGGATGAAAAAAAATTCCAGGCCATTCATCACATACATGTCCTAATTAGTGTATATGTTATCATGTCATTCCAACCCCAATTATCTGGTGATGTTGAGCCCTGCCAGCTGGGAAGCTGTCAACAACAGCAACAATTTACATGATAGAATTTGTATGACCATCCCATCAGAACATAAAACTTAAAGTCGGGAGGATGGCTGCTTGAGCCAGGAGCTCCTCACCACCCCGGCCCAGCGGCGCTATTATCACGGTAAATACCGCTTCAAGAGCGGAACCTCCGGTATCACCGGAACCCCCATACTCCCGGGCACACTCCTATATAATTTTTATACAGGATTTACCTACCTGAGAGCCGCATTTTTAGTTCTAAAAACCGGATGAAAAATCCAAAATAGTGGCCGCGGCGTAGCTACTAGTCAGCGGAGCTGAGGTACCTCAGGATGACAGGGGAATGCCTGGACAGATAATTCATCAATATCCTCCCCAATTCCATGAAACTACCCAATTAAGTGTCACTCCAGCACTAATTTCCACTGAATCCCTGAGGGGACATGTTTTAGAGTCATATGCTATTTCTCCTATGGGACCTACTACTGTCTGTCAGGATGGCTCAATTCCTGTCAGCTCTATAACTGAGGCCTCTGCTTTCTCTGTGACGGCCTTGTATCAGGCTTTGGCTGAACTTCTTGACAGGGGGCTCTCACAAACGGCAGCTAAAATTACTGGAGAATTGAAAGCTGGTTTTCAAAATTTAGGGACCAAAATTGAACATATGGAAAACAAGCTTGACCAGACGGTAGCCATTACAAACCAAAATTCGGAACAAATTCAATCGGTGCAGGAAGAACTGGAAGTGGCCCTACATAAGATCGACAATTTAGAGAACAGGTCCAGAAGACATAATATTCGTATCAGAGGTCTTCCTGAATCTATTACTGACATCCCAGCTGCAGTACAAAATGTTATCCAATCCCTGATACCTGATATTGCACAACACCGCCTGGAAATGGATAGAGCCCACAGGTCCCTTGGACCCCCCAGAAAGGATGGCTTACCGAGAGACATTATAGCTAAACCTCACTTTTACGCAGTAAAAGAAGAATTTATGAGAAAGGCTCGCACCATGTCCATGTCTAAGTGTCAAGGTCATTCAGTACAAATTTTCGTGGATCTCTCCCCTTCTACTATACAACGGAGGAGGGCTCTGAAACCATTACTACTTGCCCTAACTCAAAAGGACATAAAATATAAATGGGCATTCCCATTCACAGTGAAATTCATGGATTAAGGGAAGAACTACTCTTTTTCCACTTTTCAGGACGGTGAAAAACTGCTATTCAACCTCAAATTCATCTCTCAAGAAGCTACTATGGACACTTCCCGTTCTGCTCAGAATCCTTCCAAGAGACCGAATCCCACAAGTCCTCAATCTCCACTGTGGACCAGATCAAGATCCAAGAAGTCTAAGGACGATGGTCCCACTTGAACTAGCTCCAATTGATAAATGTTACCAATTACACCTGGTCCCTTTAAGGTGCTGGGAAAGATTTATGCCAAGAGGTCGAGATTGTCTCGGCAGTTCTTTTTCTTAATTATAATGGTTGCTCGTTTGGCTTTTTCAATTTTTCAAAATGTTTTACTTTTTCTCCTAAACTATATCCTGAGAGTATTTTTTTTCATCCTATGGGGTATTTACCCCTCTTTTTGATTGGGAGGACCCACTCTCCTTGCTCCACCTTGGGAGGGAGGTCTGAGGGTGACTTACAATAGATCTAGCTTTGAGTGAACCGGTTTTTGGGGTATATAGTTTTACCTCAAATTGTTGGTGTTTGCTGCAGTAATGCTATTTTTTTTTCTATTTTCTCAGGGGCGCCCTGGCCGGGGTGGGCCCCATGTACCTCCACCTTTCCCTCGAGACTCCCAAAGAGCTTTGGGGGAAGGGTAGCCACTTCCCCTCGGGGAATGGGCCTTATTTGCTCTACCTTGGTAGAGATTCTGGGGGAGAATTTCCCATCTCCCAGAACATTTTTCTTTTTAAAATTTTCAGTTGATTTTTGTCATTTTTTTGTCTATGGTATTCTTTTTAAATCCTTTTTTCTTTTTCAGATCTTTTCTTTCCTTTTCTATATCTGAACTTTCTTACACGTGCCTAATCTACCCTTGTTTTACTGATTGTTTTACAGTTCGTATTGATCATAAATGCAGAATAATATCCTGGCTGCCTGTTGTTGGACCTATCGGTTTGCTGGTCCTGGAGAACAGAATGGATGGTGGGGTGAGTGACTTGGATGATAGACATAGCACTTTTTCTGACTCCCATGGCTAATTCTACACAGAGCTCACTCAAAATAGCCACACATAATGTTCAGGGTCTGAATTCCCCAATCAAACGGCGAAAAATGTTTGACTTTTATAAATCTCTTGGTATTGACATTCTATTGATTCAGGAAACCCATTTCCCTAGACAATATAGTCCCAATTACATTCATCCCCAATTCCCCCAATTCTTTTTGGCAAGTGCGGAAAATAAAACAAAAGGAGCTGCAATTTTTATTTCTAAATCCTGTCATTTTGACTTTGTCTCTGAATTTAAAGACCCGGAGGGTAGATTCATTTTGGTAAAGGGCACATTAGAGGGCCACTTATATTCCCTGATCTCTTACTATTCCTCCAACTCTGGGCAGGATAAATTCTTTCGTAGTATATTAGCCACCTTATCTCCCTTATTGGAAGGTACAGTTATATGGGGAGGGGATTCTAATGCAGCCTTTGACCAGGGATTGGACAGATCCAAACCCCCCTCTGTCCAACTCACAAGACCCACTAGGATTAGCCTAAAGATTGCCAAGCTTTTACATGACAGAGGTTTAGCGGACGTCTGGAGAGAATCTAATCCTTCTCTGAGAGATTTTACCCATTATTCCCACCCACATAATACCTATGCCAGGATTGACCATATCCTGGTACCTTACTATATACTCCCGGCGGTAATTAATTCCCAAATTAAAGACACGGTCCTGTCTGACCACTCCTTGGTTATCAAGTCCATTCGCACTATGGACGGTATGGCAAAGAGGGGTCATTGGAGACTGAACGAGTCCATTCTCTCAAACCCGATAATAAAGGCAGAAATAGTTGACGCTCTCCAAGAATACTTTCGCTTGAATAAAATGGAGGGTATTTCTGCTGAAACCTTGTGGGCTGCCCACAAAGCCATTATTAGAGACAAAATTATTCAGTTTTCCACACGAATAAAAAAGGAACGCGAAGCGGACATTGTGCGACTGGAGAGGTCATACAGGTCCCTGAGAACACAACACAAAAAGAATCCTTCTCCTACTTTATTGGCCGAAATTGATAAAACTAGATTGGAACTTAATTTATTTCTCACAACGAAAGCGGAGAGATCCCTACGTTGGAGTAGTAACAAGTTTTATACTCAGAAAGGAAAAATTGGTAGGATGTTAGCAAACAAATTGTCCCCTAGGACTAGGATATCTTCCATGCCTAAGATTCGCATAGCAGGACAGGAACCCTCGGCAAACCCAGAAAAGATTCTTGAGGCATTTCATACATTTTACTCAAAACTTTATAGTGCTCCTCCACAACCTCCGGGGGACTCGGTGTCCACATTCATGGATGGCCTGCCTATTCCATCCTTGAGTGCGGAACATGGAGACTTTCTTGAAGCTCCGTTTTCGGTTGAAGAGGTGTCAGCGGTTATTGGAGGTCTCAAAACAGGGTCGGCTCCGGGACCTGACGGTTTATCAGTTCCTTACTACAAAACTTTCACAGATACCCTCATTCCTCACTTGACAGACTTTTTCAATTTTATAACTCTAGGTTCCCAATTAGGCTCGCAACTCAATTCCGCTTACATCTCTGTAATTCCAAAACCGAAATAAAAATCCGGAGGAAGTCTCTAATTACCGCCCTATCTCGCTGATTAATAATGATTTAAAAATTTTCACTAAAATTCTGACTAATCGACTCTCTTGTTTTATTACTAAATATATCCACAAGGATCAGGTAGGATTTGTACCGGGAAGACAAGGCCCTGATCAGGTTAGAAGGGCTATTGATATTGTCTTCATTCTACAGTCCAATTGGGAGGGAGGTCAAAAACAACAGGGTTTCCTTCTAGCTCTTGATCTGGAGAAGGCCTTCTACTCAGTGTCGTGGCAATATATCCTCTCCTTACTGGACAGCTGGGGCTTTGGCCCACGTTTTTTAGGTGTGATCAAAGCTCTTTACTCCCAACCCAAAGCCCAAATCCGATTGCAAGGACACTATTCCTCCCCGATAAATATTGCAAGAGGCACAAGACAGGGATGCCCCTTATCCCCCATTATTTTTGCCATAGCAATCGAGACCCTAGCCATAGCAATTCGACATAATCCCAAAATAAAGGGGGTATCCTGTGGGGATCAGACACACAAATGTGGTTTATTCGCAGACGACTTGCTTCTATTCCTAACTTCTCCCATTACGTCCCTTCCGAGCCTATACAAAGTCATTAGCGATTTCTCCAAAATTTCTGGGCTTCAAGTAAATTTTGCTAAATCGCAAGCTTTAAATGTTGCTCTTCCAGCTTCCACAGTTTCCCTCCTACAACAGTCTTTCAAATTTGAATGGAACCCTTCATCTATCAAATATTTAGGAATTTCCCTTACTTCACGTACGGATTCCCTTTACGCGAGCAATTACCGTCCCTTATTCTGCAAACTTACATCAGATTTAAAAAATTGGTCCAAACTTGAACTTTCCTGGTTAGGTAGGATTAACTCCATCAAGATGACCTTTCTACCTAGAATTCTGTACTTATTCCGTTCCCTACCCATTCCTGTCAGTAAAAAACAATTACAGCCTTTACAAAGTATGATTCTCAAATTTGTATGGGGAAAATCTGGTTACAGAATACCCCAGAACACTCTTTATTTACATAGGAGTGAGGGGGGTATGGGATTGCCTAACCTATATAATTATTATTTAGCCGCTAGACTTGCCCAATTATCAGTAGTATACTCTAGTATTGAAAAACCGGACTGGGTATTTTTAGAGGGACAGGCTACCCCACATTTTTCCTTAGACTTTCTACTTTGGTATCCCCCAAAACAGAGACCACCCATTTTATCCCCCTCCCTATCTCAATCCTATGCCCTGTGGGACAGATTACGTTCTCTTCCGGTTTTAGTGTCCGAAATACAGCCACTAGCACACATATTTATTAATCCTAATTTTCCCTCTGGAATGGATATCGCGGCTTTTAGCTGGTGGATGAACAAGAGTCTTTATAGGATAGGACACTACTTTACATCTCGAGGCCCTATTACCATGTCCCATTGTCTAAGTAAATTACTGTAGATCTTCCAGATTCAGAAAAACTTAGATTTGAACAAATCTCGCAATTCTTACATGATATCTGGAGGGATAAACCTAATCCACCAAAATTTACAATCTACGAGCTTTGGTGTGGATTGGCCAGGGGACAAAGGGGAGGTATTTCTGTCATCTATTCGTCGCTTACTAGTACTACTATGAAATCCTCATATATGACGGCTTGAGAGGAAGACCTTCAGCTGAGCTGGGATTTAGGCTCCTGGCAGAGGGTTTGCTCTGATTCATTTCGGGGTATTTTGAATACTTCTCTTATAGAAGCTAACGTAAAGATTCTTATGAGGTGGTACATGACCCCTGCCAAGCTTGCATCCATCTACCCTGATACTGATCCCAATTGCTTTAGAGGCTGCCAACTCTTGGGTTTGATGGTGCACGTCTGGTGGGAGTGTCCTAGGATTAGGTCTGTGTGGAAAAGGATATTCAACCTCATATTCAAGGTCACTAAGCTCCTGATTCCCAGGTCAGCAACTATTGCTCTCCTTAATGCTTGTATTCCTAATGCCCCCAGGCCTACTCAGCAGCTGATCCGCTTTATGCTACTCGGGGCAAAAATTACCATTGCTATGTCTTGGAGACAACCCAGGGTTCCCTTTCAGGCTATACACAATGAGATCTCTTGGATTATGACACAAGAGAAGTTATCTAGTATTTTATCAAATACATTTCCTAAATTCGAAGCTGTTTGGGAACCTTGGGCTGCTTACTGTGGTATTTCTCTAACGATCTAACTCGATCCTGTTCGCTATGTTCCATAAACTCGATAATAGGCACGTGATCTCTTTCCTCTTTTCATCTCTTTCCTTCTTTTCTTCTTTCTCTCTATTCCTTGTCTTTTTGTATCTTATTCTTTTTTTATTTTTTATTTTTATTGTTTTTGGTTGATAAATGTGACTTAGGGGGTTTAAATAATAGACTATTTGAAAAATTGCTTCAGCAATTCTGTATTTTGTTATAAATATGTATTTTGATTCTATAGTCTCAATGTTTTCTACATTAGCTTTCCTCATAATCTGATGGTTTGGTTAATGTGATGGGCGAGCTGGGAGGGGGGGCCTAACCGGGGCACAGGAAGATCCCACTTGGGGTGTCCAGGTTGGGTAGGACCTCACAAAGAGCCTGTCATTATGGTTCATTTTTAAGCATCTATTTCGTTGCTTACCAGGAATACACTCATTTCTTATTTTCCCAAACCTGGGTTTTTCTTTGAAATTTCAGTGATGGACTTATAATTAATTTTCTGTTTAGTACTGATAAAAACAATGTATTATTATCCCTTTATTAATATTTTATTTTTTCCTTTGTAATACATGATTGAACCCTTCGTCATATGGTACTTCTGTAATTTCTTTGATTATTTTGAAAAATAAAAATCTATTAAACGGGAATGATCTGCCATCACTGAGAATAAACACAAACTAAAAGAAAAAAACAACCAACAAACAAAATACATAAAGTCCTTGTCCATGTGCTATCTTATAACAATCTGGGTCATTACTATGTTATCGTTTTCTAGACCTTCTACCAACATTCTAGCCCTGGGATTGCTTCTAATTGTTTACTTGGATATACTCAGTCTCGCATCTGGGTAAGATTGGGCTCTCCGCTTTGAAAATTTCACAGATAGATATTACAGAGACTCTCTTTTCACATGTATTTTGGGTTTGTTACAGCTATCCAGAGCATTGCAAGATCCCCCCTACGCGCCAGTGGGTGCTCTTCGTTTGCCCCTCCCCCTCCTTTATGGGCGCTACGCTGCACAGACCACAGTGGTGGTAAGTGTGAGGGGAGTTCTTAACCCTTCTCCACTCTTCCTCCCCTTTCTTTCCCTCCCCCTTTTTTTCTCCCACTGCTGTTTGTGGACAGGAAAGTTTAATTTTCTGAAACAATATATTTTGGATCATGTATTTTGTTTATTCTTTTTTTTTCTTTTAGTTTGTGTTTATTCTAAATGATGGGGGGTTAAAAGTAAAGCAGTAAATGATCCTGAAAAAAAAAAACTTAAAGTGGAACTTTACCCATAACAGCTTGCTAAAAAATAATGTCCTTTAGCAAGGAACATACAGTATATTCCACATGAATAATTATGCTACCAAGATTAGTGTGTGCTGTTAATTGCCTCCAGCATTGTGCCTGTTTCTTGTTGCTGGAGGATGCCATTTTGTTGAAGCCCATAGCCCCTGAGCAGCAGTAAATCTTTAGGCTTTCAGCAGATCGGCATTTTTGGCACAGTGTCTAAAAAGAGAGCAACTGATCATGTGCAAAGCAATGTGAGACAGTGTCTGATTTTTTAACAATAGAGGCACTTATTTTCAATGTTTTACATAGCTATACCTGCAAAAGGGGCCAGCATGAGGTGATCTAGCAGGGCTTAATTTTCTGACTAAAGTTCCACTTTAGGAACTAGAATATAGTGGAACCTCGAATTACAAGCATAATCCGTTCCAGGAGAATGCTCGTAATCCAAAGTACTCGCATATCAAAGCGAGTTTCCCCATTGAAGTCAATGTAAACTAAAATAATTTGTTCCGCATTGACTTCAATAGCATGCAATACCGAATGCGGCCAGAGGTGGGGGGGGGCGCTGGAGAGCCTCGAACACACGATAAGGCCCGAGGATAGCTCGGCTGACCTGGACAAACATCGGAAAGGCTCGGGAACGGCGTATTTCCGAGTCTTCGCGATCTGCTCCGAATGGCGCAGATCGGCTCCCGCGCCCACCCCCCCCCCACCTCAGGCCAAACGCGGTACTTCACACCGCTTTGGCTTGAATCCTGCTAGTTTTGCGAGACAACACTTGAAAACCAAGTTAGGATTTAAAAAAATACAGTGCTCGTATTGCGAAACGCTCGTTAACCGCGTTACTCGCAATTTGAGGTTCCACTGTATAGGTAACTGAATACTTTTAAAGTAGAACTCCGTATAAAAATGAAACTTTTCTACTTGCCAAACAAAATGTAATTGTATACAATAATTCTTGTGATTCACACACTCCTGCCACACTAAATAAAGAGGATGGTGACACTACTTGACAGCATCAAGACATTGCACCTTCTTGTGTCACCTGTGTGGCCATTACACTGTGAAAAGAATAGGATCATATTGTTCCAGCCTCCCTTCTCAAAAATAATCCATAAAAACGAACACAAAATACTGTAACGAAAAACATTTTTAATCATACAGTACAGTACCTTGAAATGTGCAGTATTACAGTACAACAGCTGGCATACAGGGGCTGGCATGGAGTGAACAGGGAAGAAGATTTACTGACTGGAGGAGGGAGAGGAGGTGGGAGATGGTGGAGCTGAATGATCATCAGCAATAGCAGATGGAGGTCAAGCTGCAGGTTCACTCATGCCAGATGTTGATGGAACTGAAGGATCTTCAGCAATAGGATATGGAGAGCAAGCTGCAATTTTTGACCAATAATGTTTATTCATTTTTAGACATTTCTTTTACAGAACCAACCATCATGCAGTCCAGTTTGTCTTTACAATTACAGTCAATTGTCAATAGCATTACAAACCTTCCAAAAAATATAATTACCCAAATATCTTACATCATTTTTATACAAGAATAATCCAGTATATCTCTACTGAATTATATATTGAAGGTATTATACCCATATAAAACGTATAAAGCTGCAATTTTACTCATGCCTGATGTTGATGGCACAGGTTCTAATTCCTTGCTGGATTAAATTCTGTCTACCCTCTCGAAAAAAGAAAAAAAAATCCAGTGATGTCTAGGTAGTACCGTAGCTCTTTTTTTCTCGTCATAGATGACACAGTAACACTGGATGGCATTCTGAACGGCTGCTGCAACCTTTGTGTACTGTTCTACATTTGGGTCCTATGCCTCAAAAAGTAACAGTGCCTCCTCAAATAAAGAAAATCCCCTTGTCATTTCCTTTGTCGTGAATCTCTTTGGTTCTTTCATTTATTTCTCCCCGTTGGCTCTTTTCGTCTTTTCACCAGGCCTTCAATTGCATCAGGTTTTCATTAGTAAGCTCCTCGTGTTGCACAGCAAGAAGTTCAATTAAGTCGTCCTCTTGCAGATCTAGTTCCAGCTTTTCACTGAGGGTCACTAAGTTGCTAAAGACCTTTTTGAACTCCTCGACCACCTTCTCAAATCCACAAACATATGTTTAAACTGCTGGCAAAGGTTCTTCCAAAACCCATTCATGGTGACCAGGGCTTTTTTTCTCAGAGAATAGGTGCAGGAACTCCTCCCTTCTGAGTCATCCTTCGTCTCTGCCCTCTACCCACCTCTGAGCACTGTTCCTTGGTTCCACCCCCTGTACCACCCCTTTTAGAGAATACAGAACCAAGTTTCATATTCTGCTACTAAGTAATTTGTATGGAACTGGATAGACCCCATCCCAGCAACAATGGTGCACATAGCAACAATGGATCCCCCACACAAACATAGATCCTCCAGCAACAATAGATCCCCCAGTAACAAAGTACCACCCGAGCAACTTTAGACCCCCAGCAACTGTAGACCCCCAGCAGCAACAACAGATCTCCCAGCAGCCAGCATCAATAGACCCTCCAGCAGCCAGCAGTATTAGACCTCTCCCTCAACAGTACATCCTTCTCAGCAACAAAAATTGATCCCTACCAGTGACAATAGATCCCCCAGCAGACAGCATCACTAGACCCTCCGGCACACCCCGGCACTCCTTGCCATAAAATACATCCAGTGCTGGAGGTGCTGGAGGTGCCTGGACTGCGTTCCCCCTGAAAAAAAGCCCTGATGGTGACAGCCGTAACCTCACGCCAAGCAAATTCAATGTTTTTTATGGCCTTGTAGATGTTATAGTCCTTCCTTGTTGCAAGGTTGTTCCTGATTTGTCAATCGCCTTTACTGCCTGATGAAAAAAGTGGCATAAATAATATTTCTTGAAAGTTGCAATAACTCCCTGGTCCATAGGCTGGATAAGTGCCGTAGTATTTAGTGACTGATGCACAAATTCATCCAAGAATGAGGGGTGACCCCAGAGCATTGTCAAGAAGGAAAAGAATGTTGAATTTGAGATCTTTCTCCAATCAATATTTCTCTATCTCTGTGGTAAAGTGGAGGAAAAACAGCCCTGGAAAATGGCCTGCGTAACCCAGGCTTTGAAATTACTTTTGCACACAACAGGAAGCATTGTTTTTAAGGGCTCTTGGGTTCTTTAAATGATAAACTAAGGGAAGCTTCAGGAAGAGTTGGAAGTGGTTGGTGTGTCCCCTGTTAGATACGGCACCTCATCCCTGATAATATGTGAAAACAGGATAGGGACTATGGGATTATAGCGGTGGCAGAAAAATTTGTTAACCACAATGGATAATACAAATATATATTTTATTATTACAACAATACAATTGTCTTATGTACACATACAAAACAATACAGAATATACACTGATTACAAATAACCAATAGAGTAACCCAACATGTTTCACCAAGTCATTGGCTTCTTCAGGGATAGTCGGTTAGACCTGTGTAGCTTAAAAATGGTCTATAGGAGGGGAAGCTTCAGTTTCATATCTCCTGGAAGCATAGCCACCAAACAATAGAGTTTGTTTTACAGTACATTTCTGTCTCATCTACATTAAATGCCTGCTCAAGTAAATAAGTGCCTTCATCAATAATTTCTTGAAGCGTTGCAAGAAATTCCCAGGCAGCTATAGTATCTGCACTTTCTGCCACACGGCTTAATTTTACATTGTGAGGGTTGGCTCTAGTCTTGAACCTATGAAACCAACCATGGCTAGCATTAAAAGATGTACCCTCTGATTCTTTACCGTTTCTTCTTCAAGTCTTCATACAGGCTTTTAGTTTTTTCTTGAATCAGCATTAAGCTGAGCGGGCCGCAAGACTGATGTTGATCCTGCATACACACATTGAGAAGTTCCATTTCCTCTATCACTTCTCTATGCTTTTTTGATATCATTGTCGATATCATTGGCACAGCAGACTTCAAATGTTCCATGATTTGTCATTGTTCTTTAGAATTGTGCCAATAGTGGGACGAATAATGTTATAAGAACGAGCGACATCTATCATTTTTCTCCTCGCTCCAATCTCTCAATTATTTTCATTACTTTTGTTTCCATGGTTATTGCTTGGCGCTTTCTTAGCTGTCCCCAATACATCACCACTATTTTTCTGCTTGCTTACGGACATCTCGGGCTTGAAATGAGCACTGTACTACTGTACACTATAGTACTGTACAGTAAAGTTCACAGCAGCACAACTGCTTGCGGCAGAGGGTACACGCATGTGGCAATGTGCAGCAGACACGTGAGCTACTTATTTGAACTGAAATACGAACGAATGTTCGCAGCTTTGAAAGTTTGTAACTTGAAGGTTCGTTCGTAAGGTTGGGGACTTACTGTACTTACTCTACCAATATGTATTTTTCTGGCTTATGTTATGCAACCATAACTATGGGGACTGCATCATTTTCTTAATATTCCCATCCGGTCCTACCTTGTCTGCTATTCAAAAAGTTATGTAGTGAGGTGACAGGAGGAGAGGTTGGCATGCACAGACAGTAATTAGACAGTCTAAGAGTTGTCTTTATGTGATTTATTGCTGATAAAACTTGTAACAGGAGAGTGGGATTAGCTGAACTAAATCTATTCTCTCTTGAGAAGAGGCGATTAAGGGGGGATATGACCATTATAAATATATAGTTGGTTCATATATTGAACCTAGTGTTGAGTTATTCAATTCCATGTCATTACAGAGGACAAGAGGGCATTCTTTACATTTGGAGGAAAAGAGATTTAACCTTCACATACGGTAAGAAAAAAAATGTGGAATAGAATCCCTCAAAAAGTAGTTCTAGGCAGCTCAATATATTGTTTTAAAAAAGAGCTTATTGCATTCCTAAATGCACAAAATATAACTGTATACTAACATTCATAGGTAATAATACCAGGTTTATTTGATCCAGGGAATATCCAATTGCCTCCTGGGGGACCAGGAAGGATTTTTCCCCTGCTGAAGCAAATTGATCATCCATTATTATTTTTTTGCCCTTCTTAGGATTGTGTATATGGCGTTTTTTTTCCTTTTGATTGGACTAGATGGACTTGTGTCGTTTTTCAACCTAACTTTGTATCTACGAGGGGTCTTCAAAAAGTTTCCACGCTTTTATATTTTCGTTGGAAATGCTGAGGGTGGGAGCAGTAGTAATTGGTCGTATCTGAGAGTGTCATGTGACTAGTCTGTCCGGGAAGATGGCTTACCTTGCAGTTTAGTGCAAGAGTTGCCACGCTGTGGTGAAGATGGCTGCAAAACTTATAAATTGGCCCAAAGTGGTACAGCATTCTCTTATGAACTTTTTGTGGGCAGAAGGTGTGCCAAGAGCACAAATTCATCGCTGCATGTGTGCTCAGTATGGGGATAAAGTTCTCTCTCATAGAGACGTTTATAAGTGGGAGGATACGGAACACCCAACTTATAGTCTGGATTTAGCCCCATCTGATTTCCACCTTTTTGGACCGCTCAAAGAAGCTTTAACCGGTTAAGGACCGGCTCCTGTACATATACGTCGGCAGAATGACACCCACAGGCAAATCAACGTATATTTACGTGAGTTTGAATTTGCCGGCGCACGTACCTGCCGCAGGCTACGTGACCGTGCCCGCAGGACCCGCGGACTCGATGTCCGCCGGTGTCCCGCGATCGTGTCACAGAGCTGAAGAACGGGGAGATGCCAGTGTAAACACAGCATCTCCCCGTTCTGCCTAGTGACATGTCACTGATCGTCTGCTCCCTCTCATCGGGAGCAGTGATCAGTGACGTGTCACTCGTAGCCATGCCCCCTAACAGTTAGAATCACTCCCTAGGACACACTTAACCCCTTCCTAGCCCCCTAGTGGTTAACCCCTTCACTGCCAGTCATATTTACACAGTAACCAGTGCATTTTTATAGCACTGATCGCTGTATAAATGTGAATGGTCCCAAAATAGCACCAAAAGTGTCCGATGTGTCCGCCATAATGTCGCAGTCATGATGAAAAACGCTGATTGCCGCCATTACTAGTAAAAAAAATATTATTAATAAAAATGCCATAAAACTATCCCCTATTTTGCAGACGCTATAACTTTTGCACACACCAATCAATAAACGCTTATTGCGATTTTTTTTAACCAAAAATATGTAGAAGAATACGTATCGCCTAAACTGAGGAAAAAATTTGTTTTTTATAGATTTTGTGAGGATATTTATTATAGCAAAAAAGTAAAAAATATTTTTTTTTTTCAAAATTGTCGCTCTATTTTTGTTTATAGCGCAAAAAATAAAAACCACAGAGGTGATCAGATACCACCAAAAGAAAGCTCTATTTGTGGGAAAAAAAGAACGTCAACTTTGTTTGGGAGCCACGTCGCATGACTGCGCATTTGTCAGTTAAAGCGACGTAGTGCCGAATAGCAAAAAGTGTTCTGGTCTTTGGCCAGCTAAATGGTCCAGGGCTAAAGTGGTTAAGGGGAAGAAGATTTCCATGTGATGATGAGGTGAAAGCATGGGAAAAATGCATCGCAAAGAAAGGTGACTATGTAGAAAAGTCATGTAATTTGTTTTTGGAATTCTTAATAAATAGATTTAAAAAATGTGTGTAAACTTTTTGAAGACCCCTTGTATGTAAGGTCTCAGAAATGTTCAGTTTTTCCACATACAGTGCCCTAAATTACCATTTCTTGGCCCCAAATGCAGATGGGTCAATTCTCTGGATCAAAACATCGCTCCCTTAACCTTTAGTAATTACAACTTTGGAAGTTATTTGTTGCAAACAAATCATCTAGTAATTTTTTAACTTCCATTACTGTTTTTGCTATCACACTATGGGGTAATGGATTCCACAGTTAACCACTGTTAAGCCACGTACACAAGATCGGATTTTCGGCAGACAAAGCGTCTGACTTTTGTCTGAAGGGCGTGTGCCTGGATTTTGTCTTGCATACAAACGGCACACAATTGTCAGCCAACAAACACAAACGTATTGACATACTAGACGTTAGACTTGTGCACAACGGAAAAATTTGTTTCGTTTCGGTTCGTTTTTTGTGTACAACGGAAAAATTTGTTTAGTTTCGGTTCGTTTCTTTTCGGTCCTGTTGATTCGTAATCATTCGTAATTTTGCTAGACGGGATTTTTCGTGTTCGGACTAATTCGTATTTTCGCAAGCGTCATTTTTCGTTGAATTTTTAGTTGATTTATAATTCGTACTTTCGGTAGAGTACGTTGTTTTTCTTTGATTCTGGACAACACTCCTACTTTCGTAACTTTTTTTGGGTTCGTTGATTCGGAATTTTCCGTGTCTCTCTCACAACGACGCTGCCTATTATGCCTAATGTGCTTCGAATGGATTTGTACTTTTCTAAATACATAGCGGTTATTTGTAACGATTCAAAATCTTGTATTTTACTTTTGTTTTTTACATGCGGCTATAGCCTCCGCCCCTGTACACCATTTTGAGAGGGTTCAGCACGGTGAGGGAGAAGCAGAGAGCAGAGCAGAGTGTTATTGTGCTTCGAATGGATTCGAAATCTCGTATTTTACTTTCGTTTTTTCATGCGGCTATAGCCTCCGCCCCTGTACACCATTTTGAGAGGAAGTTCAGCATGGTGAGGGAGAAGCAGAGAGCAGAGTGAGTGTTATTGTGCTTCGAATGGATTCGTACATTCGTAACTTTTTTCATAACGAATTATGCCGAAGACATTCGGGCATTCGCTATTTTGCGGTATAATTTATTTTGGATTCAGTTTAATTCGTAATTGCTTTGTTCGGAAATTTGAATGCTTCCGAATGTCCGAAAGTTGCTAAATTCGGACGAATTTCAATTCGTTACGAAACGAATTGCACAAGCCTACTAGACGTGCTACATGGTTTTTCAGCTCTTGAGCACCACCCTTTGGGTACCTTCTGCTAATGTCGTTTTTGGTGAGCATTGATTCTGAGCATGCATGTTTGTACTTTGGACTTTTGTCTGATGGACTTGTGTACAAAATCTGACAACAGACCGTTGTCCACGGAAAATTTTAAAGCCTGCCATCCAACATTTGTCTGTGGAAAATCCGACAACAATTGTCTGATGGAGCGCACAAACGGTCGGATTTTATGCCAACAGTCTGTCAACACACAATTCCCGTCTGAAAATCTGATCGTGTGTACGAGGCTTTAAGGTCCCCGTAGATGGATCAAAGTTCATCTGATTCCTACTGAAATTCGAGCTATGGGTGGCCCTGAAAGCACCCTCTGTCTTGACAAAAGCCAAGACAATAAACAACTGAGCCAGGTGGAAATATTTTTGTTATTGATTATTGCATTATGCCTAGTGAACAAACCTAGGAATGATGGGGGCTTTCAATTTAAATCTTAAATTAACCACTAAAAGTTTTCACTTTAACTGCCATGGTTTTGCCATTGATTTGAACAGCACACCATGCTTCTGAGAAATCTTTTTAAGATAAAGAAAATGAACAGCAAATGCAAAGAAACAGGGGAATTCCCTCATTCTAAATATAACATTTTCTCCCAGGAGTACCACAAGAAAGAAGTTTGTATGACAGCTTCACATATTTTCAAAGTACTATTGCACCTTCAGGCAAAAACACCTCTATTTATGTCATAAAGGAGCTCAGTGAATTGACCTGGCACTCGGCTAAATTTGGCATCCATAGAAGAAAAAATGTGTGCTAACAGGGGGGTGTTTGTGTAATGACATATATGAACTAGAGAAAAACAAGCAAATTATAAAACTGATGGTAAAATTCCCTTAACACTGGCAAATTAAATCTGACATGAAAGTTCATATGTTTAGATAAATAATTAGCTTATTTCATAAATGGCATATGTTTTAAAATGTCAACACTTATTTTACTTGGCTGGTAAGTATACAGGATATAATTATTATAGGGAACTATTCTATGTACTATTTTCTCATAACTTTTACATAGGTTCATGCATACAATTTGCTTTACAGATCAGCTGAGTTGTTTTGGTTGTTTAAAGTAGAAATAGTATATGTTTAATATTTAAGTTAATTCATGAAGTATAGTGTGTCAAATACAAAAGCCTATACACATGTTGTTAATGTTTGTAGCACCCTCTAATGTGCTACTAGTGTTAGAGCAGCCAAAACATAGTTTGGCTCACAATTAAGTATGAGTTAAAGAATCTGGGTCTGGGTTTATTTTACTTCAGGGCTAGATTACTCATACAAACAGGTCTCTGGTGCCTCCCCCTGGTTCTGGAAAGTTGGAGAACGTTCAGGAACCTGGAGGGTTGAGGCTAGCAGAGTCATTCTGCATACTCAGGCGGACTTGGCCAGTCCCCAGGCAGTGGACCTGGCAGGGTGGTTGAACCAGCTCCCTTAACTATTGAGTCATGCTGGCAGAGGGAGTCGGGTAGAAGATAGAGTGCTAAGGAGTCTGTTGGTGGCCTTGAGGGGCCCTCTAGGTCCAGGGGGGGCCTCACAGGCCTGTCTGGCTCAGGAAGGATCCTGTCTGCAGTGTGGTGTGATTGGGACCACCACCTGGGAGCAGTGGGAGCAAAGAGAGGACAGTGAGTACAGTGCCTTGAAAAGGTATTCATACCCCTTGAAATTTTCCACATTTTGTCATGTTACAACCAAAAACGTAAATGTATTTTATTTGGATTTTATGTGATAGACCAACACAAAGTGGCACATAACTGTGAAGTGGAAAGAAAAATGATAAATTGTTTTAATTTTTTTTTTACAAATAAATATGTGAAAAGTGTGGTTTGCATTTGTATTCAGCCCCCTTTACTCTGATACTTCTCACTAAAATCTGGTGGAACCAATTGTCTTCAGAAGTCACCTAATTCATAAATAGAGTCCACTTGTGTGCAATTTAATCTCAGTATAAATACAGCTGTTCTGTGAAGCCCTCAGAGGTTTGTTAGAGAACCTTAGTGAACAAACAGCAGCATGAAGTCCAAGGAACACACCAGACAGGTCAGGGATAAAGTTGTGGAGAAGTTTAAAGCAGGGTTAGGTTATAAAACAATATCCCAAGCTTTGAACATCTCACAGAGCACTGTTCAATCCATCATCTGAAAATGGAAAGAGTATGTCACAACTACAAACCTACCAAGACATGGCCGTCCACCTAAACTGACAGCCCGGACAAGGAGAGCATCAATCAGAGAAGCAGCCAAAAGGCCCATGGTAACTCTGGAGGAGCTGCAGAGATCCACAGCTCAGGTGGGAGAATCTGTCCACAGCACAACTATTAGTCATACACTCCACAAATCTGGCCTTCAAGGAAGATTGGAAAGAAGAAAGCCATTGTTTAAAATAAAGCCATAAGAAGTCACGTTTGCAGTTTGCAAGAAACCATGTGGGGGACATAGCAAACATGTAGAAGAAGGTGCTCTGGTCATATGAGGCCAAAATTAAACTTTTTGGCCTGAAAGCAAAACGCTATGTGTGACAGAAAATTAAAGCTGCCCATTATTCTGAACACACCATCCCCATCGTGAAATGTGGTGGCAGCATCATGTTGTAGGGATGCTTTTCTTCAGCCGGTCAGATTTGATGGGAAGATGGAATGAGCCAAATACAGGGCAATCTTAGAAGAAAACCTGTTAGAGTCTGCAAAAGACTTGAGACTGGGGTGAGGTTCACTTTCCAGGAGGACAGCAACCCTAAACATACAGCCAGAGCTACAATGGAATGGTTTAGATCAAAGCATATTTATGTGTTAGAATGGCCCAGTCAAAATCCAGACAAGAAAATTGCTGTTCACAGATGCTCCCCATCCATTCTGACAGAGCCTGAGCTATTTTGCAAAGAAAAATGTGCAAAGCTGGTAGAGACATACCCAAAAAGACTTGCAGCTGTAATTGCTGTGAAAGGTGGTTCTACAAAGTATTGACTCAGGGGGGCTGAATACATACGCATGCTACACTTTTCACATATTTATTTGTAAAAAAAAATTAAAACCATTTAGCATTTAATTTTCCTTCCACTTCACAATTATGTCCCATTTTTTGTTGGTCTATCACATAAAATCCCAATAAAATAAATGTTGTTTTTTAGTTGTAGTATGACAAAATGTATATACAGCACCATCTATAATTCACATGGCGGCAGATCTGTTTACATTACACTGAAATCCAGTTCCTATTGAAAAGATTTAATGCAAGGAAATGTTGTATCAAACGTTATACATGACAAAATGTGGAAAGTTTCAAGGGCAGCCGGGAGGGCTAGTAGGATCCACTGAGTAGTGGAGCTGGGACTAGATCCACAGAGGGAGGGAATACACTCCTGCAAACAGTTACCTCAAGATTGTGATACTTTCCAGAAGGGCCGAGGGCCCTTAGTCTGTAATGGATTTTTGCTATTAACCTGCAAAGGACTGTGAGTTTCTACAGAAGGAAGCAGTTCAGGACTTTTGTACAGAGAGAGAGAGCGATATCATTTTGCCCCATTACAAATCAATTCAGATCGAATTCAGAGAGTAGTGATTAATGATTCACACACTGAATGGTCTAAGGTTATCAGTGGTGTTCCCCAAGGTTCAGTGTTGGGACCCTTACTTTTAAATATATTTATAAATGATATTGGGTCTGTATTAAAAGTACCATTTCAGTGTTTGCAGATGACACCAAGCTATGCTGCGGAATAACGTCCTTAAATGGTGTTTCCAACTTACAAGCCAACCTCAATGTACTGTTTAATTGGCAACTATGTGGCAAATGAGGTTTAATGTTTAAAAATTTAAAGTTATGCACTTGGGGGCTAAGAATATGTATGCATCATACATACTTGGGGGAGTACAACTGGGGGAATCAATGGTGGAGAAAGATCCGGATATCGGGGAACTGAAGAAAGTGCAGAGAAGGGCAACCAAACTGATAAGAGGCCTGGAGGAGCTCAGCTATGAGGAAAGATTAGAGGAACTGAATTTATTCTCTCTTGAGAAGAGGAGATTAAGGGGGGATATGAACAACATGTATAAATACATAAGTGGTCCATATAGTGAACTTGGTGTTGAGTTATTCACTTTAAGGTCATCACAGAGGACAAGGGGGCACTCTGTAAGTCTGGAGGAAAGAAGATTTAATCTCCAAATACAGAAAGGCTTCTTCACAGTAAAGCCTCGTACACACGACCTGTTTTCTCAGCAAGAAAACTGCTGGGAGAGCTTTTTGCAGAGAAAACCGTTCGTGTGTATGGTTTCTCGGCAGGAAAACTGCCGAGAATCTTGACGAGAAAAATAGAGAACCTGCTCTCTATTTTTCATGTCGGGATTCTCGGCAGAGTGTTTCCTGCCGAGAAACCCGGTCGTCTGTATGCTTACCTGTCCCAGGTAAGCCCACGCATGCTCGATGAGACTTCGACGCATGCACGGTAGCATACAAGGGTAGTGTAGGGTGTAGCAAGATGGCGGCAACGGCATCGAATGTGACGAGTGCAGGCTCGTCGTAGTCGATGACGTCACTGCGTTCTTGCCATTCAAAAGAATGGCGGTTCTTTTGAATGGCCGTCAGTACACAGGGCTTGGCAAGACAAGCTTGCCATTAATCCCGTCGTTTTTTTTTTGACGGGATTCCCGCCCGTGTGTACAGGGCTTCAGAGCTGTGAAAATGTGGAATAGACTCCCTGAAGTCTAGTCCCTCAAGCTGGTTCTGTCCAGCTCGGTAGATTGCTTTGAAAAGGCCTGAATTATTTCCTAAATGTACATCATATAACTGGATACTAACATTTATAGGTAAAGTTGATCCAGGGAAAATCTGAATTGCCTCTTGGGGGATCAGGAAGGAATTTTTCCCCTGCTGGAGCAAATTGGATCGTGCTCTGCTGGGGTTTTTTGCCTTGCTCTGGATCAACTGTGGGCATGGGATTGGGTGTATAGGATTGTAAAAAAAAATGGTTTCTTTTTTTCTTTCTCCCCTTTTTATTGGTTGAACTAGATGGACTTGTGTCCTTTTTCAACCAGACTAACTATGTAACTATGTACAGAGAGAGGAAGATTGTCCCCATGTTTTGCTGTGTTCATCATCTGCTGGACATCCTATAAATCCCATCATTCCTGGCTGTGCAGGAATAGGAGAGTCGGTTGCAAGCGACCCCTACTTGGGTAATGCTAGACATTGATTGGTTAACATTTATTTACATGCAGCACCCCCAATACCTAGGTAGATGAGGATCCCCAGGAAACTCAGTGCGCTAGCATTTTAAACTTCAGGGCAGAATCCTTGACATTTTGTGGGGTGAACAGAATTTTTTTGAAGAGTTAATTGCAGCACGATAAACTCAGGGAAAGAGGGTTAGGTCACAGGATATTGGAAAATAGGCAAAAATGACTCCGTACTTCTCTTCTAGCAACAGTCAATACAGGCTATGGACCTTTATATTTTATGCAGAGACCAACAATCTGTCTTGATAAGCTATTAAACACAACTAGGTAATACCTCTTGGGATGAGCAGCCACAACTACCCCAATGTCCACTGGGAGAAAATTGTACTCAACCCTCCAGGACACTATTCAGCAGTAAAGTCTCTTGTCATAATGCTCCATACAGGCAGCCATCTTCCTGCTCCACTCTTACTGCATGCAAGGCAGCATAAATTCCATGTGCCTAGGCTCAGCTGCCCCTTTCAGCAGGTTGCTCTCTAGGCAACAGACTTGGGGGGCAAAGGACCTCTAATAGAGCCTCTTCTCCTACCAACAGCCCAGGACTCAAGGACCCTTCTCCATCGTCATCCTGTATACTGTATATGTATCTTTCTCCAGCATGCACCACTGGCAATAAACCTCCTAGCGATTTGCCAGAGAGGAAAAAGTATTCATAACTCAGTAACATTGTTTCCTCTTGCTCTGTCTGCCAGGGACACTCCCCTCCAACAGGCAGAAACAAACAATTTCTGAACTTAGGGAAAACCCAACGATAACATAAAAAATATTAGTTTGAACCATGGGCGTCCGCTCCATAGGGCAAGGGAGGGCCAATCAGAAGACTCTGGGGACTGGGGGCATCATGGGAAATGTAGTCCCTGAAGAGTGGCGGCCCCAGCGTGTCCACAGACACCATGCTACAGCCCCCAGCATGCAAGCACTCTGCTGGGGGGGTGTTACAAGAGGAGAAAAGAGAATACTGTGCTGGGGGAAGCCAGAGAGGGAGCCACGCTGTACCCGCACCACCAGAGAGGGAGCCACGCTGTACCCGAACAACCAGAGAGGGAGCCACGCTGTACCCGCACCACCAGAGAGAGAGCCACGCTGTACCCGCACCACCAGAGAGGGAGCCACGCTGTACCCGCACCACCAGAGAGGGAGCCACGCTGTATCCGCACCACCAGAGAGGGAGCCACGCTGTTCCCACACCACCAGAGAGAGAGCCACGCTGTACCCGCACCACCAGAGAGAGAGCCACGCTGTACCCGCACTACCAGAGAGGGAGCCACGCTGTACCCGCACCACCAGAGAGGGAGCCACGCTGTAATAGCACCACCAGAGAGGGAGCCACGCTGTACCTGCACTACCAGAGAGGGAGCCATGCTGTACCCGCACCACCAGAGAGGGAGCCCCGCTGTACCCGCACCACCAGAGAGGGAGCCACACTGTACCCGCACCACCAGAGAGGGAGCCAAGCTGTACCCGCACCACCAGAGAGGGAGAAAGACCGAGCCACTGCCAGGGTACAGGCATGCTACACTACTGACTAGATTCACCCCGGGCAACCCAGAGTGAGCAAACATCCAGCCAGAGGGATCACTGTTGCGGTTTCACCAGGTCTGGTACGAGGGCCTGTTGGCCATTATCCATTACTGTTCCTAGGGACTGAGCCATTAGGAAGTGTCTAACCTGATATCCTCCCATCTATGCTGGGGGCAATTATTGCAGAAAATTACACCAAATGCTGGGAGGTTTTAGTGCGGAAACTGACACCAGTGCTGAGGGTCATTATTATGTACACTGTCTGGTACAGATGCTGAAGTTTTTATTCTAGAAATCTGCACAGATGTGGGGGGTTATTATTGTTGCTACTGACACCAATGCTGGTTTTTATTGCGGAAACTGACAGAAAAGCTGGGGATTGTTATTGCAGAAACTGGCACTGATCCTGGGGGTTGTTATTTCCTTGGGGGGACTCCATTTTTTATGATATTGTTATTCAAAGTTGCTAGTTTCTTGATAGATGCATCAGATTTCTCAAACCTTTGCATGCCTGCGCTTTATGTGATAATGACTACGCCCCTCCCCTTCATGACATTGTCAAAAAGGGACCGAGCATGGATGACCTTAAAATGATGCCCCCCCCCCTGAAAAAAGTTCAGCGGCGCCCATGGTTTGAACTCAGGCTGACTAAAGCCTAACTGCAACACTAAATTCGGAATGAGGACACACCTACTTAAGGCAGGCTCCCTACATCCAAAAGTGTGCTCAATTGTTTTCCTGGACTGGAAAATTCCAAATTTTGGCATATGGCAGAAACAGTGGCCTGCTTGAGAGGATTTGTTGGCTACTGTAAGATTATGCAGGCTGCTCCACCTTGTTCTATGTTTGTGTAGCGGGGTCTCCTTTAAAGCCACGGGACTACGTTACCCAGAACCCTGTTCGGCACCCAGAGTGCAGTTAGCCACCGCAGAGACTCATGGGAGGGGTTATTTAAGGAGGAGGCGAGGCGGAGTTCGGCCTCTTTGGACACCGCGCTGCAAGCAAGAGTTTCTTCCTGTGCGGATCTGCTGCATTGCAAGGCCTGAAGCCTGGGCCTTGCGCAACTTCCAAAGAGCCTTCCACCCCACTGCGGAGCCTGGGTGGCATCTGACTTGTCGAGTGAGGACATCAGTTGGATCGGGGACCCGATCGTTGCAGACGCTGTGTGCGGAGACACAGCAGGTGGAAGTCCCGGGCTGGGATCGCGCCCGGAGTGATGAGCGAGCACTTGCTCAATCAAATAGACTTTACAGATTCTAGGCCTATAGACTGCCGTGGCTCACCGATCGTTTGCTTGTTGTTCCACTGGGGGACCGGTAGCAGGACAGAGTTGAATTGTCCCCTAGCATAGTGTTCTTAGTGTTCTTAGTGATTGCCGGTTTGTGGATTACAAATACCATTCATCAAGTGCACCACCGAAAGTTTGCATGCGAAGAAATCCCTATAGGAAGGACTGAGATTTATTCTGGGTCAGGCCTGGCCAGGGTGGGGATATAGGATATTGTTTAGTGCGCCACAGGGCGTGTATACCATAATAGCTACGCGTGGTGGATTACCGCGCAGCGCCATTATTGTGTACTATATTGATTGCTGCAGGGCTCTGCAAGCCAGTTGGGTGTATTATATTCTGTTTAAGCATTTTTTTTTACAACCAAAGTAAACTGTTATACTTCATCTTTAACATTTGTGTGTTGTCTTACTGTAAGGAGGGTGCCTTTACCATACCCATTGATTATGATAAAAATATAACCCCTAGACTAGCTGTGCCAGAGTGGGTTGAGCAGATTGCCGGGGGTTGGTGGTGCTGTACACAGGGCCCGAAAACAAATCCAGCGGCTCTCTTAACTGGGGGTAGCGCTACACGTGGGGGCTCTCGAGTCCGGAATCCTGTTGCAGCAAGTAACGCGCCAAAAGTACCAGCATGGACCCACTAGAAGTAGGACAGTGGTGTAAAGCGGTCGGCACAGATCCAGCCGGGGTAGTAGTCATAGAACTCCCAGGGATCTGGCAAGAAGAAGCGGTGAAGCAGCTAGTGATGTCACTCTCACCGTATCAGAAAGCATGGGTGGTGGATGTTAGGACGAATTCCTCACTGACCCACGCATTAATAGAGTGGAAGGACGGAGTCCCAGAACATTTCAAGAACCCAAGTGTAGAAGCTATAGATGATCAGACTTATAGCCTAATACACGTGCTGCCGCTCAAGCCAGGAGGACGGTTTCAGACACCGAAACTATCTCCATTACCCACCCCAAAAGCAGAAAAACAGGTGAAAAGGGAAAGTCCCGGGTCGCCATCTGCCACCCTTGGCGCAGAGTTGTGCGCGGTCCTGGGGGAACTTGTGGCCCAGTGTAAGAAAGATCCTACAGATTACCAGATGTCAGGATACAGAAAACTTAGAATATTCTCAGGAAGGAAACTTGTACCTTCGGGTGAAGAGGGGTTCGAGGAGTGGTTAGACGGTGCCACTCAGGCCCTAGAAGAATGGGAAGTCCCAGACCACAGAAAGAAGCAGAGAATTGCTGAGAGCTTGAAGGGGCCTGCTCTAGAGGCCATACGCAACCTCAAGATGAGTAAGACAGACTGTGATGCACAGGACTATCTGGACATTCTGCAGAATGTGTTCGGTGGAACAGAGAAAATCACTGAGCTCACCTATCAGCTGGAGCACTGCTACCAGAAGACAGGTGAGAAACTGTCAGAGTTCATGAGGCGCCTGGACAAGATCCTGCATAAGATGATTCTTAAGAAGGGGATTGACCCACAAAAGGTGGATGAGGCCCGTGTTCAACAGGTGATGAGAGGATCTCAGCCCTTGGACCCCATCGCATTGGCGCTACGCACAAGACATGACGGGAAGAGCCTGGAGTACCCTGACTTGATTCGAGTGGTCAGAGAGGAAGAAGCTATGCTGGAGGAGAAGAAGAGGAGCCTACCAGTTGAGTCTGTAAATCCTCCGATGATGGTCATGACGGCCATGACCCTGGAAAGAGACTCCAAGGTGGATACCTTGAAGTCGCAGATGTCCCAAGTATTGGGAATGTTGACCTCCCTGATGGAAAAGAAGTCAAGGGAACCAGAGAGGGAAAGTCCGAGGAAGGAGCTGTTTCCCAACACCTCAGCGCCCGCATCCCTGGAAGATTGGGGGGATGTGATTTGCTTCAATTGTGGAGGAGCTGGCCATTTCGCCAAAGTGTGTTCCAATCCAAAGAAAAAAAAGATGAATAACCGCAAGCCGCCGGAAAACTTCAGCGTGAAGGAGTCAACCGGGTGCCCATCATCTCCAGTGAGCTCCAAACTGAATGAGAAGCACATGAAAAGAGTGGAGAAGACCCCTCAGAAGAAACGCAAGGTTCCTCAGAAGGAACGCACCCCAAAGAAAGAGAGTAGTGTCCCTCAGCGGGTAGTTACACCCATCAAAAGGAGGGAGATCAATGCATACCAGAGCCCAAGAGGACAGAGGAAGCGAAGAGCCATAAAGCCTCCCAGAAGATTAACTTACCCACAGATGGGGAGAAGTGCAGAAGACATTGTGGTTACTGCCAGAAGGAGTACGGAAGACCCTGACCCTCCCACTGTTCATTTAGTGGGGGGCAACCCCAGCTCACTCTCTGGCACAGTTAGGCAGGACACTAGTGATGGTGTGACCTGTGGGCAGGGAAGTTCACCGCCTCAATTTTGGTGGGAATTTCCTCTGCCAACATCATACGAAACTTTGGTTGATGTTGTGCGTTCTGTGATTTAAGTTTAAGTTATCTTTGGGGACCAAAGAGTTTAAGTGGGGGGAGTGTGTAGCGGGGTCTCCTTTAAAGCCCCGGGACTACGTTACCCAGAACCCTGTTCGGCACCCAGAGTGCAGTTAGCCACCGCAGAGACTCATGGGAGGGGTTATTTAAGGAGGAGGCGAGGCGGAGCTCGGCCTCTTTGGACACCGCGCTGCAAGCAAGAGTTTCTTCCTGTGCGGATCTGCTGCAGTGCAAGGCCTGAAGCCTGGGCCTTGCGCAACTTCCAAAGAGCCTTCCACCCCACTGCGGAGCCTGGGTGGCATCTGACTTGTCGAGTGAGGACATCAGTTGGATCGGGGACCCGATCGTTGCAGACGCTGTGTGCGGAGACACAGCAGGTGGAAGTCCCGGGCTGGGATCGCGCCCGGAGTGATGAGCGAGCACTTGCTCAATCAAATAGACTTTACAGATTCTAGGCCTATAGACTGCCGTGGCTCACCGATCGTTTGCTTGTTGTTCCACTGGGGGACCGGTAGCAGGACAGAGTTGAATTGTCCCCCCCAGCATAGTGTTCTTAGTGATTGCCGGTTTGTGGATTACAAATACCATTCATCAAGTGCACACCGAAAGTTTGCATGCAAAGAAATCCCTATAGGAAGGACTGAGATTTATTCTGGGTCAGGCCTGGCCAGGGTGGGGATATAGGATATTGTTTAGTGCGCCACAAGGCGTGTATACCATAATAGCTACGCGTGGTGGATTACCGCGCAGCGCCATTATTGTGTGCTATATTGATTGCTGCAGGGCTCTGCAAGCCAGTTGGGTGTATTATATTCTGTTTAAGCCTTTTTTTTTACAACCAAAGTAAACTGTTATACTTAATCTTTAACATTTGTGTGTTGTCTTACTGTAAGGAGGGTGCCTTTACCATACCCATTGATTATGATAAAAATATAACCCCTAGACTAGCTGTGCCAGAGTGGGTCGAGCAGATTGCCGGGGGTTGGTGGTGCTGTACACAGGGCCGAAAACAAATCCAGCGGCTCTCTTAACTGGGGGTAGCGCTACATTTGTATAAGGCAGAAATATTTACTACAAATAATTGCCGTTAAGGCAAAGAAAGGAACTGAGAGGGCAGTAGTGGCAGTGCATACTTAACCACTTAAGCCCCGGACCATTTTGCAGCTAAAGGACCAGGCCACTTTTTGCGATTCGGCACTGAGTCGCTTTAACTGACAATTACGCGGTCGTGCGACGTTGCTCCCAAACAAAATTGGCGTCCTTTTTTTCCCACAAATAGAGCTTTCTTTTGGTGGTATTTGATCACCTCTGCGGTTTTTATTTTTTGCGCTATAAACAAAAATAGAGCGCCAATTTTGAAAAAAATTCTATATTTTTTACTTTTTGCTATAATAAATATCCCCAAAAAATATATAAAAAACCATTTTTTTCCTCAATTAGGCCAATACGTATTCTTCTACATATTTTTGGTTAAAAAAAATCGCAATAAGCGTTTATTGATTGGTTTGCGCAAAAGTTATAGCGTCTACAAAATAGGGGATAGTTTTATGGCATTTTTAATAATAATTGTTTTTTTTACTAGTAATGGCTGTGATCAGCGATTTTCATCGTGACTGGGACATTATGGCGGACACATCGGACACTTTTTACACTATTTTGTGACCATTGTAATTTTTACAGCGATCGGTACTATAAAAATGCACTGCTTACTGTGAAAATGACACTGGCAGTGATGTGGTTAACATGTAGGGGGCGCTAAAGGGGTTAAGTGTGACCTAATGTGTGATTCTTACTGTGTGGGGGCATGGCTTGGCGTGTGACATCACTGATCGTCGTTCCCTATGACAGGGAACAGACGATCAGTGACAGTCTCACTAGGAAGCACAGGGAGAGGTTTGTTTACACTTACCTCTCCCCGTTCTTCAGCTCTGTGACTCGACTCGACCAGTCATGGAGCTCACGACCGGGTGGCGAGCGTGCCATTCTGCCGACGTATATGTACAGGCGACGGTCCTTAAGTGGTTAAAGTATAAATAAAGGCAAAACTGTTTTTCGTTTTTGAGTGGAGAAGGATTAGAACACCTGTGATGTTTTTATTGATGTCTGTGTCCCAGTTAGTTAGATTCACATTTTGTATTGGGAACACTAGTTTTGGAGACAACTAGAGATTCTCTCACTTTGGAGGAATTTCCTCTCACTTTCTGTTTTGGCTGTGGTACAGGGCGAGGAGTGAAATCTCCGCAATGGGACACATATGGCAAACAAACTTTTAGGTGTTGTTACCCTCCCCTACCCAAGGAGAAAAAGTTTTGCCTTTAATTATACTTTAAAACTCCATTGTGCTTGGCAGGTAACCGGGCACATACACTCACCACCCACTTTATTAGGTACACCTTGCTAGTACCAGGTTGGACCCCCTTTTGCTTTCAGAACTGCTTTAATTCTTCATGGCATAGATTTAACAAGATGTTGGGAACATTCCTCAGAGATTTTGGTCCATATTGATACGATAGCATCACGCAGTTGCTGCAGATTTGTCAGCCGCACACCCGTGATGCGAATCTCCCAAAGGTGCTCTATTGGATTGAGATCTGGTGGCTGTGAAGGCCATTGGAGTACAGTGAACTCATTGTCATGTTCAAAAAAACAGTTTGAGGTGATTTGAGCTTTGTAACATGATGCATTATCCTGCTGGAAGTAGCCATCAGAAGATGGGTACACTGTAGTCATAAAGGGATGGACTTGGTCAGCAACAATACTCAGTTGGGCCGTCGCATTTAAACAATGCTCAATTGGTACTAAGGGGCCCAAAGTGTGCCAAGAAAATTCCCCACACCATTACACCACTACCACTAGCCAAGGCAGCATGGATCCATGCTTTCATGTTGTTTATGCCAAATTCTGACCCTACCATCTGAATGTCGCAGCTGAAATCGAGACTCATCAGACCAGGCAACGTTTTTCCAATTTTCTATTGTCCAATTTTGGTAAGCCTGTGAAAATTGTAGCCTCAGTTTCCTGTTCTTAGCTGACAGAAGTGGCACCCCGTCTGGTCTTCTGTTGCTGTAGCCCATCTGCTTCAAGGTTCGATGTGTTGTGCGTTCAGAGATGATTTTATGCATACATTGTTGGTAATGAGTGGTTACTTGAGTTACTGTTGTCTTTCTATCATCTTGAACCAGTTTGCCCATTCTCCTCTGACCTCTGACATCAACAAGGAATTCTCATCCACACAACTGCCGCTCACTGTATATTTTCTCTTTTTCAGACCATAAACTCTAGAGATGGTTATGTGTGAAAATCCCAGTCAGATCAGCATTTTTTGGAATACTCAGACCAGCCTGTCTGGCACCAACAACCATGCCATGTTCAAAGTCATTTAAATAACTTTTACCCCATTCTGATGCTCAGTTTTAAATTCAGCAAGTCCCCTTCACCACATCTAGATGCCTACATGCATTGAGTTGCTGTCATGTAATTGGCTGATTAGCAATTTGTGTTACCAAGCAATTGAACAGGTGTACCCAATAAATGAGTGTAATTGTTGGCAGGTGTACTTTGTCAGGGCTGATTTTTTTTTTCCAGACTGTAGTTGAGTGTCAATGTCATTTATTGGGGTTATGCTCTAGAACCCCAAAAAGAAGTACCTTTCAGTTCAGTGTGTTGCATATCTGTCATATTGAAGAACCAAATAGACTATGTGGATCAGTAAGATCGGATTGGTTATGTAAGAGAGGTTTCTTTTAATGCAGGGTTCTCCAAAACCAAATCGCCAATTTATTGTCCTTCAGACCTTAGGGGGGGCCGGACTGTGGCCTGCGGGAGCAGAAAATGTCCCAGGCCTGGCAACGGTGAGAATAAATATGGCCTCGGGGTTGGTGGTCAATAGGAGGAGGAGTGGTGTCCCTATTAGTAGGAGGAATAGTATCCCATGATTGGTACCGGTGGAAGAAATAGTGCTCCATTGTTGGTGTCAGTGGGAGGAATAGTGCCTCATATCAGTGGGAGAAATGGTCCCCCGAGGGCCAAAGGCTAGCAAAGGGCCGAATTGGCCCTCGAGCTGCAGTTTGGAGACCCCTGTTTTAATGCATACAATTCTGACTGCTATTACATTTTTACTATATGCAGCACATTATTGTAACTATACAAAACTGTATTAACAGTATGCACTGCCTTTAACATCCCTTCTCAATACAAGCCCATACTACATACTTCTACAATCCCTGCTGTGTTAGTTTGGATTTACCAGATTACATGAATATTATTCTGACTGGGACTGTTTAGAAAGAGATTACTATGAAATATCTTACCTTGAGGCTGTTCTGCCGTTTGACTCTTCCTTTTGGAGTATGAGAGCAGATCCACTTGCTCATGCTGTTGAACAAATAACAAATAGTCTTGGGAGAAAGCATAATGTTGAAAGGTGGAGGAAGCGTGCATTTGTCATCAAAATAGCTGAGCCACAACTTGGCCCGGGCAAACTTCCATTCTTTATCTTCGTGATTCTGGAAGTAGAACACAAAAAAAAAAAAAGATAATAGTTACTGAAAGAAGGCATGATAGGAAGAAACCCAATGGAATCTGTTATGATGATATGACCTTGGATGCATCTGTAGGAGTCCAGACAACCTGAAGTATTTGGCTGCGGAATAAACGATCACGGCACTTTTTAGAATAACATTTAACAAAAACAAGTGAATACTTAAGCTGCCATATAAACAAGATAGAGATTTGTGTATTATAATGCAATATTACTTCCCCTGCACATTGCTTATAGGCTTAACTGAGCAGCCAACATTTCAACTTGGCTATTACGACCACCTAATGTACGTTCCTTGCTGCCCAATGATGTTTGGTATGTAACATAGTTTTACACTTTGTTTACCCCCTATTAGTATTTCTACTTTTTTCAAGATGTGTGAGTAGAATTTTTACATGCATCATTACAAAGACTTGCATTTTCCATGGCAAATACAGTTGTCTATATTCTTTGATCATTGCTTATTATTGGTGTACCCAGTGATCAGCAGAGTATCAATGAGTAATACTTGCCTTCACTTCAAGAATTACTGGTAATGATTTACTAAAAGCAAATACCGTATATACTCGAGTATAAGCCGACCCGAATATAAGCCGAGGCACCTAATTTTACCACAAAAAACTGGGAAAACTTATTGACTCGAGTATAAGCCTAGGGTGTCCATCTGCATGCATCCCTGTGCCTCACTGTGTCCATGTGCATGCCTCACTGTGCCCATGCCTCACTGTGCCCATGCCTCACTGTGCCCATGCCTCACTGTGTCAATGACTAGACTGACGTTTAACATGGGAGTCTATGGAAGGGGTGTCCTGCTTTGAAAAATCGGTGCTCCCTGGCCGTAGGTCCCCCAACAAACTTTGCACACTTGTAGATGAAGAATGGGGCTACATGTGTGCCAAGTTTTGGGTCCAGGGGACCTACGACCGGCTGGTACCGGGTCCCCAAATTCACTGGAGAAATTACAGTTTAACATAGGAGTCTATGGAAGGGGTGCCCGGATTTGAAAAATCGGTGCTCCCCGGCCGTAGGTCCCTCGGACAAAAAACTTTGCACACTTGTAGAGGAAGAGTAAGGCTACATGTGTGACAATTTGGTACCGGGTCCCCAAAGTCCGGGAGATAAGGCGCAAAAAGGTGACTCGAGTATAAGCCGAGAGGGGCATTTTCAGCACAAAAAAATGTGATGAAAAACTCGGCTTATACTCGAGTATATACGGTAGGTCATTTTTGCAAGGAAATTTACACTTTGTAATGGAATTTTCCCTTAGCTTGGTGAAAGTGGTTAATATTCACTTTGCAAAGAGTACCCAATCACATGCTAGGAAAAAAATATATATATATATTTTCGCTTGCACATGATTGAATTATGGAAATCAGAAGAGCTTCACCTTATTCACTAAACTAAGGAAAAATATCTATTATAAAGTGAACAGCCTGTTTGTCTTTAGCAAATCATCCTATTGTCTCTATGGATAAATTTGTAAGGAAGGTTGTACCATTTGCTTACTATTTAAAGCGGAGTTCCACCCAAAATGGAACTTCCGCTTTAAGCGATGGTGACCCCCTGACATGCCACATTTGGCATGTCATTTTTTTTGGGGGGGGGAGTGGATACCCAATTTTTAGAGGCATCCAGCTCCCACTTCCTCCTGGGGCTCTGTGGCGCCAGAAGGAAGTTCACCTTTCCCCCCTCCCTCTCTGCAATCTTCTGGGACACGTCACAGGTCCCAGAAGATTGCCCGGTCATTCACAGCGCGAAGTGCAGCTTGCGCATGCGCTGTGCGTGCCCGGTTGAGAAGCCACAGCCGGGCACCCACAGTAAAAATGGAGTGGAGAGGAGGAGAAGAGGAGCGGGGCTTTGTACGCCCGCATCGCTGAATCGTGGGACAAGTGAGTGTCTGATTATTAAAAGTCAGCAGCTACACTTTTTGTAGCTGCTGACTTTTAATTCTTTTTTTGGCAGAACTCTGCTGTAAGGCTAGGTTCACAGATGTCCGGCTGCGGTTTTGTTCACCGGTTCAGGTGCGATTCCAGTTGCCAATGTTTACATGAATTTGCACCTAAACCGAACCCAAAAATCTCACAGGACCCTTTTAAATGACAGACCGCAGCCACCCCGGACATGTGTGAACTGGCTCCATTGAAAGCTGTTATGCATGCGGTTAAAAATGCATCCAATTCGCATATATGTGAACTGAGCCTAATTGTTTTAACTGATGTGCTTTCTTCTTGTGTTTGTATGCATGTGTGTGTATGACTAATATACTCCTATTATGTACCAATAAAGATATTTTTATATATACTTGATGTAGTCTAACTTTTCTAAGCTGCCTAAAAGCCCTTGGGGGCATTTATCTAGTTTTGTCAATATTAACTAAATCATGTTAATATTGACAAAACTAGATAAATGCCCCCAAGGGCTTTTGAGGCAGCTTAGAAAAGTTAGACTACATCAAGTATATATAAAAATATTTTTATTAGGAGTATAAAACATCAATTAAAAACCACTTGAGCTCTGGTATGCATGATTTTCATATACAATGAGATGTCCAATTTTACATTGGCAGATAACAAAAAACAAGAAATGTATATCTCAAACTTTCCCTGAGCAATAGCACCCAGTTTTAAATATATATTTATTGTTTTTTGTTATCTGCCAATGTAAAATTGGACATCTCATTGTATATGAAAATCATGCATAGAGCGCGTGTGTTTTTTAATTGATGTTCTATACTATTTTGTACCAATAAATGAATTTTTATTTGTACTTGATGTCGTCTAACCTTTCTAAGCTGCCTAAAAGCCCTTGGGAGTAGTGATGAGCCGAACATCCCCGGGTTCGGTTCGCACCAGAACCCCCAAACGGACCGAAAGTTCGCACGAACTTTAGAACCCTATTAAATACAATGGATGCGAACGTTCAAAATCTAAAGTGCTAATTATAACGACTATTATGCATGTTATTGTCCTAAAAAGGGTTTGGGAACCCGGGTTCTGCACCAGGGGACATGTATCAATGCAAAAAGAAGTTTTTTAAATATCGTACCTGCTGGGTGTCTAAAGTATGCCTGTGAAGTGCCACGTGTTTCTCATGTTTAGAACTGTCCCTGCACAAAATTACATTTCTAAAGGAAAAAAAGCCATTTAAAACTGCTTGCGGCTTTAATGTAATGTCTGGTCCCGGTAACATGGATAAAAATCTTTAAGAAAAATGGCATAGCTACCCCATCACACCCCCCCACCCCAGCCCATTACCAGCCCCTTTGGGTCTTGTATGGATATTAGGGGGAACCCCGCACACAAAATAAAAAAGGCCCTATATACTCTGAACAGCCGTATACAGGCGGTGCATACAAGGCAGGGACTGTAGGTTTGTTCTTATATAGAATCTGTTTGTAATTTTGAACAGGTACATTGTTTAAGTGTAGCTCCAGCCAAAAAATATATTTTTAAGCTTTTTGGAAAACATAGGGAAGGGTTATCACCCCTGTAACATTTGTTTTGCTGTCTGTGCAGTGTGCACCTGTTCAGAACAGTTCACCTCACTTTCCGTCCTAATGACAAATGTTTTTTGAAAATTTGGGGTTTTTATTGAAACAAGAATTGGTGATAAAGAATCAGTGGAGAGGAGACACTTTTTTTCCCATATTAACTCTTACAGGAGAGAATTTGCCTTCCTAGGGGTAGATTTCCTCTCACTTCCTGTTGTATCCTTCCGTTTGCAAGGAGGAGTCGTTTGTAAGTTGGATGTTTGAAAGTAGGGGCCTGCCGTATATACTCAGCTGAAATTTGCCCCTTACATGTTGGTGTTGCCACAACACTGTGAGCCCTCACAGTTACTCTTGGTGGGCGCATGAATGGGCCCTGCTGTGAATTATTAGATCAAGAATTGTAATTGCATGCCCCTGTTGAACAGGGGCTGAAAAATTGGGCCTTTGGTGGTGGTGGTGGAGGTGGTGTTGACACAACACTGTAAGGCCTCACAGTTAGTCTTGGTGGGCGCAGGAATGGGCCCTGCTGTGAATTATTAGATCAAGAATTGTAATTACATGCCCCTGTTAAACAGGGGCAGAAAAATTGAGCCTTAGGCACTGGTGCCACAACACTGCAACCCCTCACAGATACTGTACTTGGAGCACAGCAATGAGCCCTGTTGCAAAGTATTGCATCAAAAATTGTAATTACACGCCCCTGTTAAACAGGGGCTGAAAAATTGGGCCTTAGCCACTGTTGCTGGTGCCACGACACTGCAACCACTCCCAGATACTCTAGTTGGAGTGCAGGAATGAGCCCTGCTGCAAAGCATTGCATAAAAAATTGTAATAACACACCCCTGTTAAACAGGGGCTGAAAAATTGGGCCTTAGCCACTGGTGGCGGCACCCAGAAACAAAAATGTTCTTCCAAGCTATCATCGTCAATCGGATCATTGAGGAGGAGGAGGATAGTCAGTCAACATAACAGGACAGTCTCTCAGCATCAGCATCAGTCTTGAAGGGATGTGACATTTGAAAATAAATTAGTCTGTTATATCAGCTTCAGGTGTTTGGTAGCTGGTGGTGATCCAAGACTGGTTCATCTTTATGAAGGTCAGTCAATCAACAGAGTCGGTGGACAGGCGCACCCTGTGATCCGTGACAAATTCTCCAGCAGCACTGAATGTGCATTCTGAAAGAACGCTGGATGCAAGGACAGGCCAGTAGCTCAATTGCATACTGTGCAAGCTCTGGCCAGTGATCCATCCTCAAGACCCAGTAAGCCAGAGGATTTTCGGTGGGGAAGGTGTCCAAGTCTGACCTTGCCCCTAGGTATTCCTGCACCATGTATATTAGACGCTGGCGATGGTTGCTGGAACCGATCATACCTTGGGGCTGCGGACTAAAGAAGCGTCTGAATGCTTCGGTCAGACGGCCACCTTCCCCACCGCTCCTTCTTTGACTGACCGAAGCCTCAGCAACTCGTTGTCCAGGACCAGGAGTTTGTAACCTCCCAGTCTCTGGGAACTCGTTGCACAGACCTTTCTGCAAGGCCTCCCGGAGTTGTCTCATCCTCTGCTCCCTCTGCGACGGTAAGATAAGGTCCGCAACCTTACCCTTGTACCGTGGATCAAGGAGAGTGGCCAGCCAGTAATGGTCCCTCTCCTTGATCCGAAGAATACGAGGATCTTTCCGCAGACTTTGCAGGATCAGGGAGGCCATGCAGCGTAGGTTAGCTGAGGCATTCAGTCCGGAGTCCTCTGGGTCACTAAGGACGACATGATCCGCAGCCACCTCCTCCCAGCCACGTACAAGTCCACTGGTTTCTTGGGACTGTAAATCATCCCTAAAAGACTGCTGCTGATGATGCTGAGTGCCAGGCTCCACCTCCATGCTGACACAATCCTCCTCCTCCTCCTCCTCCTCCTCTTCTTCCTGTGCGATGGGTGGGACAGAAGGAACACTGTCTGGGTAAAGGGGGCCTTGAGAGGCAAGGAAGTCCTCCTCTTCCTGCCTCTGTTCTGCCTCAAGTGCCCTGTCCATTATTCCACGCAGCGTATGTTCCAACAGGTGGACAAGAGGTACAGTGTCACTGATGCATGCACTGTCACTGCTCACCATCCTCGTGGCCTCCTCAAATGGTGCCAGGACAGTGCATGCATCCCTGATCATGCCCCACTGGCGTGGTGAAAAAAACCGGAGCTCCCCTGACCCTGTCCTGGTGCCGTAGTCGCACAGGTACTCATTGATGGCCCTCTGCTGCGTGTGCAGCCGCAGCAGCATGGCCAACGTTGAGTTCCACCTGGTGGGCATGTCACATATAAGGCGGTTCTTGGGCAGGTTCAACTTCTTTTGCAGCTCAGCCAGGCGAGCACTGGCATTATAAGATCTGCGGAAATGCACACAGACTTTCCTGGCCTGCCTCAGGACATCCTGTAAGCCCGGGTACCTGCCCAAGAACCGCTGCACCACCAGGTTAAGGACGTGAGCCACAGAGGGCACATGGGTCAGTTGTCCCTGTCGGAGAGCGGAGAGGAGGTTGGTGCCATTGTCGCAAACTACCATTCCTGGCTTAAGCTGGCGTGGCGTCAACCACCTCTCGGCCTGCCCCTGCAGAGCAGACAGAACCTCTGCCCCAGTGTGGCTCCTGTCCCCCAAACACACCAGCGCAAGCACGGCATGGCATCTTTTTGCCTGCGTACTTGCGTAGCCCCTTGAACGCATACGGAGCACCGCTGGTTCCGAGGACAAAGCACAGGAAGAGGCCACGGAGGAAGAAGAAGAGGAGGGGGTGGAGGACAGAGGTGTGTCACAACCAGAAGTAGCATTTTGGAGGCGTGGCTGTGGAACAACCTCCAACACTACTGCACCTTGTCCTGCATCCTTCCCAGCTGCCAAAAGAGTGACCCAATGGGCCGTGAAAGAAAGGTAACGTCCCTGTCCATGCCTGCTGGACCATGAGTCAGCGGTAATATGCACCTTACCGCTGACCGCCCTGTCCAGCGAGGCCAAGACATTGCCTTTCACATGCCGGTAGAGAGCCGGAATCGCCTTCCGTGAGAAAAAGTGGCGTTTGGGAACCTGCCACTGAGGAACCGCACATTGCACAAACTCACGGAAGGGGGCCGAGTCTACCAACTGAAAAGGCAGCAGTTGAAGCGCTAGCAATTTAGCCAAGCTAGCATTCAACCGCTGGGCATATGGATGGCTGGGAGTGAACTTCTTTAGACGGTCCAGCAGCTGGGGCAGGGAAATTTGCCTGCTAGAATCGGACGTTGGTGTACTGCTAGCAGAGTGCCCGCAAGTACTTGGCTGTGACACACCTAATTCTACACCTTCATTCCTCTCAGAGCAGGTTTCAGAGAGGTCTGAAGGTATAGTGGGGTTGGAGATCCCAGCTGATGCGGTGCAAGAAGAGGTCAGCTTTGTTCTTTGGTGTGGGTCTTTAAGGTAGGCTTGCCAACAAGCTGCATGGCAGGTCAACATATGTCTGGTCAAGCATGTGGTGCCCAAGCGGGTGATGTTTTGGCCACGCGATATACGCTTGAGACATATGTTGCAAACAGCAGCTGTGCGATCTGATGCACTCGACTCAAAAAAGGCCCACACCAAAGAACTTTTTGAATAA